>CM050169.1:141384266-142026766 GCA_027410445.1 Discoglossus pictus
TCTATATATCTATCAATCTATCTATCTATCTATCTATCTATCTATTTATCTAGCTATCTGTCTGTCTATCTATCTGTCTATCTATCTATATCTCTCTCTATTTCTATCTATCTATATCTCTCGATATCTATCTATCTATTTATCTATCTATCTATCTATCTATATATATATCTCTATCTATATCTATCTATCTATCTATCTATCTATCTATATATCTCTATCTATATCTATCTATCTATCTATCTATCTATCTATCTATATATCTCTATCTATATCTATCTATCTATCTATCTATCTATCTATCTATATCTCCCGATTTCTATCTATGTATCTATGTATCTATCTATATCTATCTGTATCTATCTATCTATATCTCTTGATCTCTATCTATCTATCTATCTGTATCTATCTCTCTCTGTCTCTATATCATTGTATCTATCTATATTTCTTGATCTATATCTATCTATCTCTCTATCTATATTTCTCAATATCTATCTGTCTATCTATCTATCTATCTATATTTCTTGTTATGTATCTATCTATCTATCTATCTGTATCTATCTATTTATCTATCTGTATCTATATCTCTATATATCTATGTATTTATCTGTCTCTATACCTCTCGATCTATAGCTATCTATCATTACTTGCTATCTCTAAAGTTATACAATATATTATACTGATTACGCTATTGTTTGTTGTTATATATAAACAGCAGCAGAGCATCTCAGACCTCCCTCTGGTGAATGTTGGGGCATATTATACTGCACCACTCACACCCCAACATTGTGCCGATGAAGCCACTGTATGAGCAAGGCCAATGGTATTTATTACTGAGTCACGAAGCAGTACTAGACGCTGACGGCTGAAATACACCTAAAACTAACCAACACATTACAATACTAGTGTACTTTGTAACTTTTTTTAACTATTATTCATTTACCTTATAGTGTATAACAAAATAATTTTAAATACAATTTTCTTAAATTATTATTTTTTGTACCATTTATTTAAAAGAACAAATTTTAAACATAAAAGTGTTTTTTTATGTAAAAATATTTTTAAAACCTATTTAAAACTAAATAATAAAGCTACAGTGAACATAGTAGGTACAACTCTAGATCTTATTGGCAGACACTTATGGCTCATACAGCAAAATTGGCTGACCGGGACAAACCCTTAAAGACTTTATTTATTAAAAAAAAAAAAAAGCTTTATTTAAAAAAAAGAAACATATTGTTCAAAACAATTATCAAGAGACTTCTTTCACATTCAACAAAGGAAAAAAACTCTTCATTGACCCTTTAACATGCATTGTAATTTAGATTGGTATATTATGCCATCTAGTGGACAAAGAAGGGACTGACGTGCTAGCAAAACAGTTCCATAATTTTGAAATTGCGATGAAATTATATTTAAAAGGTTGTATAGAAAAAAATATATACTTCTTTATCTAAAACAAAATTAAACTTAATGAAAGTGGAAAAAGGTTGTATGGTGTGTTGATTCTTCTATTGAACCAGTAAAAAATCTGTCAGAAATAGTTAAAAGGCAATTTAGAATTTACTCATTTTTATAGGCAGCAGTTAAACTAAATATAGCTAATGGATAGATTATTTAAAAAGATTTTAAAATATGTATCGGGCAGGAGCAACAAGAGCCTCTCACCTAACCCACTGTCTGCAAGTCTTAAAATAATGTTGTGGGCTGATAAGGAAATTACCTCTTTATGTAAACAGGGCAAAGGGTTCCCGGGTGGTCCAGTGGTTAGGATTCAGTGCTTTCACTCCTGTGACCTGGGTTTGATTCCAGTCAGGGAACCAAGAGGTCCCATCACTCGGAAGCCAAGCAGGGTTGGGCCTGGCCAATAATTGAATGGGAGACCACCTAAGAATACCAGGAGCCACTCCAGTATCTCTGCCATGAATACCAAGTGGATCAGCATGGTGAGTTGCGGTCCATAAGGTCACAGAGATTCGACCATGACTGAGTGACAGCTTTTTCTTCACGCAAGTCTATGTCATGTGGGTTGTAGTGCTAGAGATGTTCACAGGTCCCCAATCTATCAATAAACCCCTGTCCAAAATTTGGATATTGATACATATACCCTAAAAGGAGCAGGTCAGTTAATTTGATTATTACTACAGACTTTGTAGTTTATTAATTAAGAGGTTAGTAGAAAATCCCATCCTTGCTGGTTAGAATCTGTATCTCCCTCTATTGGGCATCTATGGTTTGGTCATAATTTACCCATAAATGATCCCATAAAAACATGGATATGATGGATCACCCCCATCTTCAAGCTTAATTCAAGATTAACTTTTTATTTTGCTTCTGCCCAAATGACAGATTTTTGTGTGGAATGATTGTTTGTTTGAGTCATAAATTACTTATATTACATAAAAATGTTTTGAACTGTCAGGCTCCCCTAAAGGCTGATCAGTGTAATATAAAAATTATGGTGGGAACAATTTGATACACTGGAAATAAAAAAAGAAAATATTTTTTTTTATATTTTGAGGTGGTTGTACAAGCTTTTGTGCCTATCCTTTAATCAATGGAATCAACAGTGAGTATGAAAGATGGAAAAAAATCACAGAAACAAGTTATTTTCTGTGACTTGAGGCTCTATAAAGAAGGTCGACTGTCTTGCTATGTCTCAGAATTAATATTACTAACACATTATGTCATCTAAATGATCTTTAATTTGTATGGTTGCGCTAACAATATTACACTGCATACATTCAATACATAAAAGCATAAATGTGTGTCTTGAACATTGGATACTTAATATTTTCCAGACATATAATGTATCTCTATGGGTGGACTTCCACCTGCCTTTTATAAACAGCCTGTCTGTTATCTAGAAAATCGACCTGGCATATTTTGTATTTTTCAGTACAATCTTGTATATTTATAGTGAAATATATACATAGTACATAAATAGTACATCTGTGTTCACATTTGAATGTCGAAAACAAGTTAAAAACCTGCTTCCAGCTCAGAATTCTGAGAAAAACAGTTATCACACTGCATTCTGGGAAGCTGTTGGGACATGCAAATGTGCCCACAAATGCCTTGCTCTTCAATCCATAGCCATAATCAAACATGGCTTCCTTTAAGCTTATGCCTGCTGTATTACACAGCTTTAATGCAAAGCCAAGGTTGGATTAAACACAAGCTGAGTATCCAATCCATGTACAGCTGTTTCAAGCTTACTGGCTATCATCAGCATGGAGCGGGATCTCAGCCTGTGTTGTGGACTTTATGAGTAGGTAGTTCACCACAATAATCATTTATAATATGGTGGGCAAAAGAGTGATAGAAGCCCTCCACCGTACGTTAAATAAATAGTACATCTGTGTTCACATTTGAATGTCTAAAACAAGTTAAAAAACCTGTTTCCAGCTCAGAATTCTGAGAAAAACAGTTATTACACTGCATTCTGGGGGATATGTTCCTAGGGTCCCCGTGCATGTGGAAAATCCGCAAATAACTCTAAACATGGTTAAATAGCAAGTTTATTGAGAACCAATGATATTAAAGTCATAACAGGGACTCTTTTCCAATATAAAGGCAGTAGGGATACACAACGTGAGTTCAAACCAATAGCATACCCACACAGTTTACCTTTAATTTTACCTTTATATTGTAGAGGAGACCCTGTTATGATTTTAATTACATTTAGATTTTATGTGCCATTTATTCACATACACTAATTTTTAGAATTAGTTGAATAAAAGTTATAGCCCGCTTGAAAACGGGGGGGGAGTAAAATATTGAGAATGAAAACAGGAGAAAAAAAACTGTGAAAACCGTGTATGTCAAACCCACGAATGTCAAGGGTTGTATATATATATATATATATATATATATCATTTTTTAAGCATGCCTGGGATAAGCATAAGGCTATCCAGAAGCTTAATTAGGACAGACTTTTAGGTAGATATAATGAGCAGGACCTAGTAGATGGGATTCTTACTGCCATCAAAATGTTTGTTTCTATGTTCCTAGATATGTAGAAAAAGATATATATAGATGTCATGTCAGTTAGTGTCAAGTTTAATTACAGACATATATGTCACTTTATGTGCATATGAATGGATATTTTACTCTGTAGCACTGGCAAAATGAGGCAGGTTGAAAGTCTGCTGCCTTAGGACTGAGCCTTGTTGGAAATAGCACATAAGCTGAAGAATCCCTTTAACATTATTATTCATTACCCATGAATGGATTTTCACTGCTTTAGATTCCTCCATCGCTGGCAGTTGGTTCATCCCCTGAAGGTACAGTAAAGAGGAATGAGCAACTGATTGCTCCCTTGAGTATTTTCTTACAGATAATCCCCATTATAAAGAGACCCAGTCCAATTAACACATCACTACGATCTCCCTTTGTCTTAATTTTAATTGGACTGTTCTGAAGGCTAAATGGATTGCTAAACTATCAGACTCGTGAGTAATGCCTTGCCCCATTAGGATTCAGAAAGTGGCAAAATAACAGAACAACGCCAGCCTCTTCCTTTTTACAGCACCGCTTGATTAGTCTACCCATTCCTCCCTCTAATTCCCTTCTCCTCCCTCACGTCCTCCCTCTTTTCACAAGGCCACTGACAGATGGAAAAGGACCTGTTTCAGAGAAAAAAACAGCTAGCTTCAGTGTGGCATGTCCAGGGGTTTATTGATCCAGGCACCCATTGTGTCGCTGCCTCTCTCCTTTTTTTGTGTATTTCTGTTCTTTTGGATATAACAGGACTTGTGACAAGGGGCTGGGAACAAGTCCTGAATGTCTGGCTCCTCTTGTAAATACCTGCTTACAGCCAGCTATTGGCCTTTCATAAGGCAATAGCCAACAAGAGAAAAGAACAAAAAGCTTTTTTAGTGGAGTTTCTTTGTTCTGTTTCTTTTTTTCACTCTAAACTGTTCCCTGTTAAGATGAAACTATCCCATAACGGGATGCTTTGTGGTATTACTTATTAACCACAGCCCAGATAAAGAGAACTGCTGTGCGTGTTACTCATATATGGGTATATGGGGGCCCCCTTCCAATATATATATATATATATATATATATATATATATATATATATATATATACTGTATATATATATATATTAGGTACCAGTGGGAGAGAATAAAATTGATTTTGTACTACTCTCCCCTTCCCTAATAAATTAAGAATCCCCCTACAGACCCCTACACTGTAATGGACTCTGGTGCCTTGTACCTGCTGCAAACTGCAATGCCCCGTTAACGCTACGCTGTAACACTACACTGCTGCGGTTTAGTGTAAGAAATACAATTTCCTAGTATACATTTCACATGCGCCTCATTGAACATATAATGTAACACAAAAGTCATGTATTCAATTTAAAAGACAGGTTTTACGACATATAGAAGATTTTTCTCTGTGACAAATTAGTGCTGCAAATGTTAAAAATGTGGAAATACAGTGATGCAACACACTTTTTACACCCTTCTGACTAAAGTTAAATGGGGCGATCAGTTGAGTTTTGGAGCTCTATGGAGAAACTAGTTACTATCACTAGACTGAATGGCTACACCTGCTATACATTTTTCGAGAGATTCTCTAATTCTTTAATGTATGTAAATTTAAAGTACCACTGCGGTGTGATTTTGTTATTTTGAAGAACCTGACTTGATAAAATAGATAAGTATATCTTTTAAATTGTAACTGTATTTGGTTTTGCTTTATTGATGACAGACATTTTGTCTCTCTGTGTTTCTAAAAAGGTTTATAAAGCTGGGAAGAATGGCAGGAACAATGGATGTAAGTAAGATCTGTATTCATCTATGTTACAAAATGTGCTCTTCAAGTAGCCCCTCAGCAATAGTAATCTATGTCATAACATAGCACCATAGGATATAGGCAGATATTAAATTTGAAGCCCGTACATCTACAAAGCCTGCAGGCTTGAAATTCGCCGGAGTTACAGAGCTATTACATTCAACCATGCTGTGACCAACAGGCCAGAGACGCAAACCCGTAAAACATTCTTGCGCACGTTGCATGTGCAGCCATGAACATGATCAATTAGTCAAACGCATAGTTATGGGTTTAGACGGAGCCAATGATAAAATAGATCGTCATCAATACGCCACCGAAAAATGGAGGTTAGATTTCAATCCCTTACGGGTTTGAAGTACGAGTTACGTTAGGACCTGCATTCCAGAAATTATGCAATATTAATAAACCAGTAAATATGATATTCTAGTCCATGCAAGTTCTATTATATGTATTAATACTCTGATCGCTGGGATCGATATAACACAGAAATTAAACATTAAAAAAGTATTTTATATTGCAGATTTACGAGCTTGAGAATGTTGTGCTATTCATTTTAATAAGTAACATCACTTTCCCTTAAATTTTAACTACAGTAGTGTGTTGATATTTGCATTTACAGTTCTACAGATAGGACTTTAACCCCTTTGCGGGTCCACTCTAGTACCTGTAGGCTTTTTGGTTCCATTTCTGGGTTACGGGTTTGAACACCAGTGGATTTGTATCAATTTAATCGCGATTTGCGAACGTAACATTTACAGGATTGGCAGATCAAAGGATTTGCGTCATCAGAGCTCTGATTTCAACAGCCCGTAGGGTTTTTCCGCCCATAACCCGCAGGTAGCTGTATGAGGCCAATTTAATAGCCATAAGTCTCTGTTACGGTCTATGGGTTTTCACGTTGGGGTAATTTAATAGGGCTGCATGAGTCTATGATGGTTTCACCCATGACACAATCAGAGTCATCTAAATATATAAGATTTTCTATTAAATGCATTTATGTTCTTGTCTTGTATACCTGCTACTCATATTATTTTGTAACATAGAATACTTTGGAGCCCCCTCTTGCAACTTCTCTATACAATGCAGGCGTCTATATTGGCCACTAAAAAGCAAACGTTTATGTAGGTAGTCATTTCACCTTTTTTTTAAATAAGTATCTGCCCTTCTCCACTAGTAAATTAATACTCTCCCCTTTACTTGAGGCTGCTGCTGGTAGCAGAGGGCCCCTAAAAGGCTGTGGGACCCGGTGTTTTGTACCTGCACCATAGCTCGGCCACTAATAGCAAAGGTATGACTTTAATATTCCTGATTACAAATTACACTTGAAATCTGTGTGTTATTTACATATCAAACTAATTTATCTAAATTAATCCTGTTTAGATATACTGTATTGCCATAACAGAATCACAGCAAGCACTACATATATTTTTCTAAAATATTCTTTAAAAAACAACAGCCTTATTAAATTGCAATTCGGCAAATTCTAAAGGGCTCTAAATAAGCACACAGCATATTCTTTTTACAGAAGTTTTTAGTTAGTGAACTTCTATCCAAAAGCAAGGTCTTCACTAACTAAAAACGTCTGTAAAAAGAATATGCTGTGTGCTTATTATATAGAGCCTTTTAGAATTTGACGAATTGCAATTTAATAAGGCTGCTAAATGTTTGGGCATTTGAAAGCTGGAGCACATGAGGGCCAAGTGCTACCTGCTTAGAAAATCAAATACCATGTCTGAACATTGCAAATATGTTTTTATGTTCAAAAATTATATATTGAATGGTTGAGGAACTTAATTGTAATCCTCAAGTTAATTACATTTTCTGAGAAATTACTTTGAGAACCATGTAAAATATTTATTTAATATTTAAAGTGTTTACCCCACCTGTACTATTTATACTTCTAGGAGGCAGAAAGCTTCCTGAGGGCCAAGTGCTACCCTAAGATGCGTCACTGCAGCGTCTGTCCAGAGGACCAGTACAGTCTGTCATCATGTCTTATACTAATACACACTCCTCTTTTTCACCTCACAGAACAATCTCCAATCTCTATCAAAGGCTGACTGGCAAATTTTATCACCCTAGATGACAAGAAAAAAACATGACTGGAACTGGCTCACACATGCTCATATTGATCTGTCTGGTAGAGCAACTGCCCTAATTGTCAGCCCCAGCTATACTTTGTCTTCAAGCCCTCTTTCCTCCCATACACAGATATTGAACATTGAACCCTTTTTGGTTCCACAAAAGGGTTAACAGTATTGTGTTGCGCTTTTGAGTGCTCTTTTGCTTTTGAGGCTACGCGTTTCGGCTTTTTTAGTGAAACCCATTGTCTGTCAGTGATTTACACAATCAATAGAGGAAGAACTCGGTCACATGCATTTTATTATTTCCCATAGATCCAGTTACTATTTTGAACGTATAAGAAATTACTCTATTTGAAGGACCACTGTACAGTGATATATATATATATATATATATATATATATATATATATATATATATACCATTTGGTCTTCTAGGAATGCATTTACAGAGTTAAAAAAGGGTATAACTTGTGTATATATATATATATATATATATATATATATATATAGTAGACTCTCAGTTATCCGGCACCCTTGGGGATTGGTAGATGTAGGATAAATGTAGTTTCTGGTTGCTTGAGAGTTACTATTAAAAGAGGCCTAGATCAGCTGCACATAGGAAGCTCTGCTAAGTATATTTGTCAGCGAGGGCTGTTCTAGCAGCAGTAGCTTTCACTCCTCACTTACAAACAGGTACATTAAGCTGGAGGATGCGGTGCTGACCCCAGGGAATGTAACGCCAACACTACACTGGCTCAGTCACTCATGTCTGTCTGCTTCCAGATAAAACTGAATTGCCAGATCTAGGTGCCTGTATTTAAAGTACAGTATTCCATTTTTTTCTGGTTGCTTGAGTTCATATTTTTTTTACAGAAGTTTTTTTTTTTTTTTTAATATGCTATGTGCTTATATAGAGCCCTTTTCAATTCCCTGAATCACAATTTAATAAGGCTGTAGGTCTTTGGTACTGAAATGACAGTGACCCAGCACTTTGAGCATTGCCCTCTGCTACATAATAAACTTGTAATTAGCACATCTGCATTTTGTTTACAGATGAAACTAATTAAATGTTGTGAGTTAAGAGCTATCTAAATTAGCCAAGATCTATTGCTGTAGTAAAATTTCGGCAGGTAATTGCCCTGCAGTACCCTAGTGCCAAAAAGAATACACTTATTCTTGAAAGATAAACCTCTGGAATTTTGGAAGATCTGCAGTGGAGCCAGGTTGCACAATGGAAAAGTCTAGTACTATTTTAGGATCCAGTCTACCTTGGACAAAGCTCTGCCTCTACTCATAGAAACACAAAAACATAGATTTGATGGCAGATAAGAATCACAAAGCCTATCTACACAAAAGCTTGGCTTAATAGGCAAGTTCCAGCAAAACTAACATTTCGTTTATATAAAAGAACACTCTTAGAAATGCTCAACTGAGTCTGTCAGAAGTTCAAGAGCCAACAAGACGGTGGCTGAGTTCTAAGCTGTGATAGATATATCCATTGCTATCTGCTCTTCAGAAGCTCACAACTCCTAACATACAGAAGTCTTGTAGAAAGTGCTAAAACCTTTACACATATATTTGAGCTTCTATAAGTAAACTCTTTCGTAAAAGACAAACTGGTGTTTAGGTGATAGTTCTACCTTTTTGTTCAGATTCAGTCTTTAGGCTCATGTATGACCCTTTCGCCTTCTGGATCTCTACTGTCTCGTGGTGAAGGGGCTTGTGTGCCTTAATGAATCTTTGAGCTATACCATGTAGGGTCACCCAAGATGAAGACGGGCAGGTCATAGCAGAGAGGTCAGATAAATTGCAGTCCATTGGAAAAGGAAGGAACTGGCAAGCCATTCCAGTATCTTTGCCAAGTAAACATTATGGATAAACACAATCAAGGACACAATGACTGGTGTGCTGTGGTCCATAGGGTCACAGAGAGTCTGGCCCGACTGAACAACAACAATAATCCTTTTATTTAGTGTCATATTATCTTAAGGTGGAATGTATATCATAATATGCACAATTTAACTCTATAAAGAACTCTGTTAAAGAAGGAAAGAAACATATTTTATGGATACTTTCTATAGGTTCCCACAAGCTATGTTCAAATAAATATAAAAACAAATCCTCATTAATTAACTTTAAATACATAATATACAATATGGACATTTACACAGTTGAAACAACAGCAGCTATTAACTCTAAATGAAACTGATATATAATATTATTTAGTGATTTGAACAAAAATTAATATATTGAATATTTTGTATTTAGTAATTTGTCAGCAGTTTCTTAAGACATAATATTTCCTTGTAAATCACTTTGGTGTCAGGTAGTTTTTCTGGGCTCTATTTCATTAATTAGTTAGGTAGCATTTATTTTATGAGCAAATAAAGTTTCTTAATATGATTGTAGTGCCAAAAGTTTGTTTTAAATACAAATAACTTGTATCTAACATCTAACTTGTATCTAATAATGTCTTATTACACAAGATGGATACCTGTCACAATTTCTTGTGAAAAATTAAAATATGTATATTGTGTTAGTAATACAATATCTGTTAACTTAATGCTAAGATTGAGTTTAATAGTATATTAGTTATTAATGAAAAGATGATATTAACATTTGTTATATTTGATGATTTTTTATTTTTTGTATTTTTCATTTATAATAAAGCTTGAATTGTATAAAATGCACTTTTATTTGTGATCTTTAAATTAAATAATAGTAAGAAATTTACTTAGAGGTTTACCTTATGGTTGAATAAAAATCCAAATGTTACCATATACCCTAGATTGTTATTGTAATTCAAACATTCTCCTTATAACAGAGGAATAATGTAATATCCATATTCCCTATCCATATCCATAATTACCTTCATACAGGCTGCATGTCTGCGGGTTAGAAATGTGTTACAATTCCTGCTGTATTCAATTGACTCAAGCCCGCAATTACAGGGCTAAAGCCTAAAACCGTAAACCATGAATCCGTACATAGCATTTCAGGACATGATCATGATCAATAAAGCAAGCCCGTAAATTACAATTTTGAAAGAGCCAATAGTAAATGAGACTGTCATCATGACGTTAGTAAAACATGGAGTTTAAACTACAATCAGAAAATGTAGAAATCAATAAAAATCATTGATTCCTGGGATCAATATAACACGGAAATAAAACGTAAAAAAAAACAACATATGTTTTTATTGCAGATTTGCGAGCTTGAGACTGTTGTGCAATTAATTATAATGCCTTTCATTACTTTGCCAGTATTTTTAGGTCCAGTAGTGTGTTTATTTTTGCTTTTACAGTGTTACGAGCAGGTGTTTAACCCCCTTGAGAGTCCTATCTAGTACTTGTAAAAAAATTTGATACATTTGCCATTTACGGGCTTAAAGGCAATTGCTGGCTTGTTGAATTGGTGTAAATGAATATGGATTAGCACTGGTAGCATTTGCAGGATTAAAACATCAAAGGAGTAGATAGAACAGAGTTAGATTTTTTACAACCACAGTGATTTTGAGCCTGTAACTTGTAAATGGATTGCCAGTGACAAAATATAATCAATTGAATATCAGTAACTTTTATGGGCTACATTATGGGCTCCAGTAATTACAATTTGACCAACTGAATGGGGGCCTAGGTGTGATAACCAACAAAGCATTATCTAAATAATTTCTATCTCTACCCACAGCAATGAAGCTATCCAACATTGTTTCCTGAACTCTTGCAAAATGCCTTTCCCATAATTATAACTAAACTAGCGTATTGCCCGTCAAAAAATGACGGCAATGAGATGTGTATGTTTGGAAAGTTGTATAGTTATTAATATACATATGGAGCACTTGGCTCCATAAAAAAGTGCTCCGTATTAATGGCTCGCCTCGCTACACGAGGCTCGCCTGCAATGAGCGCCTGCGGCGCTCATTGCCAAAGTGCTCCATATTAACTCATTGCCAAAGTGCTCCGTATTAACGGCGAAACAAATGTTTGGAAAGTTGTATAGTTATTAATATACATATGGAATTGTAAGGTAGCTAATGGTGTTTTGTGTGTACTACTGAAATATATAACTTCAATTAATAAATAATTAATGAATGAATATACTTTACCAATTTTTATGCATTGTGTTTAAGAGCTGGCAATCTGTAGTGATGTTGCAGCAGCATTGGTGGTGTGGAGGTGCTGTGTAAGCGTTTAGAACGTGTGCAGTGTAATAGTGTGCGTGCGCGATCCGAAACCGTTAGCGTAGTACTTTAGTTCCGCATTATCGTAAAATGGCGGGTAATGTGTGTTATGCGTCTTAGCGGATCATCCGTACGTGATGTAATGGCCGGTAATGTGTGGTATGCGTGTTATCGGATTATCCGTACGTGTTTTCTGTGGTTATAGTGCTGTAGCCTCGTTTTCGTTTTTTTCTGCCGCCATTTTTTCTCTCGCTTCGATAATTTTTTAGTGTCTAAACTGTTTTATTTTTAGCGAAATGAAGGTGTAACTTGTTTTTTTGAGGTCGCGGATACTCCCTCTTGCTGTCAGTAAGCTTTTTATGTATGTGGTGTGTGTATTTATTGTGTTTGCATTTTTTTTTCCTGTTCGCGAGTTGCGGCCGTATTTTTGTGCTCCGTATTAACGCTGATTGTCACAGTGCTCCGTATTAACGACGAGCCTCGCGTATGCGTCTTATCGGATTATCCGTACGTGTTTTCCATGGTTATAGTGCTGTAGCCTCGTTTTCGTTTTTTTCGGCCGCCATTTTTTCTCTTGCTTTGATAATTTTTTAGTGTCTAAACTATTTTATTTTTCGCGAAATGAAGGTGTAACTTGTTTTTTTGAGGTCGTGGATGCTCCCTCTTGCTGTCAGTAAGCTTTTTATGTATGTGCTGTGTGTATTTATTGTGTTTGTATTTTTTTTTCCTGTTCGCGAGTTGCCGCCGTATTTTTGTGCTCCGTATTAACGCTGATTGGCAAAGTGCTCCGTATGAACGGCTCACCTCACTACGCGAGGCTCGCCTGCAATGAGCGCCTGTGGCGCTCATTGCCAAAGTGCTACGGTTTAACGGCTCGCGCGCCTGCGGCGCTCATCGCTAAGCCCGCTACTGTAGTACGGTTTAACGGCTCGCCTCGCTTTGCGAGGCTCGGCGAGCGATGAGCGCCTGCAGCGCTCATCGTGAAGCCCGCTAAGTCGTACGGACCACGCAAACAGAATGACGACGACTCGTAGTAAGATAATTATAATATGTGATTTATAGTTTGTTATTTGCTGCAAGGAACACAAATGAATGTGTGTATTACTGAATTATACTTGTTATCTACCACATGATTCCTATTTTAATAGAAGCACAAATGTATCTTGTGACTGATTGACACATAAGCAGCCAACAGTTCCTTGTTATTTTGAACTAGCGACGGCAATAAAATTTGATGCTGTTTGCCACACAATGCAATGTTCTACCCCTTCTGAGCACCTTTGTCGCTCACTGCAAGCCTCTCCTCCCATCTACTGCACCGCTCATTACAGGCCTCAGCACTTTGCAACTTGCTATGTGTGTCTTTCCACCATCTCCCCCTGTCCCTTCTCTGTGTCTTTCTCCTATGTGTCTCTGCTGAATCTTTGCGTGCTGCGCTGACTGTCGTTGGTCCCGCGTGCCTCGCGTTGTTGGTGTAAGTGTCTTTGCCGTTGTGTAATTTCTAAGTCCCGCGCGCCTGCGTAAGTCCTGCGTGCCTGGCATTGTTGGTATAAGTGTTACTGTCTTTTGCGTTGTGTTTTCTAAGTTCTGCGTGACTGGCCTTGCTGAACCTCGTTTTCGTCTTGTTTCAAAATAGTTTTTTCGGCTGCCATTTTTTTTCCTGCTTCTGCGATTTTCGTTCATTAAAAAATACAAAATATGCCTCAAATGAACTTGAAACCTTACTCACAGGCTCCCTGGCTCTCCCCCTGTGCTGTGTGTGAGTGTGTAAGTGAATATGAGGCATATTCGTGTGTTTTCGCCATCTTTTCTAGTTCTGTGGTTCAGCCGAAAAGGCATCATTTTTGCGAGTTCGTGGCTCAACAGCTCGCCTCGCTTCGCAAGGCTCGCAAGCGTCACAACAACTCGCAGTTTGACAACTATTATATGTGATGCTCAATCAGATAAATCCTTCTTTCACCTCATTAATGAATTAAACCATTCTTTCCCAAATTTTTATCACTATCACCTGAAAAATATTAATGGTCATCTAATTAATGATTCTGTCACTTGTAAAAACTGTAATGCTCTATCTTATAGGAGTATTGAATGAATGCATATAAACAATAAAAACTAATTTGTATGGGGTGTATGTGTTTGTTTATTCATTTTATAATAACTTTATAATGAGCATATCGTTTCAGAAGACGTCCCTGAAATATTCAGCATCCATGGTTCCATCTCCAATCCCAAAGAACAACAGTACAGCATACGTGCCTATAACAATCAATAGAGTATAAACTGCATTTTTTTTATTTTCTTCTATTCTACAAATGTTTGCCCATTACTACGTCTAGTTCATCAAATAAGTTTATTGTACATGTGGTGCTTTATCCAAATATAGTTTGATAACCACGGATAAAGAAAATACAACTGGAGCTTCATTACAAAAACCCAAAATACGTGTAGCAGTGAGGGCTAATTGTAAAAGAACTGTCAGCCCTAAACAGAGGTCTAATCTTGTATTACAAGTGTTACCCTTGGTAAACCACACCGGCCATAATCTGTTTGCATATAACCAGGCCCCACAGGCAGGCAGCATTCAGGGCTGATCCCTTATGTGTGCAGTAAACAACCCTCAGGAAATGCACAATCCTAAGTAGAGATCATCTAAACAGGAACAAGATATAGGGAAACACATTCTTGTGGGACTATGAGGCAAAGCCAGAGAGCAAACACATGCCTGAGCCTGGCTGCAGATAGATAGTGCTGCACTGATCCATTCAAGTGAGCATACACTGCCTCGATGTGTGGGAGGCTTAGACTTCTCCCAGCATCTTGCCTCCAACTTGCATGTCAATGCAGCAGGCTGTTTAGGAACGGATAAGCGATGCTTATCAAGCCACGGCTAAGGCCTGAATAGCAATCCATTAATTTCCATTTAGAAGAACAATAGATTATTTCTGCATGTGTGAATCACACAGTGGAGGTGAAGAGGGGAGGGTGCTCTTTATGTAAGTACAATGTCTGCTTAATTAGGTAATGAGATTTAACGAATTACTCTGACCGCACATTTGCATAACACAGAGGAGCGTGCAATTTCATCCTTTGGCCTGTGACATGGGATTGCTACGTATAAGATGTGAATATGATAACACCAACACATTTAGTGGTATAGAAGTATATTTAACAACAATAATACAATTAATTATTATTAATTAATAAATCATTAGAAAAATGCTTTCTGCAATCCTCCTGGTAGCATTTCACGACTAGGGTTTGATGCTGTCATGAAAAAAAAAAAATGTTTTCTACATAAAACTTTGTAAATTCTGTTTTCATAATCTTTTTTTATTTTAAATTAAAAAAACGTATTTGAGTTGGCTCTTACGGATATTTGTATAAAAGATTTGATGAAGCTCTTCAGACGTGACTGGCGTCCACTTTTGCAATACATAAAATGAGGAATTTGCTTACTATTTTAAAACAAATGTGTTATTCAGACTGCCATATATATTGTAATATAAATGTTATGGATAGTCAATAGTTGCGCCGGGATATGAATCAGCATCTTTGTTTTATGGGTTCTGGGCCTCCACATCATTACTGCATTTTCTATATGTCACTACAAAACTTTCGATAATCTTAAATATCCTATTAGTTAAGTGGTATGCTGAGGTCGATATTGTAGTTCACAATGTTCTACAAGTATGCAGAGTTTTTTTTATGACACCAGTCCTTATTTATTTTCTTTAACTGCAATTGAGCTATGGTAAAATGCACAAAAGCGTAGAACATGTTATAATACTTTATTTTACCCCATGAATGATGAACAGTTAGGACAGTTTAATACCTAAGCTATTCTGTTGCAGGATGGACTTGAAACACTAAGTAGTACAAGAGATCAACAATTGTCCTGATGCAAAAAAAATGAAATCTAGGCTACTTTTTTCGAGGATGTACATAAAATGTTCATCCGATCCAAAATTAGGTAGGTAGTTATTCCGCCATTCTGTATAACCCATGGACAATTAATAAAAATACATATTTTTAAATGTCTAATTGGTTTATTATTTTTATTTGAATAATTATAAACCATTAACATCAGTGCTGTGTGGGAATGTGCTCCACTAGTTAGGAAAGAGCCTGTGACAGAATTTTTGCAAAGTAAATAGTTTAGTAGCCATTTCCCAGAATCCTCTTCATTTCAAAACAGAGTGATGCCTCAGCATCTGCAACAAGCTGAAAAACAGGCTGGGAGTAGCATCTAAATAATCACCCAGATTTTTATCTTGCAAAGTCCCTGGAAGATGCAAAACAATGCTAAAGTCAACAGGATGACTGTGATCCATTAGGGGATACATGTCACCTGATAAGGAATGAGACAAACCACCAGGGGCCTGCTTGTCTCTTCTGATTGACGTTTGAGGCATAGCAGTTATCTGAGAGACTATGCTCCTGCATTTGACAGAGTGCTGTCACTGCCTCATTGACCAGACATCCCTTTTTTGTGTTTTTCTCGCCCTTTCTCTATAATATTTTCTCTTTTGAAAATGTGATTCATTTCAGTATTTATAAATTGATTTCACATATTTCCTTTTAAAGGATCACGTACAATATTACAATCTGCTTCTTTTTAATGCCTTAAAATGGGAAAAAAATAGAAAGTTTAAAATACATTCCATTTAACTATAACATGCAAATAGAGTTTTCTAAGGGAAGCCATTTTGTGTTTAACTGGTTTATATCCAAGACCACAATATCCATTCAGTTGTAATGAAAAAGCTGGCACTAAGAAATCCTAAATTTCAGTAGCAACAATTATATCTGCATCCAAGATCTCCTCCAAGACATCAAACCAGGTTATCTAAAAAAAGGACCCAGTCGAATAGTTAATGAATCAAAAGCTTTGGTATTTTTTTTATTAATTGCTGATATTATCCATTGATTATTGAGCTGAGCCCCTTGAAAGATGGTGCTGCAAATATGGAGCTTCAATAGGAATAGTTCCACTTATCCCATGTATAATATGTTGGATAGACTTCACAGCAACTTGTATAGATGAACAATAATAGGAAATAGACACTGGCGTCTGGTTCTTCAGTGCCTCTGTGAAGCTAAGTGAATCTAGTGCAAAGTTTTAGTTCATTGTGAAAGTGACACAACAAAGTCCCAGTTGCTGCAAAAAATGAAAAGTACAAAAGTAAAAATATATAGAATATATGATTATATTTATGAATATGTGTACAGGGCCAGATTTACATATCTGATGCTCCTAGGGACAAACAGCCTCATTAAATTGGAGCCTCTTAAGTCCTACGTGTAGCTGCATGCTCGAAATGTGGCCGTTTTATGTCATTATTCAATTAGAAGTGCTGCAAGTTACGAGAGAGAGACGCTAAATCGTAAACCAGTTCTCGGTAGTCGGAGTTGGGGGCTGGAACGCAAACAATTAAGCAAGCACGTAGTTAGGGTTCAGATGGAGCCAATGGCAACAGAGATTGTCATCATTGTGTCAAAAGAAAATGGGGGTTTAATTATGAGTAACGAGAGAACCAACATTCCAGTCATAATGCAATATTAATAAAGCCGCAAATATGATAATCTATCACATGCGAGTTACAGTATATGTATTAACACTGATTGCAGGGATCGATATAACATGGAATATAATCATTAAAAAAACTGTATTTTTCGGAGCACGATTTGCGGGCTTGAGAATGTTGTACTATTAATTCAAAGACCTAACATCACTTTCCCTTTCAATATTAGTACAGTAGAGTGTATTTATTTGATTTACAAGTGCTACGTATTGGACTTTACCCCCCTTGCGGGTCCACTTGAGCACACGTTGGCCTTTGGGCTCCATTTGCATGTTACGTGCTTGCTCACATGTGAGCAAACGTTGCGGTTACGCGTTTGACGGATCAAAGGATTTACGGCCTCGAAGTTTATTGTTGCTCAACACGTAGCCTATTTTCGGCCGTCCTGTGTCTTAGCATTGTGCAGATTATTATAGTATAACTAGCGAATTGCCCGTCAAAAAATGACGGCAATGAAATTGTAAGGTAGCTAAATTAGTAAATGAATATAGTGTACCTATTTTGAAGCATTGTGATGAAGAGCTGGCAATCTGTGTTGATGTTGCTGCAGCATTAGTGGTGTGGAGCTGCTGTATAAGCATGCTGAATGTGTGCAGTGTAACACTGTGCGTGCGCGAGACCAAACCGTTAGCGTAGTCGTGTACTTCCGCATTGGTGTAAAATGGCGAGTAATATGTGGTATAGGTCTGTATCGGAATATCCGTAGGTGTTTTGTGGTGTTTTGCGAGTTTAGAGTGCTGTAGCCTCGTTTTCGTTTTGTTCGGCGGCCATTTTTTCTCTCGCTTAGATTTTTTTTTAGTCTCTAAACTGTTTTATTTCGAGTAAAATCGAGGTGTAAGTTGCATTTTTGAGGTCCTGGGTGCTCCCTCTTGGTGTAGGTAAGTTTTTTATGTATGTGCTGTGTGTATGTATTGTGTTTTAAATGTTTGTATGTCGGCGTGTTGCGTCCGATGTTTGCGAGGTCGTAATGTGTGGTAACGTGTTTCGTACGTTGTTTGCGTTCCTCGTAAAATTTAGCGAGTGTCGTAATTTGTGTGTCGTGTTTTTTGAGTAGCGACGTGAATTTTGCGAGTGTCGTAATTTGTGTGTCGTGTTTTTTGAGTAGCGACGTGAATTTTGCGAGGGTTTGAGGCCCTTGCCCAGTGACCTCGCCAGCAACTGAGTCCCTCGCTTTGCGAGGGGCCTCAGTTGCTGGCATGGAGCGCCTTCGGCGCTCCATGCCAGCAACTGAGGCCCTTGCCCAGTGACCTCGCCAGCAACTGAGGCCCTCGCTTCGCGAGGGGCCTCAGTTGCTGACATGGAGCGCCTTCGGCGCTCCATGCCAGCAACTGAGGCCCGTGCCCAGTGACCTCGCCAGCAACTGAGGCCCTCGCTTCGCGAGGGGCCTCAGTTGCTGGCATGGAGCGCCTTCGGCGCTCCATGCCAGCAACTGAGGCCCTTGCCCAGTGACCTCGCTACGCGAGGGCCGCGGCTCGCGGAGTTGATGAGTTGGTATATTTCAGAAATCAACATAGTGAATAGCATCTAAAAGCTGTGCTATATACACTCCATGGCTGTAAAATATTTCCGTGGTTGAGTCAATGTGAAGGATGGTGAATGATTTGTCGATGTGCCTGTCAGCTACCAGGCCCCATTGAGTAACAGAGGGCCAAGAGTGAAATAGAGATGGACAGAGGGGGCATATAATGAGTGCCTTTGTTATTATGTGCATCCACTTCACTAAAGTTTGTTAGTTGAAATAAAGTGCTTGCTTCAGTAAATCTAGATCAGGGACAGACTGGGACATATTTCCCAATAACCTAACGAAGCCCAAGACAAGAGATGCAGGAGCATCAAACATAAGGGTGCTAATCTGTCATCATATTATTTTCCTCCATCCATATCACATAAAATGTGTTAAGGGCCTGTTATAGTCACTAACAATCCTTATTCTCTAAACTCATGAAAATCTATCTATCCAACTTTGCAACCAGAAACACGGATGGCTTTTATCCATAATTATAACCAATTTTATAACTGTATTTTTGCTGTATATGTTCATAAAATGTTCAACAACTGCCAAAGTTATAACATGCTTGGAGTGTGAGCAAAAATAGCACAGTGTTAGTGAATACTGGGAAGGGTTCTGCAATGAAGAGATGTGATAGGTAAGAACCTACTGAGACCCTTCACACCTAGACTTTGTGAACCTAGCCAAAAGAGAGGTCTAGGTAGCTGCGGAGACTGAGAAGATGTAGACAATGAAACAGAACAGAAAGCGTGTAAAATAAAGTTGATACATTTTTATGGGTAGAGTAGGATTTACATACCTTTAATTCCTACTCCATTATCCATCAAGAAATATAATATTTTTATTTAAATCATGTGTTTTCTGTTTGAGAGAGCAACTTGGCCCATCATTGAACGCTAGGATATGATAATAAGGTGACAGCTTTAGAACTCCCAAGATTTTGTTCTACCCATCAAGTCACTGCGAGGGTAAGATGGATGTCACTATTTTCCCAGTAATCTGCTCCTTGGAGATAGATGTTGCCAAGCCCTGTAGATGTTGGGCTTTCTCACACACAGAATACATACAAGCTAAGGATTAACTTTCATAAATCTTGACTTCATTAAGAGACAGAAGGGGCTTTCTTCCCAGATGACCTGGTCACTGAGTATGTGAGTTGTGGCTTGTCCAATAGGGGTGTCTGTCTGACCTTTGTATTAAAGCCACACGTGCTGCCAAGGCAAGTGTCCATGATAAATGTACAGCACAGAGAAGAAAAGTGAATCTAACATCTGTGGATGGGCTGAAGAAAAGGTGTTTGCTTAGAAGGGGGCTGAAAGAAAAAAGAAAAATTGAGCTGCACCGAAAGCTAGACAAAGCTGTTTAACAGCTGCTTTGTACCCTGGAAGAATTGCTCCTTTTAGTCGGAGAATCAGGAGGGGGCCTTGCTACAGCCTGGGAGTCAGTTTTATCACCCAACCTTGCTTTATTTCCCTCCCTCTCTGTGTATCTCTCTAATTATCAGGATAAATGGTTCAAAGATGCGTTTCAAATGTTTTCCATATTCTGGCAGCGAGTCTTCCCACCAGGCCGAGGGTTGAAGAGTTTACACATGCCAAGCCATTTCTCTTGCTACTCTGGGGTGTGTTGCATTGTGACATGTAATGTGTTTGTTTGCCTGAATTAAGATAACCAAAATCCTATTATGTAAATACTACAACATTTACATGAGCTGATCTAAAGCTTCAGGCTACAGTCACATGAAATTAAATGATAAAGGGCATTATGCCAGGCTGGATATTCTAGTGCCTGAGGAAAGAAAAAATGGCAGCAAAGTGTCTAACCAAAATATCATAAAGTATCCCTTTTTAGTTTTTTATTTCTTTCACCCTAGGATCTGTTTTTTTTTTTTTTTGGGGGGGGGGGGGGGGGTTGTACCAATGAAGGGTCCTAACAGACTTTTCTTATATTCACAAGCTACTCATATCATTTTATATATTCAGACATTATACCAAATGTGAGGTGCAAGGCCAAAACTTCACAATGCCTATTTTTTGTCAATGATATGCCAATGAAAATTTATAATTTTCTCTAACACAAGTTCAGAGGGTTGCCCTACTTTCTAACAGCCTCATTAAATTGGAGCCTCTTAGGTCCAACGTGTAGCTTGTAAGGGCTGCATATTTGAAATTTGAACGTTTTACATCGCTATTAAATTAGAAGTGCTGCAAGGGGCGATCCAGAGACGCTAAATCGTAAACCTGTTCACGGCCATCGGAGTTGCGGGCTAGAACGCAAACAATTAAGCAAGCACGTAGTTACGGGTTTAGATGGAGCCAATGGCAACAGAGTTTGTTATCATTGCGTCACAAGAAAATGGAGGATGGATTTCAAAGTCCTACTGGGTTCAATTACGAGCTACGAGATACAACCATATTATTCTATTTTTATATTTTTTCTTCCCTCTACCTAAAAGATTTCAGTTTGTTTTTCAATTGAGTTGTACATAACAGTGACATTACCAAGAACTGCAGCTCCCTCCAAAATTGATGAAAAGACGAGAAGAAAAGTGGTCTGGGAGGCTACCAAGAGGCCTACAGAAACATTAAAGGAGTTGCAGGAATATCTGGCAAGTACTTGCTGTGTGGTACATGTGACAACAATCTCCCGTATTCTTCATATGTCTGGGCTATGGGGTAGAGTGGCAAGACGAAAGCCTTTTCTTACGAAGAAAAGCATCCAAGCCAGGCTACATTTTGCAAAAACACATCTGAAGTCTCCCAAAAGCATGTGGGAAAAGGTGTTATGATCTGATGAAACCAAGGTTGAACTTTTTTGCCATTATTCCAAAAGATATGTTTGGCGCAAAAACAACACTGCACATCACCAAAAGAACACCATACCCACAGTGAAGCATGGTGGTGGCAGCATCATGTTTTGGGGCTGTTTTTCTTCAGCTGGAACTGGGGCCTTAGTTAAGATAGAGGGAATTATGAACAGTTCAAAATACCACTCAATATTGGCACACAACCTTCAGGCTTCTGCTAGAAAGCTGAACATGAAGAGGAACTTCATCTTTCAGCATGACATTGACCCAAAGCATACATCCAAATCAACAAAGGAATGGCTTCACCAGAAAAAGATTAAAGTTTTGGAATGGCCCAGCCAGAGGCCAGACCTGAATCCAATTGAAAATCTGTGGGGGTGATCTGAAGAGGGCTGTGCACAGGAGATGCCCTCGCAATCTGACAGATTTGGAGTATTTTTGCAAAGAAGAGTGGGCAAATCTTGCCAAGTCAAAATGTGCCATGCGGATAGACTCAATACCCAAAAAGACTAAGTGCTGTAATAAAATCAAAAGGTGCTTCAACAAAGTATTAGTTTAAGGGTGTGCATACTTATGCAACCATATTATTTTATTTTTATATTTTTTCTTCCCTCTACCTAAAAGATTTCAGTTTGTTTTTCAATTGAGTTGTACAGTTTATAGGTCACATTAAAGGTGGAAAAAGTTCTGAAATTATTTATCGTTGTCTCATTTTTTTACAGCACAGAAACCTGACATTTTAACAGGGGTGTGTAGACTTTTTATATCCACTGTATGTTTTAAGTATTTTAAGTGCCGTTGTTAATTTTAACATTGATAATAAATTAATTTTTTAATTGTTATGATTGTATCTTCCTTAAACTAATAGATAAGGGTTTAACAATTAAGTGGAGTGTCTATCCTCTTTTTCTAATATGATATTCTATCACATGCGAGTTATAGTATATGTATTAACACATTGATTGCTGGGATTGATATAACACAATAAAGATACATGAAATCAAATATTTTTCTGAGCCGATTTGTGGGCTTGAGAATGTTGTGCTATTACTTATAAGACCTAACATCACTTTCCCTTTTAATATTAGTTCAGTAGTGTGTTTTTATTTGATTTACAAGTGCAACGTATTGGACTTTACCCCCCTTGCGGGTCCCCTCCAGCACACGTTGGCCTTTGGGCTCCATTTGCGTGTTACATACTTTCTCGCGAATGACTATGTTGCAATTTAATAGCAAAATTGAAAATGTAGCGGTTACAGGCTTTACGGATCAAAGGATTTACAGACGCGAAGTTCAACGTTGCTCAACACGTAGCCTATTTTCGGCCATCCTGCGTGTAAACACGCAAGTCCGCTGCAAGCTATGTTACAGGGCTAATTTAATAACCAGTACATTTTGAGTTTTATTTTAAACGTAGCCCCAATTTAATGAGGCTGTATGTTTGGGAAAGCTGGACGAGGTCTCTATAAGCCTGCACTGGATGATCTACAGTTATGACTTCCTTTAACAAGCTGTCTATTATACTTTATTATACATCAGATATCAAACAAAAGCAACTTCTAAATGAATGTTAGACTATTACATATTGAAGACATATCTATAATCCTGTGATTAAACGAGGAGAGTTGTTGTGGTTTTATTTATTTTTTATTTGGTGATATTGTGAAGTAGAGATAAAGTCAAAACTTAGGATGTTTATATCAGTGAGGCAAAAATGATGATGGCATGGTATTAATAAAATATGTGGTTGGACATCTATTTTTGTGAGTATATGGCAAAAAAATGTGTGATAGTCATACAACCCCTAACACTTGACCAAGCTGAAACAATGTAGATTATTATTATCTTTATTTGTAATGCGCCAACGTATTCCGTATCTCTGAACAGGGTCAAGTATGAGGCAAAACAAAAATTGACACATTGCAAAGAATGGAGAGCCCTGTCTTTGAGTTTAAAATCTAGTGTGCATGGAGCTTTATCTGAAGCACCTTACAAGATTGAAAACTCGCAATCTAATGAGTGAAGTGTGGTGGGGAGGGTGAAAGATGTGTTGTGCATGTTAAGGCTGGAGGTGATAAGCTTCTTTAAACAGATACGTTTTTGGTGAGGTTTTGAAGCATGAGGATAGTCTAGTGGAGCGAGGCAAGGAGTTCCAGAGAATAGGGGCAGCGCAAGAAAAGTGGGAGTGAAAGCAGAGATATAAGAGAATGTTTTATTGTTAGATGGGTGTCATTGATAATTCATATAATCCTCTGGAATAGCATGACACTCTAATTGCATTATGGCATTAGATCGATAACAACAGAGCATTATATTATTCAGTGAACCCTATTTTACTGGGGAAAAATTAATTTAAGTTTGAGTGCTTTCAAATGATTTTCACTTTGAAGCAGCACTTGAAGTTTCTAAAAATTTAAATTCTCATTTTAAACTGAATTCATGTCAAATAAAATATTTTTCACCTGTATCGTGGCACATCTACTCAAATAATCCTGTTTTAGTTTGATATTTATTCAGAACAAATATAGCTCACCTATCATCACGCTTAAAGGATAACTGTAGATGGTAAAAGCATTACGTTAGTGAAGTATGTAACAAACTAACAACATTAACAACTGT
Organism: Discoglossus pictus; assembly: GCA_027410445.1. Taxonomy (NCBI): domain Eukaryota; kingdom Metazoa; phylum Chordata; class Amphibia; order Anura; family Alytidae; genus Discoglossus; species Discoglossus pictus. The sequence goes on from CM050169.1 coordinate 141,408,856, forward strand.
TAAAGGCATGAACATAAAAGCATTTTTTGGGAATATTTTAATTAAGTAGACAAACATGAGTGTTAATTAGTAATTCAGTCGTGATGTTCTTGTTTTCCTGTAGGCTGAGGGAGTATATCCTACTGGAGCTTGCTCTTCTTTTTACACCTATTATCACATAACATTCAGCCCCATGAAATTCGTAGCCCGTAGCAGCATCGGCAAACCTGCAAAGGCTGCAGGATTGAAATTCGGCTCTGTTACAGAGCTATTAAATTGAACCATGCCGCGAGTTACGGGCCGGAGACGGAAACCATTCTGCACCTGTTGGATGTACGGCCGTGAACATGATCAATTAGTCAAACCCGTAGTTATGGTTTTAGACGGAACCAATGGCAAATGAGATCGTCATTATTACATCACTCAAAAACGGAGGTTAGATTTCAAAGCCTAATGGGTTTCAAGTAAGATTTTCGATCGGACCCACATTCCAGAAATAATACAATATTAATAAATCAGTAAATATTATGTTCTGGTCCATGCGAGTTCCATTATATGTATTAACACATTGATTGCTAGATATTGATTGCTCGATATAACATGGAAATTAAACAGATTTGGGAGCTTGAGAATGTTGTGCTATTCATTTTAATACCTAACATCACTTTCCCTTTAATTGAAAATACGGTATTGTGTTTATAATTGCATTTACAGTGCTACGGATAAGGACTTTACCCCCTTGCGGGTCCTCTCTAGTACCCGTTGGCTTTTTGGCTCCATTTGCGGGTTACGGGGTTGAACGCCAGTGGATTCGTAGCAATTTAATATCAATTTTCAAATGTAACATTTACAGGCTTGACAGATCAAAGACTTTGCGGCAACGGAGTTCAAATTTCCCCACCCCGTAGGGTTTTTTCGCCCTTAACCCGTGAGTCGGTAGCTTTGAGAAGCCAATTTAATAGCCATAAGTTTTGCGGGCTACGTTACGGGCTACGGTTTTACATGTTCAGGGAATTTAATAGGGCTGATTGTGGCTGTCTTTCAATAGAACTCAATAGAGATGTTATCTGATTCCAAGGTTTCTGACATCCCTCACAGATATTTAACTCTATCAGTAACAAAATTAAAACTGTGCTGTGTTAGTGCAAAATAGAATATAATGATTAATATTAATGTCTTTAATGGCTATGTTTATTTATTTTTAATTTTATAAATGATTTTAAGTAAATAAGAAATGTTTACTAACCTTGTTTGTCATTTGAGAGGAAACCTTGAATGAAACTGAGGTTTCCATTTAGTTCTATTGAAAGCTCTGGTCCTAGGGAATGCAAATGTATAATAAAATCAAATGTAACCTTATCTGCATCAAAAGTGACCACCCAAGTGGTAAGCCTGATAAATATAAGAAATCCATGGCAGCCCCCAGTAAAGTTTAATTGCTTAATAAAGTTAAAGGCCATATCTGTTTGGTGATTATCAAGTCTGTCAAAAAAGCAAACATGGCGCTTCAGAGGTTCTTTAAAATTAGTTTGTGAAAATAATATTTTATAGAAAGGGTGACATTAGTAGACAGAATTTAGGAATGGTTGCCATACACATAGAATAACCCTGAGGATTAAATAAGATAACATATTTTAGATAAACAGGAAATTGAGAAAACTATTAATTCATATATGCATTGAATATATATATATATATATATATATATATATATATATATATATATATATATATATATATGTACATTATCTCCCTCTGTTTTATATATATATATATATATATATATATATATATATATATATATATATATATCAGTTAGCATTCTATTCTACTTTTTTTTTTATATACATTTTGGTATAAGGTACTGTATGTTCTAGATTTTAAAACTTAGATTTTTTGCTAGAAAAATTGGTTGAGTTTCAGATTTGTGTTTTTTTCCTTTAGTCTTAAACAGGTGTCTTACGCTCCAGAAAATATGCTACATCATAATGAAAAAAATATTTTGTACTTTGTTTTACAAAGAAATCTTACTTTCTTATATATTTACTAATTAGATTTGTGCTGGGTTTAATTTGTTTGTCTATCCAGCATCTCTCCCAAGCTCAGCATGCCACCACTTAGCAGACGCTTTCTGCTCCATATGGTCTCAAGCTTACTTGGTCCTGAGAACTCTTGGAAAGAACAAGGAAGACATCTGGGGACAGAAGGAGAACAGCAGAAGTTGGTACTGTAAGTTATAGCATCACTGCAGGGATGGGATGGGGCTGCACAGCTAGGCCGATCACCTAGGAAACTGCAACCCGCAAGAAAGGACTGATGAAGGGAGCTCTACCCTTTAGTGAAGTGCAGACTCTGTGCCCTCCCCTCTTTATTTGTGTTTACAGCACAGAGAAGTCGCGGTGCGTTGAGTCCATTGTCGGTTTATGATGCTGGACTATAGAAGCAGCCTATTGTGTACTGACTTATTGCTACTGCTGGTGTGAGGTACTCTTCAGTCCCAAAAGAGAGCCCTAATAAAATAGAGAGAGGTCACTAGAGATATAATGAATTGGGGTGATATATTTTTTATACACAGCCAGACTAAAGGCATCTTCTCATTTGCATGAAAGGGACTTGTGATAAATCAGGGACTGAGGTGAGAATGGCTTTAGGAAGCAAGGCCGATATATCTTTTTTATATGGAGGCTGCATAAGTAATGAATTTTATGTTAATTGAACGTTTTGAGACCGTCATGAATTTCCAAGTTTGTTCTGAATTTTTATTAATGTGCGAAAAAGTACTATTATCATTGGTTGCAGGTTTTTCTTATAGCAGTATTTGAACAAATAATCCGATTACAAGGGCTGTAATTACTAAGGTGAGTTTTCTCCTTAGAGTAGTGAATCATACCTGAATCATTCTTTGAAGCTTTGTATACAAGATTGTTGTCAATATACTACATGAAATAACAGAGTGACAAGAGAGGTTTCATTATACTACTGAGCAGGCACGCACATAATGTACCTTTAAAATCTACATACTTTTAATTTGGAACTTTCTTGCAAACAAAATGTCCTGTATATCACTAAATTAAAAATAATAATTATTCCTTAAATCCATTTTATGAAATGAACAGATGGGAAGAATAGCAGTTAGATTTTAGATCGTAAGTTTGCGAGTTTTCAATCATACGTCGGTGCTTTGGAAACAAGCTCTATGTACATTTGATTTTAAGCTCAAAAACATGACCCTCCATTCTTTGTAAGGTGTTAATTTTTTCCATGTACTTATCCCCAGTATCCCCACATAATAATAATAATAATAATAATAATAATAATAATAATAATAGCAGTTCTACAAAGCAAACATGGCAATCAGAACACTTGGAGACTTAGATTTGTCATATCTTATTTGTGCTGCAGAATAACAGAAATGGAGAAGGTATTCAAAGACCCTTCAACACTTACCATTTGTGATCAATATTATTTTAGATGAATTCCATCACATATATAGTTGTGAGCGTACGAGTCGTTGCTCACGCTTGCGGGCTCGCGTAGCGAGCCCGCTGCCCTCGCGAAGCGAGGGCCGTGGCTCGCGAAGCGAGCCGCGGCCCTCGCGTAGCGAGCCGCGGCCCTCGCGTAGCGAGGTCACTGGGCAAGGGCCTCAGTTGCTGGCATGGAGCGCCGAAGGCGCTCCATGCCAGCAACTGAGGCCCCTCGCGAAGCGAGGGCCTCAGTTGCTGCCGAGGTCACTGGGCACGGGTCTCAGTTGCTGGCATGGAGCGCCGAAGGCGCTCCATGTCAGCAACTGAGGCCCCTCGCGAAGCGAGGGCCTCAGTTGCTGGCGAGGTCACTGGGCAAGGGCCTCAAACCCTCGCAAAATTCACGTCGCTACTCAAAAAACACGACACACAAATTACGACACTCGCTAAATTTTACGAGGCACGCAAACAACGTACGAAACACGTTACCACACATTACGACCTCGCAAACATCGGACGCAACACGCCGACATACAAACATTTAAAACACAATACATACACACAGCACATACATAAAAAACTTACCTACACCAAGAGGGAGCACCCAGGACCTCAAAAATGCAACTTACACCTCGATTTTACTCGAAATAAAACAGTTTAGAGACTAAAAAAAAATCTAAGCGACAGAAAAAATGGCCGCCGAACAAAACGAAAACGAGGCTACAGCACTCTAAACTCGCAAAACACCACAAAACACCTACGGATATTCCGATACAGACCTATACCACACATTACTCGCCATTTTACACCAATGCGGAAGTACACGACTACGCTAACGGTTTGGTCTCGCGCACGCACAGTGTTACACTGCACACATTCAGCATGCTTATACAGCAGCTCCACACCACTAATGCTGCAGCAACATCAAACAAGGTTCACAGATCTTCAACACAATGCATACAAATAGGTCAAGTATATTCATTTATTCATTTGGATTATATATTTTAGTAGTACACACAAAACAACATTACCTACCTTACAATTCAATATGTATATTAATAACTAAACAACTTCACAAACATACACATCTCATTGCCGTCATTTTTTGACGGGCAAGTCGCTAGTAATAATATAATACTTAATATTACATGTCCACTCAAGTAGGAACATAGGTTCAATAAGTTGTCCCTATGAAACAAAAACACAAAGTTTAGGTTTTGAAAAAAAGAAAATAAACACATATAACTAGTTCTAATGCTTATAATCAGATTTTTTCTATTTATTAGGATAACTTAATTAGCTGTAGTAGAAGGCCTACTGAAGCACCTACTGAAACAGTCTTCAAAGATAATATTGTAAGGAGAGGAACCTCTACTTCTTTGGGTCAATTTGTATTATTGTACTGTTACATGCCACTCTCTATACTAAATGTATGTATATAGTGCTGTGTAAAATGTTGGACCTTTATAAATAAAATAAAGTATAATAATAGATAAGGAATGGATGACACAGAGTTTTTAAATCACCACTCAAAGAAGGAAGCTTTGGGTTTGTCTACAAACATTATCAAATAATTTTCCTTTGGGGCACAAGACGAAATCATCTTTGCTATCTATAATGATATAGGTACAAAAGCAGACTTGTATTTAGACATTTGATGTGTCAGTTGTATGGATAACTAGGCATGTTTATTGCAGATGTCATTTCCTAATCTGCAGATTTTCTGGTTGCATTAGGCTTTGAATTTATTGCAATGTGCAACATGTTCAGTGAGAACATTACTTGAGCTCACTGCATCTCTTGAGGGTGTTTCATATGACTCACAGATGTTTCTCTTTCTTCTACATCCCTATAGTGAACACAATCACATCTACAGAAGAGAAGCACACAGGAACCAATGGACACCGGACAAAAGGATAAAACCATCATCTGCCCTGTCCTTATTTCTGGACTTTGACATCCATCCATATCAATACGGTAATCTTGCTCATATAGACAATGGAAGCTGCATGTGCAGGCCAAGGGTCATTGATCCCATCTATTGTCCAACAAAGGGACTGCACACTTCTTCCTTAACATCCACTCCGTCCTAGTCTTAAAAGGAGAGAATAGGAAGAAATGAGTTTCAACAGGAGGGTCAGGACCACAACCATTGTGATGACTTAGATGGTTTGCAAGGAAGCCACTGAAAGAGTCAATGAAAATACCCCTTCTGTCAAATTACTTTAGGACTAATGGTTTTTCTGACCCCAGAAGCATACAAACAACTTTCCTTAACCTACATACATGTGCTGCCCTATTGTATCTTCTGCCAAGATGAACCCACTGTGTGCTTTAGGAATAAGCAAGAAGCCAAATGTCAGAGTGATAAATACTATGGAGATGAGAGATATCTGGATAAGTGGGCATAGAACCCATAAGGTTAGGGATTGTTCAATCCTCTAAAACATACATAAAATATCTACACTGATTGATAGAATATGTTTTACAATCTGGTTTAATATATCACTAAGTTGAAACAAGTTTTACATGATTTAGATATCTTTCATTCATTTTTCACCATAAACCTATTTAAGATAGCTCTAATGCGATTCTTTAAGCTGTGATGCAAGCGGCAATGCTGCGCTTTACACAGAGTTTCAAGTCAGAAAAGTGGCTAGAGATAAAGGTCTAATTGTTTCAAAATGGAAACCAAGAGATGTGCCAACTTGGTATGAAATCAGTAACAAGTTAAGAAAAAATCGTTTCTCTTAGATATGGGGGTTATCCATATTCCTTTGCACAAATGGACTATACGGGATAAATTTGCTTCTAGGGTAACCATTTGGGACCTAACATTCACATATATTCAATTATAAGGCTTTCGCACCCACACCTTTCCATCTTTGGTCCAGCGAGATTCGCTTTGTTTTTGTTTTGTTTTGTTTTGTTGTTGTTTATGTCTGTGTTTTTAGTATATTCCCTTTTTTTTTCCTCATCCCATATGTTATCATAGAATAAATATTACTGCAGAATTAGAGTATTCGCAATTGAATGTCTTAGAGCTTCCATTTAGCGATATATGTTAGATTCAACTTGGGAATTTACTGTATATGTTAATTAACCTGAGATTTATATATTAGAAATGTCATGTATAAAAGAGGAAAGGGATGTAACTCGTTCAATTCTACAATTGCAATTTTTAATTGTCAAGTAACTATTTCTATTTAATCTATGTGTTATTTTAAATACTATCAGCCCAATTAAATTAGAAGCCCGTGCGACATGATCAATTAGTGCGACATGATCAATTAGTCAAACCCGGAGTTAGATGGAGCCAATGGCAACAGAGATAGTCATCATTGCATCACAGAAAAATGGAGGTTGGATTTCAAAGTCTTAAGGGGTTCAATTAAGAGTTGTGATTGGACCCGCATTCCAGAGATAATGCAATATTAATAAATCAGTAAATATGATATTCTAGTCCATGCAAGTTGCATTACATGTATTAATACATTCGAGATGTAATTGTGATTCGGTATCGATATACTGTAACACAGAAATCAAACATGAAATAAATTATTTTCTTGGCTGATTTCTGAGCTTGAGAATGTTGTGCTATTAATTCTGAGACCTAACATCACTTTCCCTTTTGATAAAAGTGCAGTAGTGTGTGTATATGTGCATTTACAGTGCTACAGATTGGACTTTACCCCTCTAGCGCATCCTCTCTAGTGCCCATTGGCTTTTGGGATCCATTTGCAGGTTACGGCTTGAACACCAGTGAATTTGTTGCAATTTAATAGCATGACTGGAAATGTAACAGTTATGGGGTTGACAAATCAAAGGATTTGCAGGCGCAGAGATAACATTTCCACGACCTGTAGCCTTTTCTAGCCCTTACCCCACAAGTCATTGACGGGTTATGGTTTTACACGTTGAGCTAATTTAATAGGGCTGTATATCTGCAACATCGGGGAAGTGTAAACATCAAAAACTTGCATTTGTTTTTGTATACTACTTTGTTTATTTGTTATTTGTATAAAAAAAAAGAAAAGAAAAAAAGAAAAGTGGCCAGAGGGAATTAAAAATGTCCTGCCATACTGCAGGTTTTTCCACCTTGAAATTTACAAATGCCTCTATAAACCTTTAATCCAAACAGAGATAGTTTATATCTAGGACTCTAATCAAAATTAAACATGGCAGCCTGTATCACATCTCAAGGAGAAATAAAAGTACTTCCCCAGGCAGGTTGTGTCTAACTTCTGTTAATAACTAGATGAATAGGCAATTAGACAGGATAAGATATATGATTCGGAGGTAAGTGATGTAAGTATTTAGCTTTTAGGCTGTGTTAGACCCACTTATATATGAGCTTCGCTCAACTATTTCTTTGCACCACTTCTTTTCCCTCCTCATTCTCCTTTCAAACACATTTTTTTCCTACATTTTACAAATAACAAATGTACAAGGAAGGGATTGTGTAGTATAGGTGGGGGTACAGAAAAGAAAACGATGAGAGGGACGGTCCTGATACTTCACCTTTAGTCTTCCTTCCATGCACACTACAACATTAGCTGCTTCTTTTTTATGTTTTCCATACTCTGCTTTTATTCACAGACTGAAAAAAATGTACTGTCTGTCCATTAAAAAGTGCCTTCCGAGTTGGCCTATACATAAATACATTACTAATGTAAAACAACAAAAGTAGACAAGTGGAATAGCCAGTTATGTATCTCTACCTGGATAGAGCAAAGGCTATGAAGGGCTATGGATGGACAAAGCCACCCGTTCCCAAGCCTGGGTTTCCCCCTGGTCTGTAAGGATTTCAACAACTAACATTTAACTAAATATTTTATATATTTTTAGATCTCTTCCCATTAGATCCAAAGCAAGAAAAACTAAAAGAGATCTAAATCTCTATTTACATATTTATATGGAGAGGTAAACAACTCAGACCAGGTGCAGTCAATTGAAATCTACAAAATACACCAAGGTCCAAATGTATTTGTGGAGATGAAGTCAAGGTCTGGAATACAAAGAAATATTATATAACATATATTATAGATTTAATAATACAGTGGAGGTCCAGAACAAAGGATACAGAGGTCTTAAGTTTAGCTCAAGTTCACCTATTGACAACCTCTGCCCTAGACTCAGTTTATCATAATTACAGAAAGATCATAAGAAACCTGGTGTAAATGTATTAGGTATACAAAATTATTATTATGTTTTTCCAAGTTCAATAAATATTAAAGGCTAAATAGGATGAAACAAAAAGGAGTTTGGTGAATCCAATGAAAGATTATTTGTTGAGATATAAGGCCCCCCCCCCCCTCCCCATCACTGATGGGTCAGGTATACTGTATATTTTGTATGGGGTAAGTTTCTAATGTAGCTTCAGAGCACATTATAAGAGTCTTTGAAGCTTAGTTGATTGAGGCGATACTGATCACACTGAACATATTAACAACACAAAGATGGAAAACTGAAATAACCACAGTGGCAACTATTGGCAAAAAATAAAGAAACTATGTTTTTTTTAAAGATAGATATGAGGGAAAAAAATGTAATTTATACTCGAAGATAAAGAGCATATATGGAACATTTTAATGTAATTGTTGAGTAGTCTAGATACATTATTCTTACACTTATGATGTATAAAACAATGTAATATTGTTACTGCTTTTTAACCAAAAGAGATATTTTCTGTACCAATTTTATAAATAATTCTATGTTCATGGAGAGCTCTTGAATTTTAAGAAAATAGACATTTTAAATAAACTAGAATTTCTCTATTTGTGCTAAGGATTTAAATATTCAGTTTCTGAAGCTAAATATATTTGAGGTATTTCTGTTATAGGAAAAATATTACTGCAGAAATGTGAGTAAATGAGAGAGAGTGTGGGTGCCAGAGGTGGTAAATCTGTGTGTATATCTGGTAAATCCCAACACAATTATCAATGCAGTCTCCACCACTCCAGCCAAGATTACTCTGTTTGGCCTGTAGCTGTGCCATAGTTTGTGGGATTAACTGAAAAATAAAGTGTAAAGGAGGGAAGGGGGGTCGAGTGGTGACAGGAGCCGGGAGGGTATTTCCTATTCCTGAGCTAAATTGGGATTATCTGTCTGCTTTCCTGATATCATTTGTAACTCATTCACTGCCAGAAGAGGAAGTTATTCATTGTAATGCAAGATTATCAGTCTAGCTGCAACATTGGGGGGGTTATCAATTGCTTTTTTTAAGATAAATGCACAAAGGAGGGAGACAGAGAGGAGAGAACAAGCGGGTAGAAGAATGGAGAGCGAATAGGCAACATACAGAGGGTTTAGTATAGGCAGTATAGGGGTTTGGTATAGTGACAGATACAGGGGGAGAGAGAAGGGAAGCTGGTAGGGGCGCGCTATTGCGTGTGAGCGCTTCTAGCCCAACGCACATTTGTGTGCTGCCTATTTGTCGGCACCCATACGTTGGCGCGACTTCAGCACGCGCTCTGAAGATGGCGTTCCAGTTCAGTCTGTATAGAGGTCTACGCAGCAAGGGGAGATAAGACGTAGTAATTGGGAGAAGGTTCCCTGGTGGTCCAGTGGTTAGGATTCGGTGCTTTTACCACTGCGACCTGGGTTTGATTCCAGTCAGGGAACCAAGTGGATCAGCATTGTATGTTGCAGTCCATGAGGTTAAGGATAGTCGGACCCAACTGAGCAAAACAAACATTTGCAGGAAGGGTATATATCTGAATATACCTTTGCAGCATAGACACTAAATACCTTTCAGTACATATTTTGTTCATCATATTTGAATGCGACTTTGAGGATTTTTTTACATTGTGGTGGTAGAATAGTAGACCATGATAGCATATTACTAAAGTCCAAGCACCCTTGCATTGTTATTGCATTATGCATTGTGCGTATCTACAATGTACCGGTCAGTTTTATGAGCACAATGCTGAGGTCTGGCTACTTCCAGATGCAACCAATTAATTCCTTTTGTTGGAGTCCATGATGAATTAGTCCACTGTTTCTTCCCAAAACCAGAGCTCCATTGGAATGAGCAGATGACATGATTCAGTTGCCAGTCTGCCTTGGGCACAACCAAATTAAGAAAGTTTCATGCACATTGCTCTAAATCATTAATGTTACTAATTTTGTAACAGAATCAAACAAAATAAAATCGAGTGCATAACATTATAAATTTGCTGTAGATATCTTTGCCATGGTAAACATCTTCAACATTTTTTTAAAAGACCATTAAAAATTCCATATATACTTTTAATATTCCTAAAGAGCCAATGTGGTAGTCCAAAATGATGTAAACAACAAATAACTAATGAATATGGTGAAGTTGGGGAATGGTGTATTGACTACTGTTTACATCCAACACACATCAAACATGTGTTATAGGGTCCAAAGCTTAATGCATATTGAGAAGAAAAAGATGCTGCAGTGTCACAGTCCTTTCTATGCCATGGCAAAGCTTAAAGGAACACTCGTCACACTAAAAACAAATTAGCAAAAGCCTTTACATTTTAGACTTTTATATTACTTTTTTCTTTATTCTGTGGCTCAATTTGTTCACAGCTGATTCTACATGTCCTTTGAACTCACAAGCTTTGCAGTATGCCTGTTGAAAGCACTGGAAGTTTTAGATGTCCCAATCCGTGTACAGATAGAAGCTTACTGTACATTTAAAGTTTCCTCCCATCTCAGGAAGTTGATCAGCAGGAACCAAATTGATAGGTTCCACAACAGCATTAAGATAATACAGTAAATAATTTTTGCCTGTTTCAAGAATAGTTCTTCAAAATAAAGTATTTTAATGAATAGACTACATTGTCTCTTTAAAAAAAGGCTAATAAAAATTGTTTTCGATTAATTAAGAAAGATATGTGGTCCCTGGCATCAAGTATGTTAAAATCACTTATTTAGATAACTTACTTTTCTAAACCACAATGAAGCCTGCCTTTGTATTGTAAGCTGACTACGGCTTTTTAAATAACAGTTGTGTAATGTCTGCCTGTTTAGAGCTTTAGTATAATCTCTGATGTAGTATATGCATAGCAGTTGCTTCTGATTGGATAACAGAAATCTCAACAACTTTTGAAAAATCTAAGTGGGTTGAATTTTTCTGATATAATTATTGTACATTTTTATATAATATATAATGTTTTAATTCATAGCTCCTTCATTTTTTTGTTTACATGTGAGTTTATGATGAGCTAACAGTAGACTCCATACACAGCAACGAAAGAGAACACAAGTCAATGTTAACTAAAACATTTTTTGTTATTCTATAGTATCCACTTAAAATCAAAATTTCCCTTTTTTTTTATAAATAGGCTCCAAGGAATTACATGGCAACATTTTATTATTTATTCTATGTGTAATTTAACATAATTTTAATATTTGTGGGACAATTTACAATTTTGAAAACTCTGTTTATGAGTACAGGAATTCATTTTGTGTTTGTTACATCAAATCCTGTGAACTGTATAATGAGGCTGTGGTTTTGTAGTGCATGGAGTGGTAAGGGAGGAGGGAAAAGAGCGAAGTCTAGAGCCTTTGTGCGATAATAGGATATGAATGAAATTGACACAACAACTAATTCCCCTTCACAGGCCCAGAAGTGGGCAGTTGCACCAATAGATGCAACCACAGCTCTACGGAAATGCAAACTCCCCTCTCTCACACACAACTATCATGGATTTCTCTTGCATACACATTTAAAAAAAACAGTTTTCTGACTAAAAAATGCTGTATGACTTTTTCCTGCTTAATTATGCCCTTAGTCAGACAAATATAAATATATATATATATTTTCCATTTTACAGGGCTTTAAAGGGACATAGAAGTAGTACGCATTTAAAAGAGTGGAGTTTAAACATTCCTATAGGAAATTTTGCATAAAAAATAGGGCTGCAAAAATTATAAAAATTACGGGAAGGAAAAATGTTCTGTATTATCAGGCCCTCCCCCAGACAAATTTTATATTGATATGTTACCTGCAGTCAGTTTGTCTAAAGTGAGCAAATGATTTCTCTACAGAGCTTCATAACTCATACGGTGCACTGCACTGACACAGAGTAAATCATTTTTGACAGTAGGACGTTTTAACACTAGGGAGTTTGTAGAGGGATTAAAGGATGAAAGGATCATTCTTTGAGCAAAACACATTAATGATGTTTAAATATAGTCTAATACATATTTACTCTATGAAGCATGAAATGTAAAATGTAATCTTTTGAATGTTATTTGTGAATTTTTTAATAAAATCTAATTACTCTGAAGGTCTGCCTGCATTGTTTTAAGTCCAAATGTCTTTTTTATTCTAAACGACTGAAAACAATGCAGACAGACCCCAATTGAGTAATTCATAACTATTAACAATAATCCTATTGTAGAATTAGATAACACACCATGTGTTGTGGGTGGATCAGAATGTCTTGACAGGTAAACATTACGGTAACTAACTTGGAAGAACCCACCACCTTTACATAACATTCAGTTGATAAAGTGATTATTATTACCCATAGTTTTAAATTCCATTTTTGTCATCTCCACTGTGTCTCTTTAATTATGTATAGAAATATACCACATAAAGTAGTTTGAAAGTAAATAGATAACCAACCCCTGTATAACTGATAGTTTTTTTTTATTTTAGTAAATATTCAGATATTTGACAATTTGTTTGGGAAGTTTACTAAAGTGATGTTGTGGTTGAAATTCGCTGTGATCCTAAATCTGAGCCCATCTCCTGATTTACTAAGTCCTGCCTCCTACTACAATCACAGCCCATCGCTTGGTGTGTTTGTTAAGGTAGTATTTAAAAAACTAGCCAGTACTACTTATACTATACCTATACTAATACCACTTATTATATGTTTTCATAAGATAAACTAATGTCCCACCCTCCTGCAATCTAAAAAATGATTAGCACTATTGATTGAGTAAAGGGGTCAAAAAAATAAAAATAATAAGGGGATCCCACTAAGTACTGTATATAAACTATGGGAAGTGGAGATCTACTCGTACATGGCAGCACATCACACATTCTGGGGAATTTATTAAGCATCTCAAATGACTGAGAAGTACACCCCAGCATTTACTAGGTTCTATTTAATATGGTGCAAAATTGAGATATCTGCTCTTCTCACCTCATCACAGCCACTTGAGATGCTTAGCAAATTCCTCCACGAGATGAGCTCCTTAGTAAATCTTGTGATGGTAGTGGGTGTGATAAATAGCAGCACATTATGGGCATTATTAGAAAATCTACTTTGTTTTAAATTTGATGCCAGAAGTGATTTATATTATTTAACACACTACTTTAATGTTTATATATTACAGCAGTGGTGCAGAAACCAGGTGGAGGGCCCACCGATGGGGCTTCAACTAGCCATGAATGAATCATGAAAATGTGTGCGTCTCTACATTGCTAACGGAAATGTTGGAGGACAGACAAAGAGGAACAAAGTACAGTGAGGGAGGAGTACAGGGAGAAAATGCATAAGGAATATACTGTAGGTCCTGCCTGAGCACCATAATCTCAGTGTTTGAGGAGATGAAGATGGGGAGAAGCACATCAAGTATTATTATTTTTATTTTTTTGAGGGGGGTCGGGGTGCAGAACAAGATGTTTCCTTACACCTGTATTAGAGAATATGACCAGCAGAGTGAAACTAAGATATATATATATAGGACACCTGTACTTTTGTTAGGAGATACTAAAGGAAATTCAGTCTCATCACTTCTTTGTGCACCAAATTTTCCTACTAACAAATAAATATAGGTTGTTTTTTTACATGTAAATATAGATTTGATGGCAAATAAGAAACAAAAAAGTACTCACTTATCTTCCCACTCTATATACCTAAAAGATTCAGTTAATTTAGCCTCAGAATAGCCTTGTACTGGTCCCAGTCATGTATAAATTCATTAACTTTTTTTGACTCTACCACTACAACTGGAAGACTGTTTAACTTATTTACTATCCTTCTGTTCTTTCTTACATTGTCCCTAAGTTGTCCACCTTCAAACTTCCAAATCATGACCTCTTGTTCTTGCATTCTTCTTTTTCTCAAGACACTTTACACTTGAACTTTATTGTATTTTTTTTTCATTACTCCTGACATGGTGCATTTATCAGATAAGGAGGTGAAGTTCTGACAGATAAAACATTTAAATATTGTACCATCTACTTGTCAAATTACCTGAGTAAAATAGCACAGTCTATAGCATAAATTTGTAATATTTCTACATTATGCTGATGAATGATTTGAACCCACTTTAATTTGTAGTATCAGTTGTTTTGATGACCTCATTGTTATGCCATGCTACCTACCACAGGCACAGATCTTGTCTCTGTATAGCGCTGAATGCATAATGAGCATGCTGCACAATAAATATATATCATTATTATCTGTTCTATTAGCCTGGCTTTGACCTATGTCTGATCTGGTATGGTCACTTCCATCACCCAGTCTGGATTTTTTTTTATTTCTTTCACTCTTTCAGGCTTTTGCTTTGTGAAAAGCGCTTGGTTTTCTCCATCTGATGGATTTAAGTCTCTCTCGCATTGAAGCGTCAAAGCATTGGAAACAGTATCTTTTCATGCTCCAGCTTGGAAAGACACGGCCCTCTCTGTTCTACTCAGCCTGTGAAAAAGTTCTCACAGTGAATGACCTGCCGTGCTCTCCAAAGAAAGTGCCTCTCCATTAAAGGCTTCCTATTGAAGTTGGGTGAATGAAATTGTGCCGTGGAATTCAGTCCCTCTGAATGGCTGGGGTCTTCATGAAATGTGAAGGGCTCAGTAGATTTCCCACAATATTTGTACACCTCCCATTGTAAGGATTTTTCTCTCCATTGAACCAGAAATCGTTAACACATCCGCTGCAAGGCGTCGTTCTGCTGCTCATTAAGGGGGCGGAGAGGGAAAAAGGGGGAGCAGGAGAGGCATCCCCACCACAATGCTATCCAAAAGGGTTCTCATGTATTCATAAGAGGAATTACAGGAGATATAATGGCCACCTGCTTATATTCATTCTCCAGGCTGGACACACAGCTTAGCTGTCAGGCCGAGATACATCCATGAATTAACCAGAGGCTGGGAAGGGCAGCAGAACCTGGGGAAAATTTATGAAGATTTTAAAACAGAACGTAATTGCGTCTAGTGTAAACAGAACTAATTTCTATTGTATATGATGACGGCACAACAAACAAGTCTATGTAGTTGGGTAGGGAGATGCCAGGAAAATTTCAATGGATCCATTTTTATTGGGGAAGACTATAAATCGGTAAAGGGCCATAGATTTATGTGATGTTCATCTGTTGTAATAAGCTTCAAAGTTAATTGTTGCCAACACTAACTGAGCATGAAGAAGTATTATTTAAATTGTGTCTATATCAGAAGGCCTGCTGAATAATTATTTAATGAGTATTCTACTTACAGAATAGCACAAACTACTAAAATATATACACATTTCAAGAAATAACAGGTTGTCAGCTCTTCTACTATAAAACAAGAAAAAAATTCAACCAGATTGCAAGTTTCACCATTTCTGCATAGTGTTTTTTTTTTTGGCTAATACCAAGGAGATAACTACCTGGAGATTTAAGAGTTAGCTCAAAGTCTACTCTTTGGAGTCCCTGGGCCGCATTCAATTGCTTTTTGGCCAATTGAATAGGGCTCTATATAAGCACAGAGCATATTTTTTTTACAGAAGTTTTTAATAAGTGAACTTCTATCCAAAAGCAATGTCTTCACTAAATAAAGCTTCTGTAAAAAAAAATGCAATGTGCTTATATAGAACCCTATTGAATTGGCCAAATCGCAATTGAATGTGGCCCACTGTGTTTATATACTTACTTAGAAATATCATTACGTGTAATCCCTTTTTGAGTATTTTGCATCTTTACTCAAAGTTGTCTCGAGTAGCTACAATTTGCTTTTGTTGTATCTAAATATTCCGAATAGGAAGTGCAGGAGGACCCTCATAATGTATCCCATTCCCATTTTTGGATCTGGCCAAATTAAACATGTATGCTATAGGTATTTGTACCAGACAGCTTCTGAAATGCATACTGCATTAAAAATACTAAGCACATGCACCAGATAGCTTTGGAAACATGTTCCAGGTTATAAATCCAAGGTCAGAAACCATGTCACCTACAGCTGTTTCATTGACAAAATTATTTCTAAACAGAAGTCAGTTATCACCTGTCTACCAAAAAATTGCAGATAGCAGGGCGCTCTTGTAATCAGTTTACAATCCAAAATATATTTCCTCATCAGATCCAAATGAGCCACTCCACTCATTATTTTATAAGAATACAAAACGGTTTTATTCTCCCATATATTCAATGTTTAGCCTGGAAACCATTATAAATGTCTCCTTTTGGATCCGATGGAGAAATATATTTTGGATTACCTGTCTACCTGTACCTGAAAATAGTTCTCTGTTGTGCAGAAAAATACAACTATAATTATAACCACAAAATGTATGGGAATATTAAAGAAGATTATTGTCTATAAAAACAATTACTGAACATTCATTTCCATCTGTAGTTCTTTATTTAGTTTTAATTCCTCATTTCTGTATATATGTGAATCATATATTATTAACAAGCTGTTCCATAATTTAAAACTGACAAAAAATAAATAATGCAATAATTAAACTTAAGGAGATGGTTACATTTACATTTACCCCCAAACACTCTGAGACATACTGCGTAAAATAATAGTTTATGATAAACCATTTGTCTTTTTAAGTGTCAGTGATTTGTCTTACTCACTAAAAAATAAAACTGTCTTTTATATCTATACATCAACATCTATTTGCCGTTTAAAGAATGCTGTTGACAAAATCACCTCAAAATATCTCAGTGAGTAGTGAAAATTTTAAGGTAACAAAACCTCTTCAGAGCCTCTCATAATCTTGTAACGCCTCACATCACAGACCATGTAACAATCACACCACTAAAGTGCCTCTCAGGGATAAAAGTGTTTATATTAAACTGCTACTCACAACAATACAGGATTAATAAATCCCCTTCCTGAATAGTTTATAAATCTGTTTTGCTACCCGAGGCAAGGAAGTGTAAAATATAATGAATTCACTAGAAGAGTCAGCTTGTGCTATAGGGTAAATACAAAGAAGCCACATCAGTAATGTTAAAAAAAACAGGTAATCATTCCCCATCTAGTTTTGTTTAATTCTGCTTAATAACACAATGTGTGGTACAATATTAAAGTTGTTGAGACCTATCATATGACAAATACAATGTATTTCCTGTTGTGACATAGCTAAAATTACGGCACTAAATATCACACTTCTACAGGCTAATAAAATGTCGCTACTTCAAAAGGATGGCAATGGCAATTTCCTATTTGCAAAAAATAAGATTTTATTTTAACACTAGATGAACAAATAATCCTCAATAAATCTTCATTTAATCTTGGCTGTGGAATACCCCTGATTCTTTCCTTCACAAGACCACAGTATAGATGCGTTCAATTTATTATTTAGTCTGACTTAATAATAAAAAAATATATTGTTAAGGATTTGATTTGGGCTACTTTCTAAATGTAGAAATCTCATTATGTATGCTGGCTATATATATGCTTTATTAAATGCATATAAGACCCAAAAGCCCCATCTAGTTTGTCTATCTAAAATGTTTAGGTTATTTAATCCTCAGGGCTTTGTGCTTATAGTTGACATATTTTATTGTGTTGGTTACTACTGGAAGGCTGTTCCACTTATCTATTACACTTTCTAAAAAGTAGTATTTTTGCTCACTACCCATAAATCTTTCACAAGAATAATGACATTATACAACAGAATAATGCAGATACTTTATAGACATTAACTTAATATTTAATATTTGATAGTAAAAATGTAATATTACCTCATTATTCTTGTATCCATTCAGAGAAGCAATATACTTTCTCAAACCTACTTTTTTGGTACAGCTCATGGAATGAGGGAGAAGGGTAATTGAAAATGTACAGGTGATTACAGAAGACCTGTAAATTCACAAGGTGTTAACATATATATCATCCACTAATACATGCTCTGAAATTGCATTTGTTATACATCTTCTATTATAATAGAAGCTGAACTGCAATACATACATATTTGTATGCAGGGGTGGGCAAGTTCAGTCCTGGAGGGTCACACACACACGCCTGGATTTGAAGATATCCTTTTAGTGCACAGGTGAGTCAATCAGAATGACTGAAGAAGTGATTGACTCACCTGTGCGCAGCAGGCATATCACCAAATCCAGGCATGTGTGTGGCCCTTCAGGTCCGAACTTGCCCATCCCCGTTTTTATGACTTGGCTCAGTTCTGAGAAGGAAACATGCTTAGAGAATACAGGAGATCTTGGCTAATGTTATAAACACAACATACTTCCAAAATGCAACATGGTGTAGGAACATAGCCTAATGCCTGCTTGTACCCAAGTCCATGTAACACACTATGGGCCTCATTCAATTGCAATTTGGCCAATTGAATACGGCTCTATATAAGCACATAGCATATTTTTTACAGAAGTTTTTAGTTCGTGAATCTCTATCCAAAAGCAAGGTCTTCACTAACTAAAAACTTATAAAAACATATGCTCTGTACTTATATGGAGCCCTATTCAGTTGGCCAAATCGCAATTGAATGAGGCCCCCTTGTATGGGCACACATGAGAACAGAAAAAAGTACCATTATTATCATCATCACATATGCATACTAACCCCCATCTAATAATAGCATTGCCATTTCTTACATACAGGACTTTCATTACAGCAAAACAGTACACCTTTTCAGAATAACTCTACTTTGACACCACTCTGAGTAAGATTTTATTTAATATTTATTTGTTTAGAAAGCACAATTTACACTGCAGAAGTATAGCCCAACACTTTCCCTGACCCTTACACATGTTTCAATCACACCTTAAAAATGCAGGAATCACTAGATAAAATAAAAATCAATGTAGTTCTGGCCGTTTGCATCTTATATGATTATCACCAATTGTGAGATTAGCTGTCTTGTAAAGTAGTATGAATCATGGATATTAAAACCAATTTAACAAAGCAGAAACATTGGGAGTAAATATAGAACTATGCTTAAAAACACCACGATATGGTGAAAAAATACATGTTTAAAAAAATGTTTATCTAAGCATATAATTAAGCAGAAAAATATCCTAAAGCTAGTATCTGGGGGTATCCATATCAGTATAAGAGGTGTGGATAAACTTCTGCAAGAGCAGGGCTTGCAGTTAATCTTGAAAGTTGCTAGCATGGGTAGGTGTATGTGTCAAATTTTATAATCTTTATTATGTAACAAATTTCAATCCCCACCCCTCTCTCTACTGTACATTAGATTAGTACATGCCCTCATGCTCCAAGCTATCACAAAGCACTGAAGTCAGAGAAGATCAAAAATTCTATAAATAATCTGTATTATTTTCTAAAAAATCTTTTTATGAGCATGGCCTACACAACTGCTAATCTTAGTTTCTACTTCACAAATATGTACTGTTTTTCCTAAACTACAGCCGTCCTTTAAAGCAAGTTCTAATTGTTAATAAAGGTTACTATTTTTCAAACTCTCCAAAGAAAATGCTGCTCATAATCAAATGTACATTTTGAAAGGAACTCTAAAAATATAGGCCCTCAGTGTTCAATTATATAGCCAACATGCAAGGTAAGGTTAGCACATATTCCCACGATTCAGATATAACAGGGAATCTTACAGTGTGTTATAGCAGTAACTGGGATGGTGTGGGATAGTAAAGCATTTCTTGGAACTAATATAGCCATCAGGATATTCTCTCACGGTGGTCTAAAGAAAGCCCATTTAAAGGACTCTCGAACATTTCTTCTCCAAAAAGGGGGTTGGGTGAGAGAACATTTCTAAAAAAGTTTGTAGTTCATTCTATAACAAAAGGGTCTTGGGATATACCAGCAGTAGGAACTGCTTTTCTAACAGCTCTGATTGTTCTGAAGATTTTTTTACTAAGAGTTTCTCACTTTAACAAATGGTCCCAATTAGAGACACACATTACCCATTCTCACTGCAAATAAAAATGTCTGTGCTCCCAAATTTCTCCCTCTTTTCTTCTCTTTCTCTTGGTTTTCCGGGTGTGCGGCTCGAACAGACTCCTGACCATGAATATTCTCAAGGATGGGACGAATACCTTTGGACGTTTCCACCCTTAGTGTTCTCCACTCCTCCTCTTGAGCCATTCTTCTTGGAGAGCATTGTAAGAGGTTTCTGAAGTGCCAAACAATGCAGTTTGAAGCGTGATTAGTATACTTTTCTGAGTGGCATTACTAGGGCTGCACGCCTGCTGGTTTAAATCCTACACGAGAGGTTGTAAAACGTGTGTAGGTTAAGCCTGTAAGCAATTCCAAATGAAGCAGCATCTACAATTCAAGTAACAAATCTTGATAATAAAATGAAAATTGGTAAAATTCACAATTTAATATAAAATAATTATAGGTTCAGCTGCTTGCTTACCAGTTAATGATTGTGTGAGCATGCCAAATATTTTAATGCTCACCTGACCTCAACCATGATCTCATGTAGGGTCAATGTGTATGACTCACAAACAGTGTACACATGATGCTTTGTTCTGTTTTGAAGGAAAGGTCTTTTTGAGCGCACCTACATGTTTCAAGTAGGTCAGAAGATTTCTATTTCCTCAGTATAAAGTGTTCCACTGCAGCTAAGTATTCTGGGTAGTGGTATGCAAATGGCGCATGCAATGTTTCATTGTTTTCTTCCATCTACTTTAAACATGAATCGTTTCACATATGTATACTGCGGTTAGACACCTTTCAGAACATATTCATATGTATCCTATGTATGATAAACTGCAAATTTCACAGTAATACATTTAAGAAATTAAGTTAACAAAATGTAATAGTGTTTATACATTTACATCATGTAATTAAAATTAAGTAAATCATCCTGTTGCACTGTTTTTCTATTTTCAACATTTTTATGTACAATATTATTTCCAATATTAATTTCTGTTGATGGAAATTACAAGTTGTATTATGTGTGTTTCTTATTAAACTCTTAGCAGTAATAATGGCTGTTACCAAAGGCCTTATTCCCTACAATCAATGGAAGCATGAAATGTCTTCATTTTTATAAGATATAATATTTTCCTACCACTTTTTCCCATCAAACACAATCACTAACAATATCATCAAGGCCTCTGACAGACACAAATACTTTATAAGGTAGTCAGCAAAAAATGCATCTTAACAGAATATGTTTTAAGAGAGAAATGTCATTTTAACTCACCACCTATTTTCAGTTTGATAGCTGAGATCATGGCCAACCAACTCGCTTTTGGCTACTTCTGGGCCCTCTTCTTTAGAGGTCCCATACACCAGCATTTCTGGTACACTATGAAGACAACCCTGGCTAAGATTGCTTCTAATTCTTCTTTCTCTTCATTGTTTTCTTCCACTTTATAAACATACCTGGGAACTTTCTAGCAAAACTCTTGTAGCGAAAATATACCATTTTCCTTGGGCCATTCGATATACTATATATGGACCCTTGTGAGGTGCCACTTTGCCAATGAATATGATGCATCCCTTCCTGTCTGTGCACTGGTGTAAAGTCATGGTGCCTCTTGTAACATGGGGGCTGCTTTTAATTAGATATGAGTACATGTAGTTGTTCAAACATGCTGAGGTATGCATTAATAAGATACAGTGCTACATCTGGTCCCCAGGAAATTAGGTTTCATTATACAAAATAATCATGTGGCATTCACTCTGTGGTGCAAACGTTTGCCTAGGGCAGTGAATTAGTTAAATCTGGCCTTGTCTGCCAGTGATAAAACTGCAACCAGGAATGTTTGAAAACGTAATTTTAAGAGTTAAATCCACACTATAAACACCAACAATTGATGCTGCACCTCTGTAGACACAAACCACGCACAGCTCTGCATATTATCACCACCTTGCTTGGCACAAACAAACATAACTGTTTCCTGAGCCAGCTTTTCCAAAGGCCAGCAGACTATGATTGCTGGAAATCCAAGAAAAGTATTCCACCATTTCATCTCTTCATCTCTCTCCATCTTGTCATATCTATTGACCCTTGGCCATTGGTTTCTCATAGCCTTCAATTCTTCTTTGCCCTATCTAATTCCCCCACTGGACCCTTAACTCTTCTCTTCTACCCCATAATTCTCTCTTCCTCTGCCTTCTCCTTTCTCTCACCTCTATCTCTTTACTCTACCCACAATTGTTTTAACACTATTCATCTCTCTGTTAAAACCCCCCCCTTTGTTTTGGCCCGCTTCTGCTCTTTATTTACAATGCCACCCCCTCTCTTCGCCCCTTCTCCTTTACCACTTTTCTTCCATATGCCATCAAGTTTATCAAACCGTAATTTAAAGTTATTTCATATTTAAAAAAACTTGAACAAAAAAATGAACAACTAAATAAGGTCTGTCATGTATAAACATACAGAACAATAATTATGTGGTTATATGGGCATAGTAGTCTGATTCTGTAATAAAAGTCAAAACATGGCTTCACCTTCTACGATCATACCATTCTCCTGATGGTCAGGGCATAAGTAGCACCCTAATTCTGTTGGAGATCTCTCAACTACTATAGCCAAATGATTACAGCATAACTGGATCACTATGAGGTCACTCCAAAGAGAGCTGCACATTTTGGAAGTTCTTCTTCCTATACCAGTCGTTGTTTCAGCTATCCCTATTGGTGGCAGCTCCGACTATTTGTGGGAATCCTACAAATGACAAACATTTCCAATTCCCTCCTACATCCTTGACCCCATTTGGCTTTATAACACTAAAGCATCCAACAAGTCAGTCTTGTGTCAATCTCACTGAGAAATGCATTGACTGATTACAGTGCTCTCGTCATTACTTTTATTACAATACATGTGAAAATTAGACCAGCCATGAATGTGATAATCATGAGGATCACTCAGTGATTGAAGTGTATTGTCACTTAGTAGTTAGTCACAGTGTACACCTGCTACCAAACTTCTATTTTTCTAATTTAACAGCATAAATATAGAGGGAATTGTAGCATTCATCTCAAAACAGTGCCTACTGTATGCAAATACTGAAATGTTAAAGTAGTCTAGCTCAAACAGCCTGTATAGAGCTAGTACTAAAGGATCACATCACCTTTTGGAGGCAGCACCACCATTCAGGGTGAATCCCATTACCTATGTTTGGATCCTAAATGTACTTCTTTTGTAGGAAACTTGACACATACAGACTATGGCGGCTCTAAGTGATTAAGTGTTAAATACAAGTATAAAGGGGTGCTCCCTAAGATAAACAGAACTAGTTTGTACCAATATGATGAAAAATAGGAGAGATCTTTTTTGACGGGGCACACCCTCACCCAATCTCATTAGAAGAAGCTCATATAAAATGTAACCTTTATTGACATTGTTAAAATAGTGATAATTAAAAACTTGAAATGTAGACACTATACATAGAATTTCTAGAGTCTTTATCTCACTGGATTCACAACTTATGATTAGGTATATTATTTCAAAAAGGGATATTAGATCATGACTGTTAAGCAAGTAGCAAATAGTGTTTGTAAAGTAAGATGTTAGTTTGTATGAAATAAATACACAGGTGGTATATATGTGTGTATTGTGGTAAGTTGTGAATCCAGTGAGATAAAGACTCTGGAAATTCTATGTATAGTGTCTACATTTCAAGTTTTGAATTATCATTATTTTAACAATGTCAATAAAGGTTACACTTTATATGAGCTTCTTCTAGTGAGAGTGTGTCCCATCAAAAGAGATTCTTCTTTTGTAGGAAAACCTGACATTCCTACTATTGTTTTCTGATAAAGTCTAGGAAAAAATTGTGCACAAATAAAGTGTAAAGTGTGTATAAAGTAACATGTGGGATCGAAAATTCAAATAAATGATGCACTCAAAACACAAAAGTAGAATAATTATTTAATGGTAAAATGATTATGATGGCAACTGATGAGGAAGACGATTTGGGAACTATTATATCGCATGATATTAATTAAGTCAAACCTTAAGGTAGATAAAATGGGTAGACCAGATGTTTCTATGGTTTGGTTGTTATATGTCTTCAATTCAATAAGTCAAATCAAATCTATGTTTCTAATGAAGTTTATATATCTAAAACATAGTTTATAAATGATAAGGAATTGTTTTGATACTGCCGAATAGTACATCATTTTACAAGACTGGAAGTGGCCTCCTCGGATCTTTGAAATGTAGGAGGGGTTCCACTTTGTTCAAATTGTTTCATATGGTATTTTAAATAACTCAACTTGATAAAAGGAAAACATTTTAGAAAGAGAAAAGGACACAGCCATTAAATATTTAGCCCTTAAGAGCGTTTTTCTTATTATTGAAGGACTTCATTTTCTAGGTGGCTTCTTTTTCTTCTGTTGTCTCAGAAAGGTGTGTCCTCGTAAACTAATGAAAACTTCTTAATAAATGCACTAAAAGTTGTATTTGCCACATTATCATTGTATGGAGTGATGTTTCCTTTAAATGTAAAATACCCCCCCCCCCCCCCCCCATGGGTACATCTTCAGAAACCAAAATGGTAGATTCCACTGCAGTGTAAAGGTAATAAAGGTTCTATTTGTCCATTATCTTGAGCAGTTCTTGAAAAGAGTAATGTTTAAATATCGGGCTACACCGGCCCTTTAATATGGTGTCCATCTCAAGCCAATGTACACTATGTATTGTTTATAAATTACAGAGATATAGAAACACTGAATAACTGTTAATTGTGTATTTACTTTTGAAATCCAAAACTTTATTTGGTAAATGAGATTATCCATCCCACGCAGATCTGAATTATCTTGCTGTATTAACCACTACCAATTTAGCCCTACGTTCTACAAAAATATAAATATAAAAATAATATACATATTTACATAGGCATATTCCCATTACTGTTTACTGATCTTACATTTTCTTTTCATAAATTTCACATTATGTCCCCTTTGAGTGTCTTTTTCTTGGTTTTCTTTTGATTTGCAACAGAGTTTTTATATATATATATATATATATATATATATATATATATATATATATATATATATAAACAATCATTTAGTGTATGGTGAGCACTAGAGTGAGAAAAGCTCTCCACCGTACAGAGTAAAGAAAACATAATTTTCGTTTTTATATATATATATATATATATATATATATACATATATATATATATATATGTGTGTGTGTGTGTGTGTGTGTGTGTGTGTGTAGCTAGGCATATTCCTTAGGCATATTCCCATTACTGTTTACTGATCTTAATTTTTTTTTCATAAATATTGCATTATGTCCCTAAATTTCACATGATATATACTAAAGCCTTGACCAAAAGGTCTTTGTAAAATGTATACCGGTACTTTTAGAATAGAATTACACACACTGGGGCAGGACATCTAATGAGACTTGAGTGGATAGCTATGTTCTGGTAAAGACATTGGCCCTCATTCAATTGCGATTTGGCCAATTGAATAGTGCTCTAAATAAGCACATAACATATTTTTTTAAAATAAGTTTTTAGTTAGTGAAGACCTTGCTTTTGGATAGATGTTTACTAACTAAAAACTTCTTTAAAAAAATATGTTATGTGCTTATTTAGACCCCTATTCAATTGGCCAAATTGCAATTGAATGAGGGCCATTGTGAATAAATAGTGTATTAAAATGTGATAGTGTAATTACTGCTGATTACTTAGAATTCATTACTAAATATGTCCTCCTTCACTATTACACCAAGGCATTTTCTCAAAATATCTATATTTCTAGATTTTGCATATATCATTATATTCCTGCAAGGTGATTATCTTGGATCATGTAGAAATGAATGGTGGCATTGAGCTTAATCACTGTCAGTCATCCTTATGTCAGTCACATGCCAGTAACAGGAGACAAAGCAGATAGCTCACTGTTTGATTAATCACACCCAGGACCACCATCCATTGTGCCCTTAGCAGACTATCAGTCAGGAGTGACATCCCGGGGTCTGAAGGATTGCACTGATCCACTGGCCCAGAGCAGATCTGCTTATTTTCCTGCTGGGTTACACAGCCATAGCAGCAGCTCATTGGTGTTTCCTGTTCTTCCAGATGTCAGCCATGTGCTGAGATAACACTCACTCCTTGGGACACTCTCACAAACATATGGAGACGACCAGCAGCTTCCACAGTATTGGAAAACATCCTTTTTTTAGCCACATGGTAATTTCCCCATTTTTTTTTAGTTTACCAGCACTGTATTAACAGACTGTTTGTTCTCTGAGCATCTGTTTGGAAGATGTTCTGCAGCATCGTCAGTATATTACCATGTCCTTAAACCTAGTTAATATTAATGAAATAAGAGGGCATATTGTAGGAAAAAGGAGGCATGCTGGTGCAAAGTCAATGCATCATGTGTAACAAAAACATGCCACTAAAAGAGCTTTAGTTTCTTGCCACTGCATCAAAATTGATCCACCTCAAGATGTATGCATTTGCCCCCAAATCTATCTATCTATCTATCTATCTATCTATATATATATATATATATATATATATATATATATATATATATATATATCTAAAATACAAATGGGTGGTAACTGATATACAGAAATATAAAATGTTTTCTCCAGTCATCTCCACTATATTTACTTATAACTAAAAAGCAAGTTTTGCATAATGCTGTACAATGGAAATGAAAGAGTTATAACATGTATATACAAAGGTACCAAAGAAGTTAAGGGCCTTGCTCATGAGATATTATAACACGATAATTATATTAGTGGAAACTGCAGACATACCATTTGGGGAGTAATAATAAGACTGGATACATTTTTGGAAACAAGGAACAGTGTTTTACAGTGGATTTAAACAAAAAAACCTATAGAGAATCAAAAGCATAATATCCTTAGCTTGAAGATCAGAATCAGGTTATGATGTCACAGAAAGCCTCAAATAAGTAAAGATCAACTTTAGAGAGAGACGTTTTTCTGAAAAAGCAGAAAACTAAAGTTATAAGTTCTGAATTAAAGTTGGACAGTAGCAGATTCAGTTGGGGTTTCAAGAAGTACTACTTTACAGAAATGTAGATGATTGGAATAGACATTCAGTGGAGGTAATAGGGACAAAAACGGGAAGGAAATTCAAGAATGTCTTGAATTTGCTTAGTGTAAGGATTATTTAAGGTTTTCAGATAGTGGACAGATTAGATGACCTCACTTGGTTCCCATTTGTCAATAAAATACAAGTTAAATGGGTGTATAGTGGTCCTTTTGTAGAAATGTTCTGCAGAAACTAGCATAATTAAGATCTGCCTTTTGGCTCAGGAGTGAGTATTAACAATTCCTGACCAGTGCTGTTGATACTACTTTAATCCCATTGCTAAGTGGGCCTGTGACTACTCAGACAGGCACATGCAGCCCTCATTCACCTTATCTAAAGCCAAGGCTCTGGAGGAAGAAGACCTTTATTTGTTGTTGGATATTATAGATGTTGATAAGATAATGATATGTTTTCTTATGACCAGTGACTAAGGATTAAAACTAAACATAACACCCAGATCTCCATGGCCTGCATCAACTCAAGTTTGTGTCTAAACTCCATAGCGGCGACCTGACCTCTACGATCCCTGCCACCTCTAGGCCTACAATCATCTGACCCCAAAGAAGCTTAGTTTACCGGAGATCTGGAGTTTACTTAATCTTTTCAACAAGGACAGGAGTTCCCAAATCCACAAACAAAAGAGAAAGAAAATGAGTTTGAGTCAAAAGTTCAGACATTGTGGGGTGACGTATCTAGGCAATTTTGGGCAGAGTAATGGGGTATGTACATACATTATTCTAATGTCCATCCAGTTGTACTAGAAAATGTCAGATACATATTTGCACAAATATTGAAAGAATATTGAAAAAAATGGGGATTAGCTTTGCAATCGTTTTTATTTATTCGCTTATTTTATGCCTTATCTAAAATCGATTATTATAGTGGTTCATGATATAACTCTCAACTGTAAGATTCTTCCAGAGATACAGATGTCCTGAACCATTTTTATTGGTTAGTTTTAATGTGACCAATCAGACAATGTAGTACAGTTTTAAAATATAATATTAATACATACTTGGTTTTAGAGACACATTTTTGGACAGATTAATAAAATAATCCAAAATAATAACAAGGTTCTTTTATTAATCAGCCCAAAAATAACATGAACAAACCATAATGTGCCATTAATATACATTTTGTACTAGCAGCACTGCAAGAAGTGATCACACATCAAAAATAGTGTGCCAAGAGAAACTATAATGCATACTACTAATATTAGATATATACAGCCTTATTAAATTGCGATTCTGCCAATTGAATAGGGCTCTATATAAGCACATAGCATTTTTTTTTAACAGAAGTTTGTAGTTAGTTAAGACCTTGCTTTTAAATAGAAGTTCACTAACGAAAAACTTCTGTAAAAAAATATGCTTTGTGCTTATATAGAGCCCTATTCAATTGGCCAGATTGCATATGAATGAGGCCCTTAGTGTGTAAACTGATAAGCATCTCTGGAATGGTGAGTTATTATGAGGGTTTATGTATGACAGAGCTTGGCAAGGAACACATTCCATTTAGGCTTTATTCAGTTTACAGTTTTTCATCATAAACTGGCACCTTCAGAACTAATTAGCTGTGTATGTAGGGGACTTGTAATAGCTATTGGTATAGATTTACTATCTTAAATAATGTAGTGGTATCACAGTGCCACCAAGTGGACATCCGAAATATGCATGCCATTATTTGTTTCTTTTTAAACTGTTTATTATTCATTACGCAATGTCAAATACAATAGAAAACCTTTTTTTTTTCGTTATAAAGTTTTGTACCATCTATCGTTTATAAAATAGATGTAACAAAGAGGTATAAGGGAAGAAGGAAGGAGAAGGGGAATAAAAGGGAAGCACAATAAGAAATAACATAATATCCAAATGTTACAGACAGAGCTCTTGTCAGTCAATGTTTTGTTAATAAATATCCTTTTTCTAAGAGATAATACAACACATTTCTACCTCTGTATCCAATATTATATCACATCAAACCGGAATGGCATTACTATACACCTTGATGCACAATAATTTTAATTCGCAAGTATTCTTAGATATTTCTCTGAAGATATCTTACATGAAATCAAGTTATTCAATTTATCCTGTTTATTTGAGAATTAACGTAAATTATCCTTTAATAATGCTGCCAGTTTTTCCATTTCAGCATTTTCGTTAATCTTTTGTAAAACTCTCATTTACGCTGGTAGTTTGTTGGTTCCACACCTTGGCCAAAGGCAGCTTCACAGTCAGTGTTATTTGGGATACTAGAATATTGTATTTTTTGTGTAAGATTTCCAAAGACTTTGATCATAAAAATACATATATACCTAATGGTATATCTGTCTGGAGACACCCTACAATAAAATTCCTAATTTGATTGCAGAATCATTGCGCCTTGGGGCATCTCCATCAGTTGTGGGAGTATGTACCTATTTGTTCACACGTTCTCCAGCATATAGGAACCCCCATGGTAATAGAGTAGTTAAAGTTAGGTACCATGAGGGTCCCTAGTATAGCGTACCATGTGGTCCATTGGGAGCCCATGGCATAGGGTCTAATGTTAGGTGCTATAGGGTCCATAAGGACCCCCATGGTTACTGATTAGATTACCATGGGGGTCATAAAACTTTATTTTATGTAAGGTGCTTTTATGCAGTAAGCATCATGGTTTTGAGAAGAGCATCTTGTGCTTCCCAGCACTTCACAACGTGACAAAATATGTCCCTCTCCCCCTCTACTTTCCGGGCCTTGCGATGAGCGCCTTCGGTTTCTCATTGCGATCCCCATAATGAGCATGTTTGCCACTCATTGCAGGTGTGGGCCAATCCACAACTTCCGGGCCTCTAAATGAGCGCCTTCAGCACTCTTTGCAAGCCCGCAATGAGCACCTTCGGAGCTCATTGCGAGCCTCTCCCCACTTTCTCCCTACCATGTCTCTTTGCCCCCTATCCTTCCCCTTGTTTTTTTTTCACTTATCTCACTCACCTGTACCTCTTTCCTGCTCTCTCTCACCCGTGTCTCTTTCCACCCCACTCCCTCCCCTGTGTCTCTTTCCACCCTCTCCCCCCTCTCCCTCCTCTGTGCTCCTGTTTGCATTTACAGGTTTGAAACCATTTTCAGGCTTGGGAAATTGATAATTTTCCCCAAGCCCGAAATGTGTTTCCGATTTACGGTCTTGAAAAAAAGTTACTGCTTTACCGCCACCGTTTTTTTCCTTGCTTAACCGTTTTCAGACCTCCCAAAAACGCCAATTAAATATAAAATTTTCTTGCAGCCTCACTTACAGGCTCCCTGCCTCTCTCTCTCTGTGCTGTGTGTGAGGTTGTAAGTTACATTTTTTAATTAATTGGCTTCTTTTGACGGTCTCCCAACGGCTTCCGAGTTACGGTTTGAAAAAAATGGCGGCCGTTAAAGCCCTAATTTTTTTGAAGCCTGTAACTTGTAAACTGTTTGGAACCTCCCCCTCCCTTAAGCCAGTTACGATCAGGCCTCACGATGAGCAATTTCGGTGTTCATCACAAGCCCTGTAATGAGCGCCTTCTGCGCTCATATTAGCTGGTGGTCATAATAATGTGACTGCACCATGTATATATTTATATTTATAAAAACACACATAGACTTATGATTTGAGATTAGTTAAAAGGTGGGGACACACAAATCTGAATGGTCATGGGCAGCATAAAACCATCAACTTCTGATTTTGTAAAAATTGTATTTCCCTTGTTCTTATCTCCTGTAGAGCATGATGGAATATGTTGGCGCTGATGCAAATAAAAGATAATAATAATCACATATATAGTTGTGAGCATGCGAGCTGTTGCTCACGCTTGCGGGCTCGCGTAGCGAGCCGCAGCCCTCGCGAAGCGCTCCTTGCCAGCAACTGCGACCCTCAGCTCCTTGCCAGCAACTGCGACCCTCGCAAAATTGACGAGGGTCGCAGTTGCTGGCAAGGAGCCCCGAAGGCGACCCTCACAAAATTTACGTCATAACGAAAAGAAAATACAAGACACGTTACGACCCATTATGACCTCGCAAAAATCGGCCGCAACACGCGCACATCAAAACATGAAAAATACTACAAATACACACAACAAATACATAAAAAGCTTACCTACAGGAAGAGGGAGCATCCAGGACCTCGAAAGTTACACCTCAATTTAACTCAAATTAACAGAGTTTAGACACTAAAAAATTCTCTAAACGAGAGAAAAAATGGCCGCCGAAAAAAACAAAAATGAGGACACAGCAGTCTAAAGACGCAAAACACCACCAAACACCTACGGAATTGCCAAAAAAAACCTAGATTCTAAAAAACAAGGACGCAACCCGCGCAACCCCAAACACATTACAAACACAATAAATACACACAACAAACATATAAAAAGCTTACCCACAGCAAGGTGGTGTACCCAGGACCTCTGCAAGTAAAGTTCCACTGCGATTTAAGTCAAAATTTCAGAGTTTAAACACCCGAAAATCACCTAAGCGAGAGAAAAAATGGCGGCCGAACAAAACGAAAACAAGGCTACAGGACTCTAAACACGTAAAACACCACCAGAAGCATGCAAAACACCACTACGCTAACGGATTTGCCTCGCGCACGCACACTATTACACTGCACACATTCATCACGCTTACACAGCAGCTGCACAGCACAAGAGATTGCCAGCTCTTCAACACAATGCTTCCTGCATATATTACTTCAAAATAGGTAAAGTATATTAATTTATTAATGTATTATTTTTTTGATTATTATACACCAAACAGCATTAGCTCACTTACAATTTCATTGCCATCATTTTTTGACGGGCAATATTCTAGTAATAATAATAAAACCTAAATGACATGGGCGTATTTAGGTTTTATGCTGCCCCAGACCCATTCAGACGTATGTGCCCCACCCTTATTTTGAGTGCACCCGCCTCACCCACTCCTCAAGTCCAAATCATTACTCCTCCTATCCTCCTATCCTCCTTATGATTATTTATGTACTAGCGAATTCAATGTCAAAAATTTACGGCAATAAAATTGTAAGCCAGGCAATGCTGTTTGCCACACAATGCAAGGTTTTTGCTCGTCTGCGCACCTCCGCCTACTGTATTGCAGGGTTTGTTAACCTGCCAGTTTTGTGCTTGGGAATGCCATGTGTCTCTTTCCACCATCTCCCCCGTACCTTCCCTGTGTGTTTCTCCTCTGTGTGTCTGCTGAATGTTTGCGTGTCGCGCAGTGACGTTTGTTTTATTCAAAGTCCCTCGTTCCTGCTGTTGTTCATGTAAGTGTTACTGGCTTTGTCGTTGTGTATTTTCTAAGTCTCGCGTGCCTGGCTTTGCTCAGCCTTGTTTTCATGCAGTTTAAAAAATTGTTACGTTTTTCGGCCGCCATTTTTTTTAGCGCTTAGCCAATTTTGGATTGACGAAAACCCCCAAATATGGGTAAAATTCGCTTGCAACCTCACTCACAGGCTGCCTGGCTCTCCCCCTGTAATGTGTGTTTTTATTTTTGTTTTTGTTTTTCGATTACCATGGTTCAGCCGTAAAAATTTGTATTTTTCCGAGGTCAGAAGTTTTCCCCTTGAGATTCTGCGTTCTTCAACTGCTTGCAGCCTAAGTCCTGCGTGACTCAATTGCTCGCCTTTGTGAGGCTCGCAGGAGCGCCTTTGGCGCTTATTGCAGCCTAAGTCCTGCGTGCTTTAATGCCTCAACAGCTCACCTCGCTTCGCGAGGCTCGCAAGCGTGACAACAAATTGCAGTGTGACAACTATTATATGTGATATCAGAAAGTTTAGGTAGAATCACAGACGGAAATGTCACTACAAATGGTAAACTGTAAGACATGTGATGATAAGGTGGATGTTCTAAGTGGGATGCAGTATTGCAACCATTATGCAACCATTATTCTGTGGTACTGCACCTACATCCTAAGCCAACCTGTTAAAATGTTCTGCCCTACACCTAGGCCTCGTGGGCCTCCAACTAAACACACCACTAAGATACAGTTATCAAATTGTAGCTCTCAATTTTAGTAGAAAGTAAAAACGAATGGAGCTCATTTACTAAGGTTTGAAGCAATTGCTCCATAGAATAACATAGGAATTGGAAATGTTACACATCACTAACTAGAAACCACTATCATTACTCAATATAGCCCTATCAATACTGCATCCCACTTAGAACATCCACCTTATCATCACATGTCTTATAGTTTACAATAACCAAGCTAATTATCTACATCATAAAGTATGAAACGCATTCTGTCTTCTGTGTTTCAGTTGAGGGAAGGGTCTCATTTAGAATCCCACTCTCCGTAAATAAAAATATGGGCTAGTGATTACCATGTTTATGGCAATCCCTTGCCCCCAAATACATATATGAGGACACACTTTCTAAAAGGGGGGCTCTTTTAAATGAAGGGTCCCATATTGTTTTAATTATCTGTGGAGGAAAGATAGAGGCTCTAGTGCATTTCAGGTCAACACTTTTTATGGCAATCTCCTGACATTTAGATGGGCATAAAGACACGTCTTTAAAAAGGGTTCATTGCCACTCTTCATCATTCAAGAAGTGAGCCAAGGGCTCTTTTAAGAACCCTTACACTAAAAGCAAAATGTCAATCACTATTATATGTGACCATGAATGTGATGATGTCACTATGCGCCACCGGTTCCTGTCGGAGGCACCAACAGGGACTAGACAGACAGAAATGTCACTACAAATAGGCATGTATGTGCCTATGCACCAATTACTCTCCAGTTTCTGCAGTTTGTTAACATTGTACTTTTCCTTGTTTTCGTACCCTGTATAGCGCTATGGAATATGTTGGCGCGTTACAAATAAAAGGTAATAATATTTATTCTATGGCACTGCCCCAGCATCTTCAGGCAACCCGCTGCCTCCTGAAAATGTGCTGTCCTAGACCCTGTGGTCCTAAACATGCCACTGGTCCATGGTTTTATGAATCACGCCTTATCTCAAAATTGTGTTTCAGTGTCATTGCCTTAAACTACAATCAGTCCTACCTTCCTTTAAAAAGCTGTCATGTCTATCCAGCCTAGACAAAGAAGTCTGAGAATGGCACTGTGACTAGATCATAAAATGCCTCTTCTGTGTATTAAGAATGGTACTGCAATAAAGGAGCAGTTCAGAGTGCATTGTCAGCAAGTAAAAATAGATCTGCAATGACATTTCTCAGAAAATTATAAATACTTGAGGAACTTAAAATAGAGACAGTCAAGTATTTTTCACAAAATTCACAAAGGTTGAAATATATTTGTATATTTGTAAAAATTAAGTCAAGGTCTAGAAACTTGATATTTTTAGGAATACAAACACAAATATTTTAATACAATGGTACTGGAAAGAGCACAGAAAGGATTTTTTTTTTGAATAAAACACAGAGAAAAGGCAACGTTTGCAGCCTTATTAAATTGCGATGTGGCCAATTGAATAGGGCTCTATATAAGCACACGGCATATTTTTTTTACATAAGTTTTTAGTTAGTGAACTTCTATCCAAATGCAAGGACTTCACTAACTAAAAACTTCTGTATGCTTTGTGCTTATATAGAGCCCAATTCAATTGGCCGAATCGCAATTTAATGAGGCTGTTGATATATACAGCCTTATTAAATTGTGATTCTGCAAATTTAAAAGGGCTCTATTTGAGCACACAGAATATTTTTTTACAGAAGTTTTTAGTGAGTGAACTTCTATCGAAAAGCAAGGTCTTCACTAACTAAAAACTTCTGTAAATAAAATATGCTGTGTGCTTAAATAGAGCCCTTTTAAATTTGCTGAATCGCAATTTAATAAGGCTGATAGATTGTAGATTTGGAAGCAGAGATTAGTAGTAAATTTAATAAATAATCTAGATCCATCTGTTGACTAGCCCTGACTTAAAATGAAATATGCAACCTGGAAGAGCATAGTACGGTATAGGAAATATAAATCTATTACAAGCATAGATGAATTGCCATGCAGTCCTAAAAGTATTTTTAGCCCTCCAAAAAAAAAAGTAGATAGTGTTTTTGCAAGTTTATTTTTAAATCACTTAAATTATGCTTTGTCCACAACAATTTAGCTTCCCAGTCACATAGGAGAATTGATTTGTTTCACTTTAAGCTGTGATGCAGGCTGTCATACTCCACATATTACAGAGTCTTCACCAATGCAAAGACTATTATATCTGTAAGTATACCTGGTACTTTCTGACTTACTGTATACCTACACAGGCACATACACACTTATGATGTTATATAGGGATGTGGTCAACCTTTTATTGGGATATGGCAAGAAGGAAGGAGGAGTAGTAACTGGGTCACTGGGGGCACACACATTTGAATGGACCTAATACAGCATAAAACCCAAATACGCCCACGCTCTTAGTTTTGAATGCTGTATTGCCATTCTAGTGTATTGTAACAAGCAAGATCTTGTGAACTGCAAGAACACAAGCATCCATATTCATGCCCAGGGTCTAATTATGGAATGATTAATTAGTGTCACCTTGGTTACCACATGTTCACATTACGTCATTGAAGTCAATTAGTAGACAGGATCAGCACGGCTGTGTCACTTCTAATAATCTCTTGGAAGGATCTTTAGATCAGTAATTAATTCAGGGAAATACACATTAAGTAGGAGATAATGAATTAGCATCATTATCACAGATATCAGTAAAAGGTCTTACACTTCTACACTGCCACGTTATCTCAGGAACACCCACTGCTCGGAGCAGGTACAGTAGTAGCGCTAATTAAAGGCACACTGAACTACTAGATATTCAGTAGGTTATATTGAAGAATTCCAACTGATTATTATTCAGTCTTCTAACAGAAACATTTGAATTTGCTTATCCAGTGTTCAAGTCGATTTGGAAGCGGAATCTTAAGAGATAGAAAAGACCTTAAAGCCAAAACCCATAGTTGCATATAGCTCATTTTACATAAAACAAATAATCCAATATATTTTTAACTTCCTAAACATTTTTTTTTCACTAATTATAAATTCTAGTTCTTATAAAGAGCATTTTGTGAGTATTAAGTTCCATCTAAACATATTCCAGACTTTACAGAGGCAGCTACTTAACGACATGTTTTCTTCACTTACCAACAATAAATAAATCAATTGGACCTATTCTGTTATAGTTTCGCCACCTGCGTCGGGAGTCGCTGGGTTTAACCGTGGGTTTGGCTGCGGATTTGGTCACGTTGGGTTTGGCTGCGGTTTTGGCCGAGCTTGTGTTAGCGCTGCGGCTCTGATCGCAGGCTTACATATGTGCATCATCTATCTTATACTGCTATCTTTAGTATAATGTTTTTTATTTGTGTTCTATTGTGTTGTATGTATTGTAATAAAAAATTGTTGTTTTGTTGTTAGGCTTAGGCTAAGGTTAGGGGTTTAGGGTTAGGGTTAAATTTAGAGTTAGGGTTTAGGGTTAAGTTTAGGGTTAGGGGTTAGTGTTAAGTTTAGGGGTCTGTTTGAGAGGTTAGGGTTAAGTTTAGGGTTAGGGTTTAGGGTTAATGTTAAGTTTAGGGGTTAGTTCTATATATACCATGTGTGCAGACTTGGCCGATGTCCAGACGCGATATTGTTGCGGGCGCGCTGCTGTGAGCGCGGTAAACTCCCTGCTGCAGACTTGTTATGGCAGCTCGGGCTTGGGGAGGCATACTGCGAGCTAGTGGTAGCGCACTGCGAGCTTGGGGTGGCGTAACTATAAAATGATAGATTTAATCAATAAATTATAAAAATGATTAATGTCTTGATTTCTGTCTTAAAATATTGGAAAACTGAAAAGCTTGAGCTTAAAATGTAACAGTTTTTTAGTGTGACTTCAGTTTTTTTTAAAGAAAATAAAACATTGAATATAAAATGCATTACTATTTTTTTTCTGAATCAATGTCATTTCTTCCGATATATTCATTTATATCTAAGTGCACAGTATTCTAACTGGTGGCACATGATGCAACTTAGTGGCATGGTTATTTGTAACTCTGAGCTATGATGCATTTCATGACATTAGGGAATTCTGAGAATGGCACTGTGACTAGATCATAAAATGTGACTAGATCATAAAATGTGACTAGATCATAAAATGATCCTAAAGTGTTGTTAAATAAAATATTTATATTTTAACTGTAAAAAGGTTATAATTTGTTGCTTTGAAGAGTAGAAATTTTTTACTTTTAATATCTCATTAATTAATGCAGTATCATAAATATATTAGGGTAAGTCTTCCTTCCTGTTGGATAAATATATGAAAATGGATGCTTAGGAAATAATAATGTCAGTTGGACCTTTATGCAGACGCTTTTTCATAATTGGATACTTTGCTCATGATGCTGATTTAGAGCCATATTAAATTCCAGCCTTGTAGTCCAATGCGTAGCACGTAAGGGCTGCGTGCTTCAAATTTGGTCGAGTTACGTAGCTATTAAATTAGAAAGGGCTGGGAGCTAAGAGCGAGAGACGCTATTTCGTAAACCGGTTCACTGCCGTCGGACTTGCGTGCTTGCACACAAACAATTATGCAAGCATGTAGAGCACACGTTGGCCTCTGGGCTCCATTTGCTTGTTACGTGCTTGCTTTAATAGCTGAATAAAACAATTAGCGGTTACGGGCATGAAAGATCAAAGGATTTACGTGCATTAAGTTCAACGTTGATCAGCACGTAGCCTATTCTCGCCCGTCCTGCATGTTAACGCGCGAAGCCCGCTGCGAGCAACGTTACGAGGCATCTTAGCACACAAATAGCCCTAAGATGACAGTTAAGAGCTACGTGTTAACATGTAGTTCCAATTTAATGAGGCTGATAATAAGGAAAGAGTAATAATACTAGCCCTCGGAATTAATGCTAACAAACAGTAACAAAAATGTTTTGTCGCTCTCGGCCACTTCAAGTTTTGATGCTATGTCACAAATACCCTAAGTAATTGTTATCTTATTTTGTATCAATTACAGCTTATATCAACCTTTAAATATGCCCTATACCCATTAGATACCTTTTTTCTATGGCTGAAGAAACTAATTAAAGTACCACTGCAGTCTGTTTTCTATATGGTCTTTTGAATAACTAAATTAAGCTAGTATTTTTAACACAACATAACACAACATTTTTACTTGTATGTTTGATTATTCTTTACTTTCTTCTTTTTTTTTTCTTTTCTGACCTGAACCCCTTATACTTTCTCAGAATGGTGTGTCTTTGTAAAATAATAATCTTTCTATTAGTCCCATTTAAAGTCACTGACATTTCCATTGTGCAGTAAGAAGCTTCTTCTCTGCAATCAATGTCTCCTCCAAACTCAGGAGAAACCATAGTGTTCAATCCCACAGCGACATAATTGCTCATAAAATAAGTTAGAAGCTGTATTTTTTTACACAATAAAACAATTTGCCTCTTATAAAGCAACATTTTTCAGAAGAGAATATGTCATAGGTATATCCATAATGATCAACACATATATCATCATGATTGAGGTATAGAGCTTTCAAAATTCCTAATATTTAGCAATTTTGATGAAAAAGAAAATAGATGTAAAAATCCTGTGAAATCAATTAATGAATAAAATATCAGCTATAACCAACCTGTGTTTCTAATACACTAATTGGCAGCAGCCCGCATAATTATGCCCTGGTTATCTAGTTCACATATTAAGCCACATGATTCCATTAGATAAGGGTCACTATAATTGAATCATGGTCAATAGCCACAATTAGTTCCCCAAAGATAATGACTGAGATGGATTAGCTGATGTCTGAGTCTTGTTCCATGTTTGTTTACATAGGATTACAGGTCTGGTGCAAAATGTTGGGGGCTGTCAAGACTATGAAAAGATTCCTATCTCTGATTACAGTAAACAGATCAGAAAGTAATCTAATTTCTATCCTTCATATTAATTGTTCTGTGTTGTACAGTGTATAACGGAGAGCTTCCTGTTTGATACCATGACTTCCTGTCTTTGGAGAGTTGTAACTTTAGGCTGATAGATGCCTTTTCTTACGCAAGAAACAACCAAAATTCTAATTCATTCACTGATCATTTTCTGCATTGACTAATGCAACTTACTCCTAACGGATTTTCCATTACTAAACTCTCCCCACTCCAATCCATCTTAAATGCCTCTGCTAGACTCTATATCTAACCAGCCGTTTCTCATCTGCTGCCCCACTCTGACAATCCCTTTACTTATTTTCCATACCCAGGAGAATCAAGTTCATTCCATTCCCTTTATAATATAAGTAGTGAGTTTCCGTTCTTGCATGGTGTTTTGGAAAAAAAAAAAACTTTTTACAGGATTCAAAGCTCAAAACAGGGCCCTTCATTTTCTGCAGTTGTTAATATTGTATGTTTCCTTGTTCTTATACACTGTAAAGCACTATGGAATATGTTGGTGCGTTACAAATAAAAGTTAATAATAATAATAATAATGATAATAATAACAACATTGTGATACTCACCTACAAAGCCCTTAACAACTCTGCAAGTTCCTACACACCAGATCAAATCTCCAGCTGCTCCCCTAAGCTCCCCTTCTGCTCTTCCCATGATATACATTTCTTATCACCTGTCATCAACTCTTCACACTTTTGTCTGTAAGACTTTTCTCGTGCAGCCCCCACCCTGTGGTATTCTCTACCCCGCTCTATCAGACTCTCTCCTACTCTTCATAGTTTCAAACACTCCCCAAAAACCCATCTATTCTAAGAAGTCACCATCTTGTTCCCTAACATCAGGGATTCAAACAAGACAGGAAACACCTCAAGTACATGGATCCTGCTGCCTCACTGGGCTACAGACAAGATAGACACGGCTGAACAAAGTTTAGGATAGTGGGTAGTTTACTGGGGTAGGAATAGGGAGCCTGTATATGGTTTAGTTGGGGTTAAGGGGGATGGGCCTGCCCAGGGTGGTGGTGGTGGTGGGGAGGGGGGGGGGGGGGTTGTAGGCTATATATTCTCCTCACTTCCTGGTGAGCTGCCTTTTGGATTTGGGTACCAGTAGGCCTAATACTTACCTGGCAGCTCAGATTCTTTAGTCATAGTTAGGGTTATGGATGCTGATAATGTGGATAGTTTTATTGACCAGCTTAGGAAAGAAGCTAGTCTTAGAGGTTCAGATTGGATTCTTTCAATTATGCAAGTTATTGGCCTTGCCCCTAACCTCCAAGGGGGCATGGATCCTAGAGGGTTCCTCCCAGGAGGTGAATAGCAACCCCAGCAGGCCCATAATGGCTACCAGGCCTCACAGGCGCTTTTATGCCTTTACTGGAAGGCACACAGACCAACCAGGACGGGTAGGCCTCTATTGAGGCTTTCTGCTAGGCCCAATAGGTGCCCTTCACAATCCCCTCTGGTTGTCAGGATAAGGGGTAGGGCCCCTTCCCAATCATACCAGCCTGTCCCACCTCATCCCCCTCCCCTTCAATCCCCCCCTTCCACGCCCAGGCATACATCCGGTAGCAGGCCCATGTCGCCCGCATCTGCTTCCCCATCATCCTCAGTGGTCCCTGGAACGCCTCCACGTCAGGGGATTAGGGTTCCTGCAGGCCAAGCTGCTCACCCAGGACCGCTGGGGCAGCCAGGAGGATCCGTCTTTGTGGTCTCCGTAGCTGTACATGCGACACAAGACCATGTGCGACGTGATGAAGTCATCAGACATCCGACTAGGCCGTAGGAGGAGCCTTCATCAGGCAGCAGGAAGGCAGAGTCACGGCATGATGAGTCATCAGAGCGGCATCGGGTAAGGAACTTCACTGCCAGATCATCTTCCCCTGGTGAGGATATGGATGCCTACAAAGAGATGCCTTCTACCTCACGTAGAGCTGGTAAGGTCGTTCGCTCTATCGCACTTAAGAAAAGGAGGGTGTGTGCACGCAGGCAGCTGGACGGTGGTGATGCCCCAAACCCTGTGAGGTGCATGAGAATATTGGGTAGGGCCAACATCAGAAGTGGGGCAGCCAGGGTGCAACAGCTGAGCGGGCGAGCATTTTACTTGAGGCGGAACACCAAAATGGCAGGGGGTCAGGTGAGACCTTGCAAGGAGTACAGGCAGTTTTAGACAAACTACATACCCTGTTACAGAGCTTACAGCAACCCGCGGGGGGACAAGGGGTCAATGTGGCGGCAGCCTTGGTCCTGCCAGGTGCTGTCACGGATCTGCCAGCAGTAGTAAACACTGTTGCCCATCCCGTTAGCAGGGTTCAGTCGAGGGGGAAGCAAGTAGCTCAGGTACTCAGCCAGGAGATGGGGGTCAGAAATAGGATAAAAACAAGAAGGAGGAAGTGCAATTTTATGCTCCTATTTCGAGGGCTTTAGCACATTTGTACAGTGGGTAGTAGAGCAGGTATCGCAAGGAGGAGCTATAATACATTACCTAGATGACTTCAAATCTCCAGCTGCTCCCCTAAGCTCCCCTTCTGCTCTTCCCATGATATACATTTCTTATCACCTGTCATCAACTCTTCACACTTTTGTCTGTAAGACTTTTCTCGTGCAGCCCCCACCCTGTGGTATTCTCTACCCCGCTCTATCAGACTCTCTCCTACTCTTCATAGTTTCAAACACTCCCCAAAAACCCATCTATTCTAAGAAGTCACCATCTTGTTCCCTAACATCAGGGATTCAAACAAGACAGGAAACACCTCAAGTACATGGATCCTGCTGCCTCACTGGGCTACAGACAAGATAGACACGGCTGAACAAAGTTTAGGATAGTGGGTAGTTTACTGGGGTAGGAATAGGGAGCCTGTATATGGTTTAGTTGGGGTTAAGGGGGATGGGCCTGCCCAGGGTGGTGGTGGTGGTGGGGAGGGGGGGGGGGGGGGTTGTAGGCTATATATTCTCCTCACTTCCTGGTGAGCTGCCTTTTGGATTTGGGTACCAGTAGGCCTAATACTTACCTGGCAGCTCAGATTCTTTAGTCATAGTTAGGGTTATGGATGCTGATAATGTGGATAGTTTTATTGACCAGCTTAGGAAAGAAGCTAGTCTTAGAGGTTCAGATTGGATTCTTTCAATTATGCAAGTTATTGGCCTTGCCCCTAACCTCCAAGGGGGCATGGATCCTAGAGGGTTCCTCCCAGGAGGTGAATAGCAACCCCAGCAGGCCCATAATGGCTACCAGGCCTCACAGGCGCTTTTATGCCTTTACTGGAAGGCACACAGACCAACCAGGACGGGTAGGCCTCTATTGAGGCTTTCTGCTAGGCCCAATAGGTGCCCTTCACAATCCCCTCTGGTTGTCAGGATAAGGGGTAGGGCCCCTTCCCAATCATACCAGCCTGTCCCACCTCATCCCCCTCCCCTTCAATCCCCCCCTTCCACGCCCAGGCATACATCCGGTAGCAGGCCCATGTCGCCCGCATCTGCTTCCCCATCATCCTCAGTGGTCCCTGGAACGCCTCCACGTCAGGGGATTAGGGTTCCTGCAGGCCAAGCTGCTCACCCAGGACCGCTGGGGCAGCCAGGAGGATCCGTCTTTGTGGTCTCCGTAGCTGTACATGCGACACAAGACCATGTGCGACGTGATGAAGTCATCAGACATCCGACTAGGCCGTAGGAGGAGCCTTCATCAGGCAGCAGGAAGGCAGAGTCACGGCATGATGAGTCATCAGAGCGGCATCGGGTAAGGAACTTCACTGCCAGATCATCTTCCCCTGGTGAGGATATGGATGCCTACAAAGAGATGCCTTCTACCTCACGTAGAGCTGGTAAGGTCGTTCGCTCTATCGCACTTAAGAAAAGGAGGGTGTGTGCACGCAGGCAGCTGGACGGTGGTGATGCCCCAAACCCTGTGAGGTGCATGAGAATATTGGGTAGGGCCAACATCAGAAGTGGGGCAGCCAGGGTGCAACAGCTGAGCGGGCGAGCATTTTACTTGAGGCGGAACACCAAAATGGCAGGGGGTCAGGTGAGACCTTGCAAGGAGTACAGGCAGTTTTAGACAAACTACATACCCTGTTACAGAGCTTACAGCAACCCGCGGGGGGACAAGGGGTCAATGTGGCGGCAGCCTTGGTCCTGCCAGGTGCTGTCACGGATCTGCCAGCAGTAGTAAACACTGTTGCCCATCCCGTTAGCAGGGTTCAGTCGAGGGGGAAGCAAGTAGCTCAGGTACTCAGCCAGGAGATGGGGGTCAGAAATAGGATAAAAACAAGAAGGAGGAAGTGCAATTTTATGCTCCTATTTCGAGGGCTTTAGCACATTTGTACAGTGGGTAGTAGAGCAGGTATCGCAAGGAGGAGCTATAATACATTACCTAGATGACTTATTGATAGTGTGGTCTGCTTTATCACAGGCTAGATATGTTATGGAATATTTCCAGGAAGTGGCCCGTGACTTTGGGATTCCGTTAGCAGTTGATAAATCAGTAGGGCCTGCCACTAATCTGAATTTCTTGTGTATAAATATAGACTCAGTGGGTTTCAGAAGTTCGCTCCCCTTGTACAAAGTGCGCGAGTTAGACAAGTCTATTGGTGAGTTCCTTAGTAAAAAGAAGGCCACTCTTACGGAATTTCAATCTCTTTTGGGTAGGCTAAACTTTGCCTGCAGGATAATACCAATGGGAAGGATTTTCAACAGGCGCCT
The DNA here is from genome assembly GCA_027410445.1 of Discoglossus pictus. Taxonomy (NCBI): domain Eukaryota; kingdom Metazoa; phylum Chordata; class Amphibia; order Anura; family Alytidae; genus Discoglossus; species Discoglossus pictus. The sequence goes on from CM050169.1 coordinate 141,452,998, forward strand.
ATCATTGGCCACGTCGGGAGTTAAGAAACCATACCATATGATCAGGATTAATAATTTCATGAGAAAGGACCTCCGAGTCTAGAAAACATTTTTTTTTTTTTTTTACATTGTTTTTTTTATTTAGGACAGGCAGAATAGTACATAGGAATACATTGGAAGTTTGTTACATCATTCTTTAAATACATACATTATATACCAGTGTGTTACAGCATCCATAAATACTTGTTTTACTAGCTAATAACTCATATATATATAATTTAAACAAAGTAACCTGCTAGTTTATCTAATCTGTCTACTCCATTTTCCAAACTTTTCCTCAATGCTTTTATCTTATACATCCATGTATTAATGTTACTCTAATATCATTATTTTAATTGTGTACTTAAACCTATCAACCTGTGAACTTAAGCTATTTTACTTGAGGTCTTCTTTGTAGAACACACAGTTGAAGTATTTAACCTTCAATTTTTAACAAAAATATATATAAATGTATTGATTTATCATCTAAATACATAACAATTTTATATTAGCACACTGAACATCTCTTACAATTATAAGTTACTGATTGATAAGTGATATGCCTGTGTATTCCACGCACGGACCCTATATCTAGAAATCAAGGGATTATGTCTGCTATAGAGTGTGGCATGCGTTCGTTGATTGCAATATCATTTATTTTGGATTAATAACTACAAATTCAAGTGTCCTTGACTTCCAATTCCTTTCTATGTGGCTTTTGGTTCTGAGGAGTAGGAATTGTAATAACTTATTTTGTGACTTTGACAGGGTAAATAATGTATTTTCTGGGAAAATAGGGTAGAGACTAAGGCTTGGATCTGTGCCCATATGTTCTGTGCTATTGGGCATAGCTACTATATATGTATAAAGGATCCAGTAGCTAAACACCCTCTAAAACAATGAGGGCTATCCGTATTCTTCCATTTTTCTTTTTTCTCAGGTGTAGTATAGGTGCGGTAAGGTACCTTAATGGAAGTCTCTAAAACGTTGTGGTTAAGTGAACCCCTGAGTATGTTTACTCATGTGTCTTCCCACTCGTCCTGAAAACATTTCTAGTGCAGTTCAATGGCAGGGCGTTTTTTATGGCGGGCCGAGTCAATAGCGTTTACGGGGGGCGTAGGTTTTGGGGCTTATTTCAAAGGGCAATGGTGTCAGCAGTCATGGTTAGAGCACTGGGTCCAGTCTGGTCTTAAGAATTTGGCATTTCTTGAGCTCTTACCAATAGTAGTATCATTACAATTATGGGGGGATCACTTGAGGGATTAGCATGTGTCCTTCTACTGCTACAACCTAGCAGTAGTCTCAACAATTAATTTATTGTGCGCCACCTCACTACCAGTGGTACGTCCCCTGACGCACCTGGTTTGGGCTGTTTAACCAAGAACATACTGTGCCGGGCCATACACATTCCAGGTAGAAAAATTTCTATCTCTGATGCTCTTTCACAGGCTTACAGTGGAACAGATTTAGAGCTTTGGCGCCAGGAGCAAGTGTGGCAGCTACCCCTTTTCCTATGGCACAATGGGAGTTGGGCTGGTAAGCATAGGCCTTTTAAACTTTAGCTACCGACCCGATAATGCCTCGGATCTCGTGTTGGGACAATAAAAAAAATACATATATACAAATATATATATACTGTATATAATTTGGGAGAGGCACATACATTCAAACCACATACTGACAGATAGTTAGATTGGGGACATGTCATGCGACAGGAAGTTATTCTTATGCCACAATGTAGGTAGGATAGTACTGACCGGCACATTTGTTATGTTTTGTTCTGTTTTAAAAGTAAAAAAAAAGAAAAGAGAATTTTGAATAAAAAATAACGGTTGATAATACTTAATGGTTTTCTGTGTTGTGTGTTCCAGGTGCTAGGCCAGTGGCCACGTGGATAATAGGCCACTTGTATATCTATTGGGCCCGCTGCAAGGCTGCATCAAAAGATAAGGGTTTACAGTTCAATTTCGATGATAGGGAAATGGTCATAAAGTGGTTTGGGACTAGAGGGTTATGTTGGCACGAGTTACTCCCCGAGATAGTCCAATATGCCCATTTGTTCTCCCCATACTTGTCATTCGTGCCGGCACCCGATATATGCTAATGATGCGGCGCGCATGTGACTTCACATGCGCGCCAGGGTCAAGACAGAGCAGAGGCCGGAGAAGAAGCAGGTAAGTGAGGGGGGGGGGGGGGTATTTAAAGGGGAGACAGTGAGGAGGGGGTTGATGAGGAGGAGGGGGTTGAGGTGGAGGGGGGTGAGGAGGGGGTTGATGAGGAGGAGGGAGGTTGAGGTTGAGGGGGTGAGGAGGGGGATGAGGATGTGAGGGTTAAGGAGGGGGGTTGAGGATGGGGGGTTGAGGAGGGGGTTGATGAGGAGGAGGGAGATTGAGGTTGAGAAGGGGGGTTGAGGTTGAGGGGGGGTGAGGAGGGGGTTGATGAGGAGGAGGGAGGTTGAGGAGGGGAGTTGAGGTTTAGGGGGGTGAGGAGGGGGATGAGGATGGGGGAGTTGAGGATGAGGATGGGGGTTGAGGAGGGGGTTGATGAGGAGGGGGGTGAGGAGGGGGGTTGAGGTTGAGGGGGGGTGAGGAGGGGGATGAGGATGGGGGGTTGAGGATGAGGTTGGGGGTTGAGGAGGGGGGTTGAGGATGGGGGATGAGGATGGGGGTTTGAGGAGGGGGTTGATGTTGAGGAGGGGTGAGGAGGAGGTTGAGGATGGGGGGGTTGAGGATGAGGATGGGGGGTTGAGGGTGGAGGATGAGGGGTTGAGGGGGGGATGAGGATGGGGGGTTGAGGAGTGAGGTTGAGGGGGGGTTGAGGATGAGGAGGGAGGTTGACGATGAGGAGGGAGGTTAAGGAGGGAGGTTGAGGATGAGGAGGGAGGTTGAGGATGAGGAGGGGGTTGAGGATGGGGGTTGAGGATGGGGGGTTGAGGATGAGGGGGTTGAGGATGAGGAGGGAGGTTGAGGATGAGGAGGGAGGTTGAGGATGAGGAGGGAGGTTGAGGATGAGGAGAGGAGGGAGGTTGAGAATGAGGAGGGGGGTTGAGGAGGGTGATAAGGGAGGAGGGAAGAGACACAGGGAAGGGAGAGGGGAGAAGAGACACGGGAGAGAGAGGGGGGACACAGGGGGCGGCTTATACTCGAGTTATACTCGGGTCGGCTTATACGAGTTGTGTCACAAAGTGTATAATGTACAGAAATCTATTATTATTATTTTTATCCTTTCTTTATAATGCTCCAAAATATTCTGTAGCACTATATAGGGGTTAAGTACAAGTTAAAAACTATTTATGCTGCATTCCTTTCCTTACAATATATCATAAGATAAGGCACTAATTACTTTTATTCTTTATTCTGAGAGTCCTAAGAGGGCTACTGAGCTGTATCCTGAGAGTCCTAAGATGGCTACTGAGTCATATCCTGGGAGTCCTAAGATGACATTCATATCCGTGACCAAATAAGGATATGAGCCCCGCCACCTTCCAGAGCCAATCAGAAGCTTCACATAAACTGACCATAATGACATCAACATCCGAGACCAAATATGGAAGGACCCTTCCTACCTTGTCAACCAATCAATAACTCACTCACTGTCTAACAATGAGTCGTATGATTGTTATATCTGATCAACTTATATTATATAAGTTCCTATGTTGTATTTGGGGGGGTTCGTTCGTTGGGAAGAATACAAGAAGTTTTATACCAGAACTTTTGGGTCTGTGTAAATTCTTGTCTCTGTGTGCACACATGGCCAACAGACGGATGATTTGGACAGGAACAGATATTACATAATGGGATTATTTTTATCCATCCAAAACATATCTATCTATCTATCTATCTATCTATTCTCACTTATTCACAGTGTACAAGGAAAATCCTGAAACCATTGCCTCTTTCCCATTTAACAACCAACATTCCCAGCATGGTTAAACTTCAACAGCCTTATTAAATTGCAATTCAGCAAATTCTAAAGGGCTCTATATAAGCACAGAGCATATTTTTTTTACAGAAGTTTTTAGTTTGTGAACTTCTATCCAAAAGCAAGGTCTTCACAAACTAAAAACTTCTGTAAAAAAAATATGCTATGTGCTTATATAGAGCCGTTTAAAATTTGATGAATTGCAATTTAATAAGGCTGCAAATGTTCTTTCAGTATTTTATTGTTGTTAACTCTTTTACGTTTAAACAAGAGTGAGGATAAAAGAGCATGTCCAATTGGTATGTTAGAATAATGATAAAACATCAAAACGTATAAATACTGCAATCACTTGAATAATAATCACATGAGATAAAGCCATTAGGAGAGAGGAATGCTTTTTTGTGTAATGCATGCTTAAAATACCCATTTTCAAGCTCAGTTATTTAAATTAATTGAATTTTGTCTTTCTTGTTGTTCCAATTTTTTTTCCCCATCTCTTTCTGTTTACTGTTTTTGGTTCATACATCAGTATCGCTTTTTGACTTGATAAAGAGAGGCATTATCTCTCGAAAGCTCGTCGCTCTTATGTTTGTCCAATAAAAAAGGTATCACTTTTCACTGAAATACTCTGATTATTCAACTGGATTACTGGACATTCACGGCTACCTCACTCTTTATATCTATCTATCTATCTATCTATATATATATATATATATATATATATAGTGGTACCTCCGCACTCGTTAATTGAGAGGCAATATGCCCAGCCTGTGCCTGTAATACCCAAAGTGACCTGCCTGTAATAGCCAATGTGCCCAGTCTGTGCCTGTAATAGCCAATATGCCAATGCTGTATCTGTAATAAACAATGTGCCCAGCTTGTGTCTGTAAGAGCCAATGTGCCCATCTTGTGCCTGTAATAGCCAAAGTGTCCAGTCAGTACATGCAATTGCCAATGTGCCCCATATGTGTCTGTAATAGCCAATGTGCCCAGCCTGTGAGAGACAATATGCCCACCCTTTGTCTGCAATAGCCAATGTGCCCAGTCTGTATCTGTAATAGCCAAAGTGCCCAGATTGTGTCTGTAATAGCCAAAGTGTCCAGCCTGTAATAGCCAATGTGTCCATCCTGTGCCTGCAATAGCCAATGTGCCCAGCCTGTGCCTGCATTAGCCAATGTGCCCAGTATGTGTCTGTAATAGCAAATGTGCCCAGCCTGTAAGAGCCAATGTGCCCAGCCCGTAAGAGACAATATGCCCAGCCTGTGCCTGTAATAGCCAATGTGCCCAGCTTGTGTCTGTAATAGCAAAGTGTCTAGTCTGTATCTGTAATAGCCAAAGTTCCCAGCCTGTGTCTGTAATAGCCAAAGTGTCCAGCCTGTAAGAGCCAATGTGCCCATCTTGTGCCTGTAATAGCCAATGTGACCAGTCTGTGCCTGCATTAGCCAAAGTGCCCGGAATGTGTCTCTAATAGCCAATGTGCCCAGCCTGAAAGAGACAATGTGCCCAGCCTATAAGAGACAATATGCCAAGCCTATAAGAGACAATATGCCCAGCCTGTGCGTGTAATAGCCAATGTGCCCAGCATATGTCTAAGTACCAATGTGGGAGAGGAGGGGAGAGGGAGACAAAGAAGCGGGAGAGAGAGAAGAGTTAAGGAGAAGGAGGTAGAGAGAGATGCAGGAGAGAGAGGGAGAAAGGAGAGGGGGGAGATAGAGAAGGGGGAGGATGAGAGAGAAGGGAGAGTGTGAGATAGAGAAAACAGAGAGAAGGAAGGGTGAGAGAGAGCAGATGAGAGTGAGAGAGAACATTTGTAATAATTCCCGTTTATTTTTTTTATAATTAATTGGACTATATATATATGCATATAGAACTATGGTCTGACTTAGGGAGCATTGGTAAAATCTTGAAATAGTAAGTGCTCCTTCAACTGAAAAAGTTTGGGAACCACTGAGTTAGAGTAATGATAAAACATCAAAACAAATAAATACTGCAATCACTTGAATGATAATCACATGAGATAAAGTCATTAGGAAGACTTTTTTTGTGAAATGCATGCTTAAAATACCATTTTCAAGCTCAGTTATCTAGCGCTTCATAACAACTAAGTAAAATTATATATATTTCTATGTGTACTTTCTATTTTTATATACGTGGGACCTTTACAGTGTCATTTGAACACAATATTCATTGTGTACTTGTTACTCAACAATTTTTTTTATATCATTATGTCATTTTTAGAATCTGTCCCATAACCCTTTTGAGGCTGATACAAGCATAGAGAAAAAAGTGTCTCATGAAGATCCCTGTCTTTACCGGATAAGACAGATTACTTGACAGATTCCAAAATCAAGTTTGACTACAACTAAATAGTAGTTTTATCTCACTCCTTTGTCCTTATCATCACCAAGAATCATAACAATTGGACATGGAACCCATCCAACAGATCTCCTTAGAAATTCCAATAGAATTAGATCATGCACAAATAAGGCATTAGTGTTATAGGGGTTACACCGCATTATACTGATGCCTACAGGGCATTCCTAGTACTGCAACTGCATCATTGTTCTCTCTCTCTCTCTCTCTCTCTCTGTATATATATATATATATATATATATATATATATATATATATATACATACATAGTTATGAAGAGTGAGGTAGCAGTGAATGTCCAGTAATCCAGCAATTAAGCAAGTGTGTGGGGGTGCCGACCAGAGTAAGTAAATTGGGGTAGTAAATAATTTTACATCTAAGGAACCATAGAGCTGTAACCAAACTCAGGAAGAAGGCAGAGAATAAAAAAAAAAATCAATAAACACACATATATATTTACAATCATGAATGTTAGAGGTTACAATAAATTTTGGTAATGAGATAAAAATTGCATGTCTACATTAAGGCCGGAGTTATTACTGTTAAAGAGCATAATCATTTTAATTTCAAATAGCTTTCTTTCCTTAGTGTTTAAAAAAAAAAAAATTTGAGTATTTTGATTTTAAGATTTTTCATGGAGTGGTTATTCTGGGTGAAATGGTTTCAGACTGGAGTACAGTAATTGTTCTCACTGTGCTTATTGATGGAATGTCTGTAGATTCATCCTCATATGTAATTTCTGACTGGTTTCTCCAATGAAACAGCCTCTCTCACATTCAGTACATTGTATCATGTAGACTACATTGGATGATGTACAAGAATATGACCCCCTGATGTTATAGGTCTTGTTGTTGTGCGTGGCTGTGTCCTTTTTGCAGATGTGTTGACACAATTTACACCGATGTTTATTGCAAGGTTTTGTGCCATATTCTTTGTTAAGCTCTTCATTGGCCAATCTACTGTTCACAAATGTTTGTCTGAGATTTGGTGGCTATATTTTGCAGATTCCTTCTAGATCGGATGGTATGTAGTTACCAGAGGTGTACGTGAGGTCATTTCTTTAGTTTTGTATTGCAGCAGGTGTTCCCGGGGTGTTTTAATGGCAGAGGTTAGTTTCTGTGTTATGACATTAGGTTTGTAGCTCTTTCTCCTGAAAGAGTCCAACAGCGCTTTGAAATGTTTATCACGGTCCTCATTGTTAGAACATATGAGGTGGTATCGGATGGCTTGACTATAGATAATCACTTTTTTTGATATGTGAGGGATGAAAGCTAGAGCTGTGGAGATACCTGCATGTGTCTGTAGGTTTCCTATATACAGATGAGTTAAGTTTACCATTGGTGATGGATGTGGTGGTGTCCAGAAAGTTCACCTGTTCTGCAGAGTAATCTATTTTAAATTTAATAGATGGGTGGAAGGTATTAAAGGCAGTGTGGAAGTCTCTGAGCTTTTTTTCTCCCTCTGTCAATAAGATGAACAGGTCATCTATATAACGGTAGTATATATATGTGTATATATATATATATATATATATATATATATAGTGGTACCTCCGTACTCATTGCTAATTATTTCCAGGAGGCACAACAAATGGCTAAACCAACTAGTACTGAGCTACTTTTTGTTTCTTCCGGAGAGATGAGATAAAACCTCATGCAGGATTTAGCAAGCACAACGAGTGTCAAGCAAGTGTCGAGTGTTGAAGCATTTTTTCCTCATCAAAATGAATAGAATACCGAATTCAACGAGTGTCAAATCTGACAAGTGGCGAGGTACCACTGTATATGTCCATAGACTGTGCACATGTCAAGTCTTGTCAAGTGAACAATCACAATGAATGTGGTTTCATGTTGTCAATCTGATCAGGACCTGAGCAAAGCAACAGTAAATCTGATTGGCGCAGAGATAACACAGCCAATCAGGACAAGACCTTGATTGTGAGCTTGTTAGATCAGTTCTTAGAAAGCTACAGCATAACAGGTAATATTAGTAAAGCATAGACCAATATATTATCACCCAAGTCACTCATTTATTATATTGCAAATGCATGGAATAAATTCCCTTTGTGTCAGAGAATTAGGAAAGGGAATAAGAGTAAATTAACACATACAACAGTTGAGTAAAAATTAAACTTCTTCTGGGAGCATCCCAGGCTTTTCTGTATATACCTATATTCCACATTACCAGCTATAAACCTTCATGATGGTACACATCAGTAAACATACTGTACAACTTGCCATCATAATTAGGGGTGTATTTGGGTTTAAAGTGACTCAGTAGAGATTTTTAGTGTTTCGGTACTCCCTGCTATGCACAAGTGAGTCAGTCAGAGTCATCTCATCTATGCACAGCAGATAAATCCAGGACTGAGCTTAAATAAAATACTTGTGATTTACTACAGTTTTGAATAATACCATGGGCCTCATTAAATTGTCTAAATTGTAATTATTGAAGCCAGTAACGTAGCTCGCAAAAGTTACTGCTATAAAATTGGCCTCTTATCTCTGCCTGCAATAGCCAATGTGCCCCGTATGTGTCTGTAATAGCCAATGTGCCCAGCCTATAAGAGCCAATGTGCCCAGCCTGTAAGAGACAATATGCCCACCTTTTGCCTGTAATAGCCAATGTGCCCAGTCTGTATCTGTAAGAGCCAATGTGCCCAGTATGTGTCTGTAATAGCAAATGTGCCCAGCCTGTAATAGCCAATGTGCCCAGTATGTGTCTGTAATAGCAAATGTGTCCAGCCTGTAAGAGCTAATGTGCCCAGCCTGTAAGAGACTATTTGCCCAGCCTGTGCCTGTAATAGTCAATGTGCCCGGCTTGTGCCTGTAATAGCCAATGTGCCCAGTCTGTCTAAGTAGAGATTTTTTGTGTTTTGGTACTCCCTGCTATGCACAAGTGAGTCAGTCAGAGTCATCTCATCTATGCACAGCAGAGAAATGCAGGACTGAGCTTAAATAAAATACTTGTGATTTACTACAGTTTTGAATAATACCATGGGCCTCATTAAATTGTCTAAATTGTAATTATTGAAGCCCGTAACGTAGCCCGCAAAAGTTACTGCTATAAAATTGGCCTCTTCTCTGTGCCTGCCTAAGCCAATGTGCCCCGTATGTGTCTGTAATAACCAATGTGCCCAGCCTGTAAGAGACAATATGCCCACCTTTTGCCTGTAATAGCCAATGTGCCCAGTATGTGTCTGTAATAGCAAATGTGCCCAGCCTGTAAGAGCCAATGTGCCCAGCCTGTGAGAGACAATATGCCCAGCCTGTGCCTGTAATAGCCAATGTACCCAGCTTGTGCCTGTAATAGCCAATGTGCCCAGTCTGTCTAAGTAGAGATTTTTTGTGTTTTGGTACTCCCTGCTATGCACAAGTGAGTCAGTCAGAGTCATCTCATCTATGCACAGCAGAGAAATGCAGGACTGAGCTTAAATAAAATACTTGTGATTTACTACAGTTTTAAATAATACCATGGGCCTCATTAAATTGTCTAAATTGTAATTATTGAAGCCCATAACGTAGCCCACAAAAGTTACTTATCTAAGTCTTTGATCTTTCAATCTGCAAAGAAAAATTATTATTTAATTTTTTTTCCCCACGTTATATCAATCTCGGGAATCAAGGAGTTAAAATATATCTGGCTACCCACATGGACTATTACAGTTTCTTCATTCCTTGTTATTGATCTTTAAATTGCTGGATTGCGGTCCTGATCGCATATCAGACTTTTAAACGCTAATTGGTTCATATTTAAACGCAATGTTTTACTGACATCATTATGACGGTCTCATTTACAATTGGCTGTTTCTAAATCCGTACTTACAGACTTGCTTAATTGGTTAATTAATAGTTTACGATTTTGGCTTTCGGCCAGGTAGCTATGTGCTTGTTCAATTAAATTGCTCTGTAATGGTTGCAAATTTCTAACCCGCTGACTTACCGGCTGTTTAAAGGTAATTAAGGTCTTGGAATTTAATGAGGCCCCACTTCTGAAACTCCAACTGTGTCCCTTTACAGAGTCATTGTATATTAAGAAAAACTTGACATGTTTATGAATTATGTGATAAACACCATTCATTAGCTGCTGTGTAAGAAATTGGCATACAACTTTATCAATTGAATGAAATTAAAAATGACATTTTCCTGTGTGATATTCTGAGCTGTCAGTCAGAATTTCTGATCCACTCACAACCAGGACCTCTGTGGCATAGAGGTTAATTTTGGGTTCCATGGGGGTCTGTTAGGGATTCCCATGGTAGGGGTTAATTGTGGTAAGATTGAGTTGCCATGGGGGTCTATATAGACCCCCATGGTTATAGTTGTATGTAGGATCATGGGTTAGTGGAAGATGAAATCTCAGGAGGGAATCCCCAGGGTTCCCTTCAGCCCATGGGAGGAGGGAATCCCCATGGTTCTTTGTTTAGTGTCATTTAAATGGGTAATTTCAAGGATTCCCAGGGCTCATAGAGGGTAGGGGAGATTCCTAAAGCCTCATCAGGGTCATAAGCCCCTTGCATATTTACTTTATTTATTAACCCCTACCCTGTCATGGTTTACATTAATAGATAGGAGATAGGGACAGTGTTAGGGCTGTGTAGTGTTAACACAGCACTGCGAAGGAGAGCTTCAGACTCAGAGTTTCTTTCGAGCAGGCTGTGTGTACACGTTAGAGCGAGAGAACAGGCCTGATGAGGTTTTTGGAGGGCTGGATTGGTATGGCACTGTAGATTGTAAAAAAAAGCTCCCATAGTCACAAGGGAGCTTTTTTCGCAACTATACGTCAGATTGGAATGGGGCCCTTACACTGATCCTTTAAGTAGTCAGTTTAGATTCTTGACGCATTTTTTTATGCAGATAGAAAGTACTCTTTGTGAATATTATCTGTTAGTTTACGAACTTATCAGGTTATTTTGGAAAGAGACAGTTTTCTATTGTGCGAGGTTCAGTGAACTGTAACACAGACGTGGCCAGGGCCATGTCCTCAACTGTGGCTGCAAGAACTGGATTATTTCCAGCTGAAACAGCAAACTGAAAACTGCAAATACTATATATCTCTCTATATGACTTTAAATTTAACCAGGTCATAAAACAATGTCTTATTTTATGCTAGGAACCAGGCCAACGGCATTTAGTAAATAACTTATTTGGTTTCACCTTATATTATTACTGCAGCATAAATATGCTTACTTCAAGCATTTTCTGATTTATTATTTAGTGCAAGCATTGCCTGCATAAGTATAAAACATTATAGGGGTTACACTAATTTATGGAAAAGTTTCTTAAAGTCAAACAATTTACAGTATGCTCCTTTGATCAGCTACCATAATTAGAAAAATATTTTTATAAAGTTTAAAAATGTTAAAATTCCTCCAGTTTATTATCTCTTATATTATATTCAGCAGATATATTTAATTCATAAATATATTTACCTTCTTTGCTGTCTGTAGTGAAGAGGAAAATCAAACTCAGGTTCTTTCTCACTTTGTATTTTTGAATATATATTTCTCTATCCTGTCATAGTGGAGCAATAGTAGGACTGCATGGGCCGTATACCTTCCCAGGCCTCCTGGGGTTGGTAGGAGGGCCATGTGACCTGGCAAGCCCAGGAGTATGGGAGAGAGGGGTGGCTAGCTGGGAGGTGGAGCCACAAATAGGGTTGGCACCATTTGGTCATTATGCCCCCAGGGAGCCAAGTAATTAGATGTGGCTGTTGGTCAGCCCCCTTCCCCAGGGTTATGTGGCCTCCAGGGTGGCCGCCTCTTGCTCACCCACGGAGAGAATATGGTTGCAGTGGTGCTGGCGGCATTGGTAACTTAGGAATTGTCTGTCCCCCAGCTCTCTTCTGTGCAGTGCAGTCTCTGGACTGCCTTAGTGAACTCAGTGGAGGGCTTGCTGGGAGCAGTGCTGGTGCCACTATTGGCGCGGGTAGACCTGGTAGACTTGGCCTGCGCTGCTTGGTGGTTGCACCATGGGTGTGTGCCGGTTTACTGGGAAGCTGCGGCGAGTGCCCATAAGCCGGTAGGTCCGGGGGTTTACCCTGTGGGTGTGGGCCTGCAGGGTGCGGGAGGCCATCCTCCGCGCTGCATGGTTCATTCGGCGCCACCCATCCCGGGGTGGGGAGGGAGGAGGATTGGTTTAAAGGAGGCATGGTCCCTCCTGGACCGATGGGGCCTCAGTCTAGCTGAGCCTACCTGGGAGCCTCGCTGGGGTCCTGTGTGTGCGGCCTCTGTGTCGGGGGGGCCTTGCATCATGCTGGTACAGGGCATCTACCCTGTGAGTATGAGGGATGTTAGTTTGTCCCACTGTCGGGTTTCACCGCCCCAGGCTGCCGCTGGCGCCCACTTGTGGCTGCGGGGGTAAGTGGAGTCCCTTGGTTTTATGCAAGTATGCCATCTCAGTGCAGGGTCGCTGGCAGCCTGTAGGGAGAGCTCAAGTTGCAGTATTCTCCTTGGACAGAAAGGAACTTTTAAAAGTTAATATATCATTTCAAGATTGTGTGGCAAGTTTACCCATCTAGTAGAAGAGCTCTAGATTCAATAAAAAAACTACTATCAGTTTCTTTGAACTATAGGTCACTGATGACATACAGTATGTTGGCATCATTTAACTGGAGAAGTTAATAAACATAGTTAAGTAATTACATAACTAATTCTGGGATGTTCAGGTCTATATTATGATCACTTATTATGAGTGAGTCTTTTTAAACCTGAAGCTGCCTTAAGGCCTTATTTCATATAATTTTTTCATTTATAATTACAGTTTTGGTTTCTGTTATGGCTGAGTTGGGATCTTTAGCCAACGCAACCAACCTCTCCCACAGAGCCCGCAGGATCATTTAGAGGTTTTCTAACTATGTGTGAGGCCTTCATATGGTGATGTCACTATGCACTATTAATTTTAAACATAAATATACATTTAGGTGGTCTGGTATTTGTCTTCCATACCAGAGAAGCCCTGTAGACTATATATTCGGGTTTATTAATACAGTCCATGTTAGCCCATATATTCTAATAAAATAAGTCAACAAGGGTACGGGTCAATTGTTAGGCAGTGGGAGTTTATTATCACCCCTCAGGTTTTTTAACGGGTAAAGTTAATTTGTGAGCTTGCTAGGTTTAGGACAAGTGGATCTGGTTCCCCCAACACCCACCACGGAGTAACCTGGGATAGTCAGTCTGCCCCTCCCCCCCTCAGCGGTTCATCCTAAACCCATTCACTGCCAGAGCATCTTCTATATATTATTAGATAGGCCCTGGTATGGACACTGCACACTTGGCACATTGCTGACACTTTCTCCTCACATGATCAACACTCCAACTGTACATTTTCAGATGCAGGAAAATCCAAATAGATTGTTAGCACTTCAGGATATTGATTGCTGTATATTAAATACAAATAGGTAAAGTATATTAATTTACTGTACTCAATTTTTTTTGCCATTTTACACTGTACTTATATATATGTCTTTGCGATGACCACCAAAGGTGATCGTTGCAAAGCTGGACAATTGAAGTACACGAAGGGAGAGGCTCACAATGAGCGCAGAAGGTCCACAGAGAAGCAAAAGCCTTACATTGTGTGGCAAAACAGCATTGGCATGGCTTAAAATCTGATTGCCACGTCATTTTTTTTTTTTTTTTTTTTTATAATTAACTTTTTTTATTGAAAGAATAAACAAATAGAACATCGTAAGTTCAGCAAATCATATAACAAATCTCTCAAGTATCAACAAGATATATCAAAAAGTTTCTTTCAAAGTTTTTCTTTTTTGGTTAGAATAACACATGAACATGTAAAACATATATATAAAGTCACACAAGGTCTTGAACATATATACATTCCTCAAAGCAGACATGTGTCTAGGAGGTACAGTAAGGTGAAACCATAGATCAAACATCAGGTCAACCCATAAAAGTAGTTCACACGAACCTTACTGTGGACCTCGTAGAGTCCATAAGTCCCAGCAGGAGGCCCATCGACGGTATCTTTCATCAATTTCAGCTGAAAGTGAGCTCATAGCCCGAATGAACCTGATTTTGTGAAGTACTTCAATGTGAGTAGGGGAGGTAAGTTTCCAGTGTTTAGCTATGATGCATCTCGTGGCCAAAAATATCTGTGTTGTTAAACATTGTTCTGATTTGAATAGCCCCGTAATTGGAAGGCCTAGCAAAGCTTCCTCAGGCTTTTGTGTTACTGTTGTCCCCAAAAGTGTTTCTAATAGGTCGTATGTTGCTGTCCATATGGGTCTTATTTTCGGACACTCCCACAGCATGTGAATCAGTGTACCAGTGTCTGTGCAGCCCCTAAAACATGTGTCAGGGTGTGTTTTGTTCAGAAGATGGAGTCTTGCTGGTGTAAGGTACCACCTCATTATTGTCTTAAAAGAGTTTTCTTTTAGTGTCACGTTTAGTGAAGAGGTATTGGCTTGTTTTAGGATCTTATTCCATTGGCTGTCGTCTAGATTTGCCTGCAAGTCAGCCTCCCATGCAGTTTGGTAATGTGATTTAACCCTGTTGGTGAGAGACACCATCTGATTGTAAATGATGGCTATATTGGCCTTACCTCCGGGATTGTTGATACAGCATTTCTCAAAGGGAGATTTGGTGTGATATTTGTTGATTTTCGTAGAGTGTGTTAGTGTCTCATTAATTGCCATCAGATTAAGCCACTCTCTATGTGGCACCTGAATTATGTCAGTGATAATTGACGATGTGTTGCTTTGTGAGGTCACCCAGGTATCTGCCACAATTGTTATTTTGTTCTTTATCCACCATTTCATCTGGGTAAATTTATTGAGGTGCTGACCTTTGTGTGATTGCCATAGTGGAATCAAGCCAGAACCCACGCTCAGGAGGTCCACCCTTCTGTTCAGGTCTTTCCATAATTTCAAAGAGTGGCTAATACAAATTGGTAACTCTCCTGTTCGTAGGTCCCGACCTAAGCTAAGCCATAAAACCTGCGATAGTACCCAATGCTTGTCTTCTAGAAGTTGGCTCTCTATGTCTGCCCACACCGGTATGGCCTCTTTTTTAAACCAGGTCGTGGTTTGAGCTAATCTAGATTGCCACGTCATTTTTGATGGGCAAGTCGCTAGTATATATATATATATATATATATATATATATGTATATATATATATATATATATATATATATATATATATATATATATATATATATTGTAATAAAGTGCAGCAGGAATCCCTGATAACCTGCAACACAGTACATCAGGGGAGATATATAAGCCGCAGATGGAGCAAAGCCATATACCCTGGACTGACATAGAAAAGGTTAATCCAAAATCTTCAGCCTAATTAAGCCAACACCTGACCCTGCTCATGAGCAGTTAAAAAGGCTGCTCAGTGAAGTTTGGAGTCTCTGCCTAGCAGTCTGAGGAGGAGGGTGTCACTGAGAGACTTTCCTAAAGGAGAAATCAAGCTGAGTAAGGAGCCATCCAAAAGCCCCCCATTCCTGATAAACCGGATACAACTTAGAGGATAAAAGGTTGGTGCCAAATACATATTATTTTCATCATACCCAGAAAAAGGATTACAAATGCCCCAAGGAGAAGAGAGTATTAAGAAAGAGTAATCCCTCATCACAAGAGGGTGACAAGGGTCCCTGGGGTGAAGCATAAGGGAGAGAAGGGTGGGCCCTATGCTTCACCCGCTATTGACAGAGAGAGAAGAGGAAAAAGGTCCTCAAGAGATCCAAGAAAGAAGCAGAGAGCTTACACTGTGGACTGTATAATTTTACCTGCAGGCCGAGAAGTGGTCTCAGGGCGAGTCAGGGTGTTCCAGGTTATAGTAAGCCCGTTTATGTAGAATTTTATTTTGTTGCTGAGGATAAGCACTATTTTTCTTTCTGTTTGTACTGACAAAATAAAACAGCAGTAAAACAAAGCTTCTGACAAACCTGCTGTGTTTTCCTCCATAAATAAGTTAAAGAGCAAGGAGAACAGGACGCAACCCCCCCGTCAGAAGGGGGCGCTCTGTTACAATATATATATTATATTATTTATATATATACTGTATATATATATATATATATATATATATATATATATAGTCCTGCACTGTATATATAGTCCTGCTTGTGTAGAGTGTTATGTGTACCCTTATGATTATAATGCTATGCATTAGTTGGTCAGTACTTGGTAGACCTTGGTAGATGGTAGACCTTCTAAGAATCCCAGGCCCACCGTAGAGGTAACTGGCTTTTCCTATAGTATATCTGCCATGTATTCCCAGGGTATCAGGTCCCGTAGAGTTAGGCACGGCTGCATTATGCTCAGGAGAATTGGGCAGGGAAATACAGTATATATCCTTTCAAACCTGGTATTGGGAGTCTGCCTGTCAATGTAATAGAATAAAAAAGGTCTCAAAACTGGCTCTAATGTTTCGGTAGTGTCAGTCTATCCCGGTACACCCGATGCCTGAGCAGGCATGCAATGCAGATAGTGGTGACATGCAGTTTAGAGTTAGTTAGGTTAGGCAGAAGCCCATGATCCCCATGCCAAAGTTAGTACTATGCCCTAGTCACAGTAGGGTAGCCTGTAAGCGACATGGTGTGCCCCGTTACAACGGCAGGCTTCTAATTTGCCATTGTTAGTCGCTTGCGTTTGAATTATAGATTACACGGTTAAAGTATCAACTAGCCTTCTAAAATTGAGCTGTAGCGGCATTGTGTGACCCGGGACAACTGCGGGCCTCCAAATTTGTCCTTGTTTAGAGCTAGTGTATTTTATGCAACCTGTTTGGGTCAGCCCGTAATTCATTCTTGCTACGCGCTGCTAGCCAGTAAGCTTTGAAACAGCTGTATGTGGATAGGTTTCCCACCTGGGGGTATAATCCAACTTTGGTTTTGCAGAGAAGCTGCGTAATACAGCCGGCATAAGTTAAAAGAAAGCCAGTTTTAAGATCGGCTAAGGTTAGAAGAGTGCAGCATTTGTGGGCACATTGTCCCTTCATGAACTGCACATCAGTCCCATAAAAATTAAGCACTGGAAGTCAGCAACAATTTTAGGCTTAGAAAAGGGGCTGAGTTACGGTGTTTAAAAAGAAAACAGTTACGAGCTGGTGTAGCCGCGACTTATGAGCGTGAGTAGAAAGCCAGTAGCCCAAGCTGGGCGGCTTATAATTCCAAGTCTATGGGTGTAAGTATGTGGTGCGATCGGGCCCACGTTAGACATGCTGGCTAGTGGCTTGTGTCTGGCTTGGGGGGGCGATGCCCATATTCAACGTCTGGTTTGCTGGCCGGTCCTCTGGTGTTATTTGCCGTCTCCAGCATGTCCTGGGTGGGTCAATCAAGTATAGTGCAGAGTCAGTGGTGGAAATCTGTTGCCCATTTGTGGGGTAGACAGTTCTCCATATTACTAATTTTATGTTCAGTAAGGGATAATACGTTGGGCATTGGTTTGGTTTTCGGCGTTCGTGACGGTGATATTTACCTGGTAAGGGATACGGCTCCTTGGATTCTGCTGGTGAGGGTCAGGCTGTTGGTACCCTATCTGGGGTATGTTTTTCCTGGGTTGGTCGCGTATACCTCGGAGCATGGCATGCAAGGGGGGGAGTCAATTTTTTCTCCACATTCCGGCGTCTCACGTACTGGAGGCTCGAAGGCCTGCCCAGGGTGCCAAGGTGGTTACGCTTAAGCGCAGTACCGGTAATGGAGCTTATGGTTTAAAATAATACACGTACCAGGTTTCAGGACAGGTGGCTGACTGGTCCTTTTTAGTTGCGCAAGTAAAATTAATGGCCTTATGGGAAGGACGTTTTGGTTCGCCTGGCACACGCATTGGTCCACAAGTGTAACGGGCAAGGTTGAGGTTTCTCAGTTAAGGCCAGGAGGAGGGTTCCCCGAAGGTGGGACGTCGGGTAGGAGCCGCAGCCTTTCAAAACGGGACAGGCCGTAGGACCTGACTAGGAAGTATCAGTATTGCAAGTGGAGCAAAGTGTCACAGAAGGTATGGCGAAGGGATGGAAGGCAAGTGGTAGCCTTTCCCAAGGGCCTGAGATACCACAAAGTGGAAAGAGGTCCGTGGAAAGTATGAAGCCTTGCGGTTCTGTACAAGCCATCTCTCCTTTCGGCTGGTATGCTGGTGGTGAGCGGTTGGCATAAACAGACAAGGCATTGGTGACCTCAGGTGCTTGGTTGTGAGATCCTAAGGTGATCAGGTGACCATGCGGCCGCGGAAGTCCAAGGGGAACCAGATTGTAATGATATAGGAATCACAAGGTTTTGGAGACCAGCAGCCTAGGTCAGTAATGATCCAATTCAGCAACTTGTAGGTGAAACAGGAACAAGCTTTATTGAAAGGAACAGGAACCACAATAATCTGGCAAGGTACATAGACAGGAAGTGCCTTATATAGGCCAAGGACCAGACACCTGACCAGACACAGCTGAAGAGACTAGTCACTGATACTATTGCTAGCAGAGTCAAGGTTTATCAGATCTCAAGGAAATTCACAAAGGCAGGCTGGCGCAGTGGTAGGGAAGAGGTTCAGCAGCCTGGGGACCAGGGTTCAAAACCCAGCAGAGTCAATTCCTCACATTACCCCCGCCTCTATAGGTGCAGCCTCTGGATGCCCTATTACCCGGTTTAACAGGGTACTGCACATGAAAAGACCGAAGAAGGTCAGGAGCGTGAATATTGTCCACTGGTTCCCATGAACTATCCTCCTCACCATAGCCTTTCCAACGAACCAGATACTGAAGCTTGTTGCGGAAGATCCTGGAGTCCCGAATTTTCTCCACCTCGTATTCATCCTCACCATCCCCGAGGACTGGAGGTGGGGCAGGCAGGGCTCGGCCAGGGAAAGTGTTGTCATGGAAAGGTTTCAGCAGTGCAACATGAAACACCGGATGTATTCTCATGGAATCTGGAAGTTGCAAACGAAAAGTGACAGCATTGATCTGAGCGATGATCTCAAAAGGTCCCATGAACCTCTGACCCAATTTATGAGAAGGAACCCTAAGCTTAAGATTCCTTGTTGACAGCCAAATCTTGTCACCAACATGATAAACTGGGGCCTCCGTTCTATGCCTATCAGCAGCTCTCTTGTATCATTCCTGAGACTCCGAAAGTGTCTCCTTCAACAGGTCTTGGGAATCTCGTAAGGTGGTTAGCCGATCAGTGACTGCAGGAATGGAAGTAGTAATTGGGAGACTCACTAGAAAGGTTGGATGGTAACCATAGTTGGCAAAAAATGGGCTCAGAGAAGTGGAGCAGTGTTGCGCATTGTTATAGGCAAACTCCGCCGTGGGTAGAAAATCCAGCCAGTCATCCTGCAGGTAACTAATATAGCAACGCAAATATTGCTCTAAAGTCTGGTTGGTTCGCTCAGTCTGTCCATTACTTTGTGGATGAAAAGCTGACGACAGATTTACATTAATACCTAGATTAGAGCAAAAATGTTTCCAAAAATGAGATGTAAACTGCACTCCCCTGTCAGAAACTACTTCATCAGGCACTCCATGCAAGCAAAATATTTCCCGAATAACCAGGTCAGCCGTCTGTTTAGCTGAAGGGAGACCACGAGCTGGTATGAAATGACCCATCTTAGTTAACCTGTCCACAACAACAAGAATGGTAGTGTGTTCCTTAGAGGGAGGAAGTTCCACAATAAAGTCCATGGATATAGATCCCCAGGGACGATGAGGAATCGGAAGAGGCTGAAGCAAGTCAACAGGGGATGAGCGAGGAGTCTGATGTCGGGCACATACTGTACATCACAAGAGGACACATACTTCTTA
Source organism: Discoglossus pictus (assembly GCA_027410445.1). NCBI lineage: Eukaryota > Metazoa > Chordata > Amphibia > Anura > Alytidae > Discoglossus > Discoglossus pictus. The sequence goes on from CM050169.1 coordinate 141,473,068, forward strand.
ATATCCTCATAATACTTCGGCCACCAAAAGGATCGGGTGAGTAACTCTTGTGTCTTTCGAATTCCAGGATGACCTGCTGGTTTTGAGTCATGGTAGAGACATAAAAGGTCCAGTCGCACTGACCTCAACAGACGTTGTTGAAAAATCCAAAACCCATTAAGCATTGTCATATGGAGATCACGAGGAGGATCACGAAGAACTGGATCTTCAGCGTAGCCCTTTTTAATGCGAGACATCAGATCAGAAGGAACTGTAACTCCAATAAATATATCCTCCGGCAAGATGGTGGTCTTGGTTATGGTAGTAAGGGGGGGGTCAGCTATTCTAGACAAGGCATCCGCCTTACCATTCTTGGAGCCAGGACGGTATGTAACCAAAAAATTAAACCTCGAGAAGAATAGGGACCAGCGTGCTTGTCTGGCTGACAGTCTCTTAGCTGATCGAATATATTCCAGATTTTTGTGATCTGTGAGGACAGTAATTGGATGGGTAGCTCCATCCAAGAGATGTCTCCATTCGGTGAAGGCAGCTTTTATAGCCAATAGTTCTTTATTCAATATGTCATAGTTTCTTTCTGCTGGCACCATCTGGCGGGAATAGATGGCACACGGATGTAACATCATCTTAGGTCCAGTTCTTTGAGACCGTATAGCACCAACAGCTGAATCAGAAGCATCAACTTCCACAATAAATGGTAATGGACCAGGACGGTGGCAGATGTAAACAGAGTCTTTAATCGGGAGAATGCGGTATCAGCCTTATCGTACCACTGAAAAGGAGTCCCTTTACGTGTAAGTTCAGTGATCGGTGTAATAACGGCAGAGAAATTCTTAATGAAACGCCTGTAATAATTGGCAAACCCCACAATTTTCTGAATATCTTTTTCATTCTTGGGGATGGGCCAGTCCAGCACAGCTTTAATTTTACTTGCATCCATACTTAAACCTTTAGGAGTTATTACATACCCCAAGAATTGAATTTCTGTTTGTTCAAACTCACATTTTTCCAGTTTAATGTATAGGTGGTGTTTTTTTTTTGTGGTTTTCAAGATTATCAGAAAATATTAAGATATCATCCAAATATGCCACAACAAACTGATCCAGGAGATCTCGTAGTACATCATTGATAAGATGCTGGAAAGTTGCAGGGGCATTACAAAACCCAAATGGCTTAACTAGATATTCGTAATGCACGTACCTGTTTCTTAAAGCTGTTTTCCATTCATCATTTGGTCTTATGCGAACCAGATTATATGCCCCCCGAAGATCAAGCTTTGTAAATATTTTAGCTTAGCGAAGTCTAACCAAAAGTTCAGGAATAAGAGGCAAGGGGTAGCGGTTTTTAACAGTGATGTTATTAATGTCCCTGTAGTCAACGCATGGCCGTAGGCTGCCATCTTTCTTTTCTACAAAGAATATAGGAGCTCCTGCTGGAGAAGTAGATGGTCGAATAAAGCCTTTGGCAAGCTTTTATTGTATGTATTCACAAAGAGCTTTCAATTCAGGCTCAGAAAGGGAATATATACGGCCAAATGGGATAGTAGCCCCAGGTAACAGCTCTATTGGGCAATCATAAGGCCTGTGGGGTTGAAGCTGATCAGCATTCTTCTTATCACAGACATCTGCAACATACCGATATTGTAGAGGAAGCTTAGTCAAGATTGTAGCAACCATTTCATTAATTGTTGTGGCAACAGGTGTTACCTTAGAGGGTTGACAATTCATTAAGCAGTGTTCTGAAGGAAAGGACAAAGTTCTGGTCTTCCAATCAATCTGTGGGTTACGCAGAGCAAGCCAAGGTACCCCCAAAATCACTGGAAACTGTGTTGAGGAAATTAGGTGGAAAGATATAGCCTCATGGTGATTCACTTCCAGAGTCAACTTTAAGGGCACAGTCTCATGTGTAACCGGGCCTGACGTAAGTGGAGAACCGTCTACTGTCTCCATTAACACAGGTGAAGAATTAGGGATAGACTGAATTATATTTCCTGCTGCAAATTTGATGTCCATAAAGTTTCCGCCTGCTCCAGAATCTATCATAGCAGTAGTTTTACGATCACCACATTGCAACGTGATAGGCACCACAAAATGAGGATGTTGAGTCAGCATACCCTCTTCACCATGAACCAGAGAAAACAAGGGTTGTGTGACAGAATCTGAAATCTGGGATTGGTGTCGCATCTGTGCACCCTCAGCCGCCATAGCTATTGTTCTTTTGGATTTGCTAGGGCAATTGATGGCATAGTGCCCTACACTACCACAATACAGGCATAAATTGTGAGTGCGTCGCCACTGTTTTTCTTCGTTGGATAATGGCCCTCTTATTAGATTTACCTGCATAGCCTCGGGCTCAGAGTCTGTAGGTGTTTATGGGGTCGGAGTAGACATTCTTGAATAGGAAATAGGAGTAGCACTTGGTGTAAAAGAGCCCTGTCTTTCCAATCTTCTTTTAGAAAGTCTCCGTTCAATACGGATAGCCAAACGCACAAATGCATCAAAGTCAGCAGGAAGATCAACAAGAGCTAGCTCATCTTTTATAGCTTCTGAGAGACCTTTTCTGAGGTGGAACCTCTGGGCTGATTAGTTCCAGGTAGTATCAGCAACCCACTGTCTGAATTCAGCAGCATATTCAGCCACAGAGCGCCTCCCTTGATGCAAATGAAGGAGAGTGGCTTCTGCTGTAGCACATCGATTGGGGTCATCAAAAACTAGGCACATGGCCTCAAGAAAGTCATTTAAATTACCCAAGACTGGACTGTCCTGTTCCAGAAGAGGGGAGCTCCAAGGTACACTGATCACTCTCCTTTTGTGGTAATACGGTTCTTGGACCTCAATGCGTGATTTGGTTTCTGCTGTTCCTTACGAGAAAAAGGGGGGTTCCCTATGAGGACGATTTTGCAACTTAGTGACGTGCGATCAGAGCTGGGTCTTTTCTGTGGTGGAACATGGTACCCACTGGCTTTGTGCATGAACGGCCACTGTAACAGCCCACCGGGCTGTTTTTAACCCCGTAGCTTGGAGAAGGGAAGGTCGAAGTCTGTATGGTGTGAATATTCGGACATCAGGACCGAGCAGGGGCTTCGCGATCCATGGGCACAGCTGGGGCGTGTGGCCCAGGTCAAATGGAAGTACGATCAGTTTATTATGGAGATGGGCAAAGTCATCAGTGGAATGAGCAAGTGGCAAGTGGCGCTAGTTGTCGCCTACCTTGGAAGTGGTCCAGGTGGTTGTAACATCTCTGGTAATACACCCGTGTAACAGCGGATTTTATCAAGGGTAGGAAAGGATCACGCTTGGTAAAAAGCTGCCACATGGGCTAGCTTGCGGTGGGCGAAGGGCCAATTAGGGCCCGCAGGAGGAGTAAGAAGGCAAGTTTAGTCTTACCCAGAAGTAGTTTGCTGGAGCAATGGTAAGCTTAGGGCTTCCGGCTTAATCATTCATGATTTTAGTTGGTTTTCAGCGTTAGGGGCTAGGGAGGATGGCGGCTGGCCATGGCGTTTTTGGGGGATAGGTATGCTGCAAAGGTATTCTTCGGCCTTCTCCATGGCGGGTGGTGAGGGGAGTGGCTGGGACATTGGTAAAGTGGGTGAGATCCTACCCTACGGGGGGGGGGGGAATGGATGTTCCATCACGGTAGGCCCTGGACGAGGGTTCAGGGCGTGGAGTGTACCGTCTCGAGGCAGGCTCCTCCCCTCACTTGTTTATGCTTACTTAATCATTAGTATCATTATTACGTGAATTTGTGTTTGCCAATAATTGCTGTGGCCAGGATGTTATCCCAATAAGTGTCTTGTGTCTAATCATTTAATTAAGGGACTCAAGAAGTGTTTTGTGTCTAATCAATTTTTCAGGGAGTGAGTTGTGCCCAAAGAGTTATACGAACATACCCATTGGGCCTTGCTTAGGTCATGTAATATCACAACTCCCAACATTTCAAGTGGCAATAGATGTGCTTTTTAAAAGAGAATTTTGAGCAAGTGTGGGTGCTGTGTGGGGATGGGTGATGAGAGTGGATGGCTGCTGATAAGGACTGGGTGCTACGTAGGGATGAATTCTAAGAGGGATGGTTGTTGTGTGGAGGTGGATGTGGAAAGGGAAGAGTACTATGTGAATATGGCTGCTGAGATGAACTGGCTGCTATGTAGAGATGGTATATGTGCCCAACCTGGTCACCATTGGCCACACCAGACCCCCCGACCCCACTCCATAAAGGATGTGGACAGAAAGTGAAGCACATGCGTCCTGGAGCAGTAGAACTTAACGCAGGTTGGAAGTTAGGGAAGCAGTGCAGCTATGGGAAGAAGAGCAGGTATGGAAAGAGGTCTTGGGGGAGCAGCTATTGGAAAGGGTCTTGTGGAGGGGTGATGTTATGGAAAGGTTTCTTAGGGAGGGTAAAGAAAATAGCACTGGGGCCTCCCTTTTTTTAGCTTTGTCACTGCCCACATAAGTCCATATCTCTTATTTATGACCGCTTGAAGAACATGACTGACACCAAGCACACAACACTAAGTGTGTATGACTGTTTTAAGTGTTTCTTTTCACTTAATAAAGTAAAAAGCATGTATGTTTGTTTTATTTTAGTTTTATTTAGTTTTTATGTCATGCATATAACATGAACTGTTTTTTTCAGGAAAAAAAACCCACATTTATAACATTGTTTCTATAATAAGGGTCCTGCTTGTGTTGCTTAAAGAACCTACATTTTTTGATGCATATTTGCCTTTAATGTACCATTGAGGCCTCCATGATTCTTTTGTGGAAGTTGTGTGTGTTTGAGAGCAACATGGATTTCTGGATTCTGCATCTGTTGATTCAAGTTGCCTGCCTCTGTGTGTGGGAGAGAAGTGATGTCAATACCAGTCAGATCCAATTTTCGAAGAAATCTTCATAAACCTCCCAGTTCCCTCCTCATCAACTTTTAATACATAAAAAACATAGCCCCATTATCTAGCTCTCAGGAAGTATCATAATGAAGACTAAATTGATTCCTTTATTCATATATACGGTAGTCTTCAAATTCTGATTAAAAAATGTTTTATGCCTGCAGCTTACACAGCTGCAACTGTTAGTTTCTTTCATACTTCACAAATACATACTTTTTTTGAACTTCAGTTGTCCTTTAAAGTGTTTAAAATTAAAAAATATGTAAAAATGTCATATTGCCTGAGAATTGTGAGGAATCATAATGCTTGGGGGACCATGTGGCTCCTGAGAATCCTTGCTACAAAAATGCTTTATTAAAAAATTGAATCTCTTACATTAACCTGTAAAAAATTACCTTCTTTTTTTATTTATTTTTTATTATTATACCCCAACATTGAGTAAAACAGGGCAAAGAAAAAAACAAAAAACACATCATGCAATTATACATGTTATTTATACTGTTTCTATAACATTAACTTATTTAATTAATTGACTATACAGGCAGAGGCAGAGATATTGCCAGTGCATGGCCTACTGCACCACGTCCTGTGGACCCTCGCTGCCCTCCAGCGGCCCTCCCGCGTTCCTCTGTGGCACTTTCGCTGCCCTCTGTAAGTGCCATTCTGCATCCTGTAAGTGCCAATGTGCCCTGTGTCTGTAAGATCCAATCTGCATCCTGTGCCTGTAAGTGACAATGTGCTTCCTGTGTCTGTGGGAGCCAATCTGTATCCTGTGCCTATAGGTGCCAATATGCATCCTGTGTTTGTAAGTGCCAATCTGCATCCTGTGCCTGTAAGAGGCAATGCGCATTCTGTGATTGTAAGCGCCAATGTGCCAATCCTGTGTCTTTAGGAGACAATGTGAAGCCTGTGCTTAAAAGAATCAAAGTTCCAAGCAATAGCCTCTCTCCACCTCCTCCTCAACATCTCTACCATCCCATTGGGCCCTCAAGTCCTCTCAGTACAGGTGACGTGAAGTTAAATTCTTTGTTTTTTTATGTAATTATTGTTTTTTATTGATGTCTGTTTAGTTTTAAGGATTTGTATAAAAAAACAAGGCCATCAATTCAAAATAAAATGTGAAAATTCTTGGGTCCAGAATGCATTATTTCAATTTACATTGATTCCTATGGGAAATGCTTGTTTGAAACTCATTCTGCCTTCCAGAACAGATTAGGGATGAGAACAGAGGTACTATATATATATATATATATATATATATATATATATATATATTGTGGTGAAGTGCCACCAGGGGTCAGAAGAGAGCTCTTCAAGACTTCTCCCCAGGAGTGAGAGAGTTAAAAACCTGCTCAAAAGGCAGGGATGTGGCTGCAATCAAGGCCTGCTGCTGCCTCCACGTGGAGAGTTGTTTGACAGAGGTGGAGTGTTGTGAAAGTGTGCAGGGCCGCTGTCAGAGGCCGCACTGAAAGCTAATGGACCAAAGCTAGAAGCTTTGAAGAGAGAGCCTGCAGATAAGAGGAACAGAAAGTCCCTGAAGGTGATGACCGAAGGAGGGATCTGCTTAGGAAAGAGAGGCCTGAGAGAGAGGTGAGAGAGAAAGACACCTCTGCTACCTATGTTTGGACTGTATGTTTGCACTTATATGTAAGACCGTGAGAGAACTACCGTTTAGTTATGCAGGGCTTCAATGAGAAGCTAGGGGTTTGTTTCTGCCTTCAGTTTTATGTTGTATGCTGTCAAAACAGTCAGTAAAGTGTGGTTAAATATTTAAAGATCTCCTGTGTCCTTCATTTTATTGAAAAACAAGGCACAGATCCTGATAGTGACAGTGAACCAGTCACAATATATATATATATATATATATATATATATATACAGTGGGGGGGAAAGTATTTGATCCCCTGCTGATTTTGAACATTTGTCCACTGACATAGAAATGATCAGTCTATAATTTTAATGGTAGGTGTATTTTAACAGTGAGAGACAGAATAACATACCGCCCCCCAAGAAAAATGCATGTCAAAAAAGTTATATATTGATTTGCAGGTCAGTGAGGGAAATAAGTATTTGATCCCCTATCAATCAGCAAGATTTCTGGCTCCCGGGTGTCTTTTATACAGGTAATGAACTGAGATTAGGAGCACTCTCTTAAAGGGAGTGCTCCTAATCTCAGCTCGTTACCTGTATAAAAGACACCGGTCCACAGAAGCAATCATTCAATCAGATTCCAAACTCTCCACCATGGCCAAGACCAAAGAGCTGTCCAAGAATGTCAGGGACAAGATTGTAGGCCTACACAAGGCTGAAATGGTCTACAAGACCATCGCCAAGCAGCTGCCAGTCTCCCTCGGTCTGATGCTCCATGCAAGCTCTCACCTTGTGGAGTTTCAGTGATCATGAGAACGGTGAGCCCAGAACTACACGGGAGGATCTTGTTAATGATCTCAAGGCAGGTGGGAGCATAGTCACCAAGAAAACAATTGGTAACACACTACGCAGTGAAGGAAATCCTGCAGCGCCAGCAAGGTCCCCCTGCTCAAGAAAAGCACATGTACAGGCCCGTCTGAAGATTGCCAATGAACATCTGAATGATTCAGGAGAACTGGGTGAAAGTGTTGGGGTCAGATGAGACCAAAATCAAGCTTTTTTGGCATCAACTCAACTTGCCGTGTTTGGAGGAGTAGTAATGCTGCCGATAACCCCAAGAACACCATCCCCACCATCAAACATGGAGGTGGAAACATTATGCTTTGGGGTGTTTTTCATTAAAGGGACGATAGATGGGGCCATGTACCATCAAATCTTGGGTGAGAACCTCCTTTCCTCAGCCAGGGCATTTAAAATGGGTCGTGGATGGGTATTACAGCATGACAATGACCCAAAACATACAGCCAAGGCAACAAAGGAGTGGCTCAAGAAGCACAGTAAGGTCCTGGAGTGGCCTAGTCAGTCTCCAGACCTTAATCCCATAGAAAATCTGTGGAGGGAGCTGAAGGTTCAAGTTGCCAAACATCAGCCTCAAAACCTTAATGACTTGGAGAGAATCTGCAAAGAGGAGTGGAACAAAATCCCTCCAGAGATATGTGCAAACCTCTTGGCCAACTACAAGAAACGTCTGACATCTGTGATTGCTAACAGGGGTTTGGCCTCCAAGTACTAAAATGAAGGGGTCAAATACTTATTTACCTCATTGACCTGCAAATCAATTTATAACTGATAAACAACACCTACCATTAAAATTATAGACTGATCATTTCTTTGTCAGTGGAGAAACGTTCAAAATCAGCAGGGGATCAAATACTTTTTCCCTCCACTGTATATATATATATATATATATATATATATATACAGTGGGGGGGGAAAGTATTTGATCCCCTGCTGATTTTGAACATTTGTCCACTGACATAGAAATGATCAGTCTATAATTTTAATGGTAGGTGTATTTTAACAGTGAGAGACAGAATAACATACCGCCCCCCAAGAAAAATGCATGTCAAAAAAGTTATATATTGATTTGCAGGTCAGTGAGGGAAATAAGTATTTGATCCCCTATCAATCAGCAAGATTTCTGGCTCCCGGGTGTCTTTTATACAGGTAATGAACTGAGATTAGGAGCACTCTCTTAAAGGGAGTGCTCCTAATCTCAGCTCGTTACCTGTATAAAAGACACCGGTCCACAGAAGCAATCATTCAATCAGATTCCAAACTCTCCACCATGGCCAAGCCAAAGAGCTGTCCAAGAATGTCAGGGACAAGATTGTAGGCCTACACAAGGCTGAAATGGTCTACAAGACCATCGCCAAGCAGCTGCCAGTCTCCCTCGGTCTGATGCTCCATGCAAGCTCTCACCTTGTGGAGTTTCAGTGATCATGAGAACGGTGAGCCCAGAACTACACGGGAGGATCTTGTTAATGATCTCAAGGCAGGTGGGAGCATAGTCACCAAGAAAACAATTGGTAACACACTACGCATTGAAGGAAATCCTGCAGCGCCAGCAAGGTCCCCCTGCTCAAGAAAAGCACATGTACAGGCCCGTCTGAAGATTGCCAATGAACATCTAAATGATTCAGGAGAACTGGGTGAAAGTGTTGTGGTCAGATGAGACCAAAATCAAGCTTTTTTGGCATCAACTCAACTTGCCGTGTTTGGAGGAGTAGTAATGCTGCCGATAACCCCAAGAACACCATCCCCACCATCAAACATGGAGGTGGAAACATTATGCTTTGGGGTGTTTTTCATTAAAGGGACGATAGATGGGGCCATGTACCATCAAATCTTGGGTGAGAACCTCCTTTCCTCAGCCAGGGCATTTAAAATGGGTCGTGGATGGGTATTACAGCATGACAATGACCCAAAACATACAGCCAAGGCAACAAAGGAGTGGCTCAAGAAGCACAGTAAGGTCCTGGAGTGGCCTAGTCAGTCTCCAGACCTTAATCCCATAGAAAATCTGTGGAGGGAGCTGAAGGTTCGAGTTGCCAAACATCAGCCTCAAAACCTTAATGACTTGGAGAGAATCTGCAAAGAGGAGTGGAACAAAATCCCTCCAGAGATATGTGCAAACCTCTTGGCCAACTACAAGAAACGTCTGACATCTGTGATTGCTAACAGGGGTTTGGCCTCCAAGTACTAAAATGAAGGGGTCAAATACTTATTTACCTCATTGACCTGCAAATCAATTTATAACTGATAAACAACACCTACCATTAAAATTATAGACTGATCATTTCTTTGTCAGTGGAGAAACGTTCAAAATCAGCAGGGGATCAAATACTTTTTCCCTCCACTGTATATATATATATATATATATATATATATATATATATATATATATATATATATATAGTAAATAAATGGTACATTTGTGTTCACATTTGAACGTCTAAAACAAGTAAAAATTAAGTAAAAAGTTAATTGTTTCATGCCCAGAATTCCGAGAAATACAGTTATTACACTGCACTCAGGGGACCTCGCTCTTGCAATCCATAACCATTTCAAACATGGCTTCCCTTAAGCATATGCCCGCTGTATCACACAGCTTTGAGCAAAGCTAGGGTTGGATTATACACAGGCTAGGAATCCTACCCACGTATGCTGTTTCAAGGTTACTGTCTCTCATCAGCGTGGGGCTGGTTCTTTAGCTTGTGTTGTGGATTTTTTTGAGGAGGTAGTTTACCACAACAATCATTTAAATTATGCTGGCCAAAAGAGCAATAGAGGCTCTCCACCGTACAGTAGTATAGTAAATAAATAGTCCATTTGTGTTCACATTTGAATGTCTAAAACAACTAAAAACATTTGTTTCATGCCCAGAATTCAGAGAAATACAGTTATTAAACTGCATTCTAGGAACCTTGGCAGGGACAAGCAAATATATGTGTGTGTGCTGTGTGAGTTGATGCTGGGAGGGGGGGCCCAATTTTGTGCTGTGTGAGTTGATGCCCCTAGGGGGGCCCAATTTTATTTCGCACCCGGCCCGCCTTGCACTAGTTTTGCCACTGTATACCGGTATCATCATCCTAGTGTTCACCATTATGAAACTAGTATTCAATTTTAACCTTACTTTAGGTACTTCATTTTCCCTGATACTTTTTCAAATGTACATCTCAGATTACTAGAATAAGAGCAAAACAAAACATAGAAAATATTAAGTACTTACAGTACCTCCCTTTGGATACTGAATAAAGTGGATCATTTTTATATATATTTATTTCAAACATACTATATTAATAAATGCAGACAATACTTCTATAATATTTTTTATGTTGGAGTTCTGCATTCCAAATGAAACTGTAAAACAATAATTTACAAGGAAACAGAAACTTGCACTTTAACAAATTCTAGAAAGAGTTTGAGAGACAAAAGTATGAAGGAAGAAAAGGTATACAGGCAGAGGTACCAGGTCCAATCTGTTGCTAGACATTTTCTTAAGCATGATAAATATTTCTTTAAAGCAATATTTTTTGTTATGCTGTCTCTGGGATGACAGCAGACCCCCCCCCCCCCCCCCCCCCCCCACCATATTTAGGATTTTTTTCTCTGTATCCTCCAATAAAGCTTTTACTATCTCATTTATTTTATGGATCAAGTTTATTTTTGGGATAGTTATTTTTTCAAAATTGTGCTATGCGTATTATAGCAGCTATTAGTATGAGTTTGATTATAGCAATTTCTTTCTTAGATAAATCTTCTATACACAGGTCCAATAGGGCTTCCTCTGGTTTCAGTGGTTAGTATAATGGAAACATTTAGGGCCCTATTAAATTATCCCTCGTAGTTCTCTCGGTGCATGCAAAAGGCAGTTTTCCTGCTGTTTGCGAGTACCGGATCTCTTGCAGCCTGCTTTCCGATATGACTGCGAGAAAATGGCCGAGAATAGGCTCAGAGAGAGCTACGTAGCCTTTAATCTACGCATGATGCTCGCATATCGTTAGAATCTCTACGTGGACAAAAAGTCCACGCAAGGGATCCGAAAGCCTTTACGTGCTGCCTCGGAACAGCCCGAGACAGCAGTGTGAGGCACCCCCCTGCACCCTATACACATCCCCATGCTGCAGGGGTCTCTATCGGGACCCCTGCAGCACCCCCACATTAACCCCTTGCAGCGGGGGTCCCCGATCTGCACCGATCAGGCCCCCGCTGCATTTAAAACTTTTAAATTCCCTGCCGCGGCTCCTTAAAGGGGCCGCGGCACACTATTACCCAATCCCGGCCGCGGCACCTAAAATGAACCCCCCCCTATGCTGGTGGTCCCCATCGGGACCCCCGAAGTGTCCCCATATAAACCCCCTGCATCGGGGGGCCCCGATCGGCACCGATCGTGTCCCTACTGCAATTCAATTTTAAATTTCCCGCCTTGCAGGTCCTTAAAGGACCGTAAAGGTCCTGAAAGGACTCGCACTAAAAATATTAACCTCAACTATAATTAACCCATTAACTCATAAGCCGCCAATGCCAATTTCCTCCCGGAAAGGACTCCGGGAGGCTCATTAGCGTCGGGGAGGTCTGCCAGTGCAGACCTCCGTTATTTTTTTTTTTTTTTTTTTTTTTAGAGCGCGGATGGTTCCGCGGCCCAGCCGGGGCTGAAGGAGAGAAGGCCGGGGACATCGCGTGGAGGTAAGTTAAATGTATATTTAGATGTTTATATGTTTATTGTATTTATTGTTTATATATTGTATTAATGTATTCATGTATTGTGTTTTTTTTTAACAGGGCCGCGCCGGAAGAGCTAAACAATGACGGGACATGCTGTAAAGGTGAGTATATTATTTAGAATGTATATAATGTTTATTTATTGGATGTTAATGTTTTGTACTAATTATTTTGTTTTGTTTGACCCATAGGTTAGTGATCTGAAGCAACATCTTAAAGGTAAGTGGTCTTAATTTATTGATTTTAGCTTAGAATTAGGGTCTGTGTAGTTAGGACTGTAATTATTTTATTTTATTTTAGAATAAGGGTCTGTGTATGTAGTTAGGATTTATTGTATATTAGATAGATAGGGGGATGTATTTGATATAGTTAGGATTTATTTTAAATTAAATAGATTGTATGTTAGATAGATAGGGGGTATTTGATTTGGACTATATTTAATATATTATATGTAATGTATTTAATGTCATGTATTGTATGTAATGTATAATATGTATGTATTGTATTGTGTTTATCTGTCTTTCCTTTTCAGGTGTGTAATTTTTTTATTTTCTGTAGTGGGGTGTGGGGTTGTAATGTATTTTTTTGTTTTCTGTACTGTAGGTTTTTTTGTTTTCTGTAAGGTAGTTTTTTTTCCTGTAATTAGAGTGTTGGGGAGGTTTATTAGGGGGTAGGTAGTGTAGGTAGGTAGTGTAAGTGTTAATAGATTAGTTTAAAGGGGGGTTAGTTTAGATTAAATGGTTTATTGGGGGTTATAGTGTAGTGTTTGTAGTTAGTGTCATGATGGTCCTTGAGGACCATCATGGCACTTATGTGGTTAATGTTGGGTTGTAACAGGCCCATAATGGTAATAATATACCCTTATGGGACTGATGGGGTTAAATAGAGCCTTATGGTGGTCTGTATTGACCACCATGAGTTAATGGGTTAATTAAGGCCTTATGGTGGTCTGTATTGACCACCATGAGTTATTGGGTTAATTAAGGCCTTATGGTGGTCTGTATTGACCACCATGAGTTAATGGGTTAATTAAGGCCTTATGGTGGTCTGTATTGACCACCATAAGTTAATGGGTTAATTAAGGCCTTATGGTGGTCTGTATTGACCACCATGTGTTAATGGGTTAATTAAGGCCTTATGGTGGTCTGGATTGACCACCATGAGTTAATGGGTTAATTAAGGCCTTATGGTGGTCTGTATTGACCACCATGAGTTAATGGGTTAATTAAGGCCTTATGGTGGTCTATATTGACCACCATGAGTTAATGGGTTAATTAAGGCCTTATGGTGGTCTGGATTGACAACCATGTGTTAATGGGGTAATTATAGTTGCCTGGGGTTAATATTTTTAGTGCGAGTCCTTTCAGGACCTTTACGGTCCTTTGAGGACCCACGAGGCGGGAAATTTAAATTTGAATTGCAGTAGGGTCACTATCGGTGCCGATCGGGGCCCCCCACTGCAGGGGGTTAATGTGGGGACACTTTGGGGGTCCCGATGGGGACCCCCAGCATAGAGGGGGGTTAATTTTAGTTGCCGCGGCCGGGATTGGGTAATAGTGTGCCGCGGGCCCTTTAAGGAGCCGCGGCGGGGAATTTAAAAGTTTGAAATGCAGCGGGGGGGGCCTGATCTATGCAGATCGGGGCCCCCCCCTGCAATGGGTTTATGTGGGGACACTTCGGGGGTCCCGATGGGGACCCCCAGCATAGAGGGGGGTTAATTTTAGGTGCCGCGGCCGGGATTGGGTAATAGTGTGCCGTGGGCCGTTTAAAGAGCCACGGCGGGGAATTTAAAAGTTTGAAATGCAGCGGGGGGCCTGATCGGTGCCGATCGGGGACCCCCGCTGCAAGGGGTTAATGTGTGGGGGTTGCGGGGGTTCCTATGGACCCCTGCAGCAAGGTGTTCATGTGAGGACACTTCAGGGGTCCCGACGGGGACCCCCGCATTGAGGGGGGGTTAATTTTAGGTGTCTGGGTTTTTTTTGGAATACCCCCCACGGCAGGGCTTATGTGGGGGACTGCCGCGGAGGTCCCTTTTAGGACCCCTGCAGCACTTGAGGAGGAGTGGGAGCCTGTGATATCATCTCGCAGGCTGTCACTCCTCATGTACATTTACGCAGTGTAGATACGTACGGCCCTGCTGCGTAGCTCATACGTTGCTCGCAGCAGGGCTAATTTAATAGCATTGTAAGTTGGAGAAACTTTGCAGTACGTAGGGCTTAAGTAGAAGCCTCTTATTTACGAGGCTGGAATTTAATGAGGCCCTTAGTAACTATTTGTTCAGCAAACAACTAAACCAGTCTAATCACTGGACACTCCCACAACACATGTTTAAAAGTACCTAAAATGTTGCAACCTTTCCAGAGTTAAATAAGTTATTTGTAGCAGTTTAAAGCTTGATTCCTGAATGGCAGCACACCTGCTCCAGTAAGGAAAAAGTTCTCCCATTTTTCCTCATGTAATATTTAAAAAAATTGTTCTTCCCATTCCACCTTAAAATTCTATTTCATGCAGCTTTGTTGATTATTTGTATCAAATAATGTACCCAAGGACTACGTCCTTCATTCCACGGCTCCAGTAAGAAAAGAACAGAGTGAAGTTCACTCATAAATCACTACTGAGCTAACACATCACATACGTAAATCTAATCTCAGAGAAATACCATCAGAGTGCTCGAAATACCCCTAAAACATAAGTACCTGTTCCATAACTATTAAACACCTCTATCACATGCCTTCTATAACAATATCCAATATAGCTGAAGTTTACTTCAGAAGTCTTTCAGAGTGCCCCAAATTTAAAAAAGCCCATGGGTACCTTCAACCCCCCAAAAGGCATAAAAAATACTCAAAGAAGCCTGGATGCCTCAAACCCAATATTACTATAAAGGTAATATCTAAATTATGTCATATTTCAGGTTTGATTGCATAATTCCAACACCTTTAATGGATTAATAACGCCACCACCTATGAGCTAGGGGATCCCCCAACTAAAGTATTAAACCTTACCATTAGCTCTATGGAAAATGTTGTCCTTTATACAAAAATGGTAATAATAATAATACCATCTGTAAGGACCCCCGTGGTCCATAAAAAAAACACAAGGAGTGTATAGAATTCAACAATGAGAGGGAGTGGCAAATAACTACAGGCACTTTATCCCTCAGGGAGCCTAGAAGTAGCATCCTGTCTGGCACCTCTAACAAACATAATGTCTCTAACTGTATAGATACTGAATGGAGCACATGGGAGATGGAATTAACTTGAAAGGATAAAAACAGATAACAATACAATAGAAGTTTTAGTCCTTCTTGCTTAGTCTGAATTGTGGGGGTACATAGTAAATCACGGTAAGCCCCAAAAAATCCAGAAAATAGTCTAAAGTCCCAGGCTACCGTGAAATGCGGGCCGAAGATGAGGACCAAGTGCTTGAATCAAGAAAGCTGAAGCCAGATTCTTCAGTCAACATGGAAGTGTATTGGGCTTAATGATAGGTGCCACAGGAATCTATTGCAGACTCCCAGGTAAAGGGGTTAATATTAGGCGCCACAGTGGTCTGTTTAAGACCCTTATGGAATAGCGTTAATATTAGGTGGTCCATAAGGACCACTATGGTTATCACAAAATATAACCATGTATAGGGGTTAATGTTAGGTGACAAAAGGGTCCATTAAGGTCCTTCGTGGTATGGGGTTAATATTAGCTGCATGGGGATCTATCAGGATCCCCATGGTTACTTATAAGGGCTCTCTGGTATGAAGGAGGAATCCCGCAGGATTCCCAGGCTACTAGTGGGTAGCAGGTAGGAAGGGGGGATCCAGGAGGGATCCCTAGTCTCATTAGGGCTCGTGTAGTGTGTTCACATATTGGGTACCATACTGCAACCAAGCTATGCAGACTACTGAGCTTCAGACTCTGAGTCTCCTGCGAGAAAATTGTTAGAACCAAACATGGAACAACTGAATGGTTCAAGATCAGGAGCGGTTGTATATTATCACCTTATGTATTCAACTTATTCATACAATACATAATGCATAAGGCCGGGTTGGATTAATCCAATGCCGGAAATAATATTGCTGGAAGAAATATCAACAACCTCAAATACTGTACATGGGTGATACTACTCTGATGGCTGTGAGTGAGGATGAACTAAAGGGCCTATTGATAAGGGTAAAAGATCTCTGGAGATAGAGACTGCAGCCACGAAATTAAAAATACTTTTCCTTCTGGGAATAAAGTCTGGACAAGCTATTACAAAATACATTTATTATCAATAAAGGTCTGCATAGTTAGAACTATTGTTTTCCCAGCAGTAACATACAGATGTGAGAGCTGGACCATATAGACTGAGAGCCATAGAATTGACAACTTTGAAATGTGGTGCTGGAAAAAAGTTCTTAGAGTCCCTTGGACTGCAAGAAGATGAAAATAATCATTACTACAAGAAATCAAGCCAAAGTGTTCACTGGTTTGACCATGAGACTAAAGCTGAAATATTTTGGCCATATCATGAAAAGACAGGTTTACTTGCAGACGACTCTGATTCTTGACAGCAAGTCAAAAAAAGCAGACGGCAGAGTTGTGTAGATGAGGTAGCTGCAGCAATAAACATGAGCTTGAGGGAGCTCAGAGGGACAGTGGCTGACAGATGTTCCTCATGTACTGTGGTCCATAGGGTTGTGGAGAATCAGACACAACTGAACCACAACAACAAAAGCATTTGATCTTTTTTTTTATATATATTTATTTAGTTTTGTCCAAAACTGACACAATGCCTAACTATTAACATATCTTACACTTTACATAGTAAACAAATCATGTTTTTTTCCATAAAGAATAAAAAAAACAGAAAAAAAAACAACCAAAATATATCACATATAATAGTTGTGGTAATTGCGAATTGTCGTCATCGCGAGGCCCGTAAAAGAGAGGGGGGAGGGAGAGGCTCAAAACCTCAACCCCCGATCTCCTCATCCTCACTGATGGAAGCCCCCCAGCCCCACTCCCTGATCCCTGTGGCCTCTCCAGGAACCCCCCACCCCCACCCCTCCGGATCCCCTCAGCCTTAGTGCTATATCCTCCTCTGGTCTTTTTATATTGATCCTGTCTCTCTGCGCCTGTGCGTCCTTCTGCAGAGGCAGGGAAGCCTGCGTGGTGACGTCACCATTCGGACATAGCAGTAAGGCTGGAGAAATCCGGGGTGTGGGGGGGGGGGGTGAACTGGGTGTCACTAAAGAGAGACTTTACTAATCTCGGTTCTCCTAGAAACAATTGCAACCTTGCCGCTACTAAATACCCTGCAAACTTGCGGTCACTGAAGGGAGGCTTTACTATTCCAGATTCTAGAGGATCCCGGTACCTGTACAGTTAAAGCTGCACTTTACACGCTTGCTCCAGCAACAAGCTACAAAGGCCAATGTGACTCACTGAAACATGAGATGTAAAAGCCCCCTGATAAGGAGCCCTGACTGACAAGCAACAATGTGCTATTCTATGTGGGATCAAGGTTTTAGATCTGACCAGCTAAAAGTGACACAGCAATTATAAGTGTACGCTCCTGAACGGCTTGCAAGCAGAGGGGAAAAGAGGAAGAACCACACAGCTTTCTGGATAGTGCAAAGCCCCAAAGTACAGCAATGAAGAAGAGTAAAAGGGCCCCCTCAGCCAAGGGCATTCGGGAGCAATTCTCACCTAAGGCGGCCAAGCCCGTGTCTCCAGTGGAATCAGCTTCAGACCACTCCGACTCATCGACCAGGAGGAGACCTCTAAGAAATCAAGGCAACACATCGACCTATCGCCTAGATCCATTGCAACTATTGGGCAGCTCTTAACCAAGGCAATAGAGCCTTTGAGGAACGACCTTAAAGAGCTGGGGCAGAGGACCCAACTGCTGGAGGAGTTGGTGGATCAAATTGGAGAGGCGCAGCAACATGACAGGTCCGCCATTTTAGATACTATGCCACAATTCTACAAAATCTGGAACCCCTGGTTAGAGTCGTCGATAGGGCTCCCCTTGGCCTGAGTGTTCTAAATGTAATAAGATACCAAGACTGGAACTGGAAGGGGGCTTGGATTGAGGAGATTTGAGAGCTGGTCCTGGAGACTCTGGTTTGTCTGGAATGTAACACAAGAGGTGAATGCAGGTACAATAACCGTATAAGTTTAAGAACTGTTTCGCTATGCTGCCTGCAATAGTAGATCAACTAAGCAAATTGAGCTGCATAACTAAATAAACAGAGCTTAGAAGCAGGAGAAGATGTTAAAAGCATTGACTCATGCCTTGGTTAAGGAACCCTTTAGATATAAATTCAATCTTGCCTATTCAGTTTTCCCTTATTTTCATTGTTGTTTATTTATTTATTTAAAGTTTTAGTTTTTATATAAATACGTTTGGTTTGTTCAGGATTCCCTTGTTTAAGTTAAAAGGGTTGCTATAATAACTACAGAATAATAGAAAAAGGAAAAATTGTAAGGATGCTATAGTTTTGATCATAAGGCATAAGTGTGTATATAGATGCTTATTTGTTAATATGCCTATTACTTGCTGTGATTGTGTATTCCTTTCAATAAAAATTTATTTAAAAAAAAAATCCTGTTTAAAAAAAATCACTAGATTGAGAGATGATAGAGATTTGCATTGCCTCTGATTTTTCTGCGTTAATTGTGAGTCCAGAGTCTTCTACATATAAGCTAGGTAGCGATATGAGAAGATTTGTAAGCATAAGCAAAATGTCATCTACAAACTGTAGTTTTTGCATTGGGAATCTTCAATATGTATTCTTACAATATCTATATTATTTTGAATTTGTGCTGCTAAAGGTACCAACATTATGTGGAAAAAAAGAGGGAGGTATAACGGTTCCTCTTTCTATCCTTATTTCCATTTGGAATATATTGGGTACATTAAAAACCACTGAGAGAGAGGAGTAGGAAGCTTGTAATAGATTAATAAAGGCTCCATTAATTCCCATATTTCAATGTATACATACTCCCAGCTAAAAGAATGAAATGCCTTTCTAATCTTATGAAGTTTAGTCCAGTGAATGAGGTTAATCACCATTCAGACTACTGGCATTGTGGGATAAAGCCCATCTATGTATATACATCTTCTTCTGGATTGCTACCTTGTCGTGGTGAAGTGTCCTGTATATCTCAATGAAGCTGTGAACTATATCATGTAGGGTCACCCAAGATGGGCAGGTCATAGCAGAGAGGTCAGACAATTTGCAGACCACTGGAGATGGAACTGGCAACCCACTCCAGTATTTTTGCCAAGAAAACCATATGGAAGAGCACAACCAGAAACACAGACAGATATACATGGCATGCTGTGCCCATATGGTCGGACATGACTGACGGATTGAACAACAACAATAAATGTATATGACTACGCAGTCTAGAAGCCAATATTTTAGTGAAAATCTGTATTTAAACCTTCAGTTATGATATATAACAAAACTCCTTGCAATTCGGATCAAATAAATATTGGCCTTCATAATCTCTCTGTCTACCATATTTCCCTCCAAAATAAAATTATATAACTTTACCATGTGAGGGGCCAAAGTTTTCATACATTTTTAATAATTATTAACCATGAAGCCATCAGGAACAGGGGACTTACTAGGCACTATTGATTTGAGAGTCAATGTCAATTCTTTTAGTGAAACTGCCTTATTCATAATTTGGAGATGCTGTTCAAAAGGGTTTTGAGTAGAATGTCCAGAACCAATTACAAATAAAAAATCACCTTCTTAAATTTGCTTTTAAACTGCTGTAGTGTTATTTAAATTTTTAGTCAGGTTGATTGAAATTACAATTTATCAGATCCAAATGAGTACAAGATTACATTGCACATATAGTTTATTCATCCAGGAAGTATAGCAGAAGCAAATTCCCTCAGTTAGATACTGTATATATATATTAGAGATGTCGCGGACAGTTCGCCCGCGGACTATCCGCAGCAATTTCGGCATGTTCGCGTTCGCATCGCACGGCGAACAAATGCGCTTTTCGGTTCGCCCCCTATTCTTTATCATTGAGGAAACTTTGACCCTGCACCTCACAGTCAGCAGACACATTCCAGCCGAACAGCAGCATACACTCCCTTCCAGAGCCTTCCATCTGAAGGACAGCATACATTTTGGAATCATTCTGAAGCTGCATTCGTTGTGAGAGGACAGATAGTGTAGCTGCTGGAAATTTTATAGGGAAATAGATAGCCAGGCTGTGTATTTAGCTTCCATTACAGACCTGAAGGACTCATCTGATATCTGCTGCAAGGACAGCAACCCAAAAAGCCCTTTTTAGGGCTAGAACATCATTTATTTTATTTTATAATTTTTTTCTGTGCAATCTAATTGCATATGCCTGCCTGCCAGCATGTGTGTATGACAGGCTAACACCTAACAGCTTATATTGTGCTTATTTTCACTACTCATACCTGGTGGTGTACCATACATTGAAAACAACCATTTTTTTCCGGTAATCTAATTTCAGTTGCCTGCCTGTGTCAGGCTCACAGCTTATATTGTGCTCAGTGAAATAAAACAACACTTTTTTTACTGTAATAGATTGAATAGCAATTGCCTGCCTACAGGCGTGTGTGTGAAGCCTATTGCATCTACTCTGCCAACTTTTGCCAGGGCACAGTAACACTCATATCTGGTGGCACCTTAGATTGCACGCGCAGTGCCCCAAATTTGAAGTAGGAGGTCCGACCAAGCATCTTTTTCCATCTCCCTGTTCCAAAAATCAATGCCATATACACGTCCCCTAATATTAAACCGATAGGAATAGTACTACTTAACAGTACACACATTACAATAACGCAGACAGAGGCAACGCAGAGAGAGGAGTTTAAAGAAGAGGAGTCAGAGGAGGAAGGTGGCTTTGAGGAGGTGGAAGACCAAACACAGCAGGCGTCCCAGGGTGCTAGTTGTCACCTTTCGGGGACCCTTGGTGGCTGGGTGGAGGAAGAGACCTACAATGACATCAGTGAGGACAAGGAACGGGACATGGCTAGCTTGGTATCCAACCTTGTTCAAATGGTGAGTTTGCGGTTGTGCAAAGGGACTGTTTGCGGTTGTTTGCGGTGCATTAAATGGGGAGATTGGTCTGTTACTGTGAAGCGGGCCTAACCCTTACACTACCTGATCGATACAACATCATACCTGATGTTTTAAAGCATGTTATTCCAAACAATTTAGGAATGTTAGGTGATTTATGACCTTTATGGCTTAAAACCAGACTTTGCATCAACTATGTAATTTTCCGTGGGAGTTTTGCCATGGATCCCCCTCCGGCATGCCACAGTCCAGGTGTTAGTCCCCTTGAAACAACTTTCCCATCACTATTGTGGCCAGAAAGAGTCCCCGTGGGTTTTGAAATTCGCCTGCCCATTGAAGTCTATGGCGGTTCGCCCGTTCGCGAACATTTGACGGAAGTTCGCGTCCGTGGTTCGCGAACCGAAAATTTGATGTTTGCGACATCACTAATATATATATATATATATATATATATATATATATATATAAAAATATATATATATATATATTTTTTTTTTTCAAAAAAAGTATGTCATGGTTCACCTGAACTGAACACACCAGAAAGTTATTTTTTTTTTTTCTATGGAAACTTCAAATTGAAGTGCTGTTTGTACTAGAAATACAGTACAGGATTCAACAGCCCACACAGTGTTGAAAACAAGTTCACTTAGGTCAGGCCATTGATTCTCAAGAAGATTTTCACAAATATACGTAATGGGTTTAGTCTATTTTTTAGGTCATACAAACCAAATAGAGAAGGTGTTTATTTTTATGTTACAAAAAATAGAAAATAAAACAATGATTAAGTAATAATGATGCATTATTCAGATACAATGGGGTATATTTATCATATTGGTTCAAACAAAAGGTCCCAAGTGCAGAGTTACTAATAAAAGATGCCTAGATTAGCTGCACATAGGATGCTCTGCTAAGTATATTTGTCAGTGAGGGCTGTTCTAGCAGCAGCAGCTTTCACTCCTCACTTACACACAGGTACGTTCTGCTGGAAGGTGTGGTGCTGAACCCGGGGAATGTAACGCCAACCCATAATGCCTGTCTGCTTCCAGGTAAAACTGAATTGCAGAGAAGTACAGTGGATGAAATCTAGGTGACTGTAAGCATTTTGTGGCATGACAACCTGGCTCCTAGCATCTGTTGAGCCCTGTAAATTTAAATTTAAATTTAAAGTATGGTATTCCATATTTTTCTGGTTGCTTGAGTTCTGAATAACTGAGAGTCTACTGTATAACTGTAATAACTGTATTTCTCAGAATTCTGAGCAGGAAACACGTTGTTTACTTTTTTTAGACATTCAAATGTGAACACAAATCTACTATTTATTTACTGTACTCGTGACCAGATTACCCATTAGACCAACTAGGCAGCAGCCCAGGGGTGATTCCTGTGAGGGGTGCCACATCTTAAAAAAAATGGTTCCTGGCTTAAAAAAAATGAAATGTTGTAGTTCCTAGACTGGCTACTAGGGGGTAACCACCTAGAACAAGACAGTTACAACAGGAAAGGGAACTTACACATACAGAAAAGGGAAAAATGGGTCGGTGCATACCTTATGTACTCACTCACAGGATCTCCTCCATTTCACTGCCTAGTGGCTCCAAAAAGGTAGATACAGTACTACTGTACAGTTGAGAGCTTCTATCGCTCTTTTTCTCACCATACATTAAATGATTGTTGTGGTAAACCACCTCCTCAAAAAATCTACTATACAAGCTAGGAACCGGCCCCATGCTGATGATATACAGAATCCTTTAAACAGCTGTAAGTGGGTAGGATTCCTAGATTGTGTATATCATTCCCGAGCTTTGCTCAAGGCTGTGTAATACAGCAGGCATATGCTTAAAGGAAGCCTTGTTTAAAATGGTAATGGATTGCAAGAGCGAAACCTCTGTGGGCACATTTGCATGTCCCTGCCCAGGTTCCCAGAATGCAATGTAATAACTGTATTTTGCAGAATTCTGATCAGGCAATACATTTTTTACCTTGTTTTAAGTGTTCAAATGTGAACACAAATGTAATATTTATTTGCTATATATATATATATATATATATATATATATATATATATATATATATTTATATATATATATACACAGTGCCTTGCAAAAGTATTCACCCCCCTTGACTTTTTACCTATTTTGTTACATGACAGCCTTAAGTTCAATGTTTTGTTAATCTTAATTTCTATGTGATGGATCAGAACACAATAGTCTAAGTTGGTGAAGCAAAATGAGAAAAATATATACATAAAACTATTTTTTAGAAATAGAAAACAGGAAATTGGCCCTTTGTTATGAAACCCATAAAAACCTCTTGTGCAACCAATTACCTTCAGAAGTCACATAATTAGGGAAATGATGTCCATCTGTGTCACATGATCTGTCATTGCAAAAACACACCTTTTTTGAAAGGCCCCAGAGGCTGCAACACCTAAGCAAGAGGCACCACTAACAAAACACTGCCATGAAGACCAAGGAACTCTCCAAACAAGTAAGGGTCAATGTTGTTGAGAAGTACAAGTCAGGGTTAGGCTAAAAAGTATATCCAAATATTTGATGATCCCTAGAAGCACCATCAAATCTATCATAACCAAATGGAAAGAACATGAGAAACCTGCCAAGAGACGGCCACCCACCAAAACTCCCAGACCGGGCAAGGAGGGCATTAATCATTGAGATAGCATAGAGACCTAAGGTAACCCTGGAGGAGCTGCAGAGTTCAACAGCAGAGACTAGAGTATCTGTACATAGGACAACAATAAGCAGTACTCTCCATAAAGTTGGGCTTTATGGCAGAGTGGCCAGAAGAAAGCCATTACTTTCAGCAAAAAACAAAATGGCAGAGACTCCCAAAATGTATGGAGGATGGTGCTCTGCTCTGATGAGACTAAAATGTTACTTTTCGGCCATCAAAGAAAATGCTATGTCTGACGCAAACCCAACACATCACATCACCCAAAGAACACCATCCCAGTGAAACATGGTGGTGGCAGCATCATGCTGTGGGGATGTTTTTCAGCAGCCGGGACTGAGAAACTTGTCAGAGTTTAAGGGAAAGACGGCTGGTGATAAATGCAGGGATATTCTTGAGCAAAACCTGTACCACTCTGTGCGTGATTTGAGGCTTGGACAGAGGTTCACCTTCCAGCAGGACAATGGCCCCAAACACACTGCTAAAGCAACATGTGAGTGGTTTAAGGGGAAACATGTAAATATGTTGGAATGGCCTAGTCAAAGCCCAGACCTCAACCCAATAGAAAATCTGTGGTCAGACTTAAATATTGCTGTTCACAAGCACAAACCATCCAACTTGAAGGAGTTGGAGCAGTTTTGCAAGGAGGAATGGGCAAAACTCCCACTGGTAAGATGTGGCAAGCTCATAGAGACTTATCCAAAGCGACTTGGAGCTGTGATTGCTGCAAAATGTGGCTCTACAAAGTACTGACTTTTGGGGGGGTGATAAGTTATGCACATTGACTTTTTCTGTTATTTTGTCCTATTTGTTGTTTGCTTCACAATAAAAAAATAAAAAAAAACATCTTCAAAGTTCTATAAATTAAATTATGCAAATCCTCAAACAATCCATGTTAATTCCAGGTTGTGAGGCAACAAAACACAAAAAATGCCAAGGGGGTGAATACTTAAATTGCTTTGGATGTCAGTGAGTAGATATGTTTATTTAATTGTTTAATAGCATGTGTGTGTGAATCTTTATGTATATTGCATGTGTCTTTTAAATGTTTACATTGAATTAATTATGAGAATATTTTTAAAAAAAATCGTCCCCTCCTGCAAATATTTCTGCGGATGTCCATAACTGCATCCTTCTCATAGAGCCCAACTCCTCACAGTTCCAGCACAACTACCCATATCTCAGATCTGCATTATATTTACTCCTGTGTTCTGAGATCTGCTGAGAGCTGTCTGTCCATTGCATGCACTTGATGAAAGTGATATACATAAGATACCTACTGCTGGCAGGAGCAGGAAATGGATTTCTTTCTTACACAGGTAAGTAGATAAACCATTTGCTTGATGATGGATTTTGGGGTGAGAGTTGTATTATCTTATCTTGTCTCTTATCTTGTTTCTAGTAATTTATCATAATACTGCTCTTTTTTATTTTATTTAACACAGTGTAATATCTGGGTTTAAAAGAAAGTCTTTCATATGGGATTGAGTATTTCAATATTTAACATGGATCCATCCATCCATTAGTGCAGAAATATAACTGCTAGGAAATCTAATCTGCCTTGAAGATCTCTTCCCAAGTGACCAAAAATAATAAATAGTTGCAAAATAATAGTTACAAAATAATTTCTGTATTTATTAATAATTTTAAGGTTGCATATGTTAATATCTATAAATTTTGGCTCTTATAATTTTGTAGTTTGTTTTGTTATAGAAAAGACATACAAATATCACAAACAAACAATACAAAAATGACAACCTTTATACAAATTTAAGTAATTATGTCTTTTGCAGTGTAAAGAATGTATATGATAACTAGCCCAAGTATTTTCACAAATTATGACTGAATAATACTACATTATTTATCCAAAGTAAACATATACATACTGGTAGTTTAAAGAAGGGATACTTATATAACTTTATGTTAATGCTTATTATAAGGTTGCCACACTTTAGTTTATTTCCCCTATAAGTTACCAAAGCTACTATGCAGATATTCCATCTCTAAAAATGAAGTTCATTTTACTTTTAAAAATGGAGGGCTGAGTATCCTGATACCAATAGTAGACTATTATCCTAACAGCCCCAGAATTTGCATGATGCAATAATACTGTTTATGTAAACTTATAGTGTTATTAGTATTTCCTAATAATGTGAAAAATGTATCTCTATGAAAAGTAAAACCAAACAATTTGTCAAATAAACTATGAACTTCATACCAAATACTATGTACAGAAGGGCATGATCAGAACATAAAGATATTTTTTTTTGCTCTGAGTATAATTAACTGTTTATTACTAATTTAAAAGCCAACATCAAGGACCATACTACTTTGGAAGGAGGCAACTCTTCATATCAACATAAAATATTTTCATAATACATTCTAATTACTTTCAATACATAAGAATCCATCTAATATGTAAAAAAAACTATATTACATATGGTTTTCCATCATGTTAATGGATGTATCTTCAACCATTAAGGAAATTATCAACCCTAATATCATTCTTTTACAGGAAACAGACATTTTTCAAAAAGTACATCCAAATATTTTCATTCATAATATAAAGAATAACTAGGCACAAATAAACACAAAACAAATGGCATGGGAATCCTAATTCATAACCAATGCCCATTAAATGTAACATCTCATTTTTGTAACCAGGCTAGCTATTTTGTAATAGTCCAGGGACAGATTTTATCACAGATCTTTACTATCGTCCCCCTATAACTACCCTCAATAGATCAATTTTATTCACTACATGAACTAGTCAAAATAGCTATTAACATATTAGAAAGGTATATTAATAATAGGTTGGCACTATAATATGACAATAATTGACAACTTAGATGGATAAAATATGCAAGTTACTCATCAAAAAGGCCTAATAAGTAAATTGTATAACTTTCAAGCACAATGGAAGATAGCAGAGCCTTGGAGAGACTAACATCCCAAACAGTGTCTATTTTAATTTTATTCACAGCCACTTAAATCTAATTCTCATATAGCTTTAATTGTTACTTCGACTTCCTTTTTGCCAAACTTTTCAGAGACAGTGAAAGTTAAATGACAATATTTTACTCAAGAGCAAATAAACCATATCAATTTAGAATTACAGAATTATTTTGTTATTATGAACACACAGACATATATGAGAGGAATTATAAATTGATTAACAAGAATTTTAAAATAGTTTATTTGCAGACAATGTCATCTTGACAATCACCAAACCTCTGACCTAAACTTTTTGCAATATTAGAAAAATGTACTGCTATTTCAGTCCCCAAAATAAACATTGAACAATCCCTAGCTCTAAATATTAACTTACCTACAACAACAATAAAATTGCTATATCTCAGCTTTGGCTTTATATTCGTTTATAGAAAAAAATAATATATATATCTATCTATATTGACTTTTAATTAATTCAATCTAGTTAAGTCATTTGTGCTTAAGTAAGTTATACCCTTTTTTCTCTATATTCTTTCTTTATTCTCTTATACTTAATTTTTTTAGAATACGTACAATTTGAATCTTTTCCCTAATATAGATTCGGGAACTCCTCTGATCTGTAGGTTCGTACGTCTCTCTGAATAATCATATACTTTCTGGTATTCCTCAAAGAACAGTTTTTGGTTATTTTCCAGATCTTCAATACGTTCTAGAAGACAATTAATTGATACTTTATTTTGTGAAATTACATGTGTCAATTCCTCTTTAAGTGTGATTTCAAACTCTGTTAACGACTGATATGGAGATGTTGAGACCGGGGGGGAACCGGAAAGCTACGCGTTACCTCTCCAAGACTGTCTCAGAAGGTGAGTTTGCCAGACCTTTCTTCCCTTTCCCCTCCTTTCCTTTTCCCAGTTAATTTTTCACATTTTTTTTAAATTATTGATCTTTTAGATTATCAGGTCCATAATGTAAAAATGAAAAAACTAAAGTAGAGACAGAAAACGTTTTTATAGGTTATAAACTTTTATTTTTGGACAGCTCAGCATTACTTGACTGTTTATTGATGCACTTTGGAAGTTAGCAATCCTTCTTAAGGCTCAGACGATTCTGTTATATTGTGGGTGTGTACTTAATTACCTGCTATCTTATATTTTATTGCTGCAGTTTTGTCTTTAATAAAAAGCCAGGAAAAAAATACTCTGTTAACAATATTTTCACATTAGAAACAGTTAAAGTTTCTTGGTCCGTCAATGAGGTTTTCCCTGGAGAGTTCATTATTTCTTGTTCACTGGTTTGATGTCTCCAAGTGAGAATTTTTGTGCAGTGTTTGTCTTTTCCTTAGGTGAAAAAAAGATGAAGGTGAGGAAGGGGCTGATTTTGTATTTTTCTTGTCTTTTGATTTCCCTTTAGGGATATTTGCATCTTTCTTCATCATACAATAGTGGAAATTCTTCCTTCCCTTAATATCTACTCTCTTAAATGTTGTGGGTGGAATCTTCCTCTTCTAAATTTGGTTAAACGTGAAGCCTTTTCGCTTCTTGATAATAACTCCACTTGTAATTTAAAGCTGTCAGTATACACTGAATTAACGATATTCGCTGGACCCTTGCTGCAGTTTGAGACCCAGTATTAGATGTTATATATTACTAGCTACTTGCCCATCAAAAATGACAGGAGTAAAATTGTAAGCCTGGCAATGCTGTTTGGCAGCCCCACACTGAGCTCCTTTGGTGCTCATCACGTGGCTTGCAACCTCACGCACAGGCTCCCTGGCTTTCCCCATGTGCTATGTGTGAGTGTGTAATTTAATTTGAGGCATATAAGTTGTTTTTAGCAGGTCTTTCGAGTTCCGTAATTCGGCAGTTAAAGTCGTAATTTTCCAAGATCCATAGTCCATCTACGTACTTCGGTCCTTAAGTCCTACAGGCCATAATTTTGTGCCATGCTCAAAGTCCTACTGGCCTCACAATGAGCGCCTGCGCCGCTGATTGCTAGTCCTGCAGTGAGTGCCTTTGGCTCTCATTGCAGCCAAAGTACTGCGGGCCTTGCAGTGGCGTGCCTCAACTGCTCGCCCCGCTTCGCAGCCTAAGTCCCGCGGGCCTCGCAGTGGTGTGCCTCAACTGCTTGCCTCGCTTTGCGAGGCGAGCAATTGTGCCCCTTCAGGCCACAGCGTGAGGCTTGCAAAGCGTGACCAACGGCCCATGTATTTACAACTATTATAGGTGATTTATATTTAAAAAAAAACAGACTGTGGATTATATTCTACAGTCTGCTCACTCAGATCTGGCTTCAACCAAAGCTTCCTTATAATTCAGAGTCTGGGTTGCTTGTACTGATAGCCTTCACCAGGATTTCGGCTGTCTTATCTCAGAACAGCTTCTTTCCGCTCTTGTGACCAGCTCGATCGGGGAAGAGAGTGTTCCATTGCATCCCAACCTCTGTTAACTAGGGCCAGCATTAACGCATCTCCTTTTAGTGGTGCTGCTCGATGCATTCTGATTCCCTGGCCGGGTCCACACACACTCCTGTCATCACTCCACGAGGAGCGTGCCAACTCTCGAGAGAGCCACAAGCTGCCAACTGGGGACGGATCCTCACTACTTCCACCACTAGAACGTTATTCCAATGTGCAGGGGTTCCAGCATCACTTAATGAGCGGCAGTCAGATCTACTGGTTTACTGGAGGCTTAGTATGCATATGCCTTTTCTGGAGGGGGAAGCAATCACTCCCAGGTTAGCGCACCAAACTAGTGCATCATGCGCAGGGCCAGTGAGATACGGACACTTTGAAAATAATATTAGAAAAACTTACACAATCTTAAAGAATGTAGAGAATTAGGAAATTAGTTAGGAAGGAACAAATAGGATGATTGTGGAAAGTTAGATCATAGAAAGTCTAATATTTAAAAAAATGTATCACTTAATAATACCTACCTACTAAATTTAATTAGAAGAGAATATCGACTATCATATATGGGTGATATTGTTCTTTTTTTTCTCTCTTTCTTCTTTTCCTTTTCTGCTTTGTTCTCTTTTCCCTCTTTTCCTTTGTGAAGGATCAGAGATTACAATAGATTTAAAGTAAACATTCAAATTTAAAATATTAAAATATATAGGATACTGTAAAAACCAATATTGGTTTAGGCAACTTAATCATGAGTTTTATAAACTAAGGGTCTTTTCTACTACTTATTTAGAGGTCATAAATTTTAATTATTATTTTTTTCTAGGTATTCTCTGGAGGGGAGACCATATAAGGGGCAGTCAGACTTATGTTAGGTCTGGCACAGACCCTTTTTTTCTTTATGATTTCATGGGTTATTTTCCTTCTTAACCCAGAAAAAGGGATGATGGATGAATGTTATTGAATTGAATGTATCTATCAATGGGTAGGAAGTAGTTGAAATAAGGTCATAATGTCTTTAGGAGGGAAAACTTTAAAGTTCAAGCTTAAAGCGATATTTTCTGTGAAACATTTGGAACAATGGTGCTAAAAATAGTATCACACAATGTCCAGGGACTAAATTCACCTTTTAAGAGACAAATAGCTTTGGAACAATTGTATAAACAGCAAGCTGACATAGTGTGAATTCAAGAGACCCACTGGCAAAGTGACAAAATCCCTCTTTGAGAGAGAATGTATTTAACGTAAAAATCAACGCAACATTTCATAAAAAAGCCAGAGGGGTCACAATTATTTTTAATAAGAAAGTTAGAACAATAGAAGAGCCTAAAATAATTGATCTAGAGAGGAGATTTATTATTTGGAACGACTCTATTAATAATGAGAAGTAAACGGTGGTAAATGTATATGCACCCAACAAAGGTCAAAATATTTTTTTAAACTCACTAATGAAACAAGTTAATAAAGTCAAAGTTGGAATGTTAATTATCTGTGGCTACCTAAATATGATAGTGGATGCGAACATAGATAGGAAATCATTCAAAACGTTGAATCCCGACTCTCAGGGCCTCATTCAATTGCGATTTGGCCAATTAAATAGGGCTCTAAATAAGCACTTAGCATATTTTTTTAAAGAAGTTTATAGTTAGTGAAAACTTTGCTTTTGGACAGATGTTTACTAACTAAAACCTTCTTTAAAAAATATGATATGTGCTTATTTAGAGCCCTATTCAATTGGCCAAATTGCAATTGAATGAGGGTCTCAGACAGTAAGGAAATTAAAAATCTTTAAAAACTCGATCTTAAAATTGAATCTGTATGATGTTTGGCGAATAAACCATTGTAAAGAAAACTAAATGAAATCAACTGGGGAAACCCCCCCCCACAGAAATGTTAGAGGCCAAAATAATTAATATTTCAAAACCAAATAAAGATCTCCGATATTGTAAGAATTACCATACCATATCTTTGCTCAATGTTGATATTAAGATTTACGCCAAAATCTTGGCGTTAAGATTGAATTCAATATTGCTGAGTTTGGTCAACATAGACCAGTCTGGCTTCATAAAGGGTAGACAAACATCTGACAATATAAGAAGACTAATTAATACGATTTCCTATTGTAACTATAAAAAAATTCCATGTGCATTAATGGCTTTAGACGCAGAAAAAGCCTTTGATAGGCAAAACAGGGATTTCATGAATCTAGTTTAAAAAAAAATTGGCTTTAACAATTTTGGATCAAACGCAATTGGTGCGTTATATTCTTCTCCCTCAGCATTGGTATCTGAATAGGTTTCACAACAGATAAATTTGACTTGAGCAATGGGACACGGCAAGGCTGCCCCCTTTATCCAGTAGTCTTCGCAGTGGTGAGGACATAATTTGCAGAGGCAATTAAAACCTCAGTTGAGATCGATGGGGTAACAGTAAAGAATAGGTCATTTAAAATAACGCTCTTTGCTGATGTTATCATTCTCACAATAACCAACATCAAAGAAATCATTAAAACAGGTTCAACTATCAAAGCAAGCAGACGTGCAGAGCTTCAGTTACACAGTACCACACTCTCTGCACAGATTTATAAGTGTAATTTTGGTGCAATATCCCACAAAAGAGCAAGGGATTGATTCCGAACCGACAAGGATCAAAAATGTACCTTCCTCTTCGAGCCAAGTGTCATCATCACGTGGTTGAGGCCTAGTCCATAGGCGGCGGCTCCCTGTGCTCTCCAACGCAGAAGGAATCACTGGTGGATTTGGCAGGGAAGCAATCTAGCCTGGTTGAATGTAAAGACAACTGTGCTGCACAGGAGGGTGCAGTGGCCCAGGGTCCACCAGGAAATTAACAAGGCCTGTGACTAGTACTCCGGCCCATAGATTATTCCAGGCGGGAATGAGAAAAGGTGGGAGCAATCGCTCATTGAGGCCTCAAAAAAGGAACGGTGATAAGGGCAGGGAGACCGTAAGGAGACCACACTGCATCACCCATACCGAGCCTGGAGGGGTCCTGAAGGCATAGAGGATACGCAATACTAATTCCTCATAACAAGAGAAAGAAAACCCACATATGCAATAAAAGACACTGGAGCTATTTAAAGGCTTTATTGGTGGGGCTGCAAAGATATTCACATATGGGGGCAGTACAGGACAGATGGCTGATCAGCGGGCCATCTGGTGGACAATCTTTGTAACTTAATGTTGGATTATTTAGAATAGTATGCACAGTTTTTGGATACCACTGCTCTGAAACAAAAAGTTTGCCTTTTCAACATTATTCAATACTAAAAGGGCATCCTTAGCCTTCCTGAGACATAAAGGGTTCATTACCATAACACCATTTAGGGGGGTCCCTACAATCATTCCAGTTTTGCCCAGCATACTTCAACTGAGGGTCAGCTGGCAACAGGCGGCAACTTTACTCACAACGATCACGCACTGGCAAATACAGATACTAACAGGGGCCCACTGCAGCCCATAAGGGGGTGCTATCTCCCAGGCATATACGCAATCAGAGCAAACTGGAAGTCAAAAATCAGCAGCCTTTCCCCTGCCCGCCCATTTTTATCTCTGGCTTTTAGAGTTAATAAGGAAAATTTACACAGCACTTAAACCTGTCACCTAAACAAACTGAAGGCTCTAAAGGAGATACTACCCTCCAGCAAGATATAACCTAAACTTTATTATGTAAATAGGATTCACACTAAAAGCCATTGTCAAGATTATTAATGATCTTCTCTAAGAGCCGCCAATTATAGCAACGCTTACTAGAGGGGTCTCAAGTCTCTGCATCGTCTAGACGGAAGCAACTGTAGTTTAACAGCTTTCACTCCAACAAAATACAGCCTTCTCCTAGGCAGCAACATGGGGAAGCCGAAAAAGAACCCCGCCTCATGGAGCATAGCGGACCACTTCCCCAGGCAAACTCACAATGCTACGCCAAGGCATTAGCCACTGCAAGACTCATTGTCTGATTCAGATGGGGAAAGAGCCTCAGAAAACTCATATTCCAATGTGAATGTGTCGGACCTAGCTAAATTTGATCGGTTGTTACAAACTCGCCTATCTTTTGTGGTCAAAGAGCTGAAACAAGAAATCAATGACCTTGGTCAAAGGACACATACCCTGGAATCGACAACTGACAGTATTATAGAAACACAATCTAATGACTGAGTGGATATCTCAGCTAATACCACCCAAATCCTTGGCCTGGAGGCGAAACTCGAAGACCTCGAGAATAGGTTAAGGAGGCATATATAAGATCAAGAGGAGTTCCGATGGCAGTTCAAGATCTTTCTCCATATCTAGAAGCAGTAGTTACCTCGCTGTTGCCTACAACATCAAGCGGGTGCAGAGGGCCATAGTGGGGCCCCCATCATTGAATCAAGCTAAGGATGTAGTTCTTAGATTGCTTCTCCAAAAGACAAGAGACCTCATATTGCAAGCGACAAGAAAATTACCGGCCATCTGTGGCCAGGATGGGGTCAAATTACAAGCCTACCATGACCTGGCTCTAACAATGCTATTAAAACGTAGGCAGATGAAACCGGCCCTTCTGATACTCTCCATACACCAAATAAGATATAAATGAGGCTTCCCCTTCGGAATGTCTTTCCAACATGAGTCCGCAACTCACACCGCTCGTTCTCTAGAGGAATGCCGCAAGATCCTCCTACGCATCTGTCTCCTACAGGAGGGGGAGTTGCTGGTCAAACAATCAGACATACCCCCCCCCCCATACTGCAACAGGAGTGGTCAGAGGTCACATTATCTAAGAGACAGAGACGCCAAAAATTGGCCCAGGAGTCATATCCTCCAGCATCCACTTCCAACTCTTCTGCAGAGTGAGACAACCTCAAAGCATGCTCTGGACAGGACCTATACCGTGGGTCCTTGGGTCTAGTTGGAGTTAAGAGCCAAGGCCCATCTGGGGTTATAATGTGTTATGCAACTCCGGCCAGAGCCTTGTGACTGCTTTATTTGTAAGGGCCTGCCTCATGGCTTACAAGTGACGCCCTGCAAAGACTGCTCATCGCATTCCAGCCTTACCGGCCTAGGGCCTTCTGTGTAACTGTAATGGGTACCTTTATTCAGCTTTTGTAAGGTCCCTGTTAATAATGTATGGCAGAGGTTTTTTAAGGGCAGGGGTCTGGATTTAATTCTATCCGATGTTTGACCGTTAAGATTTAATGTTTAGATGTTAGTGAAATAAGGCTAATTGATAGCTCTGATTATGTCGTATTAGGATAACATCTCCCTTTTACTGTTTGTTACATCACTACCAAGCAGCTGTTAGGAGAAGTAAGTTTAGCTACAGATTTGCATTCTTGACAATTTGGCTTCACAGGTAAATTCGGGAGTGAATTCCTTGTTAGTAGCAACAGTTTGCTACGCTTTTATGTTATTTTTACTTAAATGTGTCCTTTCTTATCCCCCATACAGGGGTTGGAGCTTTAGCCCATCCCTGGGTCTCAAAGTGCCTAGAGTTGCGGTGGGAGGGCTTGGGACTCAGATAATGTCTAATGTGTTTAGGTTATTTATGTATCTTTTCTTTCTCCCCAATTTGCCCTCGCAGAACCACCAATATGATGCATCTCGATTGAGTGTCCGACTGAGGAAGTCCTTGCTCTGCCTCCCCACAACAGAAGCTATGTGCTTTTGGTCTTATCTCAAACTGCCATGACTGACACACATGCCTGACACGGTTATCACACTAATAACTCATAATGTTAGAGGGTTCGACTCACAATTCAAGAGGCAAAAAGCCTTTCTCACATACAAGCCATTTCTACCTTCGGTCATTTTCCTTCAGGATACACACTTTGTGGAAATAAGCTCCCTAAATACCTCTCAAAATTCTACCCCACCTTTTTCGCACACCAGCCACTCTACCAAGAGAGCAGGGATGGCTGTCTTGCTTCACAAAGATCTCCCCTTTTTACTAGAAAAAAGAAAATAGACCCGGAAGGCCACTATGTGATTCTGACAGGGTCCCTATTTGGGCAAAAGGTGTCCGTAATCTCGATTTATGCACCAAAGTGACATAACACATAAAATTTTGCTCAAACTGTTGAGCTACATAAAATCACATGACATGGGGATAGTGATTCTGGGAGGGGTCCTGAACCTCATTTTGTGATCTAGTCTGGGGCAAAGCTATAGACCCACAAACAGGCAACGGCAAATTATATCCCTGTTGGATGAGCTCCACCTGGTCGACGCCTGGAAAGGTTCACACGTTACATAAATGAAATATACATTCTATTTGGCAGTCCATAAAACTTACTCTAGAATAGACACAGTAATTATTGACTCTGCATTATCGGATAATGTGGTCAGACCACTCCTTTGTTAGCTGCACCCTAGACTTAAGTACAGCTTTTAGAACACTGTACTCCTGGTGGTTGAATGATATGCTTTTATCAACTCCCCAGTTTAAAGATCAAATTGCAAAAGAGATAGAATTGTTCTTCTCGACAAACGTGCTCGCACTCAAATGCTGGCTGGGTTTGGGTAGCCCATAAGGCGTTTGTCTGGGGTGCATGTATTAAATTGGCCTCAGCATACAAAAGAAATTGAAAAGCTAAAGAATCCCTTTTGCAAAAAGAACTTAGGGCCCTAGAGTTAGAGAATCAGAAATCCCTCTCGGATGTCCTACGAAAAAGGATTGAAAAGACTAGGCTAGAGCTTGACCTAATTCTCTCCAATCAGACGGAGAAGGCCATGAGGTGCACCAATCACCTCTACAATTCAAAAGCCAATAAGCCAGATGCTCTGCTAGCAAGGAAGCTAAAAAACAAGTTAAATCAATAAAAAACTATTCAGCTTAGACAGCACTCCGGCAATACTACTACTAGCCCATCCCATATCAAAAAATTATTTACGGATTTCTTTCAACAACTATATTCATCTCCCCACAAGGTGCATAATAGTCAGTTGGCCTCCTTTTTGGGCGCCTGCGACTTGCCTACCCTTTAGATTTAATGAAGGCTTAAATCACTAACTTAGAGGTGTTAGAGACTATAATGACCTTGAAAAAGGGAAAGGCCCCAGGGCCGGATGGATTCTCAAATTTGTACTACAAAAAATATGCAGAGTTATTGGCGCCTCACTTAACGGAGCTTTTCAATAACATGCTCAAAGCCCTTGAAGTTACTCCCGAACTTAATCAAGCAAACCTAGTTTTCTTCCCTAAGGAAGAGAAAGCTCCTTTAAATGTGCAGAACTACAGACCGATCTCGCTCCTTAATGGTGACGTTAAAATTCTAGCAAAAATTATGTTGAATAGAGTCAATACTTTCCTCCCGAGACTTATTCATAAAGACCAGGTGGGGTTCATGCCGAGTAGGCAAGCAGGTGACAATGTGAGGAGGGTCCTAAATATACTGCATCTCGCTAGGCGGAATAACACCCCCACTTGCCTCTTATCTCTTGATATATTTATATAAATATGGACTGGACATATTTATGGGTGGTTTCGGCTTCCAGATCAATTCCGAAATATCTTGCATTCATATTATAAGGACCCCAAAGCCTGGATTAGGCTTCCAGGAGAGATGCTACCATCCATCAGCATCAAAAATGGTACTAGGCAGGGCTGCCCCTCTCCCCCTTATTGCTCGCGCTTGCAATAGAGCCATTGGCACAGTTTTTTTGGTGGACATGCCCCCCAGTGCAGAAAGTTTGGGCCAAAGTCTTTTCATTAGCTTCCTCGATGGTACGCTTCCAATTTCAACCTGATGCTGAAATAGCCCTATTGGGTGCTCCTGCAGGCTCTCCCCTCAGAACAGATTACAATTCCTCATGCTAGCGATGAAAAGTCATATAGCTAGACAGTGGAAAAGCAAAGAGCTTAGCACCCATGCAGTGATTAACAAGGTTAATTATATAGCAATCAATGAAAGACTTACACATATTCTGATAGACTGCATTCCCAAGTTCATGGACGTCTGGAGCCTTTTGCTACTTTCACCCCTCAGGCATGACATATGGAGGACCTTGTAGGCTGGAGCTCTCGGTGAGGAGGCAGGATCAAGGATGCTCAAGATTAATGGACCCTCGTGATTGGAGACTTGATTGATGAGATCGTAAGGGGGGTCAGTAATGACCTATGGAGGTTTCGAGGCACATAATATACACCCCCCCAACTATATTATTTCTTATATTATTTTTTACTCTTTATTTTTTATTTATTATTTGTTAATTGTTTTACTATTGCTTTATACGTCTTATGTTTTCTCTAATTTTATGCTTCCTTCTATGCTAGAAATGTGAAACTTTAAGCTAATAGGTAATTCCCATAAAATTAATGGGAAAAAATTCTCTAGACACCATGGCCCTCATTCTATTGCGATTTGGCCAATTGAATAGGGCCCTAAATAAGCACACAGCATATATTTTTTAAAGAAGTTTTTAGTTAGTGAAAACCTTGCTTTTGGATAGATGTTTACTAACTAAAAACTTATTTAAAAAAATATGTTATGTGCTTATTTAGACCCCTATTCAATTGGCCAAATTGCAATTGAATGAGGGCCCATGACAGTATTGGACTGGGTACTAGTATTCTATGGTATCTGTGTAACTCTGCTAAGAGTGAGTCATGTTAATAGTAGATACTTAGTTGAATATATTTTTGAAAGAGACATTTCACTTTAATGTACCCGACAATCTGCATAAATTGTATGCAAAATATGCTGTATTACGTTGATAATGTGTCTAGTGAAACCTATTGAAAAAAAAAAAAACAGGTTCAGGAATTGATAAATAATTTTGGTCTGATATCATACTATAAGATAAATTTAGATAAAACAGAAATTTTAAATCTCCATTTAACTAATGAAGATTTGCTTGGGGTGGAAAAATTATTTCCACAAGATTCTATTCTAGATTCGATAAATTATTTAGGTATCGTATTTACAAAGGACCTGGAAAAGATGGTCTCTATAAACTTTGAGAAACTTTATGAACATATTGCCAGCTTGCTAAACAATTGGAAATCCTTAGCCATCTCATGGCTAGGAAGAGTGGCAACTGTAAAAATGTCCCTATTACCAAAAATAAATGACTGTACCTACCGTATCTCTTCCTTGGAAGATTCCTAAAAAAAAATCAAAATATAATAGATTTATTCCTGTATAAAGGGAAGAAAGCCAGGATTAATATAAATATCATTAAAAGGAGCTTTTCAAATCGAGCTATTGCCTCCCCATGTATATCAGACTACTATGAGGCTGTAATGCTATCCCATCTTGTTAAATG
Source organism: Discoglossus pictus (assembly GCA_027410445.1). Classification (NCBI taxonomy): domain Eukaryota; kingdom Metazoa; phylum Chordata; class Amphibia; order Anura; family Alytidae; genus Discoglossus; species Discoglossus pictus. The sequence goes on from CM050169.1 coordinate 141,511,470, forward strand.
GTCCTCTGTGAAAAACACTTTAGCACCAAATGAGGAAATTATTTACTGGTTATGGGAAGACAATTTTTTTTAAGTTGACCAATGATTCTGCTCCCATAGTTAAATATGGCTCTGATGATCATCTCATTTCAAAATGTTATACAATCTTAAGAAAGGAACATCTTTTAAAAAAGACTGATAAGATAAAAAGATGGGAGAGTGACTTTGGTTTAGATTTGACTTTAGAGTCTTGGTTTACAGCATTTAAATTAACTCAGAAAATGATTATAAATCAGACTTATAGTGAAGTCTTTTTTATAAATATACAAAGATGGTATTTGGTCCATTCTAAAATGTATTTCGAAAGATGATAAATTAAAGGCATGCTGGAGGAAATGCAAAGATTCAGGAACACACAAAAATATGTGGTGGGACTGTGCAGGGTTAAAAAATCTCTAGCTTAATTGTTTTGACTACATCTCCAAACAAATTAATAAAACAATAACTCCAACCCCAGAATCAGCATTATTCTATATCATGCCAGATGTTCTCCGCCTTTCTGAAAAAGCATTTATTATCCAATTTTTAGCAGTGACCAAATGGCATCTTGCAAAAAAATGGAATCAGCTAGATTTACCTTCTTTAAGTGATATATTATTAAAATTGGAAAAAATAGACTGTTTGAACAGAAACTGAACATTCTGGGTCTACAACCTAATAAAATTAATAAATGGGCCATATGGGATAAATGTAAAGGTGAAACGATAATTTAATATCAGGTATAATGTTCCATGGTAAAAATTTCCCTCTGAGTATTCCTAAAATCCATCTACCTCCACCTTGAGTTGTTTTTATTTTTGTATGTATTGTAATATTGAATGTGATGTATGTTTTATTATGTCTACATATTGTGTATAAAATGCTTACAAAATCCCCCCCCCCCCCCAAAAGAAACAAAATTCTCTATCTTTTTGAGATCTCTCCCCTTTTCACTATGTCTGAATGACACATACAAGCAGAAGGTTCACATTTATTTATCAAAATAAACATTCTAGAGCCAGTAAGACAAGGATGTACAATGGGGGCTTCTTGGTCTCAAACTTAAAGAGATATGGAAGTTTTAACTTTTCTCTTCTAACACATGCTTATATCAGAAACACACATTACATTGATTAATTCTGTACATACACAGATTTATTTTATTAAAAATATAATGCATTTTGGTACATTTTTACCCCTATACTAACCTTTTAGCGTGTAGCAGCACAGTGCAGAGATCTAGAGCAGTGTGCACTTATATGAAATTAAAAACCTTTTCAGTTTATTTTCTTTTAATGTATATTTTCTAAAAAAAAGTCTACTATTAATTTTTCATCATGTTTCTTCAACCCTCTGCATATTGTCTGTAAAAACGGATGATTGTGTGAGTCAACTCTACATTTTATACAGTATTGATAGTAATGGCGGTGGTGGGGGTAACCACAACAAAAAAAATAATAATACAAAATAGGTAGTTCTTAAAAATGTAATCTTAAAATAATAATATACAGACATGTTTCGAGGCTTCTCCTGTGGCTTCCTTAGTGTTTTAAGGCATTCTTTAGGGATAGTTCCTATCACGATTGCAATTGCTGTGTGTAGGGAGTAGCTTTATTTCTAACTCCTCTCTCCTAGGTGTGAGAACTGACTGTCCCTATAAAGGAATAGCCTAATATCCTACCCTATATTCTTGGAAGATACTGCCTTCTGGGATTCAGCCGATCTGTCCCATCCATGCTTACTTGATGTGGAGATATCTCACAGTGTTGCCCCTTAATTAGTTGTGGCGCTCTGTGTTCTCTGGATTAAGTGGACCACAGAGAAGGTAGGAGGTAATCAGAGGAGTGGTGGGTGAGCTGAGTTTGGCGTGGTGATCTTTCTCTCATGGTCTAGAGAGGCCTTGTTGTATAAACACCTGACCTCCTGTGGCATGGTTCCTTGTGACGACAGTACAATGGGGGATGGAAAAGCTGAGAGAATTGTCGCTCGCATCATTATACCTAGGAATTTAAGCTGGGACTGCCAGATCCAGAGATCAGTGGAGAGGAGGGATCCCTGTGTGTTCCACACCTTGAGTGTTAAACCTCGATCCTGTGTGCAGAAAAAGACTCTGTAGCAAATACAACTCTCTCCTTCTCTCTCCTTCTCTCTCTCTCTCTCTCTCTCTCTCTCACTCTCTTATTCCCTTTGTTATTAGTGTATTAGTTATCAGTCTGATTTTTAAAATTTGGAAATCACACTTCTGAGAACTGTTGGATTTTGTTGAGAAGGGAAGGCCAAGTTACATTCCTTTCTGAGAGTACTTGGGAAAGCTAGAACCTTTGTAGCTAGCAGCTTTGATCTACAGATCTAACGGAGAACGTGGAATGTACTTGATTGATTTTGTGACAAAGATTTGGTTCAGTTTTCTTTATTTGAAGTCAAAATGGCCACCAAAGTGCAGCGTAACAAAAAAAACTGTCCCAGCCATAAGATAATAATTCTATATTGGACCCTAGTACAAAGAAGATCTTTTCAGCTGTAGATTTGGAGAGAGATTAGAAACCGATTTTCAGAACGGTTAAAGACACATTAGATAATATTTCCATCCAAACTGAAACTCTTCAAAAAGTTTCAATCATATCAGAGACATATAAAGGATTATGAAATAAAGGTAATTTTTTTATTTTTATTGTTGCAACAGTTGAAGATGTAAAATGAAGTTCTCGCACAAAATAATATTAGAATTATAGTTATACTTGAGCCATTTGAGTCAGTTAACCGAGCAGAGCTTCTGTCTTTCTTTTAATAGAAAAAGCTCATAGATTAGGTAAAGAGAGATCTGAGGGACCAATAATTATCCCAGACCAATAATTATCCCAGACCAATAATTATCAAAGTTTTAAATGCTCAGGATAAAATTATTATTATTATTATTATTATTATTATTATAATTATTATGACTCTTTAAAGCGATGAAAGACATTTCTTTTTTGTTTCATTTCCATATTATATCAAGCTCAGTAATCAGTGAGTTAATACATATCAGGCCACCCACATGGACTAGAACATTTCCTTCATTCATTTTTATTAATCTGTACATTGCCGGATTGCGAGTCTGATAGCATATCTGACTTCTAATCTGACTTGACGTTTAACCTCCATGTCTTACTGACGTCATGATGATGGTCTCATTTACTATTGGCCTTGCTTAATTGATCGTGATCATACTCTGAAATGCTACTTACGATTGCATGGTTTACGTTTTAGGCTTTCTGCCAGGTAGTTGTGGGCTTGTTCAATTAAATTGCATTGTAACTGTTGCAGATTTCAAGCCCACAATTGAAAAGTGCCCCAAGTGTTGTGGAACATTTTGAGATTCAAAATCAATATAAACAATCTCCTCATGTTTAATATCCTAGAACATTTTAGCAGCATTACAAGATTCAAAATAAACTTCAGCAAAAGCGAAGCCTTAAATGTCCCTTTAAAGAAAAACTTTGAATCCTTTCTATCAGCAAATTTTTCTTTTAAATGGGTTCAACAACACATTAAATACCTAGGCGTCCATATCCCTAGGCAATCTAGTCTGATATCAAATGCAAATTATCCCATGCTCATAAAAAAGTTACTTAAACATATTAACACATGGTCCTCTTACAAAATTTCTTGGTTAGGAAAGATCAAAATGAATGAACTCCCCAAGCTTTTATACCTCTTCCGTACAATTCCAACAACAGTTAACACAAAGGATATTCTATTTCTCCAGAGGACAAAAAGCCGAGAATAAACAAAGGCTCCATGATGGCATGTAAAAATAAAGGGGGATTAGCCCTCCCAGATTTGCTAAAATATTTTAAAGCTGCTAGACTGATGGAATTATCTAATTGGTTTATTAAAGAGCATCCACCAGTATGGGTAGAAAACCACTCCCTTAAGGAACCAAATCTCCTTTGGCTAAGCTTGCACCAAAAACTGAATCAATCCCTACTCCTCAGCAGTGTGGCTCAATCTCTGACTTCATGGACTCAAATGAATAAGAGGGCGCCCCTAGTAGGATCGTAGCTTACTCCCCTATGGTTTCCCCATAGAGACATATCTATCAATTAAAATAGTGGATAGATAAATTGACTATAGCAGCTGACATATTACGTGTAAGTGTGCAGTAGTCCCCTTTTAAGAACAGAACCACCTACCACTTAAGGTATGGCTCAATCTGGCACAAATCAGGGGCGGAGCTACCACCAGTGCAACTGGTGCACCACTGAGGTCCCTGCGGACCTAATACATAGCAGGCCCCCCACATGGACTAGAACATTTCCTTCATTCATTTGTATTATTTTGTACATGAATGAAATAAATGTTCTAGTCCATGTGGATGGCCTGATATGTATTAGGTCCTCTTTGCCCCTGTGGCCCCCGCAGCCCCCCTGTGGGTCCTGCACCAGGGCCCCTCATACACTAGCTCCGCCACTGCACAAATCAATACTAATATTTCCTGCGTAATTAAAATTAATAAATCGGCCAGAAAAACCCCATTTGAAAAATGCTGTATCGATAATTCAAAGGGTAATCAAAACATCTCAATCATCTATAACTATCTGTTAGATCAGGTCACACCATCTAAGCTTTAACAAAACTCATGGAAATCTGAACTTAACATTATCTTAGACGATTCACAATGGAATAAAATCCATAAATATGCGACAAGTTCCTACTTTAACTTACCCCTGAGAGGGAATTCTCACAAAACCATCTTGAGATGGTATATGACCCCAGCCTGACTGAGGCTGTCAAATCCATCCCTAGATGGCAATTTCTTCAGAGGATATAATTCCTGTGGTACATTAGGACATATCTTTCGGGACTGCCCTAATATAGCCCATATATGGTCAGAAACCTACAATATCCTAGAAAAGCTTTGGGGACACATGATCCCTCAAAAATCAGAATAAGCATTATTAGGTCTACCTATCTATGGACTCACTTAGGAAGCTCAACTTCTTTAAAATCACATTTTCTAGCAGTTAGGAATAATATTGCTAAAAATTGGAAGTCCTCCATCCCTGAGTTTGGGAAGATTATGAAAATAATTTATTTCATACACTCAATAAGCATTATCTCTGCTGAACCAGACAATTCCTGTAAAAAGTGGGCTTCCTGTTGGGATGCATGGGAACTACGAATAGGATGATAATATCTTCATAAAAAAAAAAAAAAGTAGCACGTATATACAACCCTAGAGGCGATATAACATCAAGCTTCTATCCCCCCCCCCCCCATTCTCCCTCCCCCTCTCTTTTACTCATTTTCTTTCCTATCCTTGTTTTCTTTTCTTCATTTATAATGGCATTATATGACAAAATTACTTGTGACATATGCAACAAAAACATATGCAACAAAAATATTGTGGGGAAAAATGGTAATCAGCCCTTCTGGTGCTCTGTGTGTACTATCTATGTAATTCTTGTAATGTTCCCTTTACTAAAAACAATTAAAAAAAAATCAATACAAACCATCTACAGGGTATATCACACTTCTTAACTTTATGGAAACAAATGAACAAAATAACATATTTATTTATGGAAAGTTCTTGGCTTACTCCATTATGGTTATTCCATAAGGAATCTAGAAGAAATAAAACTTGTCAAATTAATTGCTGGATCCAACAAAATGTATTTATAGTAGCAGACATTCTTCCCAAAAAAATCTACATGTCTCCAGATATCTTCAAAGAACAGTTAAAATCTCCACAAAAAGAATGGTTCAAATTAGATATAATGAATACATTTATAGATTACATTATGAAAAGAAATTAGCCATTAAAACCCCATTTACAGTAACTAAATTACCATATAAGACATCTAGGGAAATAGGAACCTAATATACTGTATCTCTTAATGGAAAACAATGGGATAAAATCATTAGAAATGTAAATAATTCTTCTAAAATAAATTTAACAGAAAATGCATATATATATATATATATATATATATATATATATATATATATATATATATATTAATGATATTCTATCTCACTCTAGTAAGATTACGAAAATAAAACCAATAATTTAATGATACATGCTTCAGAGGCTGTGATGTAGCTGAAACTTTACAACATGCTTTATGGGATTGTCATAAGAACCTAAATAACTTTGAAGAAATAGAAAGTCAATTCTTCCTCACAGTTTTTTTTATTTATCACTGTTCATGTTATGAACATAATATAAAAAAACAAAGTCATTTCTGTATTTCTGTATATCTACAAAATGATTGTTAATTTTTTGTATTTCATTTTAATTTCAATAAAAAATATTTGAAAAAAAATACAGTGGGTAAAAATAGCAAACTACAAATGCAGGTACAATACAATATAAATGTGATGCAATGGATCAGCAGACACTTTGGGGCAACAGAAATTATGTAACAACTCCACAGAGTTTATAATCTAGAGGGAAAGGGTGTGGTGTAAAATAAAAGGGTGACATGTGCAAGATGGCAGTGATTAAGGTTGTAGGATGATGCAAGTGAAGGTAGCTGTGTGTTAAATGTAGGTTGTGTGTGAATCATTTTGTAGAGCATGCAGTTGTGCATGTTATGAAGGTGATAAGCTTCATTAAATAGGTGTGTTTTAGTGAGTTTGTGAAGGTTTTGAGGCAGGAAGATAGTGTGACATAGGGAGACAAGTGGTTCCACAGAGTAAATGCAGTTCAAGAAAAGTCCTGAATGCAGGAGTAAGAGGAAGTGACAAGAGAAGAGAAAGAAGACAGTTTGGGGAGTATTTTGAGACAAAGATAAAGATATAAGGGGATGAACTGTGGTTTTGGACTTAGGGTCATAGTTTACATTTTTATTCTGGAGGCTAGATGAAGTGGAGTGACTGACAGAGATGTGCTGCAGACACTGAGCGTTGAGTATGGTAGATGAGCCTAGCGGAGGCGTTCATTAGTTATTGGAGTGGAGACAGACTGGTAATGGGGATGCCAGCAAGGAGCAAGTAGACAAGGTGAGATATATTGAAATTTTAGAATTCTTACAAAAGAAAGTCGAGTTTTTCTTAAAATGGAGCTTTCTGAAAACAAAAAAATAACCCTCTAATACCCCCAAACAAGGGAAATCTGAGTCTGATCCTAAAAATAAATAATAGAAATGTAAGAGAAAATATTATTCTCCAGTAATCTATTATCATTTATTTTGTTGTTAGATAAGAAGAAACACCCAAGAACTTGCTTATTATAGATGGATTAATAAATAACATTTAGGTTCTCTTTTTCCTTTACCAAGAAGTTCCACTTTTATGTGGATGTCGTTTTAATATTTGGGCCAATTGCTGTTTAAATATTCTTTTCCAGAATACGTGGTGTGGGGTTACCATTTGTTTCCTTTTTTTCTTACATTTAATGTACATAAATGATGCCTGGTGTAAAAATAAACATTTTGTATAAAGCATGATCACAGGGAATAGTGGAGGTTTTAATTCCCCACTTAAGAGCTTTATTCCAATCTGCTACGTAGTAGCGAGGAATAGCTCCCTCATAACTGTAGAAGCTTTTTTTCGCTATCTAGGGAGCCATTCCAAATGTAGTTACGTGTTGGCCATGTAAGATTCCTAGATCTCATAAACCTTTCTCTCTTTCGTTTGAAAAACAGCTTGTGAGTCCATGCATGGGATGGGTTTATTGACGTATCTGACAGTTAGTCAATCTGTGTGTTTTACACGTTTTGGCACAACTCACTAACACTAAGCACCAATAATACAGAAAAACATCATATAAACTGAGATTTACAGTCAATAAACAACCCTGATTCCTGCACTGATACTGACTGTGTCAACACACACAGGTCTAAGGCATGGTGGGTTTGTTGCTTGTGAGGTAGAGAGAGAAAGACAGTTTAGATTAATAGGTATGACTTATTTTACATATATTCACACATAGTTTACTGTAACATACTGTGAGGAATTGACTCTGCTGGGTTTTGAACCCTGGTCCCCAGGCTGCTGATCCTCTTCCCTACCACTGCGCCAGCCTGCCTTTGTGAAATTCTGGAGATCTGATAACCTTGACTCTGCTAGCAATAGCATCAGTGCCTAAGTCTCTTCAGCTGTGTCTGGTCAGGTGTCTGGTCCTTGGCCTATATAAGGCACTTCCTGTCAATGTACCTTGCCAGATTATTGTGGTTCCTGATCCCTTCAATAAAGCTTGTTCCTGTTTCACCTACAAAGTTGCTGAATTGGATTATTGCTGACCTAGGCTGCTGGTCTCCAAAACCTTGTGATACCTATATCATTACACATACACATAGTTACACATTATACGTATAGTAAATATTATCGCTAGGCTTCAACATTCACGTCAACCGTATACCACCACCCTATTGCCCCACCATATACCCTTATACCCTACACCATTATTTAAGAGAAAAAATACACATAACATGTACATTTTTTATTTTACACATTCTTTTTTGACACATTCATTGTTTAGAAGGATAGCGGTAGCATTGAGGAGAGGAGGTGAGGAGGATAGTAGGGGTGAGAAGAGACAGAGCCCCAGGGAGAACAGTGATAGGTTGAGGACTGGGAGTTATACGCATGAGGAGTTCATGGTCCTCCTATATGTCATATATAACTCCTTCCACAAGAGACGTTAGGTCCATGAAACATAGATATGATGACTGCCAGGGACAGGTCAAGAAGAAAATGACTAAAGAGGAAGCCAGTGCAAGGGTAACAGGTGACCCCCCCCCCCCCCCCCCCCCCCAGTTCATGTTCACCAAAACCAATGGGAGCAGATCCTGCAATACCGAATTGCACCTTCAGAACTGGTGGACACTGACCGGACCCAGGCTCTTCAAGACGATTATCAACAACACTTTTCATACTGTCACATACTAAACCCTGTACACTACATATATACCTGTACACATTATTGGTCATATATCACATCCCGAATAGACAACACAAGTACAATGTATATGGTGAGCATCACTTAAAGAAACTATGTCACGTGAACAGGAAGGAGATTGATGTGTGGTAAACATTATCTTCCATACATCTACCATCCTCAGTAGATGTATTATTAAGAATGATGATTGCTTGTGCTGCTCTGATATTTTAATTTCTGCCTCATAATACTTGATGGAGGGAAGAGAGAGTATAAATGCAAGATGACATTAAGGCTCCTATGTAGGGCACTGTAGGGAGAAACAAGCCAAATGTAATTCTAATTACTTCTTTAAAGCATCCAATTAATCATTATGAGGTTAAAATTAGCATGTACATGCAGCAATAACCACACTGAATTTAACATCAAGTAATTAATGTAGAACATGATGGATAACAACACATACCATATGCTCATTGAAAATTCCCTATAAACACCACTGATGTGGGGCAACAAAGTCCCCTTAACACTAATGGTCACATGAAATATCGTCACAACTTAATATGTATCCTTCAATCAATGAACCTAAAACCATAATTCCACATATCCCTAATGTTATACAACTCAAACTCAGTGTTATGCATAATTACTAATAATAAAGAGAACACAGACATAGATCAACCAGCAGATCTCAAATCAATCAAGTAAGCATAGGTTGGTAAAGGGATGATCAAAATAACTATAAATATTGCTAAATCAAATAGCCTGCTATTACACATGTAAAAACACCATGCAGCCATTGTGGTGTATCACCAAATTAATATATATATATATATTACACAAGGTTCGTCTACATTAAAAGGTATTTATTAAAAGGCAACAACACAATACTATAAATGTATCACAAACACACAGCCCAGACCGACGGAGCAACAACCCTTTTTAAATCTAGCTATCTATATAGTAATCCCCGTCCCCACACGCTTGATCTCACCCACGGTTAGGCCTTCACATCTAGTAATGGCTCACTGCTGCAAATTCAACATCACATCCACCAAGGAAGAAAAGGAAGCAACAGAGCGATTTCCTGCCTGGCCTTATGTTATATACCCTTAGTTGAGATGATGTGATTTACATCACATCCTGTCCATGCATCACTTCCTTTAGCAATTGTGGGAGGGAAGTAAAGATTCTTAGCCCTCTTACCTAGACCTGTTTAAGGAGGTCCTGAAAGGAAGATAAATTACCATGCAAGGAAGACAAGTTACCACATTCCCTCACTTTTTCTTCTTCTATGTTGCTTAGTTTTCTAGTTATCCCTCTAGTACAGGAGAACCTAGTGGGAGCAAAAACCTGATATACAGGAGAAATTCAACCCACCGTCCCTCCGGAATAGTTCCCTCAGCGACATAAGTTCTCCTGTACTTTCCTATGGCTGTCAATCCACATATTACACAAAAACAGAACTGATAGAATTTAGGTGAGAGTGTGTGATAAATGTTTATGTATGTGCAATGTAAAACTTTATTGAAGAATGTATGAGAGAGAGAAAGAAGAGGAAAAAGACAAAAAAAACATTTAAATTTTATTATTATATATCCTCCTTGCAAGTTTCTTCCTCATTTGTTTCATTGCCACACAAAAGTATATTATTATAATTGTCGTTAATACTTGAATGAACATGAGTACCAGCGACAGTGTTCGTAGGACTGGATGTTGTGGTGTATCACCAAATTAATATATATATATATTACACAAGGTTCGTCTACATTAAAAGGTATTTATTAAAAGGCAACAACACAATACTATAAATGTATCACAAACACACAGCCCAGACCCACGGAGCAACGACCCTTTTTAAATCTATCTACCTATATAGTAATCCCCTTCCCCACACGCTTGATCTCACCCACGGTTAGGCCATCACCATCACATCCAAGGAAGAAACAGGAAGCAACAGAACAATTTCCTGCCTGGCCTCATGTTATATACCCTTAGTTGAGATGATGTGATTTACATCACATCCTGTCCATGCATCACTTCCTCCAGCAATTGTGGGAGGGAAGCAAAGACTCCCAGCCCTCCCACCTAGACCTGCCCAAGGAGGTCCCGAAAGGAAGATAAACCACCATGCAAGGAAGACAAGTTACCACATTCCCTCACTTTTTCTTCTTCTATGTTGCTCAGTTTTCTAGTTATCCCTCTAGTACAGGAGAACCTAGTGGGAGCAAAAACCTGATATACAGGAGAAATTCAACCCACCGTCCCTCCGGAATAGTTCCCTCAGCGACATAAGTTCTCCTGTACTTTCCTATGGCTGTCAATCCACATATTACACAAAAACAGAACTTATAGAATTTAGGTGAGAGTGTGTGATAAATGTTTATGTATGTGCAATGTAAAACTTTATTGAAGAATGTATGAAAGAGAGAAAGAAGAGGAAAAAGACAAAAAAAAACATTTAAATTTCATTATTATATATCCTCCTTGCAAGTTTCTTCCTCATTTGTTTCATTGCCACACAAAAGTATATTATTATAATTGTCGTTAATACTTGAATGAACATGAGTACCAGCGACAGTGTTCGTAGGACTGGATGTGTCTCTGCATTGGTAAGAATTCCCCACCAGGGATGCTCAACGTTTTTTGTAGTAATTTCTATTTCCTTTTTCTGTTGTTCCAGCAGTAAGCTGATGGGGTGTAGTTGTTGTTTGGTACGTTTTACTGACTCATGAAGTTCCAAGGTAAGCTTTGGAATTGGGGGAAAAAGCTTCATTGTCAAATTTGTCCAATCTGCATTTGCAGTAAAATTGATCATTTCAGTGGTAAGGTTTCTTGATGGAAATAGTGTATGAGTTCCTACATGTATAGTAGTGGTTACCATGATACAAGACCCTTCTTCCACCAAACATATTTCATCAACTGTCCTATATTCAGAGTGGCCGATAAAGCATGCAATGTCCCCTATGCGGATCACCTCTTGCACCAGGTTTTCTTTTATCAACTGCACCCAGCCATCCTCCTCAGCTCCTTTCTCCCAAACACAACTGCACAGCCATCGGTGTTGAGATTTCCTGCAACAGCTTTCATCCATCTCCAATCCTGTAATAGTGGCCAGTCTTTTTGATGGGAAGTGTTGCTTGTAGATTCCATCACTTAACGTGCCAATGCTATGTATAAAGTTCAGTTGCTCTGCCTGCCCCTCCCAACGGGGAATTGCCAGGATTAGTCCTATTGTCCCAGATTGTAGTCCATGTGGCATCCATTGATCTGGGCCTTCAATATAGCTGTATTTAAGATTGTCCTCAGTGATGTCCACTCCTTTTCTTTTCAATGACGTGATAATCCTTGTTGCATTGATTTGTCTTGCCCACTTGTTTTCATGGATGTCTTTAATAGTTTCATTTAAATCTGCCAACAGCTTTCCTCCAATCATAGAACAGAAAATGGCAGTTCCCACTATTTCATTCTTAATGCTGTTAGCAATGGAAGCAATATTTTCCTCAACTAGATGCAGGTTGTTGGCAATGGTGTGTATGTCATCAACATTGTCTGTCAGTCTACTCACTATAAGGAGTCAGCTACTCCACCTATTTTCATAGCATGTCCCATGCCATCAGTAAGGGAGTTTATCCTGCTGTTCAGTCCAACGATGTCTGCTGAATTCCATACTCCCAATCCAGTTCCGACTCCTCCTAAAAGGGCTGCAAGTGTGTCCCGTTTTCCTTGACTCCCTGCTCCGGTCCACTCAATGATGGTCTCTTGTATACTTTGCTTAAACCACTGCCGCTGTGATTCCGGGCACTTTGGATGATTAGAAAAATCATTAAAATGTAGAATTATTGGGTAGTAAGTCCACCCAACCCCTTGCACAACTGTTTCATGTGTTGGTACCACCACCAATCCGCCTATTGGCCATGGTACCTTCTTCTGATCTTTACAACATTGCAGCTCCTTTACAGAGACAAATACTTCATCTATTGTTAGAACACACCCCTTTCCAGTATCAAAATTGCTGAATTCCTCTAGGTCAGGCTGGGCAGCTATAACTGCAGCGTCCCATTCTCCACCTTCTTCTAATGTTAAGTTACTCACTACTACTGTAATATTTGTAACCCTCCCTTGTACCTTTGTTGTTATTTTAGTCCTTCCTTTAAAGTTTCCTGTATTCATTATCTGTCCATATCTTATAACCCATTCCCAGTTATGTCCCTCTATACTTTTTATTGGAGCTCTAAGAGCTAATCCCCTGGTACTATTATGTGGCAAAATAATGTTTACTTGTAACCCTCCACCCTCTTTTACTTCCAATTCCCTGGGCCAAATAAATCTATCTGCTTGAACGTAATGTAACTCCAATCTTTTCAAACTCTTTCCCTTATTTGCGGTATCTTCTGGCCTTATTGCCTGTCTCCCCATTCCTACTGTGATACAGCTTATACTTATCCATCCTGTAACAAGGATCCACCACAATCTTCTGTTGACACGCATCTTCATTCTTATACAGCCTTGCTCTGTGGGAACACTAGATTCCATCATTAGAAACATATACATAAAAAATGAAAACAGCATTAGAGACATATACATACACAAACAAACAGAAAAATAAAACAGAATAAAAAAAAAAAAACAATGTGTATTTATTTATTCAATTTGTACTTAACCTCTATTCCCTATTTTGTCCTTCCTAAATCTTTTAAGCTGTGATGCATGCAGCCAGACTTCTCCTTTCTCTGCGTGATCAATCAAGTATACAGAGGTCCCTAATTTATCTACTACAGTATATGGTCCCTTCCATTTTGCTCTTCCCCAAGGAAGGTGTTCATCTTGATTCTGCACCAGAACTCGGTCCCCTGCCTCATATGATGTCAGATCCCCTGCTGCATCATACCATCGCTTTCGATGTTGGTATTGTTCTTCATCTTCCACAGCCACAGATTTATGAACAATTTCCAAGTGTGTGGCCAACTCCTTTACCCATTGATCTGTGATTGCAGCGGTTTGTAAAGCTACAGGTGGAGGTATTGTCATCCAGTTTTTCCAGGAGGGCATTGGTCTACCCATTAAAATTTCATATGGTGAAAATCCTGTTGATCTACAGGGCCTTGATCTAAGTCGGGCACATACTAAGGGTATGTATATGTCCCAAGCTTGCCCATGTTCTGCCACCAGCTTTTTCAGCTCTCTTTTTATGGTGCCATTCATTCGCTCAACTTGACCTGCTGCCTGTGGATGGTATGGGATATGGTGTTTCAGTTCAATACCCACCATCTTACAAAGTTCCTTCATTACATTTTCTATGAATGCCGCTCCATTGTCGCAATCAAGGACTTTTGGAATTCCCCACACTGTCAGTACATCGCTTACTAATTTCCTGGCTGTGGTTAGTGCTGTACAGTTTCTTGTTGGGATTGCGATCATCCATCTTGAGAAGCTATCTACTATCATGAGAATATATTTATTTCCTCTTGTGGTTGTTGGCAATGGTCCGGTGTAATCAATTTGAATTCTTTCCCATGGGCCTACAAGTGTCTGTCTCATTAATTCTCCCCTTCTTTTCAAATCTTGCACATATAATACAACTATCCACAAATTCTTCAAGATCCTTGTTTTGCCCGATCCACCATCCCAAATGTCGAATCCTCTCTTTTGCTTCTCTGATCTTTGGATGTCCTCCTGCTTGTGATCCATGTATCCATCGGAGTAAGTCTTTTCTTACTTGTTGTGGTACAATCCAAATCGGTTCCCCGGTTTCTGATATACATATTAGCCCTTGCTCCTCCATCACTTTTTTGCCCCCGTATATCACTTCTTCTCCCTTTTGTAATTTCTCCCGAATATCTTTTAGTTCCTCATCTTGATCTTGTAATTCCTGCAGTTGCTTCATCTTAATTGAAATAAATGTAGATTTGCTCCTTGTAGTAGAAGCTATTTGTAATGTGTTTTTTGTGGGGGGTTTCCAGTCTTCTGCTTGGACAGCTGCCTCTTTTGCATACCGGTCAGCAAGGTAGTTTCCCTCTCGGTGTGGCCCTGTCTTTTTATGTGCCCGTACTTTGATCATGTTAATTCTTTTGAAATTTTGTGATAACTTTTCTACCATCTGCCATAGATATTGGAACTTAACAGGGGATCCATCTGTGGCAAGGAATTGGTTACTATCCCACCATTTTAGCAGACGGCATGTGTCTAGGAACACCCAGTCACTATCCAAAACAATTGTCAATATGTCACTTCTTCCAGACTCTTGCTGAAGTACTTCAATGACTGCAGCCAGTTTGCATATTGTGCTGAATATGCTTTGATTCTAAATCCAAATTCTTTTATGATATCTTTACCCAACATTTTTACTCCGGCCATTCCTGATATTCTTTTTCCTTGTGCATAGTGACAGCTGCCATCAGTATACCATACAGGATCTGAGGTCATCACAAGGTGAGTGGCATCTTTGAACACCGCGTGGCATGTTGATTCAGGATAGATCTGGCATTCATGAGCTTCTCCCTTTATGCAAATTCCAGCCACCCATTCTTTTGGTTCTCTTAAGGCATGAGTTGAAATGTTTTCAGCCAGCAGTGCCATAGTCCATTTCTGAATGCGGGCATTGTTGATGTGGCTGATTGCCAGGCTGCCTTCTCTGAGGATCTGCAATGGAGTATGATGTGTACAGATTATTATTGTCTGTGTGCCAAATAGGTATTTAAATCTTCTAATTGCCCACTATGCTTCTAAGATCAATCTCTCACACCATCCAAATTTCAGCTCTACGGCATACAGCATCTGAGATCCAAAAGCCACTGGACGTTCTGCATGTCCCCACAGTTGAGTGATGACTGCTCCTTGTGAATCTGGCATTGTAATCGGATATAGTCTAAATTCTTTTTCATGGTCTGGAGATGCCAGAGTTGATGCACTCCCTAGTTCAGCCTTCAATTTTTGTACTGCTGATGTGTGTTCCTCTGTCCAATCCCAATTCTGTGCTCTCAGAAGTTCATAAAGGGGTTGTGCCAGTTGAGCATATCGTGGGGTAAATTCACGACAAAATCCCATTATTCCAAGCAATGATTGGAGCGCTGTACGGTCTGTAGGAATGGGTAACTGAGCAATAACTTTGGCCCTGTCTTGATCAATTGATCGTCGATCTCCTGATATGGTTACTCCTAAGAAGTTGACTTTCTGGCATGCCAATTGTGCCTTTGCCCCATTTAGCTTAAGTCCAGCTTCCAGTATGCATTGTAATAATATTGCCAGGTCTTCTTTGTGTTCTTCCATGTTCGGGGATTGTAAGAGGACATCATCAACATATTGAATGATACGATCTGGACGTGGGAAAGCTGTCAATGCATTTTTCATGTATGTGTGAAAAATAGCTGGGGAGTCACAATATCCCTGTGGTAATACTGTGAAAGCATATTGTCGGCCCTCCCAGGTGAACGCCGTCCGGTAGTGGCATTCTTCAGCTAAGGGAATTGACCAAAATCCATTGGCCACATCTATTAAACTGAATACTTTAATTTCTGGTGAAATTTTGGACATCATTTCACAATAAACAGAAACAACAGGGGCCATTCTTTTTGCAAGTTTGTTCACGGCCCTGTAATCAATGGTAAGTCTCCATGATGAGGCTGCTTTTTCATCTCCATTCCCTTTTGACACAGCTTTTCTCACAGGCCAACATGGTGAGTTACATGCATACCCATTTCCGGATTTAATTATTCCAAGTCTCTCCAGCATTTCTATCATCTCGGTGATTGATGCCACTGATTCTCTTGGGACTGGATATTGCTTTTGCCATTGTGGGTCTCCTCCTTCCAATAAGACCATTCCTTTCATTCTTCCACAGTCTAATTTATCTGTAGCCCAAACAGGTATGTCTTGGATTAGCTTCTGCAGCCATTCTGGTTGTCCGTCTAGTTTCAGTTTGTTTTTTTTAAGACTTTTTATCGGAGAGACAATATATGCCATTGGGAGCACAACCCCTTTCGTCAACTCTGTACTTACCTGATTCACCTTTTCTGTCTTCCACAAACAAAAATTGGCAAGATCTACAATGAAATTTCCTTTTTTTAAAGCTTCTATTCCCAATATTTCCTCTGGCCAACCCACTATTGCTTCTACTTGTATTGTTTTTCCTCCAACTGCTACATCAATTGGACCTGCTCTAACCTCCTGTGGATTCCCAGTAACTCCCATAATACTTACTGAAGAATCCCCATTTTTGACCCTGTTGGTCATTGTAACTGCTGCTCCTGTATCTACCAACATATTTTTCCCTACCCCTGCGATGACTGTATAAATGGTAGGCCGACCTGCCTCATCCATGGTTAAATTAGCTGAGTGAATGAGATGCTGAGGCGCAGGGGTTGGGATTTGTCATTGTGACTCACTTCTACTCTGTCCTTCTTTTATAACACTATATTGCATCTTTGCCTCACTTTCCTTCAATTTCCTCTCTGACTCAGCTACCTTGTTTTTAAGTATGTGATTTTCCTCTTCTATCCTATCCTTCTGTCTCCTGAGTTCCCAATAGCCCATGTTACCGTTTCTCTCTCCCTCCTGATTAGCCCTCCAGTTGCTGCCATCCCTATTCCTATAGTCCCTAGGTGGATCTCTCCATCTTTTGTCAAGGTTCTGTTTTGGCCTCCAGTTTTGATCATCCTTCTTGTTCTGGGGTACATCCCACGTCTGGTTTCTCCATTTACCATCTATATCTCTACCAGACTCGACCTTAAATGTTCTTACAGCTGAAACAGAGCAGGCCTGTTCTGTGAAAGGATGCTTGATCCACCACTTATCAGCTCTAGTTAGTACCATTTCCAAGTCTGTTGGTGTTGGATCAAAAAGCCTGACAAATTCTTGACACTCCCGGGGAAGGGCTTCCATTACTTTTGCTATATGTTCTGGTGAGCCCAGCACTAGAGGCTGTTGAGGTTGTCGTAGAGTATACCAAAAAAATATCATTTGAGCTACCTCTCTAGGACCATCTGTTGGCCTCATGGTAATATTTGCTATTTCTTTCTCTATGCTAAGTAGATAGAAATTAGTTGCAGCAATTCTTCCTGCCTGATCAGACACACTGTTATTAAATCCCAATAGTCTACTAGCCAAGGGACCCATAGCGTATTCTAACAGTTCTGTCCATTCCTCTAAGTTAAGACCTCCTTTTTTAGCTCTATCTGCTCCCCTCATAAACCAATGTGTAAACGTATTAAAGTTGTTAGTTGGCATACTTCCCCACCATTTCTGGAAATAGTCTTTATCTGCCATAGACATCGGTCGAGTCTGCATAGAAAATCCTGTAGGTGTTTGCCTTGCATTAAATAATTCTGAAACAATAACTGGTGCTTGTGGTATGGTATCTACTTGTGGGACAGAATAACATAAGAACTCTTTTCTATCTTGGTTCATTTTCGGCACTGGTTCTTTATTTTGTGCCACGAACATATCCAGATCTGGATATATTTTGGCAATGTCTCTGACTCCTTTTATCCCTTCTAACTTTGTTTTATTTTTATAGTCCATTATTATGTTTTGAAGTTCTGTTATTTTTACTCCATAAGCATCCCTCTGCTCTTCTATTTCCCTTAACTCCCTTTCTAGTTCCCCAACAATTGTAGTTGTTCTCAAAGCTGCAATTTTTAAACAATCCCTTTTGTCCATTGCTTCCTCCATTTTATTTGTTGTTTCCAAATTATGCTGCCGTAATTCTACAACTAAGTCTATTAGGCCTCCTATTGTGGCTACAACAGCTTGTGTGACCAAACTTTTTCTTTTCTTTGTTCTATATTTTTTGTTATTTACAATTTGTGTTAGAACATCCATTAATCTCTCCTCTTTTTCACTGTCCGGGTTTGTTGGCTCTGGAAGCTCATATGGACCATCATGTTTTTGGATATGTTTCCTAAAGTACTCACGCACTTCTGTGGGAAAGTATTTGGCCCCTTGAAAAGACATTCCTACTCTTTTACTCACCCAAGTAAGAATCCAAATCAATTTGCGACTAAAGTAGCACGCTTCTGAGTAGCCAACAATAGTTGATGACTATTCAGTAGGCCAGGTGTAATATGTAGAAAAATAGACTAGTACCCACAATGCAAATTATACTTATCTTAGTATGGTGAAGGTAATACTTGCTAATTAACTTCAACACCAGTAGTGCCTATTAAAATATACACAACAAACTCAGGTATTTGAAACACACAACAAAACTAATATATTCAAAATTGTGGCCTGATGCCCAAGCTTGTATATTAAAATGGAGGCCCGAACTAGGATACAAAGGAATCAAATCAGCATTCAAATACAAAAGAAGCCGCATGGAAGCCTACTATAGTGTATTCAAATGCAGGGCTAGGCCTGTACTCTGATAGTCAAAGCACAACAAAACTCAACTCAGATATTTGAAACCCACAAAAACAACCTGTATGATATCTTTGTTTTATGTAGCAAAATAAGCTAGTACGATATAAAGGATTAAAAATAATAATTGAGGCCTACGCTGGTAGTCTATTAAAATAAAATAAAAATGAAGGCCTGAAAAAGTACTAGGCCTGAACTATGGTAGTCAAAACACAACAAACTCAGGTATTTGAAACACACAACAAAACTAATATATTCAAAATTGTGGCCTGATGCCCAAGCTTGTATAATAAAATGGAGGGCTGAACTAGGATACAAAGGAATCAAATCAGCATTCAAATACAAAAAGAAGCCGCATGGAAGCCTACTATAGTGTATTCAAATGCAGGGCTAGGCCTGTACTCTGATAGTCAAAGCACAACAAAACTCAACTCAGATATTTGAAACCCACAAAAACAACCTGTATGATATCTTTTTTTTATGTAGCAAAATAAGCTAGTACGATATAAAGGATTAAAAATAATAATTGAGGCCTATGCTGGTAGTCTATTACAATAAAATAAAAATGAAGGCCTGAAAAACTACTAGGCCTGAACTATGGTAGTCAAAACACAACAAACTCAGGTATTTGAAACACACAACAAAACTAATATATTCAAAATTGTGGCCTGATGCCCAAGCTTGTATATTAAAATGGAGGCCCGAACTAGGATCCACACACAATCAGCACTTGATTTCCCATGCAGAGGATAATTAGACAAAGTACTTTTTTTTTTTTTTTCTCCCCCCCCAAAAAAAAAAATCTGACTATCTATTAATGTGATATTACCTCATAAATAACCTTTGTAGAAGTCTAAAATTCGTGGTCGCCAAATGTGGTGTATCACTAAATTAATATATATATATATTACACTAGGTTCGTCTACATTAAAAGGTATTTATTAAAAGGCAACAACACAATACTATAAATGTATCACAAACACACAGCCCAGACCCACGGAGCAACAACCCTTTTTAAATCTAGCTATCTATATAGTAATCCCCGTCCCCACATGCTTGATCTCACCCACGGTTAGGCCTTCACATCTAGTAATGGCTCACTGCTGCAAGTTCAACATCACATCCACCAAGGAAGAAAAGGAAGCAACAGAGCGATTTCCTGCCTGGCCTTATGTTATATACCCTTAGTTGAGATGATGTGATTTACATCACATCCTGTCCATGCATCACTTCCTTTAGCAATTGTGGGAGGGAAGTAAAGATTCTTAGCCCTCCTACCTAGACCTGTTTAAGGAGGTCCTGAAAGGAAGATAAATTACCATGCAAGGAAGACAAGTTACCACAGCTATGATTATAACATGCAGAGTATATTCTAGATCTGGGGTGTGGAGGAGGAGGTAATAAAGGGAGCAGGTTTCCCGCAATTTTGCACTGTCAGTGTGAACATTTGGCAAGCAAGCATCTCAGAATGTCTTCACCCATACTGAATCTCCTAGTGGCCCAGCTGAGGGCCCAAGTGGCTATCAATGGGCAGGAGTGGTTGCAAACATTATTGGAGGAGCTCAGGAGAGCTAATGCGCAGACCGATGAGCTTGGACAGGCTGAAGATGCAGCTGCTGGGCAGAGTCATTATCATGAGGAGGTCAAGGCCACCTGTGAGGCTCAGCCCTGTCCCCAGTACCCCCAGACGGCGAGTGAAGAGGGTGGCTGGGCGCGGGAAAGGACAGGGGAAGAAAAAAAAGTTCCCCGTGGTCCGTGGACGTTCCCTGTGGAGGAGGATCGTGACTGCCCCCGCCCCTCCACGGTGGCCTTACCTTGAGGACAGCAGCAGGCAGCCTATCCAGAGGTCGGGAGAACGGTGAGTTTGAAGAAGAGAAAGAGAATAGCGAGGCGGCGGAGGCATCGGGGGTCCGGCTGGCGGCGGAGGGGCTGGAGGCACGCAAGGAGCAGGGCGCAGGAATCAATGCGCCAAAGAAGATCCGGCGCGGTGTCGGATCGCAGGGAGCGTCGGGAACATCAATGACATCAGCGGAGATCGCGCGTGCTGCCTCTGAGGTTTGTGTAGGCGGAGCAAGTAGGAAACGGGTAGCGCAGCTGAGGTCTGGCAAAGGAGCAGCGTCTGAGAGGTCTGAGGGGCAAATGGAGGAGCAGGATGGAGAGGAAGTTGCAATGGCATCTGAGAGGTCTGAAGTACAGCAAGGTGGGTTGGGGGCTGCACGAATGAGGCGTAGGGGCAGAGATTATTCATCACCCAGAAGGAGCCCTCGTTCGTGTCAAGGGTCACTGTCTCGTTCTACAGGCCGAGGTGAGTAGAGGAGAAGGGGAAGGAGAATGGAAGGGAGATCTTCTGATTTCGGGAAAGACAGAATGCCGGAGAAGGAGCTGCCTTCCAGGGATGAAAGGAGGGTACACCGGTCAAGATATGAACTGCTTTACATGGACGATAGGAGGGTACATCAGTCAAGATATGATCGCAGAGAAAGAACGTCGGACAGGTTGGATCAACGCCCTTCCGCTAGTCAAACTGGGGGCCGCAGCAGAGATAGGAGTAGAGAGCCTGCAGTATCTGGCCAGACATCCACAGACAGGAGGCAACCTACAGGGTCCGGCCAGACAGCCCCCTCGTCATCTACAGACAGGAGGCAAAGTGGTGAGTCCAGAAATAACATACTAGGTACTGTTAGGAACACGGAGCAGGTTACGGTTCAGGGTTTGGTTGAGGGCTTATGGAATTGGTTAGGGGCCAGTTTAATAGTCCGGTAGCTCTGTGAGTAGTAGTCCCGGAGGGGGAGGTAGGATCGATAGAAGGGGGGAGTACGTCAGTCAAGTTTAATTCCTAGGAAGGTGAGGGTGATTTAGTAATGAAAAAGTCAGCAATGTGCTCTATTGGGCCCATAGGTGAGCATGTTTCAAAAGAGGTAAAAGAAAAAATTTGGAAACAGAGTTTATAGAGTTATTTTCGCTGCTCCCGTTAGGCAAGATGAAAAGAAGGAAGATTCTAAGAAAGAGTAGGAGGAGCAAAAAAAGAGATATAGGAAAATCCCTAAAACTTTTTGTAACTGGTTGCCGGCTTATGTTATATTTGCCAGTATAGTAGGGGAGAAGAACCGGGAATATTGTTCGGCTCTCTTTTGTTATGGGGGTTTAACTTGGTGGGCCTGATATGCAGTGGAATGATCGGGATATGGGGGCGTGGTTAAAAATAGGGACTCCTTTGCGACCTAATACGGGTTTAGGATCCAAACAGTTGCCTACGGGTCAGGTTAAAAAAGGGGGGGGGGGGCGGGGTTCACTTTTAATGAAGGTTCTTGTAGTTGGGGAAGTTTGTGCAGATTTAGACATGAGTGCTCAGAATGTGGAATTTTGCATTCTCTTTTTCGATGCTTTAAAAAAGGGAAGTCCCAGAAGCAAGGAGAGGCACCTGCAAAAGGGGAGTAGCCCAATTTTGCTAAAAAAGATGGAGGGTTGGCTAAACCAGTACAGTAAAGTCATCACATATACCAGGGGTGAAGAATGTCGTAGCGGATGCATTATCGTGTTTCAATTGGGAAAAGTTCAGGAGATTGGTCCACGCAGAGTACAAAGAACCAACACATTTTCCTCAACAGTGGTGGAGGCTGGGAAGCTAACTGAGTATGGCATACTGCCCGGGCAACTTTGTTTGTATTAATTGGATTGTAATCTGTATTAAATTACCAGTCCCAACATATCCACTATGTAACTATTGATTGAGTGTATGATGTTTTCCAAGTTTGCCTTTGCAAGTATGGATTGTGGGGCATTCTAATATATATTGGGCGAGAAGATTTGCATCAATTTCGAAGGAAGATTGCCAGATGGGTTTTCCGAAGGAAGCTGCATTGTTTAAATGGTTTGGGGTTCGGGTTTAAAATGGGATCAAATTTTAGTTATGGTGGTTGATTATGCTAAGGTTTTTCCTCTGCTGGAAATTTTGGTAATTCATGCGGGGGGAAACGATTTAGGGAAAACTCCTTTGAATACCCTTTAGAATGTAAGTTTGCGAGTTTTAATCTTGTGAGGTGCTTTAGAGAAAGCACAGTGTATATCAGATTGAAAGCTCAATAACAGGGTCTTCCATTATTTTCATTGTGGGGTATTGTTTATACTTGTACCTAATCCCTGTATTGCGCTGCGGAATATGTTGGCGCGTTATAAATAAAGGATAATAAATAAATAATAATGAAAAGGGATGTTATTCGTTTACTTCAACTTTTCCGTGGGCTGTTTATAATATGGTCCCAGGTTACTCCCAGGATGAGATGGAGGGGGGCCTTGGATCATAAGCGTTTAGATAAGGCCAGGCTTGGATTAAATAAAATCATGTCTTCTTTTATAAGAAAGCAGGTTGGGTTTTCTATTAGGCATAAGGATTTGGAAATTGCGGATGCAAAGGCATAATATTTAAAAGACGGGGTTCACCTTAATAATGTGGGCCTTTCGTTGTTTAATTATACTCTTAAGGTGGGTATTAATCAGGCTATGCAGCAGGTTGGCGGTGCTGAGCCCATTGGGCTTGAGGGTGGCGGGGGTGCTGTATCACCGTAGGTAGGAGCTCAGTAATTTTGAAGGTAACCGGTTTGGTTGTTCCCAGAGGCCTCTTGGGCATGGGGTTCCATTGGCCTTGTGGGTGGGGGGCGGAGCTCCTTCATGGGTGGGGTGTGCAGCTACCTCTGATAAAATGTTTAAGTGTTAATAAGGCTGTGGCCTGTTTAATACCCAAATTATGTTTTGTGTCATTATTTATGGAATAGGGGGTATGTAAAGATGGGAGAGACCAAGTCATGGGTGCTTAGGTCAGAGGAAGCAGAGGAGTCAGAGCAGGAGGGGAGCCAAGAGGAGATGTTCCAGGCTACCCATGAGGAGTTAAACCAGCATTATGATCTTGCATTTGAAGAGGAGAAAGATGACAGCTTCATGTGGTCAGTGGGAGAACCAGCAGGGCCATCTGCAACAATGGTGGAATTCGACCCCACTGAGTCCCTCCCCCACGTGTTCACTTATGAGCTCATAGAGGTCTATCAGCCGGAAACACTCATACAGGTGACCTGAATCTTAATGTGTCTGTGGCTCCAGCTGCCATGCAATTCCACAGCCATATGTGCATTGGTACATATTAAAGGTAACATCAATCATGGTGCTTAAAACATGATATATGTGTTTGGGGATGTCATCAATAGAATGGCTACATGAAATCCTCTGGATATAGTTTACATACATACAGCCTTATTAAATTGTGATTCGGCCAATTTAAGCACATAGCATATTTTTTTACAGAAGTTTTTAGTTAGTGAAGACCTTGCTTTTGGATAGAAGTTCCCTAACTAAAAACTTCTTCCCCCTTATCATCCTCCTCATTCCTTTCCCCCTCTACAATTACCACCCTACCCCCTTTCTCCTCACTATCAGGCGATCAGCTCCTACTGCTGCTCTGTCACCTGCAGCGCCGGCTTTTGGCTGTGACGTGATGAGCATGTGACGTCACGCTGGTTGGGACACAGACAGAAGCCGGCGCTGCAGGGGAGAGAGCAGCAGGAGCTGATCGCCTGATAGTAAGGAGAAAGGGGTTAGGGAGAGGGGGTTATTGTAGAGGTTGAAAGGAAGGAGGAGGAGAATGAGGGGAAGGAGGGAGGATGAGTGGAGGAGGAGGATGAGGGGAAGGAGGATAAGGGGGTAGGAGTTAGAGAAAGGGAGGAGGAGGAGGATAAGGGGGGAAAAGGAGGAGGATAAAGGGAAAGGGAGGAGGAAGAAGATAAGGGGGAGTGGGGGAAGGAGGGTGGGAGACACAGGGGAGGGAGAGGGGGATGAGACACTAGGGAGAGAGAGGGGGGAAGAGAGATATGGGAGGGAGAGGGATGAAAAGAGACACAGGGCAGGGAGGGGGAGGAGACACAGGCGAGGAAGAGGGGGCGAGAGTCACAGGGGAAGGGAGAGGGGGGAAAGAGACACATGGGAGGACATGGGAGATCGGAGGGAGAGGAGTGAAACGAGACACAGGGGAGGGAGGAGGGAAAGAAACACAGAAGAGAGGGGGGAAAGAGAGCCAGGTGAGGGAGAGGGGGAGAAAGGGACACAGGGGAGGGAGAGGGAGGAAAGAAACACAGGGATGGGGTGAAGAGATAAGTGAATTATGTGTTAGCAGTAAATACTATGTGTAATATGTAAGTTATGTGTACAGTACAAAATATACAATTAAGAAGTCCTACCTACTCGCTCTAAAAAACTCCCCTATCTCTTCTACACAATTTAGTAAACCCACCAACTCTTAGATCTGCATGTTTGCTTGGAAGCTACAACACAGTCAGTGTATGGCGGGAAACAGGCTCTTTTATGAAATGTACCTATCAATTAAAAAAACTAGGGCTATTGCTGAGCTTCAAAATTAAGCAAACACAACATATTGGCAAATTTGCCGAGACATCACAAAAACTGGCCTGTAAGCTCTTTTTTCAAAAGGACGGAACATGGGTTTCTCTGTAACGAGGATACTACACTCAGCATGTTTAGATGCAAATGGAATAGATACGTAGCTTGCGCAAAAAATGCGCCACAGTTACGAGAGAGCTTTTCTGCACAGCTACGTATTGAAGTGGAATGGGACCCTAAGCATGCATAGAAACCTGCTATTGATGTATTATACTTTTGATACTCTTATTTGAATAACTGAAACTATACAACATAATTTTCCCTAATTTTTTATTGCTTTAGGGAAGCAGGAGAATGGGAAATGCAAAGAAGATATAGATGAAACTTTAAGATCACTGTAATGTTCTAGCTTTCATACATTTTAAGTTGTAAAGGTGAGTATAAACATTTTTCAATATATTGTGAAGTTGATCTTTTGTGGGAAAACAGTGAAAATAGATGTTTTTCCTACTTATTGTTTTGTTAGTTGAACTATATAGTCATGTTCAGGGCATGATATATCTTTTTGGAGCCCCTAGGCAGTGAAGTGGAGGAGCCCCTAAATAGTAATCATAATTAGCATAACAATATATAAATGTACATTCATATTGTTATGCTAATTATATGTTCAGCCATGATTCCCTCTATTGACAGGATCGCCTGTACTTATTCAGATAAGTAAATATAGAGCATATCCATTATAATCATGTAAATATATAAATAAATTAAGCCAGGAATACCTATAATTATATAAATAGCCATTCAGACAGAATACCTATAACCAAGTAAATAACCTACCTCCAAGAATAAATACTACTTTCTACCAATATTTCCTTACCAAAAAAACATTTTATTGAAAAACATTATATAAACTAGTGCTGCCCCTGTTTAACTGGTGCACTTTCTACCCACTCTCTACACTCAGCAGGAAACACAAAAGATGAAGGAAGAAAGAAACAGTGAGTACCTTACACTCTAGTTCAAGACGTTGCCAATCTGTGAACTGCAGTATTTTGTTTTTAAGCAAGGAACTATTTTGGAGTGTTTAAGCTAAAAAAGGGGCGCCCTTCACAGGAATGTGGCCTTAGGCGGCTGTCTAGTTAGCCTAAGGGGTAATCCGGCCATGGCCATGTTTTTGCTTGGGTTGGGTTGGTTTGTAAGGTGAGAATGGTACATAACAGAACTATTTACTGCATCCAGTCTATTGTCTCTCTTACAGGTCAGTGGCTACACAAATTTAAAAACTATAAAAAAAGTACCATGTATACTTAAAATAATTCGAAATACTTTAATTCTGTCCTAATATTCCAGTTGTGATATAAATTAAAACTTAACCAGTAAAAACCAGTAGAGTATTACGAAAGCCTACTTCATAACTCACTTTGCTTTGAGAAAAAATGAACTTTTTATTGAAAGTTACTGGGCACTTAGCAAGTTGTTGGGTTACATTGTTGCTTCATAACATTTGTACCTCTGCATCTTCATTACTCTGTGAAAAGGAACCGTTTTTAGAGCACCATGAAGATCAGACCCCGACCTTTGCTCTGTGGAAAACAGGGCACCGACAAATGCGCGCACCCATATCTGTGCGCCAGAAAAGAGCGCACCCAACAACTGAGCGCCACCCTGCATCCCACCTGCACGAGAGACTGCAGGTTAGAAGGCATCAACTCTACTCTTCTGCACCCCATCACCTGCACCACTGGCATCCCATCTCCACACTCTGTCCCCTGCACCCATCCTCTCCCTCCCTCCCTCCTGCACCACAACCCCTCACTCTGTATCCTCACCTCATCCACTCTCTCCGCTGCACCCATCCTCTTTCTCTCTTCTGCACTCATCCTCTACCTCTCTCCTCACCCCATCTCCTCTCTCCCCAGCACCCATCCTCTCTCTCTGTCCCCTGCACCCATCCTCACTCTCTTTCCCCTGCACTCCACTCCCTATCTGCCCTTCTGCCTTCTAACCTGCAGTCTCTCTGGCAGATGGCATGCAGGGTGGTGCACAGTTGTCGGCCTCGCTCTTTTCTGGCGCGCCAGTGTGGACGCGCGCATTTGTCGGTGCTCTGATGACGGTGTGCTGTTCTCCAGCGCACAAAGGAAATGCTACCAGCTCAGACACATCAATTTCCATAGATAATATGTATAACCTGAGTATAACCAGTTTGTTACCATCTATGCCCTTGACAGAGACTAATTTTTGTATCTTGGTTCTCACGATTGCAGTTAAAGGAACTATGTACTTTGATTTTTTGGGGGGCACCGACAACAGGTCCACAATTCTCAGTGCCTAACACATTTTCCTGCTCCCCAGAGATCACTAGGTTAGACATGAAAGCACTCACTAGAGCACAGACATGGAGATTCAGAATAGTATTATCCATTTTGTTTATCTTACCAATAACTAATACATTCTTTTTTAAATTATTTATTTATTTAGGACATAGAGGGATAATTGCAAGTTAACTGAAAGTGAGGTGCGCAAAACATATTTAAGTAACAAATAATTGCTATTTATTATTTCGTTGAAAGAGTATATTTAAAAGAGTGCAGGAAGAAGAAGAAAAGGATACAGTTATGAGGCATATAGGAACACGCCTTTCTGATAAAAAATCAGATTGCCAATGCATCTATCTATTTAACGGGAGCTGAATCATCGTTGTTCCACTTCCAAACAAGAGTTTTGGTATGTCCT
This sequence comes from Discoglossus pictus, assembly GCA_027410445.1. Taxonomy (NCBI): domain Eukaryota; kingdom Metazoa; phylum Chordata; class Amphibia; order Anura; family Alytidae; genus Discoglossus; species Discoglossus pictus. The sequence continues at coordinate 141,539,827 of CM050169.1, forward strand.
GTATATTTTCATTTTAATATAAGAAAAGCAAGAGGGGTAGAGGAAAATGGGTGGGCGGTGGAGTAAAGAGAGTGGGTATATGATGGGAGATGACAACAACATAAAAGCGGGGGGATATTTTAATTCTGTTTATTATGTCAGTTACATTTGTCAGACAGGTCAGGTGGTTAAAATGATAGTCCCCCCAGTCAGTCCCAAGTTTTCCTAAAGCTTTTGTCAGTGTGGTGAAGGGCGGAGTTTAGTTTTTCCCATAACATATACATTGTGCAGTATAAATATGGAGCTTGTGGTTTTTCCAGGCAGCAGAGATTGAACACCTCACTTTGGTTTGTAATTGCTTGCTTATTTTCTGTTTTGAACTGGTTATTTTGTCTATTTGTAGGGAAAAAGAAGCGTCATGGGTGATTTTGGGATGTTAAGTGATTTGGTGTATAAAATGAATGATGTGATCACAGTATTGGGCGATATGGAGACAATACCAGAATATGTGATAGAATATGTGATAGACTGTTCCTCTTTCACCACAACCTCTCCAATGGGGTGACACAGAGTGGGAAGGCAGAGTTCAGTCTGGCAGGATTGAGATATCATCAAAGAAGTATTTTGTATCTTTTGCTGAGGGTATTGATTGAGGAGGATGCTATTGCATCCAAAATAACTTAAAAGTTTTTAATACGAAATGTACCTGGTACTTTTACCTCTATTCTGGCTTAAGCACACTGGGCTAGGACAAACTGGATTAATATAGAGCTTATTTGTGCTTGTTTAAAGGGTAAAGATGTGGTTAAATGCATTTTTGACCATGTGAAGGTTATGCGATCCTAATGAAAGCACCCACAGGGATATCTTACATGTTCTGTGAGCAGATGCTGCCAATTAACTTCTCAATCTGGGGTCCATTAGTCTCCCTTGTGTGAGCTTGTTCTTATAATTAAGTGTTTAATAAAGGTGAATCCCCTACAAGGGGAACATACCAGGAAATCACTTAGTTTAAACCAATTCCTTTTTCAAAATCAATCAAACTGCTGAATCTGACTTTATACAATTGCCAACTATATGTATTTTTTATATTGCATTCAACTACATTATCCTAGATTTTATAGTATATTATTTGCATTGTACGACAATAGTAAAATCACAGGAATGACTAACTATGCCACAAATACTATTGAATAAAAATTGTCCTCTGTTGCTTCTCAAATCGATGTAATAAATATTTGATATGATTCTACTATTCAATTCAATCTTTTTTTTGCCATATATATTTACTCTCCTCAAAGCTGACTGAAAAGGCAAATGACCAAAAAAAAACATATCTGCGCACTTTTAACTCCTCCCATATTTTTTTATTCATTTGAAAGTATCAGTGAATATAGATTGATTGATTGTAAGAAAATGATTAGTACTTGATATGATGGTTTTAAATTATAACATGTTTGGAACCTCTGCCATGTCTGTTGAAATCCATTCTTCTGTACTGATCGATAAGGAGTGCTAGTGCATGTTAGTGTCTCAGGGGTACATTCAGGACGCCAAAATGGAAGATCCCACAGCAGTGTAATTCCATAAAAATGTCATAAATTAGAGACTGTATTATACATTTTACACAGTGGTGGAGCTAGTGATTGGAGGGCTCTGGTGCAAAAACAATGGAAATGCCTTTTTTTTTAAATTAAAACTTTTTATTAAAGACAAGGTTGAAGCAATACAGTAAGGGAGAACAGGTCAGCAAAAAAAACAATTGTAGTAGTGTCACCGCCATTATAGATGGCAGCATATCGTTGAAACATACTAATAGACAGGAACATAATGTTAAGCTACCCACCTATAAAGGCATGTAAACCTGAAAAGCTTTTCTTGTCTTTTCCTTTTTTTTTATCTTGAAGCGATCTATCTTATAATTCAAAAGTTGATTTAAACAGGGGGGAAAGTTGGCCTGATAAAGGTCGGTCAGCCTTACCGTGATTTTAACTACTAATTATTTGATACCTTGTTGCGGCCAAATAAATTTATAAAGTATTTTTTAGGTCTTTCTGCTGGTGGTATACCCACTCCAAGTGCTTCTGTCTTTTCCAAATTAATTTGTAGTCCCGATAGGAGCCCAAAGTCAGTTAGACAAGACAGCAAAGCAGGTATGGAGGTTCTTTAGCAAAAGTCTTATAGTTGGTGAAACCATCCGGACCTGGGGCCTTACCAGACTTTAGGCTCTTAATTGCTTTATGAATCTCCTCAATTGTCACGTTAGAATTTAGCATTGTCATATTTTGGTCTGTAGCTTTAGGGAGATCACAAGCATCCAAATAGGACTGAATAAGCCCTGTACTAGTATGAGTCTTGGCTGAGTATATTGTCTGGTAAAAGTCCGCAAAGGCCAGTTTGATCTCACAATGGCCCACTGTAACCACTCCTTTTTTTGTCTTTATTCTTAAAATTCTAGCCTGAGAAATTCTAGAATTAAGGCTTTTAGCCAGAAAGGTATCCGGCTTATTAGCCTTTGTATAAAACAGGTGGTTAGTGCTTTTAAGGGCCTTTTCAGTTTTGTTAGATAAAATGTTGTCTAGTTTAATTCTAAATTTGTCAATCAATTGGTGCTGATTCTGGCGTTCTAGTCCCTGCAGTCTGGTCGTGGGTTCAGTTTCTTTCAGTTTACATTGTCTTTTATAAGCTGCGGACAGTTTTATACATGTGCCCCTGATAAAGGCTTTGTGGGCCGCCCATATCCAGCCAATTCCCGGTTCTGTAGAGCTGTTGTCTCAAAATACAAGTGCAAGTCCGCCTTTATTTGTTCTAAAAGTGTTGGGTTAGTTAGTAGTAGGTCATTTAGTCTCCATGCATATGGGTTTCTCGTACTTAAACATAAATCTAAATCTAGCCTGAGAGATACATGGTCGGACCATGGGCAGGCTTGAATTGTGGCCCTTCTAGATTTGTCAAAAAGAACAGAGCTTATCAATATAGAGTCAATACGTGAGTAGGACCCATGAGTGTGTCATGATGCGAAGAGGCAGGGCTCCCCTCATCTGCTAACTCCTCTGAGGGATCCGAGCCAGCTTCTTGAGTGGCTCCTGGAGGCTTACAGCAATCTGTAATCTTTTTAGTTGGTGTTTTTTTTTTTTTTTTGTGTTTCCCCATTCTAGACTGCTGTTATAGAGATATGATAAAAACGGGGAGTTGAGACTGCAGATATGGATGGTTTTATGATGGGGCCTGCCCTTCTACTTGGTTGGTTAGTACGTAAACTTAGTCTTTGTTGTTAACTTTATTTGTAATGTTGTTGCTTTAGTGATCCATTTGGGATGTTGTCCCCTTATAGCCCTCCCTAGGCCATATCAAGTATATTGGCGCATGCCGCCAGCAGGTCAGTCATGTTTCTGGAAAGCGTAGCTGATTTTACTGATGAGTCTGTAGCTTTAAGATTGGCTCTATGAAGTCAAAGACAGAATTTGAGCCACCCCTCAGTGCTTTTTATAGGCTACATTCGTTTGTGAGTCCAGAAGATGGCAGCATAGTCCAGACTTGTTCTTGAAAGCTTGATTTCACAGACTTTAAACTTGTCTACAAGGTGGCAGCGTAGTATTGCCTTAATTTTGAAAGTGTGATTTCATAGATTTTAAACTTGTCCACAAGGAGGCAGTGCAATATTACCTTGGTTTTGAAAACTTGATTTCACAAATTGTAAACTTGTCCACAAGGTGGCAGTGTAGTATTGCCTTGTTTTTGAAAGCTTGATTTCACAAATTTTAAACTTGTCCACAAGGTGGCAGTGTAGTATTGCCTTGTTTTTGAATGCTTGATTTCACAAATTTTACGCTTGTCCACAAGGTGGCTGCGTAGCATAGCCTTGCTCGTTGTCATACAATCCAGGGTAAGGTCCTAAGAATACAGAACAAGGCTTTGGGTCACACGCTTAGTAGCTCCAATAAGCAATAATGATTAAAAGTCACAGAGTTGTAAATATTTAGGTGAACTTGCAAGCTGCGGTGTATTGCAAAGGCTCTGCGGTTTTACTGCTGCCCTCAAATGAGTATAAACTTTAATAATAGTTTTATTGGGAGGTCTTACTAAGACAGGAGCCAGCCGGCAGCACCTAATATTGGTGTTTGGAAGTGCTTCACAGACACTGATTGGTATATTCAAGTTATGTATTGTTGGAGCAAAGGGTGTAGATATTGCTTCCAAAGGAGATACAATTCAAGAAAACTTGCAGGCTTAGTATGAGTAGGGGCTGTATGTGTTAACAGTCATGGTCTCCAACCCATCCTCCTGGGAAGGAAGTGAAGCCAAAAACAGCAAGAGGTCTCTTATAGAGGTAAAGTAGATAAACAACGCCAGCCAATGCCCTGGGTCTACCAGATTGCAAAGTCCCAATCCAATGAAATAGAGGATCACAAATCCATGTCTCTCCAATAATATTTGCAGAGCCAGACCCAGATAAGCATATTACAGGGCAATACAGTGGGTGATATAACTTTGGTGCAGTGTTTCCCACTTGTGCATCCCAGCTTCTACTCCAGTATCCCTCAGTTATAGTCACTGGTGTGCAGGTAGTTGGTGGGGACCTGGGCAGATTGGCATTGAATAAAGCCTTTATATTATACCGCAAGTTTGTTAGTGGAATATACAGGGGTCCTGTGCAGTGTCTATAAGCTGTTCCATAAAGTCTCCACCGGAGCTCTCTCCTACATGTCCTGAAATTAATAGCCTCCAGCCCCTCCTGACTCTATGCCTGGCATAAATAATAGGATCCGCTAACTTGTCAGCTTGTAGTGATGCAGCATCCAGGAGTTAGTCCTCACACAGGGAGCCTTGGACTTAAGAGGCCCCTCCACTGTGTCTGCATCGTCTAGTGAAGGCCTGGTGGTTGGGCAGCAGATCCGGCCGTCCTCCTCAACCCGCCTGTGCCTTCGGTAGCTGCAGTATCCACTGGGTCCCAGGCACTGCTTACATCCTCCAGCAGCCAGTTCAGCAGGCCACCGTCTCTCGGGCCTCGGGGTCCTCTTGCGTTGCCACGCAGGTACCTGGCCTCAGGGAGTGGGTATCCCAGCTAGATAATCAGCCGGTCTCGCAGAGGTTGGAGCTTTCCTGGGCTGTCCATCTGGGGGAGGTCAGATGGGAAGAGGGCCGTTGCAGGCCTAAACAGGGCTCTGATCCGTCCGTTCTTCTGGTGAGATGTCCTGGAGGTGATATCTGCTAGCTCCAGGCTGCTGCTAAGTGATAATTATACATAATCTGGCCTAAATCAGCAGGTTAGACAGATTTTAAAATGTTATTTTCATATAATAATTTTTTTATTGAAAGGGATACACATTTTTCCAAAACAACAATAGGCACATTAGCATAAAAAATCTTAACATAACAAAGCTAGCCTTATAATCAGAACTATAGTACACCCTTTCATTGTCCTTTTTCTGTGTTTCTGTAGTTACTTTAGCAAATAAAATGTTATTTTGTCCAATTTATGGTCCTAAAGCCAGGAGCTCTCACAGTGAGCATCTGCTCTCCTCCACAGCAAGTCACGCCCCCCAAAATAGAAATACCTTTAACAATGCCCTTTAGGTATCAACTTTAAAATAAATTATATTAAATATATATTATATTAAATATATTAATATCAATATAAAAATCACTCTGATGACTTATTATAGCTCCCTTAATTTTAAAGTTACTTCCTTGTTTGTTTTTTTAATTCTTTAGTGTCTCCTTTTTTGAACAAATCTCTCCTTTTGTTTAAATGTTTCTTGGAGTGCTCTATTAAAGTATACACCTCCAGATTGCTTGATGAATCCTTGTATCTGCTCTTTACAGTTGTAATGTTGTTACACATAATTCGATTAGTGTTCTAGTGAATACTCTTGGTATAGTAGTGAACACAATGTAGAAAAATACACGTCTGCAGATGATTCAATCTCGTAACTAACTGTTGCAATTTGTTTCCTTGGAGACTTTCTGTGAGTGTTACTTTTTATATGCTATACCTTTTTAGTGTGTGACAATAGAGTGGACTCAATATATACTTCAATAGTTGTAAAATAAATCTTATACTAGCACACTTTTTTGTTGTTATGTAGGTATTATTACAGTCCTTTGAATTTACCCTCTTAGATGGACGGTATATTTTAATATTGTATGGATGTAGTAACCCACTCAAAGAGCAGCCTCTTTTTGCTCACTTCAGAGGAAAGAAATATCCTGTAGTATATCAGTCAGGTCTCACTTAAAAGGGTGATATACCCCAACATATCAGGCAATTCTTCCCTCAACACGAGAAACAGCAAACCCAGATGTACATTTTAGTCTTTTTATTCCTCATCAGTGAGGTCTAGCTGTGCTCCCTAGGGCACAATGAAAAAGGAGTCCAATAACTGGAGCCCCCTATGACTCTTCTGGAGACCAAATGCCAAAGACTATTCACATGTTTAGCCTGCGTGTAAAGTATCCACTGTGGTATAACCACTCATATAACAACTGATACATTTGGTTTTGGAAAAATGTACAACTCACATGTAGTGGCTTTATCTCCTTAGACTCAAGGAAACAACCTTTAGCCATTGGAGCAATCACGTGGTACCAGCACCTATAATTTACCCTTGTTTGAGGTAGAGACTTTCTTATAAATGTTTCATTAAGCTAAGCAGGCAGATATCTAAGTGTAACTGCATTAGAGTGTGTACATACATTCCTATAAGCTTATATTGTTTAAACATTGCTCTTTTCTATTCAGGGAGTACTAAGAGACTTGGAGAAGAAGTAGAGCGCCTTGGGGCAAAAGTAGCAATATTAATTCTAACTTTCATATTAAAATACATATCTAAGGAATCTTTGCATAGTGGAGCCTCAGGTGTAAATTTGGCAGTGTCTATACTAGCTGATACAAACAGCCCAGTGGTGGCAAACACCCCATTATCACTAAGGCTATGCAAACCCCACCATTCACCCAGTTTGGGGTATGCCAAATGAGCCATTGCTCTTATTCTGTAGAAATGCTTCCTTTTAAATAGGGGCTTTTATAATAATTATTTACCAGAAGCATTGAATGGTAAGTGTTATTGAGCTTCATCCAATATACAGGGAGCCAGGAAGTTTTAAGAACCAGGGACATTTGTTCCTTTCCCTGCCATGTTGGCCACTCCATGATATCCTATTACTTAGACCATGTGATTGTTTGTGGTAGGTGGCCATCATGTTGTGAATCCCTATATTGCATCTTCTAATGCAAACATAGAACAATCATCAGCTTATTGTAGCTTCTAGGACAAGAGCCACTTTCAAATAGCTGTGGCCATGCTATGTGCATTAGATGATGCAATATGGATATTCGCAGCATGCTGATGGCCTAACATGCAAAGTGCCACACTCTGAGAGATGGGAGGAGAGAGAGGCTAACATGATTATCCACTTGAGGAGAGTAGATGGAAATTGAAAATAGTAATACTTCATAACATTATATAATTTAATGTATAGGGCTTTCAATATGATAGCTACAACTTATACATTTAAAGACACAAGACTTGTTTTATCTTTATAGTGTATTTTTCACCCTATCTATTTATAACATGGATCCCTATCTCTACAAAGATTTGTGTTGGTCTGTCATTTGGTTAAATTTGACTTTGTGAATGGATGGATTGAATGGATATCACTGGATCACACAATATATATGAAAGTACCTGTTCCTGGAAATGTAATACAAATAATTAGTGGCGGGTTTCATTATAGGTTTAAAACCTACTCAGACTAAAGATCAGAGTCTTTCTGGCACTATATATTCTATTGATCAAAAAAGTCTAAATAGGCTTATAAAAAATATCATAATGAAGGTATTGGTATGGAAAGTAAAAAGCATGGAGAACAATCTTCTGTCACAACACCCACAAATCAGTTGATACTGCAGGATATGGGCTGCCTTGTGCATAGAGGGCTAACACAACTTCTTTTAATATTTGATTAGCCAAGTCAATGAGTCTTTAATCAACATAAAGATGTTCATACAGAAACCCAAATGCAGTAACAATCTTCTCAAAAATGCACATATGAGTCAGTGCATATTGTATGATATGGACTGTCCATAGAAGGCTACCATGGCTGGACTGACCCTGTGGCACCCATACCCTACTCACCCCTAGAAAATCAACAAAAGCAACCTGACTTTATATGGATTCCACAACCCTGCTTACAATGTTGTGTCATGTTCAATATTTGAATAAAACAATGAGCCTTTTTAGTCCAGATTCTTCCCTCAGCTACAGGGTTAATGGGAAATTACATTTGGGAGATATTTCATGGCAATAAGATTCCTTGGCGTGCATTTATACATCATATATAAATCCAACCACAGACATATATCATGGGTAAAGAGGTAAAACATCTCTGCTCAGTTCACCAACTTCATTAGTTAGCTTAATTCATCCCAATCAATCAACATTCATCTGCATCCAATTTTGTAAATGGACCTTTTTAACAAGGCAGCAGGAGAAGGAGGGTGGTTGGAGTGAGTACAGTAAATGTGATGTTGCTAATGCACAAAGGGAAATTCACCCAAGCACTTCCTTTAATTGAATGCTACTATATTGCTCGCTAACAAGAGCCAATGCAGAGCCTCTTGCAGGGAAAAAATCAGTGGAATAGAGAGAAACTTGGCATAACTTGTTTCATGGTAAATTAAATGCTTCTGTATTCAGGGAATTCTCTCCACATCTTTTATATTTTTCTTTTCCTGTTTATCCAAAATCCTTAAAGAGGTAGTTTATTGATTCCAGGATAGATTATTTTGTTGAGTGTGTAACAGACCTGTTCACTTGAACTTCTATTAACCCAGTGGGCAATCTTGGTTGAGCTTAGACGTGCAGGGAATAGGCATACTCTATGCTCTATTGTTATGTTACTTAGATCCACATTTATAAACTGCTCTTTTGAAAAATTACTTGAAAATGGGTAAACTGTACTCAGAAAGTTTGAAAAAATAAAAGCAACCTTTAATGCATTAACTATTATATGCAATTATGACCTACTGTGGTCATCCATTGTTTTTTATTCTGTCCTCTGCTGGGAGGGGACTTTTTTAAGCATATAGTCTATACATCTGTTGGATTGGAAATTGACCCACAAATAAGTGGAACTTAATATAATGGCCACCACCAGTAATTCATATTTACAAATAATTGTTATTAAATTAAAGGACTTTTCTACTTTCTTGTTTTCTAACAACATTTAGTCCATTATCTAGATGAATTCTTAAAAATGACATACTAGAAATATGAGACTACAACATAGGGTAACTGGAACTGCTGTCTGGTGGTAGTGAACATAATCCTAGAAAAAAAGCATGGACAAGGAACCTGAAAACATGCAGAATAGAATTTGAACTCTCTAAAGAGGTGCTGATTTTTTAAATAAATTCACAGGATTTTTAAGATAGTCTTTATGAGAGCTCATATAAACAGAGAAGAAGAATGTGACTGGATTAATTATATTTTTCTTGATTAAGTAATAACATACTTCACCAAACATGGACCAGGATTTGTATCTGTCCAAATGTGCAAACAACATTCTGACTGCAGGACACATAAATCCTTAATTTCTTACCTGTTTTTGACAAATGAGGACTGGTGTCAACAATACGGTTCAGTAACTATTACAGTAAACCCCCGGTGACTCCCTATTGCAGATAACTGTAGTTGTCGGTTAATCAGGAGTCCATGAATTTAAGGGTCATTTAGGGCCAAAAAAAACAATCAGAAAAAAAGTTAGCATTTTTTTTTTCCAGTCTTGAACTCCGGATAGTGCCGGTTATGTCGGTTTAGCAGGAGTTTTTTGAAAATGGGGACTTGATGCTGGTGCCGGTTGCTTGAGAGTCCCGGTTAGTTGGGTGACGGATAACTGGGATTCTACTGTATGTGTATTAATTTAATATGTATTCACTGATACGTTAAAGGGATATGGAAGGATCCCTCTTTTTAATGTTAAAATAATTACCAAAGTTTTTGTCAGCAAATCTAAACATTATTTATTAACAAGTACTTAAAAGCTCTGTTTTTACTCATTGAATCCTTGCAAATAGTACCAGCAACGGTCTGCTTCTGTAACTCTTGTTAATAGAATGATATTTAGATCTGCACAGAAACACGCGGGTAGTTTATTTTAATATTAAAAACAGGAACCTTCCATATTCCTTTAAATGGCCATTGTATATTGGGAAAAATATCAGCTTGTTTAATGTTTAATGAGGGGTTGAGGAGGGAGGTTGGGACACCTATAAAGGTGTCTCTACCCCCCTCTCCCTCCCCTGTGTCTCTTTCCCTCCCCCTCCCTTTCCCCTTATCATCCTCCTCATACTCCCTCCTCATTCTCCCTCTTCAACCCATTCCCCCTCTCCAACTAACCCCTCCCCCAACTCCCTTTCCCCTCTCCCTTTCACCTCTCTTACCTTCATCTGCTCCTGCTTTTCTCTGCGCTTCTTCCGGCTGGGTCGGGACCCGGCATATGCTAATGATATGACGTCAGGAGCGGGAGCAGGGTGACTCGAGTATAAGCCAAGGGGGGCTTTTTCAGCATTAAAAAAAATTCAAATGATTTGCAGAGTCTCAGTCCATCTAGGAACTCTTGACTTGTGAACAGTGAAAGTACACTTTGAATTAAATGTATACCATTGTGTTTATTCTTCTAAATAATGCTTTATTGTTTACAACAAATATGAACGTGCACACATGCATTTATTTAGTTTGTTTTCAAGTTTCAGATTTATGTTCTGTAATTTTATTTAATTATTTGCAACTAAAGCAATTGTAAGTTTTTGTTCAAACAGACTTAAAACGGCAATAAGACCTGATGCCTGTTTAATTTATTTATGGAATTTATCAAGTTAAATATAATGTGTACTATAATGTGTAATGTTTAAACAAGGAATTAGATTCATACATTGGATACAAGGATACTGTATTCAAATGTTAGGAAACTGATTCTGTGTTTTCATAGTGAATTTGCAGTTATTTATATAACAGAGCTTCCCTCCTTGTGGTTTCTTCACCTCAATGAGAAACAGATTTTTTTTTTTTAGAAGCTTTTACAGGAATCCATACAAAATCTCCCAGACAGGAGGGAACTCCAGGGGGATATGTCAGTTCAGATCCATCCAACTAATGTCTGGCTTGGGGCCCACACCTCGAGACATCCAGCGAACAGCTGCAGAAACACATGCAGTAACTCTGTGGGGTTTCCCTGTACAAGGTTACTAATACATGTTTGCCTGCACTATAGGGTGCAAATAATAGAAGATGCAGATTTAGAATACGCAAATCCAGATGTGTCTGTTCTGTTCTGTTTACAGTATGTTATATGTTGTGCACCCATTTATACAGTTCAATAATCATGGATCCTCAACTGAAAGTAGGATGATTGGATGAAGTTGTTGCAGCAGTTAAAGTGTCATGTTGGGGATGGGTGCTTCCTCCCCCGCTTCTGATGTCAGTGCTAGTGCAGTGAAGGGATTTTTTGACACTCTACTGAACTGTGGTGCTACCATCACCATTATGCTGGGCATAATTAACAACATGAATGATTCATGGTGAAACATATCCTAGTACTCTGAACATCTGAAGGTGGTAGGCACTAACTGTATTTAAATCTAGTGCTGGAAGCTGATGCTTGAAAGTAATGTTTAGCCATGTTGTCTATTATGAGTTATACTTCTTGCTGTGGATGGGCTTCAATCATCCTAACTCCAGACAGCTTTTCAAAATGGCTAGTGCAGATCCCATGGATGTGATCCAGTACTGGGGTAGGTCAGATGCTTTGCCTTCCATGGTAGGCAATAATTGCCATGTTGGGGTCTCAACTAGAGTGCCTGTTGTATGCTATAGAGAGGTTTCTAATTTTATATTACACCTCACTGGGCCATGTTGACCAACCTTCTATTGGATAAAAGAGTGCTTGCGGCGCTGCTTCCCTTGGTTGAAACATAAGGCTGTGCTGCAGCTTTGTCTAAGCTGCCAGCTAGTATAAACTATGGGTGATTGGAGGGCCTGTGGTGCCATTGTCAAGTTCTTACACTTCTCTGTGCTGGAACTTTTAGTACGGGTTCAGGTCATTCATAAACATTATTCACTTGCTGGGGACTGGTATAATATACCTCACAATCTGACTGTCTGTCAGTTTGGTTGGCATCAGCCAAATTATTGCCGAAACTCTGCTGAGGTGTGTGTACACCAATAACATGATCTCCCTTAAACAAGATCTGTTGCATGATGCTGTGCCTCCAGGACTTTGAAACCATGACTATAGTGGGACACACCTCATGCTGCTTCAATTTTCCTCATCTCTTTAGAACTCCTACAGGAAATCCATGTTGGCCAATTTCAGAAACATCTCATCCAAAACAGGGCATTGCAGATCCTCAAATATCAATCATATTCGGTTTGTTCCCACCAGGGAACCCAGAAGCAGTTTGTTCAATTTACCTAAACCTCAGCAACAGCTAGCACCACGTCTAGCATATACTACAATGTTTCGGGCCAAGTACTGGAAGAGAGTCTGGAACCGCAAGACAATATAACTATAACCTACATTTGCTCCTTTAGGTACTTGAGTGAGTCTTGCATTTCTCCAACAAGGCCTATGGCTCATCAAGTTATTCTTTTTGAGCCATAGACCTTGTGCAACAACTCTGTTGTGCTGCAAAATATATGTGCCATCCTGCTAAATGTGGAGATATATAATTGGATGACAATTCCACCAGTTCCTTAGCCATTGATGCAGGTGTTGTGGGCACCACCTTGTCTACAGTGTCCTAGTTTGGTGAATGAGATTTCCAAGCCTGTAGATTATCAAAACAGAATAATAACTGTCCTAGTGAACTGGTATCTACTAAAAAAACTGATTTAATTGTACTCTTAATAATAGCAGATCTGGGACTTCAGTTTCTAGTGCCCTTGTTATGTGAAAACAATTGTTTAGCTTTATTTTTTGCATTTACTCTCCATAATAAATACTTGAATATTACCTACTCCTCATATTGCAGATAAATATTTTTTTCTGCTTTCTTTCATTAGTGTGGAATCCATTTACCTGATTCCATCAGCTAGTTACCAGTTTCATGTGGTGAGTGATTGCATTGGAGGAGGTACCTGTTATTCAGTTTTGGAAATATGTCAAAGGTCACAAATTCTTGAATCACAGCTATTTCGTTATCCGTCCACATTGAAGTTTAAGAATTCTGAAAAACATAATGGAAGTACCGTATTTTTCGCCTTATAAGACGCTCCGGAATATAAGACGCACCCAAGTTTAAAGGAGGAAAATCGAGAAAAAAAAAAGATTCTGAACCAAATACTGTAGTAAAATATTTTATATCAACTGTATAAAGTTAACAGCAGTTTAAGAACAATTTTATGTCAACCATGTAACATATTAAGAACTATCTTTACTCTCATTAACAGTCAGTAAAGTCAGTAAACAGTGAAAGTAACAAAAATAAGGCTGTAATGTTTTTATTCGAACCCCAGGAATTCCTCTTCCTCGCTGCTATCAGAAATGAGAAGGGACAGATCCACGCAGTCATTGTCATCACTTTCTTCCTCACTGGTGTCAAATAAGACGTGGTCTTCTGTTCCATTCAAAGCATTACTAATGTCACACTTCTTGAAGGATTTTACAACAATGTCCTCCTTCACGGCTCCTTTGTTATCTACGGTTCTGTTAGATGGCACATCAAACGTTAGCGGGACTTCATCCATGTTCCCAATCTGGCTAAGTGCAAAGTTATTCTTCTTCCTCGCATCAATAACAAACTTATGAAAAGACAGAATCTTTGATTCGTATTCCTTTGGCATTTTTTCTACAATTCTGGATTTGGTGCACATAAAAAGGCCAGATCTCTTCATAAATCTATAGCACCACGATGGTTCTGTAAAATCCTGAATGCCTTTCTCCACAGCAATGCGTTTGGCCTCATAGATTAGCATTTTTGTTGAGACAGAAAGTCCATTTTGCCGGTGACGTGTGATCCACTCCTTCACTTCTACCTTTAACTCTGGCCACTTTGCAGTTGGTCCACGTAAGGTATGCTTGCTTTTATCCAACTTTTGGAACTGATCCTCCTGTTTCCTCCACTCTCTTATCATTTTCTCAGTTGGAGGTGGTCCGAAGTGTCTCTCCGCTGCTCTGTTTCCATGTTCTTTAGCAAATTTGATTACTTCCAGCTTGAAAGCAACTTTATACAGTATGCCCGTCTCTTCTGCTTAGACATTTTTAAAAGAAGGTAACAGTAATTTTCTGCAAGAAATCCAGAAATGAAAGAACTGTCAATATTACCAATATGTTCTTCATTTCCCCTCCGCAGAGCGTTGACATGGAGCCCGGGCATCGCGTGGTTAGACTGTCGGGAGGGGGGACAAGGCGCGCTATAATAGGGAGAGGGAAGCCCGAAAACACACAGCCTGGCCGTGCAGGGAGGGTCAGAGAAGTCTCCACAGCCCGCAGTACATGCCACAAATCCAGCCTGCAGCACACACAGCATAAAAAGAGGACGCACCAACTCCCCCCCCCCCCCCCCAGTCTTGGGGAAGAAAAAGTGCGTCTTATACGGCGAAAAATACGGTAAATAGTAAAGACTAGAAATTTGTGGATTGCCCTGTCTAGATAAATATATATTTTTTCTTATACTGTAAAGTGTATATGACAAGATACTCTTAGTCCCATTTTAATCTCCCCATCTTGTCATGTTTCTCAGTAATTGGATAATTGATTGTCTGCATTATGAAATTAGATTTATGTCCATTGCGATCTCTTCCAGGACATAAGAGCACACTCCAATCCAAATTGAAACTATACATTCATCTTGCAGTTTTTTTTTAATTTAATTCCGTGAAATATTTGTATGCTAATATAACATAAAAAAAGGATAAAAACGCTTGAAAACGAAACTCTTTAAAAAAAAGTTGTACAATGAACAAATATATGTATGTGCTTTGGACTAAGAGCATAATTAGAGGCCAAGAGTGTGTCTGTTCTACAGTGTATATGTCTATAGAGAAAGGTCAAGCGTATGTCTGTCCTGTTGTTTATGTATACATAGGGTCTCATTCAATTAACGTCCGTAAAATGTCGGCAATGCTCCGATTCCTTGCGGCCATCTTACGGCCCTGTGTAGCGCTACTGCTACCCTGCTATTCAAATGGACGGCGCCGCAAGGAGGTCCCCCTTACTGCCACCTGCAAATCATGCAATCGACCGCAAGCGTTTCCCGCACACCCGTAAATCGTGTTTTAAGGCTGCAATGTTGGAAAACTGTAAATGCAAATATAAATTCAAGATAGCACTGTAAAGCTCTGTAAATGCTAGGCATCATAATGGGGGACATGAGGATTAATAGCAACACCCTCTCAAGCTTGCACATCGCCCAAATCCGATATTTCATTTCCGCTTTATTTTCCGTCCCAAGTCCCGCGGGCTCGTCCTTGTTAAAACTTGTACGGATTCGGAGGTTGAAGGCTGCAAACTCAAAGCATTGTAGAAGCCAATATATATTCAATCCAGCACTGCAAAGCACTGTAAATGATGGGGAACACAATGGGTGGCATGAGGATTAATAGCAAAACATTCTCAAGCTTGCACATCGCCAAATTATAATCTTTGATTTTAGGTTTAAAATCCATCCAAGTCCCACGGACTTCAATGACCAAGCCTGTAGCTTGTTATTCAAGCCCGTGCAGCCTTGGAGGGTGAATGTCCTCCAAGCCCGTAGCTCCTTATTAAAGCCCGTGCGGGCTTGTAGAGTGAATGTCCCCCAAGCCCGTAGCTCGTTATTAAAGCCCATACGTGCTTGGAGGTTGTAGGTATCCATTTTGTAACGTTTTTTGCAGACTGCATGGCGTTTAAGCCTGTAACCCTAAAATGGAGGCCCAAACATTAAGGCCTCCAAATTAATAATTGTTAAAATTAGTTTAATATTCCTCATATGTTGGAATGGTCAACACACATACATGGAATTCAGGCCAACTTAACCCTTTCCCACTCACAGGTTCTATTGTAGCCTCTAAAACAGCCCCATAATAGAATATGTCACCCCAACATTGACGCGCACAGCAAATGTGTTTTGACAACATGTGGCTGAAAAGAGCTAAGGTTTGGGACTATTGCGCGTCGATGAAAGGGCACAAGTGATATGGCCTAATGCCATGAACCCTTCTAACCCTTGTAGCCGCAGCCTAATCCTAACCCTTACACCCCGCAGCCTAATCCTAATCATTAGATCCCCTAGCTTCCTGTCGGGCCTGCTGTTGTTGCAGCGCGCATGTGTCGGCGCGCAGATGACAGCGCACATTCAATACACGCTCTAAAGTTGATCAGCAACAGAATATACTGTACATCTCGCTCATCACATCCACATTTGAGAACACAAATAGTGGCCAAATTAGACCGCCACAAGGCATACATCAAGTATCAGGGAAATATTTCAATATATGTGGTTAAGTTCTTCAGTTGTGTCCAACTCTCTGTGACTCTATTGACTGCAGCACATTCAGCTTGGTCTCTGCCTGTGCTGTTCTCCAAAGTTTAAATGCCAAAGAGATTGGAGTGGGTTGTCAGTTCCTCCTCTAGTGGACTGGGATTTGTCTGATCTCTCTGCTATGACCTGCCCACCTACAGTAGCTCACAGCTTCATTCAGGTACACAAACCCCTTCACCACCACCACTTAGCAACCCTCACCCATGTAAATTGATAAATAGCAGAACAGATTGGAAGTTCACCAAATGGGAATGGCTAGACATCTGGCACATGGCTACCACCAGGATGGGCGTAGTGGAGATTATCCCTGAGTTTGATGACGATCCCCGAGCCTCTGGACAGTCTCCCTTTGTGCTTGCGGCCCTTCCTGATGGGTCAGAGTAGATATGTGTGGTGTATGTTCCCCTGGTCCCCTTCAGCATTGCTAAGTGGTGGTGCTGAAGGGGCTTGTGTATCTGAATGAAGCTGTGAGCTATAACATGTAGGGCCACTGTAGGTGGGCACGTCATTGCAGAGAGATCAGACAAGGTCCAATCCACTAGAGAAGGAACTGACAAACCACACCAGTATATTTAGCATGCAAACCATGGATAACAGAACAGGCAGAGACCTAGCTTAATGTGGTGCAGCTCATAGGGTCACAGAGAGTCGGACACAACTGAAGACCTGAACAACATACATTACAATGTTTCCCTGCTACTTGATATATGCCATGTGGCGGTGTAATTAGCAAAATAATTATGTTACCAAATGTAGATGTGATGAGCGAGTTGTATATGCAATTAGATAGAGATTTCAGGGATCACAATAGAGCTCATGTGCGTGGCAAAGGGTTCATATGACCTGACTCATGTTTTACTCTTGCTATTGAATTGGGTAGCATGGCTTTAATCATATTCTGCATGTTGCAGCATGGATTGTCATATTGGCATGTGCATGACCATTACAACATATGATAACCAAAGGATATCCCCATGTACAGCGCTACGGAATATGTTGGCGCGATATAAATAAAGATAATAATAATGCGTGTTCATTATTGGGCAACTAACTGTATTCACACATATGCTAAGTGGTGTTGTTGAAGGGGTTTGTGTACTTCAATGAAGCTGTGAGCTATACCACGTAGGGCCAGTGTAGGTGGGTACGTCTTAGCAGAGAGGTCAGACTAATCCTAATCAACTAGAGAAGGAACTGAAAAACCACTCCAGTGTCACCTGTCCTATTCATTGTAGGCCCTCAGGGGAATGTTCCTACTCCACAGTATCGCTAATCAGACTTGTCCTGAGTATTAACCCTATATTATTAGTAGATGTGATATTTGGGATCATATGATATCTAAAGCTATTCTGACTCTTCAGCAGTTTTATATGTATTGATCTATTGCATGTTAACTAGGGCTCATCAGTTTACATCTATAGGAATGTGAAACTAATGTAATGCATGTGGATATCACAGAACCCGAAATATTCATAACACACGGACACAGTCAGAACGGTCTAACAAAGCTTTATTTTTTTACACAGACCACAATCAGCAGTGGTCAAGTTAGGGCATTCACATAATGGTATAACAAAGCTTTATTTTTTTACACATACTGCAATCAGCAGTGGTCAAGATTGTGCATTCACATAACGGTTAAAACAAAGCTTTATTTGCTAGACAGACCACAATCAGCAGTGGTCAAAACTGCATTGATATCATGGGTGTGGTGCGGGCGAGTCCTGGGAGAGCAAGAGCCTGGAAAAAAGGGGAAACCTACAGGGGCCAATCTAACAGTCTAGAATACGCATGATGCATAGCACCTACCAGGGTCACATGCGGTCACTACACCACTGCAACAGGAATCTAATGAAAAAAGGATCATCACAAATCTCTCCATTTAACCGAAGAAACCATTAATGTGCATAGCACTTACAACTTGTAACTAGATCTGCTCAATGAAACAGATGTTTCAACCTCTGGACTGTGTAATGCAAGGCAGCAGGAATGCAGGTGGCGGACAAATTATGGGAGGAGAGGAGGGGCCAGGCTGCTCCTGATGGGGGGACTGGAAGATCCCCATTGATGGTGGGCTGGGGACCATCTCCTGCCTGAGCAGCCTGACCTGAAGGTGCTCAGATGTGAGGTGGTGGCTCCTCACCTCCCTGGATAGCCTGGCCAGGCTGTGCACCACATGAGAATTGTGGGCAAAGATGCTGGCCACCATCTGGAGCAGGCTGGCCTCCATCTCCTGCATGCTGGCCTCCATCCTCTGCATGCTGGCCAGCTGCTCCTGCATAACAGCCAGCATCTCCACTTACACAGCCTGGCTCTGTGGTGAGGTCACTCCTCCTGGGTGGGCCTGGTGAGGAGGTGTAGTGGGGAGGGTCTGGTCCCCAGCTGGAGCCTGGGGTGACATCAGTGTCGGCCCGGTGGCGACCAGGCCGACACACAGCTGTGTGGGGAAGGAGGTGTCGTCCCAAGGGAGTGGGAGGGCCCCAGAGCTAGCGAAAGTCTCTGGAGGATGCGCATAGTTGGGTCAAATGTTCCAGGGCTTGTGGCGGGTGAGGCCCCCAGGTCAATGACCTGCCCATCCTCAGACCCAGGGCCCTCTGATCTTCCTTCCTCCTCCCCCTGTGCTGGATGTTCCTGGTCGGGGGCCGATGCCCCCGCCGCCTCTGGCTGGTCACAGGACCCAGACCTCCTCCTGGATGCTGAGATAGAGAAGAAAGGTACATGTCATTAGTATGTTGATTAGCACATTGATATGTGTTCATTTCTAATTATCTGACATATAGCCTTGAATATGGATGATTCTCCTCTTTGTAACTCTGATTAGCTATCTTACACTAGCTGTTATCTATTCTTAGGTTTCTGTTCTTGATGGTTCTCGGCTCACAATGCTATCTGTATTACGGCTGCTGTCTGTAACTGCATAAGCTGCACGGGCACACCAATACATGGACTCTCTAATACAGGGGTGTCCAAACTTGGTCCTGGATTGGAAGATATCCTTTCTGTGCACAGGTGAGTCAATCAGGATGACTGAAGAAGCGATTGACTCACCTGTGCGCAACAGGGTTATCATCAAATCCAGGCATGTGTGTGACCCTCCAGGACCGAGTTTGGACACACCTGCTCTATTGCTTGATTACTGTTGTGGTGACCAGGAATGACAGTGATTTGGCAGCTTCATGAATTTAAGGATGCAGCCATCTATCCCTTGTTAATTTCATGGAGCCGACATGTCAGTGTCATCATGTACATGTGTAGTGTGTGTGATGCACATATGGAGGCATATTGGTGTATGTCACCTGCCATGGAGGCTGGGCCCTGCTGGTCCACCGGGGCTGAAGCTCCAGCTACGGCCAAGGATGCAATAATTGCCCTTGCAATACTCAAATGGCCAAGGTAAGTGACCCTCCACCCCTCGTCCTCCCCAGCCATCTTCCTCCTCACCACGGCCCTGATGTCATCAAATCTGTGCTTAATTCACCGCAGACTCCATCCACGGTCCGCCACACTATTCAGCAAAGGGAGCACCTGCTGCCAGGCATCAGCCCTGGGCCCAGCCTTAACCCCCCCCCCCCCCCCGAGGTGATGATGGGGATGGTCACGGATTGCCTCCAGGAGGACCATATTCTCCCGGCTATAATTGTGGGCCCTGGACCTGCTGCCAGCCTCTTGCTCCCCTGGCTGGGGTTGAGGTCCCTCTCCTAATCCACTCTTCTCCCTCCTCCTCCTCCTCTTCCTCCTCTCCACCCTCTTCCTCTCCTCCCTACTCCTCTCCTCCCTACTCCCTTCTAATCCTCCTCCTCTCTCCTCCCTAGTCCTTCCTCCTACTCTCCTCTCTTCCCTCCTCTTATCCTCCTCCCTCCTCCTCTTCTCCTCCTCCCCCTCTTCTCCTAATCCTACCTCTTCCTCTTCTCCTCCTCCTACCTCCTCACTCCTCCCCTCCTCTTCTCCACCTCCACGCCCTGGGACTCCCTGCCACACCTCTCCCCCAACTTTCCCCTCCTCTACCCTCTGCTCCTCTCCTTCCATCACCACCTGAAAATAAAATAAAGATAAATTAGGAAATGTTTGAGTGGGTTTGCCTGCAACTTACCTCCCTCCAAACAACTTTGTGCTGGACAATATCCCACTGAAACTCCAACAACCTATAAACAATAAAAAACACAATTGTACTTCTCTCCAGTGTATTCAGTAAATGTAGGAAGTGTAAAAACCTAAAAGGAATATAAAATACAGCTTGATAGATTGAAAAGTATGTACAATGCAACTTACCTCCCTCCAAACAACTCCTTGCTGGACATTGTTGCACTGAAACTCTACAAACCTATTAACAATAAAAAAACGCAATTTTACTTCTTTACATCGCACTCCGTAAATGTAGTAACTGTAAATTCGCAAAAAGAACATAAACCGCAACTTGATAATAAAGCAACTTACCTCTTATAACTGACCAAGCTCCGGGAACTGCGTGCTACTTTGGCAGAAATCACAACACAGTCGAGGCATGTCATTCATATTTACACCCTCCCACTGTCAATCAAATGGTCTATCCCATAAGTGATTGGCTGTGAGACCTGTGGCGCGCTGCGTTATTCCGATATTGGATGGTTCGTGCCAGTTGCGGCTAGTCAGTCCCCCTTCCAGCTTGCGAGCCTGCCTGAATGTCACGGCCTTGAGTCTCAAGGCTGTGATTCGCGCCTGGCTAGATATTAAATTTAAGGTCGCATCCATTGCGGGTCACACGATGCACTTAAGGGCTTGGAATGAAATAGGGCTGCAAGGGTCCTAAAAGTATTGATGAAGCAATAAAAGGCATTCAAATTACTGGCAAAACAATCCCCAATGATGAAATATGTAAATAAAAAAATTATTGTCATGTAAATCCTCAATATGGCTGCCATATTAACCCTTTAGCACTCACAAAGACTAGAATGTGTCCCCTAAACATATCAACATCATCTGATTTACATCTCACTCATCACATCTACATTTGGGAACACAAATATTGGCTATATTTCAACGCCACATTACATAGATCACGTAGCATGGGCCCAAATTAAAATGTGGGCCAGAACATTAGGGGTTACAAATTAAACTGGCTAAACCAATCCATGATCAGGGAAATTCATAACATGATCAAGCTCAGATACACCAGTGAGCTATTCCAATGGTGAAATCCACCAGGATAATCACAGCTGCGGTAGTTAGCAAGCTTTAAAACAACATCATCAGCCAGGAATTAGCAAGTCTGAACCATCATGGATAGCAGCAACCTGAGTGTGGTGTATAGGTATGTGAGTAGAGCGCAGCATCGTAGGAATGGATATTTGTTTTGAATGTTGCAGAGTGGAAACCCAGATGTCAGGCATGCGGCTGAGGAGTGGCTGAGGCGTGACAGAGAGGGGCGGCTGGGAGTGAATGTGGGTGAGCGTGCTGATGCAATCCATGGTGGTCCGGAACTAAGCCAGGCAAGTGGCTCATCACAGGATATGCCTAGGGTCATGGTGGGGGATCAGTTAGGGGAGAGAGCTCCAGTGGCACAGGGACAGGGGGATATGAGGGCACCTGCAGACAGGGAGGAAGACCTTGATGTGGGTGATCAGCTGTTGGGGGCCAGATGAGGGACCCCTGAAGGGTGTGGCACATCAAGTGGGGGCTCCTCCCCAGCCAGACCCACAGGGGGGGGAGCAGGCCCAGGAGCCTGCCAGGAGGCTTTGTGTACACAGGGTGTTCAGGGAGAGAGTCACATTATAGGGGTTAACTGATGTGGAAGTGTATGAGCGTTTTAGGCTAGCCCGTGCCAGCCTGAAGGAGCTCTATGTGGTCCTGAGGGAGGACCTGGAGCCTTCCTCACGGACCAATAGAGCCACCCCAGGCATGACATACACGTCCTATCATCTGGTAGTTTTCAGACCACTGCTAGGTGCCTGAGTACATTCCTCCATGCTATTGTTCCGAAAGCTGCCAGATACATCAGTTACCCCCACACTGTGGAAGAGATCTTGAAGGTCAAAGTGGATTTCTTTCAAATAGGAGGTACCCCCAATGTGCTCGGTGCTATAGATTGTACACATGTAGCATTGATACCTCCTAGAGATCAGGAAGCGCTGTACAGAAATCGCAAACACTTCATTCCCTCAATGTACTGCTTGTTTGTGATGTAGACATGCACAGACAAAATGTGTTTGCCGGCTTCCCAGGAAGTACTCATGATGCCGATATCCTGCGTCAATCATCCACCCATCGCTATATTGACTCCGGACAAGCTCCACCTGTGTGGCTACTAGGTGAGTACCCATATAGGATCGCAGGCAAGCATATGTTACCAAGAGTGAATCCCCAAACATATACATCATGTTCCACTGTAATGCTATGACGTTGGTGCTTGAAAAATGCGCAACAACGCATGCACCAACTGACAAAATCGGGTCCGTCAATAGCGCACCCAACATCTGCGCGCAGAAGTTAAGATAAGGACTTAAGGGTGGACTTAGGGATTTTAGGGGTCTTTGGGTTAAGGGTTAGGGGTCTTTAGGTTAAGGGTTCGGGTTCTGAGTGTTAGGTATGGGATCTGAGGGCTCGGGTTATAGGGTTTCGGGACGTTAGGCGATAGGTTCTACAACTTGCGCTCTTTTATCGACGCACATTTGCCACCCAAATTTCAACAGCGCGCTACTGTCGCTGGCTTCTATCAGCGCTGTATTGTCCGCGCTCATTTGCCCTGCACCCTAAAGAAGGGGTGCCGACTGAGCCATTGCATCGTAGCTTGTTGATGTGCTGAACCCGATGTGACCTGGTCATACGAGTAGGAAGTTCCAACCCACAGATCCCTAAACTAACATCACTTGAATCATTGTGTATATGTACAGATGCTTTAACGAGCATCACAACATCACATTCATATCTACATTCCCCATTTTTGTTTCCTTCAGGAGATGCAGGATATGGGTGTTTGCCGTGGTTGTTGACCCCTGTGAACAATCCACACACAGAGGGGGAGGAGAGGTACAATACGGCACATGCCAGAACCCGGAATGTAATAGAGCGTACCTTTGGCCTCCTGAAGATGCGCTTCAGATGTTTACATTCCACTGGCGGGGAGCTACAGTATAAACCAGTTAAGGTTTGTCACATCATCATGGCCTGCTGTTGTCTGCACAATATAGCAGTACAGGCCAACTGACTGGGGAACATTGATGATGCTCCGCTTGAACCGGCGGAGCGACAGTACCTCCCCCTGGTGAGGATAACGTTCAGGGGTCACGACTACGTGCCCAGGTCATTCTGGAGTACTTCCCATGTAAGTACAAAACCAATAGCAACCAACTATAATGTACCTTGATTATGGTTACTAATACATCTCTTTTCTCCTTCCCCATTGTCATATAGAATATCCAACAGTCCACTGTAGAGGAGAGCTTTGTGATCGAACATATGTCTCGTGATGCATTCTTAACACTGGATCAACTACAGCCTGCTCTGATATCCGTTAATGGTAAGTATGCACACATTCCCTTACACATCATATATATTGATATCTGCAAACCTCCAGAAACTAAGCTAAATGGATGGTATGATATATTCCACAATGTCAATGGATATAGGCCTCACAATCGTGTTCGAAAGCCTCTTCACAGAACAGTAATGTTCCCATTGTCTGATCATGCTATTCCACATCCCATGGTGTTTAATGCAATTCATAGCAATCTTGGAATATGAACATACCAGCATATTGTAAACCATAATCAATGTTCCTCATGGTATGCAAAGAGGGGATCTCTCCTGTTCTGTGTCAGCGAATGCTGGTAAAAGCATTCCCAGTCAGATAACAGGAATGGTCTCAATGATGTGTTAACATTCTAAACTATGAATCATTGTGCAATATCTCATGTTCAAAGTGGATTGTGTGATTCATATCATCATATTGCCATTACAGAACTGCTGCCATGTGTCAACACATTGGTTACCCACACAGACATGGGAAACGACCTGTACAGCAACAGAACATCAGCTACATCAATGTCGTCTACATTGGAAGTGAGCATTTGCGGGAAACGTGCATGTATGCATGAGAGGAAATTACTAATAACTCCATTAATGTAGGCCTAACTTTCTTTTCCCCAAGACATCCCCTATGTATTGCTGAAGCGGTCAGAAAAGTTTATCGGACCATGCAGACGTGTCCAGGAGGAACAGATCTCTTCATTGAATACTCCACTTGACCCATCAAAGGTAAAGCACCACATGTGAATGTCCGAACATGCATCAATGTGTGATAGCTGTGATCTTACATTTCTATTACAGGCTGCACTGGTCTCTCTCTCTCTCTCTCAATCTCTCTCCGGCTCAATCCCCTCATCCCACCCACCCCTGTTTAGCCTTAATTTATTGAGTCACACAAGTATTCGACACCTGAACGCTTAGCAACTTCTGCTAACTATTCCTATTAACCCTTTACACTATGTTTTCTCTTGCCTTCTTCCTCATATCCCCTTCCTTTTCCTCAGACTCTTCTTTACTTCTCCCCTTTTTGTCTACAACATAGCCATTTCACCTCTCATGCCCAACTCTCACCTTTTATTCGCCCATCAGCTAATCTCACTCAAGCTGTGGTTAAACTATGTGTCCTGACTGTCCCATCTGCAGATTACATTATCTGTCCACTAGGGGCAGATACCTTATGACATAATAGTGCTTCTCGCTTTACATCTGATCCCTTTCCTCTCCAACTAACTTCATAACTTTCTACTTGACACAACTTCCTTCCTATGTATCTCTCACTTACTTATTAACCTTGCTATTCCTTATCTACTCTTCCCCATGTCCATCAACTTTAGATCGGAAGTGGCGAGTTTCTAATCTTGTGGGGGTCTTTCGGAAGAAATCAGTTTTTACAAGACTTTAAGCTCAAAACAGAGCCCTCCATTTTCTGTCAATATTACATACTGTATATTTTCGTGTTCTTCTCCCCTGTACAGCGCTATGGAATATGTTTGCACAATACAAATAAAAGATAATTATAATAATCATAATATTCCCACATCAGGACCAATTAGACTTGGCCATCATTATTATCTGACAGATGGTTAGCTTGTTCGAGATCCCACTGCATAACATGTTAACATGTGTGCCGACATACCTGAATCTGTTATTGGCTGCTCATACGGTAGATGTAAGGTTTCCACTAATATATTATTTGTGTGTTTGTATTCCAGATCACGGTCAGAACAAGGCATGAAGATAAACATCCTGACATTCCATGGCCATGTCAATGTCCTCATGTATGTGCATGTGTCCGTTTCATTTCTTTGTTGGATCCAGTGTGATATCTTATTACCTTGACTGAATAGCCGATATGTGTCACAAGACAATTTCACTATACAATGCAGATGTGATGTGACATCTGTCAGCTGATGTTCCTGGTATATCCACAGCATGTGTATGCTCACATACTCTACCTCGATTCATATGTACCTATTGCTTTAGACATTCTATCCTCTCCTCTACTTGGACTGTTGTGAAGCCTGCAGCACAAACCCTTCCAGATCTCTTCTTCAGTGCTGATGTGACCCTCCCTGTACATATGGGGAAGATTAAATCCAGGCTTGGGACTTAACAGTTAATGAGGTTATGTTAATCTTCAGTTATGCATATGCAACAGTGAGTATAGATGCTCAATCAGAGAACAAACTACCCCTGATATTGCCTGGTTTGTTGGGAGTTCTCTGGAATAAGTAACATCTGACTGATATGGTCCTGGTCAGGTCCCCATCTTTTTGACCATGGTTATTTATGTAGGGCTTCTTATTGTTGCGTGAGAACTGACCTCATGGGCTCATAGCATTCACTGATTGAGCACTTATACTTCTGATGTTGCATTGGAGTGTCTGTTTAACACACAAGACTACATTTTGCTCTCCCCATATGTATATCACATTATTCTGGATTATTGTGGTCTTTCCTTATTGACTGTTATATATGTAATAACAATAATGACATAAATGATATTGCTTCATGTTGGCTGATACACTGTAAATCCCCTGATCATCTATATCAATGTAATTCCCCCTGCCTGCATTCTGCTCTCATATCCTTATTTCCCTGTGTTACTTGGACTTTGTATCCTACCCCCCTCCACCATGATCCTTTGCATACCTGTGATGATTAGTCAACCTGTGGCTTTGTGGCAAGCATGCTTTGGTAATTTTTGTAAATAGTAAATATGATTTATCCGGGATGTTTGTGTGTGTCTCGCCAATGTATTTACCATAGCATTTCTGTAACATCAATGAAAGGACCTTCATACTCCACATCTGTGCTCTGCACCATCAGTTAGGGGTGTCAATAGAATATTCACAGTGTGTTTGCATTACTGATTTCAACCATGAGGGAAGGTTGTTATTGATAATCTAGTTCAGCTTTTGAATCCATGACACAAAGCCAGACAATTATGAGACAGGTGTCTGTAAGTGGCTCACATCATAATAGTGAACATACAGTATCTAACAAAAGTGAGTACACCCGTCACATTTTTGTTAATATTTTAGTATATCTTTTCATGTGACAACACTGAAGAAATGACACTCTGCTACAATGTAAAGTAGTAAGTGTACAGCCTGTATAACAGTGTAAATTTGCTGACCCATCAATAACTCAATACACAGCCATTAATGTCTAAATCATTGGCAACAAAAGTGAGTACACCCCTAATTTGACATGTCCAAATTGGCACAAAATGTCAATTATTTTGTCTGGCCACCATTATTTGCCAGCACTGCCTTAACCCGCATGGGCAGGGAGTTCACCAGAGCTTCCAAGGTTGCCACTGGAGTCCTCTTCCACTTCTCCATAATGACATCATAGAGCTGGTGGATGTTAGAGACCTTGCACTCCCCCACCTTCAGTTTGAGGATGCCGCACAGATGTTCAATACGGTTTAGGTCTGGTAACAAGCTTGGCCAGTCCATCACCTTTACCTTCTTTAGCAAGGCAGTGTCATCTTGGAGATGTGTTTGGGGTCATTATGTTATGCTGGCCTGCAGCTCAGTCTCCCAAGGGAGGGGATCATGCTCTGTTTCAGTATGTCACAGTACATGTTGGCATTCATGGTTCCCTCAATGAACTGCAGCTCCCCAATGCCGGCAGCAGTCATGCAGGCCCCGACCATGACACTCCCACCACCAAAAGTATATCTATACTGAGAAAAAGTAGTTGAAATAATCCCTAAATTACAGATAAATGGATAAGGCACAACGAACACAAAAACATTGATATGAGATGAAACCCTCAGTTTGAACATAAACAGCGATGCAGATAGAGTGGAGGCAGCATCTGACATCATTAGGTAAATGCATATAGGGGGAATTCACAACATATTATATATAGACATATGTGTATATATGTTTGGTCTGGGTCTGCATGCGGGCTGCCAGCACTGGGGAGCTACAGTTCATTGAGGGAACCATGAATGCCAACATGTAGAGTGAAGTACTGAAGCACAGCACAATCCCCTCTATTTAGAGACTGGCCACAGGGCAGTATTCCAACATGATAACGACCCCAAACACACCTCCAAGACAACTACTGCCTTGCTAAAGAAGCTGAAGGTAAAAAGTTGATGGACTGGCCAAGCATGTCACCAGACCTAAAACCTATCGAGCATCTGTGGGGCATCCTCAAGTGGAAGGTGGGGGAGTGCAAGGTCTCTAACATCCACCAGCTCCTTGATGTCATCATGAAGGAGTGGAAGAGAACTCCAGTGGCAACCTGTGAAGCTCTGGTGAACTCCATCCCCATGAGGGTTAAGTCAGTGCTGGAAAATAATGGTGGCCACACAAAATATTGACACTTTCACTTAAGGGTTTACTCATTTTTGATATTTACCCTGAATGAATATCTCCATGTGTCAGAAACACAAATATCATGCATAGCCGTTACTGGAATCAAACTCAGGAATATTACCTCCACCCTCAGCGGCACTAGTGGCTGTTACCCCAACCCTACATTAACACAGGGCTGGTATATTGAAGGAATAAGTATGTACTAATACAATAACGTTGTTTTGTAACATTCATCTGGTGTTTAACAATCAGTACAAACGAAAACAAACAATGTGAGCAATACATAATTTTTATTGTTAGGTGTGAAAATGATAGGAAAAAAAAGTAAAATAAGAGGAAACCATTCCGTCTGTCGATTTGAACCTAAAGAGATAAGAACAATACATCAATTAGAACAATATATGCATTGACTGCAACACCTCAACGTCAATAGATCTTGGACATCAATTGCTTCTATATGCAACATGAACACGTTCTCACCTATTTCCTCTTTCGTTTCTGTGGCTCATGACCCTCCTGGCTTTTGGCCACCTTGGTCCTAGGCCGGCCACGACTTCTTTGTAAGGGTGGCTGGCTCTTCTGCCCCGGACACTGGGGGTAAGGTCTAGGAGGTTGAGGAGGTTGGCTGTGGTGGAAGGATTGGATCCACCTGGAAAGCAACAGATTTGACCTGTCTGGCCTGTCCAGGTGGCTGGCCTTCGCGGGCCATTTCGGCCCTTTGCGCATAGTCCTCCAGCACTTTGTGATGCCTTTTGAGCTCCTCAAATACTCGATCATTGTGGCGTCTCATCTCCAGCACGAATTCTCTGTTCTGCTCCCGCTTATGCTGGAGATGACAGAGGAAGTCATGGCAGTGTGCCGTTGACAACGCCGGAGGCACCATAAGCTGCGGCTCCATGCACCAGGGCACCATTAGCTGCGGCTCCATGTGCTGGGGCACCATTAGCTGCGGCTCCATACATCGGACCAGATGACATCGGCTGTCCCCACATGTCCGGTCTCCCGATTTGCCCAGCCCAATCGACTGGGACCCAGACGCCCTCATCCTCCTGGCTGGAGGGGGCATTGGTGGAGCTGTTGGATGCCATGTTGCTAAGGGCCCAGGGGGACATCCCCCAAATGGTCCTGCTGCAGGTGGTCCTGCATCTTGGCAAGGTGCAGGGCCTGGGATTTCTTGTCCCTGAGATGGCAGGGTACGCCTGTCTGGTATTGAAATGAGACAAGATTTGTATTTGAGTATTGTTGTTCTGAAAATTGATTGATTTGTGTTTCCATATCCCTGAGATCATAGTGACTTGTAATTGGCTGTGAATGTTTGACGCAAATAAAGATTGATCTGCATCATTAGCATTGTGGATCCTGGCTGGGATCTTTCCTGTTATGTGACTGCGACTGCTGGCAGCAGCAGTTGGACCAAGGGGCTGATAGCTGGCGCTGCCGCTGTTATATACATCATTTTCACCTTACACACAAACCCAAAAGCGGTAGCCCTCACCCTAATCCGAAACCCTAACTTAACCCCAACCTAACCCACTAAATCTGCAGGATTATATAATCTCCAGTAAAATGCTGTGACATGTAGAGGCTGCTCACTGCTGCTACCAGCAGTCACGGTCAGATAACAGGAAAGGTCCCAGGGCTCATATGAATATATGTAATGCTGGTGCGGTGTGCCAACTGAACTCATTAGGACACGTTCTCATCTGAATCTGTTGGCCAGTGTGTGAGACAGACCAATTTGTGACCAATCCTCAGCAATGTGTGTTAACATGCTAATATAACATGGTCCAGATTAGGCTGGTACACGACACCCACTTACAGTCCATCAGAGTCTGTATCCGCATATACTGCAGTGTGCACATCCATACATGTAGTCTCATGGGAAGTATAAGCAATCGGAATCTACAGCTGTACCGGGCCTATCCTGTTGTATGTGCGCATATCTGGAATCGCGCCGCTACCGACTCTAGCTACGCCAGCCCAGCAGGCCGGGTAAGTGCTTTTGAGTTTCGGGTTATGGCTACAGTTAGGGGGTTATGGTTAGAGGGTTAGGGTTAGGAAGTGGGGTTTAGGGGGTTAGGGTTAGGGGCTTTGGGTGTACCAACTATTTTTGACAGGTACATGGGGACGAGAGCGCAGCCGCATCCCTAGAGTCGGCGGCGGCACTCTTCCAGCACATACTGAAATGCCCACATAAAATAGGATACATCCGCTATACCTAGTTTCAAGATGTACATGGGTTCTAAGCAGTAGGAGTGTTAAGCCAAACAGCTATGAATGGGCCATTTTAACATGGTGTAGAGACTGACAGGGGAAATCATGACAATAAATACACAATTGCAATGGAGTTGTCATGTATGCTTTATATGCAGCAAACATAACAGTAACATCAATAGATTTGCAAAAAGCTATTCACAATCAGTCATGGGTGGAGGTATTGGACATAGATTTAATTGCTAACAATTCTGACAAGTATATTTCTTCACACTGGATTTGCATGGTTATTGCTGCCTCATATATCTGTAGTCACAACCACATATCTTACAGTGAAATTCAATGTCAGTTATCTATGTGTGTGGGGTACATGTGCGTGCATATGAGGGTATGAAGGTGTATATGGTACTCACATTGCAGGCTTTCTGACCCACCCGAGTTTACCAGGCCAAGGATGCCCACGACTTCCGCTGGCTCTATCATCTCCTTGACTGTGGCCTCCCAACCGGGGTACGTAAAGGTAGCAGGAGGCCCACCACCGGTTCCACAGGCCGCATTGGCCTCCTCCGCCATTTTCTTTTTTACCATCATGTGGCAGTCCTGGTACCGGGGCTGGACAGTCTGCCAGGTACGGTTGGCATGACCCAGTGCAGAGACTTCTTCAGCGATTGCCCTCCAGGCATCTGTCCTCTGCCTGGGCCTCACCTCACTCCCGCCGGTTAGTATGGAGTGGTGTGCACATACTCCACTTGGGAGCACATCAATCTCCTGAGGATGGAAGTTGGCTGCTCTTTTTTTTCCAACAGCAGCTTGCTGGCCAGCCTGTGGCTGGGGTCCCTGCTCTCTCTGTCCTCTCCCTGCACTGCCTTCTCTGTCTCCCCCCATCTCTCCTCCCTCTCTGTCTTTCTCAATCACTCTCTATCTCTCTCTCTCTCTCACACACTTTCTATTTATCT
Organism: Discoglossus pictus; assembly: GCA_027410445.1. NCBI lineage: Eukaryota > Metazoa > Chordata > Amphibia > Anura > Alytidae > Discoglossus > Discoglossus pictus. Next base: position 141,571,335 of record CM050169.1, read on the forward strand.
CTCTCTAGCACTCTAACACGCACTCTCACACACTAACTCACTATCTCTCTCTCTCCGTCTCGTTCTATCGCTCTCTCTCTCTGTCTCTTTCTATCAATCGCTCTCTTCTCTTTCTCAGCAAAATCCCTCCAACTCCAAGACCTGTGTGTCCACTTGCACAGTATACAAAACAGTGACAGATTTATGAATTTCCCACACTTTTAAACTATTTGCGGCCTTGATTGGCATCTTCTTATTGGTTAATTGATTCCAGTTGGCGCCAGGAAAACCAGGTTTACGGGCTTGAGACTGCTGGCCGTAACTCACGCCCGGCTGCATTTCAAGCCCGCAGTCGTTGCGACTCTGAAATTATTCTGAAGACCCCTAAGGCCGTAGCTCCTTGCTCAAGCCCGTACGCACCTTTTTGGTGTAAGTAAGCTGCGGCTCGGTTTTAGCTAATTACGGCCTTGACGGAAGGGTTCAGGTAGCATTTGAATAGCGACCTTGGCTTTCTTGCGTCTGAAACTCTTGCGGCCGTATAAGATCAAAGGCTTTTCCAGCTGTGCGGGCGGCCGCAAGGGATAACAGGGCGCCGGCCGCAAGCCTGCTGAAGCCATTGGCGTTAAGGGAATAGAATAGGGAACTAGCTTGCGTCTGGTCCTTGCGCCCACGCATCTCCTACGGCCGTTCATAGAACAAGGCCCATAGAAAGAACAGAAATGTGTATGTTTTGTAGTAAAGAGAGGTTAAGGGTGCATGTGCATATTAAAAGACCACTGAAGGGTCATATTTATAGTATGCACTTGTGAAGACCTTGACTTAATAATGGACTCATTTTAGTGTATGTATTTAATTACAAATAACATATATTACAATTTAATTTTGAACTATTAGAATCAATTTTACCTTACTGGCAGCAGACATTTGCTTTTACTCCTAACAGATTTATATGCCTAAAATGAATCTTGGATGCAGATAACATCTATATTCAGTGCTAGTAAAAGACTGACACTATGAAGAGCCACTTGACAATATGACTAAATGGAAGAGCAAGCCCCAGTACAATAAACTCTCCTTCTCTAAGAATCAGACAAATTGTCAATCCAAGAGGGAAGCTCCAAAGACACAAGCTCCAGAGACAGAGGCTGCAAATTTTACGATTTGTTCTAAAAGTGCTGTTAGGATCACACTGCTAATTTTGTCAGTTTATTATATATTTCACAAACATTAAAATTAGTGGTCCTTTAAGTGTGTGTATCCCTAAAACATCTTGCACGCTACGGCAATGTTAGTAAGAAGATGTAAGACAAGCAAGTAGCAGGGCTTTTTTCGGAAACACCTTCCATGGCTAATCAAAATGTTAGATGCATTAAACTGCCTTTGTTCAGGATTTATAGGTACGTTTTCTCTACTGCAGATTACTGCAGACCAATTTTTAATGTAAGAATATGATATTTTGCATTATAGAAAAAATAAATTTAGGTGCAGTATCTACATATTCTCCTGTCTTCTAAGTCCAGTTTCTTTTAGGCAAAATTCCAAGGTGTCAGCAAGCAGAATAAATGGATTTATGCGATTATAACTTTGCCACAAAAGAATTTCTTGTACAAATTGTTGATTATTCTTGGCACATTGAACTTGATGCTAATAAAATAATGGAGCCCATAAAACAAGTCCAATTATCTTTCATTGTAGAACACATATGTCAATTATATTTCTCGGGTTTCTTAAGCCCCAGAGTAAAGGCTGTATGTCTCAGGGGGTTCCCAGCATGGAGGTAGATTATCATTTTGTTGAAGATGTTATTTTCTAGTGTGAATAATGCAGGTATTTACAATGACAGGCTCTCTTCTAATCCTAGGTCTGTGGCGTTCTACTTAAACTTTGCTAGTATCTCATGCAATATAAGGTGCCACCACTGTCCACACGGGTGTCTCAAGCATAAATAGATAAAATACAAGAGGGGAGGGGAGAGAAAGCTCTCTGTCCCCTCTTGTATTTTATTTATATATCCAAATTAAACTAGTTCTGATTTTTATGTGACAGTACATTTTTACCTTATGTTACACCTCAGCATAGAGTACCATCAATAGGGGTCTAAGTACTCAGCATAGTCCCAATTTTCCACTAAAATATACTTACTTATTTTTGCATAAAATATTATAAACAGCGCTTTAAGTAATTGTTTGAGTTTTATTTTTCTTAGCAAAATAATCTAATACTATTTTAATCTTTACTTTCCCATTTAGCTTTATTTTTTTTATTTTAATGGAATTTTTTTTATGGAAATTGTATTTAAAAGACACCAACAGCCTGGCAAGATGGTAAATACTAATACCACTCATTTTCTCAAAAACAAAGTCACTCTTGATATATTCACTCTAGTCTCTGCCTGGTTTAATTACTATTATTCAGCAACACAGAGGTACGGGTGCATATATCAGGAATTACTTATTTAATTACTTATTATATCCTATTTAGCCAGTAGAGGGACACCTCCTGGGTATCCTATTTAGCCAGTAGAGGGATACCTTTTGGGTATCATATTTAGCCAGTAGAGTTTGACCCCCTGCGTATCATATTTAGCCAGTAGAGGGAGACCTCCTGGGTATCCTATTTAGCCAGTAGAGGGAGACCTCCTGGGTATCCTATTTAGCCAGTAGAGGGAGACCTCCTGGGTATCATATTTAGCCAGTAGAGGGAGACCCCCTGAGTATCATATTTAGCCTGTAGAGGGAGACCTCCTGGGTATCATATTTAGCCCATAGAGGGAGACCTCCTGAGTATCCTATTTAGCCAGTAGAGGGAGACCTCCTGGGTATCCTATTTAGCCAGTAGACGGAGACCTGCTGGGTATCCTATTTAGCCAGTAAAGGGAATATATAATTTTTCCATAGAAATTACAAATATAATTGTCATGTTTTTTGTCAATGTTATCATCATTGCTAGATTTACATACAGACAGGGGTTCCTCAATTCCAGTTGCCCTTTCTTGACCAACATCAACTCAACTATGTCACGCATGCCCATTCTCACACTACTCTGTTATAAGCTGCTATAAATCCTCTGGTGCACTCTCTGATTGGCTTACCTGAAGCCATGTAATATAGAACAAGTAGGATACTTTATTATATGAGTAGCAACACATAGGCATGAGCATGCCCATTCTCATATATAATTTTGTTCGAAGATGCTATAAATCCCCATGATGCAGTCACTGATAGACAGTACCAGAAGCCATGTTTGTAGCACATATAATAAGGGACAAGTAGAACGGGATTGCAGTGTTATGATGTGTGAGCAGTTAAATAGATGCCCCATGAGCCTAGCTCCAGAGCTTACCCATTGATAAAGATCTCTATGAGAATCATTACTGCTACTACATAAAAATCTACCATAGCAGAGGGGTTGACATTCTTTATTCATTTGACATGTATATTGAGAGTTATTTGTCAAATGGAGTGAAAAATCAGTTATAACAATTTTTACTACTGAACTTATGCAGAGAATGGAATAAGAAATGAGACATACTAGGGACTATTTTCTCATAGTGTAAAAAATTGAATTATTATGTAATTACCATTTCTGACAAATAAAGTAAAAGAGTAATTGTTGACTTTCTGGCTAACTTATAATACTTTTTGGGATATTTGCGGGGAAGATTTAAAAAGAAAAAAAAAACATATACGAAAGTTTATTACTATATTATATGCACCATTCTCCAGCTGTTTAATTAAGGGCCTTGATTTAAAATATTTTTACAGTGCAGTTTCTTTTAAAATAGAAATCAGGTAGGGAATAACAAAATATACAAAGTAATATACATATGCATATTTTTTATTACTATTTGCAGAGCATATGTTCGGTTTTAAAACTACATAATATTATGGAAATGGGAATTATCGGTCTTTCTGGTGTGAATTTACAGAAGTCATAGGAAATTTCATGAAGAGGATCATGATTAGTATTTTCAATACCGCACAAAGGATCATAATTTGCAATTAAAAGGATACATTGCAGCTCACAGAATAGGATGCAATTGCGTTTTTACTATATGGTGACATCTTGAAGTTTCAGGGACGTTTAGTGAATTTGGGCCTTTGTTACAATTACTGACCAATAGAGTTCTGTCTATATTTAGTGCAACCAATTACTCTCTATGTCCCGTGGCTGATTCATGACTCAGACAGACAGGCTCTTTTTCAATACATCTTACTTGCTATAAGAGGTGGGTGGTTCCGCTTGAGAAATATCAAGTAATTTAGAAAACAAAATAGCTTGTATACCCACAGCAGGAAATTGTGTTTGTGGAGACAAATAGCTTGGGAGATAATTAGGTTCTAAGCAGGAAAAGTTACTGTGTGTTGGTATTTGCTCTCTGGTAATACTTTTATATTGTTTAAGATTATTTTTATTTATTTTTTTAGCATATAATCAAATTGATATGTAACAAATGTTATTGTATTATTTTAAGTTTTTTTAATAAATGTAATTGAAGCTGTTACTCAAATATGTATTAGTGTGTTTGTTTGTGCATCCTAGTATTTGTTTAAAGTGACAGCAAAGGTTTCAGTTCCTGCAAAAAGGAAATGTACACAAATAAATTAATATAATTACAGTTCTCGTTTTTAAACATTTTGAGTGGAAGTGATAAATAATTGAGATTTAAAGTAATTAATAGATTTTCTATATAGGGCTTCCCTCTAAGTCTCTGTATCATGGTACATTTATTAACTCTCACAGTGGGGGTGGTTGGATAGTTGGATAATGGTCACCAGGGTCACTATCAGAAATCTTGGGACAAATGTAATAACCAGGCGTCCCCAACCAGAAGCACTCCAGTCTTTCATATTTGCATTATCCAGCCTTTATGTTAATAGTACATTTCATAGCCTTGGGATTTATAGCTTATACTTGCACTGCTAAGAGATGGGTGGACAACAAATGTTAACACTTTGGAGTCAGATAGGCTGCTTTAGGAGTTCTGTTCCTCCCGCCCTTGATGACAGAGGGCAAAATATAAATGCCTGCCATTGTGGGGACCCCTTCCAGGTTGGGCCACTCACAAAAACACCTTCTGACATACAATCAATTTATTTTGTATCTGGCAATGCTCCATTGTAGGCTAGCAATGTTCTTTCTTAAAAAAACAGAAGTCTGTGGCTTCCACTAATTAAGTTTATAAGAATCTCTTTTTATTTTAATTAAAGTTAAATTGGGAATACATTTAAAATATTAATACATCATTTTATTTTTGTAGTAAAATAAACAACAATCATTAAAAACTAAAGAACTGTTGCAGAACTGAAAAGTATATATCAATAATTACAACTGATTGTTATTAAAAGTGTGTGGCAGTATTAAATAATCAAGCTTAAAAGCTAGGTATTTTAAGCATACATTTAGCTAAACATATCTGAACTTTCTGTTCCTTTATTGAAGACCATTTGGGGGTGATATGGAAGAACAACATGCCTAGATTGACAATAGTCTTTAATGTTTTTATACTGACTAGTAAATAACTGAGAGAATATTTTATGTACTTTTTGCTTAGATATTCATTTTCAAGCTTAATTATGTCATATCATAATTTTCAACTGCAAAAATATGTATTTAAATGAATATATACAATAACAGGGGGTTTTGTGTCAGTTTATGCACAGAGAGTAGAAAACTACCCTAAATCTTGACAAAGAGAATGTTTCCATCAATTCTAATATATTAATATTATTATTGTTATTATTATTATTATTGATTATTTGTAACGCGCCAACATATTCCATAGTTCTATGCATACGTTAACTTCCAGGCAAAGACAAATTAAATATTAACACATTACAAAGATGGAGGTCCTTCTCTTTGAGCTTAGAATCCAGTGTCCATAGTGCTTTCCCCAAAGCACAATGCAAGATTGAAAACTCGCAGACTTACAATCTAAATGTTTTGTGTGTGGTGCAGGAGGGTGAGAGAAGTGTTGTGCATGTTAGGAAGGAAGGTGATAGGCTTCTTTAAACAGATGTGTTTTTGGTGAGGTTTTGAAGGTTTTGAGGCAATATGAAATATTCAATTGTATTAATGTTTAACTTTTGACAATTCATGTTAAAAGCACTGCTTGATATTCCAACACCATCTCTAATATATCTTGTATTTTACCTTTGAGTGCTTTAACCTCCTGCCCTAGATGTGTAAATATTGGGTTGTCCATTACTGACACATTCTTCTGTTCTTGCTAAGACACTCCAGATCTTCCCCGTGTCCAGGAGTCTTAATGTATTTGGCATCGTTTCCTCTTTATCTCAGTTCCCAGACTCCATTCCACAGCAGGGACAGGTATCATATACCTCAGTCACTACTACCTACAAGCAGCTTTTATGTTAACTTGTTTCATAAAGAAAAGGGTCCTTCCATATAAACAAAACCCTTTGATGACATGTCAAAAGTCTACTGCGATTAGACACAACAGGTAATGAAGTCAGGTGTGAAAGAATTAGCAAACAGTTTCTTCCAGGTTTTACTTCAAAGTCTGGATCAGACCTCAGCCTATCTGCCCTTTCAATCTCTCACACTTCACAGGATATAGCAGTAAGGAGATCCCTCTATGTTCCTGTTATCAGATCTGGATGTTCTCTGATCTCTCTCTTTGGGAGGCCTGCATGGTCTTGAGTTTGGAAAAGTAAGGAAACAATGGGGCTTAGGACAATTCATTTCTGGTATCCATGTAAGCCAAATCTCCTGAGTATAAAAGAAGGTCAAGGGTCAACTTTAGTCTGAGCAGTTAAACCAGGATGGAAGATGAAAGTCTAGGTGGCCAAGTGGACTACATCTGCCATAAAAGGGTATAACTTAATAATATACACATCTCCCTAATTTTAAGTTTTCTATGACAAATGAGTGGTTTATAGTGTAGAAAATGTTTATTACATTGAGCATGGGAGAGGGAGGGGTTACTTTCTTCTCTTGTCCTGGACTGAAGGCAGGAAATACATGTACATTCAAAATCTTTTGTTTTATTCCCATCCTTTATAATATGCACAGATAACACATAGGTGCATTTTATTTACACCATAGATGTATTTAGGCTTTATTCTGCCCTAGGTCATTCAGATTAGTGCGCCCCCATGCTTCACTTGCAGCTTTCCCATTTGTAGATCTGAAATCCTAAGTTTATGGGTGTTAATGTATACATGTCACAAAGCGTCAAGTACACTTACAGACAAAAATATAGACATTTAAATGCTCCCTGAAAATGTGCTGCCCTAGGTCTGATCCTTATGGGCCTTGGCAGAAATATACCCCTTCTACTAATTAGCATTTTAGGTTATGTATCCATTTTTGGCAACACAGTTTCAATAGATAAATTATATGTTAATTCCTTTATGCAGATCTGTACTATCTAAAATATGTATATGATTCTTTAAGGAACACTAGCATATAACACTACAAGACTATGTGTGAACAAATGGGTATTAATAGAATGTACATTAAAGAAAGGGAAAGTATGTGTTAAAAAGTTTGAGAAAATACTATCAACTGACAAATCTGCCGATATAAGTGAGGACAGAGAATCAATACCATTCCCTTGATTGTTTGTGCTTCCAATAAAGTCTCCCATGATAAAATCCTATCTCGTATAATGATGTTCACAATCTTGAAGGTGAAACTAGCAAGGTCACTCTTCTCCCCCCCCTGCGTCCTTTTATACCGTCATCAACCCAAAACAAATTATTACATTTATCTGATACTCAGGAGAGCATGTAGCAATATTTTTAAATGGGTGGCAAAATGTATTTGGCAACTATGGAAAGCCCTGTCATATAAATGTATATTTTCTTCTTATACCTTTCTCTTTCATTACCTTCCTTCTCCTTGACTACTTTCTCCCTAGTCACTTCTCACTTCTTGCCCTCTTTCCATCAACTCCACTAATACTGCTGCTAGAAACTGTAACATGAGGTGGGTCTGCATGCAGCAACATTGCACTGTTAGAGTCAAATCCTGTGGGTGTGGCCTTAGGTCACAGCTGTGCAAGATGAGAGGGAATAGGAAGAAAGGGTAAAGTTCCAGAAGGAGAAAATCTTACTTTGGAGTCTTCTTAGAAGTAAGTGTACATTTAGGCGGATAATATCAATTGTCACATAGTTAATGCATTTATACAGGCAAAAGAAAAATAGTCAATCACTGATATAGTTTCTAAAGTGTGAGTAACGCTCCAGTGGGAGAGCATGCGCACTTTAGAAACTATTTATACAGATTTATGTACATGCCACAGTGTGCACTGCACAGTACCAGCCGTGCATGTGCACTGCGTGCTGAAACCTGAGCATGTGCAAATTGTGGCACAACCCACTCATACACATGCACAAAGTGCGGCGCAAACCATGGCACAAGGAGAGGGAAAGGAACAGAGGGGGAAAGACACGGGGGGGGGGAGTCAAAAGGGGGAAGTAGATTTTTTACCAATTTAATAGTGGGTTTATATGTTCGTTCCCCTTCTGGATCATTACCTGGTTGTGGTGAAGGGGCTTGAGTACTTCAATGAAGCTGTGAGCTAAACCATGTAGGTCATAGCAGAGAGGTCAGACAGATAACGGTCCACTGGAGAAGAAACTGGCAAACCACTCCAGTGTATTTACCAAAAAAACATATGGATGAGCACAACCAGAAACAGACAGCCTGCGTCTGTGCTGCGTCCATATGGATACCGAGACCCGACTGAAGGACTGAAAACCAACAACAACAATACATTTGTTATCTACAGCGCCAAGCAAAAAAAAGCCAATGCTAATTGATTGCATCAAACATTTAAATAGTGTTGGCTCATGGCGTATGGCCTATAGATATCTTTTCACCTCTGTGTAATAAGAACTAGTGCACCACCAACAATGTAAGTAGCTTGCCCTTTGGATTGGTGTCCACTTATGCCATTAGATATCTAGTGTAATATATTCGACTGTATGCCAGGACCGAAAAAATCAGCAGACTTCCACCCATAATTTTTGGCTTTTGTCAGTGTAGCGCTGCTGATCTCCTTCTATAAACATAAATCTTTTTATGATATTACACTGCTAGTGAATAGTATTTGATGTGATTATCTTCACATTACAATAGTCAAAAATCTAAAGTTATGTTGCAAACCTTACCGAATACCAAAATAGACATTTTGCTAAATCGGCAATGAAAAGTGATGGCTACTTCTCTTTAAATGCCTTATTATCTTTTCTACATTAAAAAACAACAGTACATTAAATATTTATCAAACTTTTATATTTTTAGATGTCCATTAATATTTAAACTCCTTATATCTTTGTACTTTATCTGCTAACGTATGATTTTCTCACTAGCAATATTTAAAACTGTATATTTATATTATTTTATGAAGTATTTTCACTAGTGTCTGAAAATAGAAGTTCAGTGGAAGAATATAAGGATTTCCCTGTTGTAATAAAAAAAACTTGTTCTTATGTGTGATACCAGTACAGACCAGAAGGTGGGAGTAGACTAACAGAAGATATTCACAAAGATGTAAAAAAACGTTTGTGGTAAATCATTTTCATTTTAGTCGATTAAATTATACTTTTTAACAGCAGTCCATTTCTATAAAGAAAAACAACATGCACTTAATGAGACACTGTATTTTGCTGTTAAATTCTTCCGTTTTAAAGAACTAGTACTTATAATACCATTTTTTTTATAGTAATAAGGAATCCCATGGAATGGGAATTTGACCGGGCTAGTAACAGGATGGGAGGTTTGGGTGATCTGCCAATTGGTTATGTGTGGGGTTAATATAAGGGGTTGGTGTTAAAAGGGGAGGGATGGTTTTGCAACAGCTTTATTTAACAGTTCTCTTGACCTATGCAAGGCCCAGTTGGTACGTACATATAAAGATTATACGCCAATCATACATTGAATATAATGAATAGACACAGACCACTTATTGGAGGGAAATCGGCCACAGTGTTTATTGGTAAACACAAATAACGTAGTAACCATAACAATAATAATAATAAATTAACAATGACCATGTGAGGGGAGGAGCCTGGCCATAGACAGTACACCCTACGCCCTGAACCCTTGTCCAGGGCCTACCGTGCTGGAAGAGCCGTACCACCGTAGGGTAGGATCTCACTCACTTTACCACTGTCCCGGCGACTCCCCTCACCACCCGCCGCTGTGACAACAAAATACATTTTCTGTTAACATATATTACAGATAAATCATATACCCAGAACAAACAACCACTTAATACAATCAACTAAATAAATACCACTCATATCATCATTAATTTTTTTTTTCTTAGGAACATTTATTTAATTATTCGTTCCTTTATTTTTATAAGGGATGGACCGTTGGGTATCTACTCACATGGCTTTCTAGTAGCACCATGGCGCAAATGGTGCCAAAGAGCCTATAAATGGCTCCACCCCCCAGCTAGCCACTTCCAATAACGTCCCCTGGTACTGCCAGGTCAAGTGGCCCCTCCTCTCAACCTCAGGAGACCTGGGGGTGATCTACTGAGCCATTCATTTCTGTTAAGTCTGTAGGTTTTTTCACATCTTCCGTCCCACCCTTCCCTGTTCTACCCTGGTACAGCAGTTATGCCTCCTTGGATCATCGGCAGAATATCCAGTATAACAGTCTTGTCACAGCTGATTGGAGGAGGGTGCCTGCCCACAGTGAGGTGTTGGCATCAGGGTTTGCTCATGAGGTATCGGTACTCTTGGGGCAAGGGGTCCCCTCTAGTTGAGGTTATGGGTGGGCAAGCACCTCTCATCATTTGTTCTTATTACCTGTTAAAAAAATCACTAATAAAAGAGCTGTGGCCTTTAAATTCACAATCTATATGTGTGTGTGTGTATTTATTGTTAGTTATTACAGTTTGAGAATCCGTATTTACTATGACACGGTCAAATACTTTCATAACAACCTTTACATTAATTACCTATTTATGTAATTTCATGCTATCCTGGCTGTCTCCACTCTTGCCTTATTAGCCTCCCAGCTGTGAGTCTCTGTTTCTTGGCAAGTAGGTGGGACCCTTGAAGGCTGAAATTAGCTCATTGACATTCAGTACTTTTACATCATAGATAGTTGACTTTATATGAAGTCATTGTAAGACAACAATGAAAATGGCTAAGACTACATATGATTGCATTCAATAGGTGACTAATTAAAAGTTTTTGTTTCTTAACTTTATAAAACATTTCTCCCATTACTATTTTTAAAATAATAGATAATGTCATAAATAAAAAAAACACCTTTATTACATTCAGCAGCACCATAGATGACTCCATTAAATCTAATCTATCTGTCTGATCAAGTGGACTAGCGGTACAAGGCATGGACATAAAATATTTAACATTTTAACAAGTATTTATATGTAGGGTCACCCAAACTGCGGTCCACTGAAGATGGAACTGGCAACCCACTCCAGTATTTTTGCCAAGATAGCCTTATGGATAAGCACAGCCAGAGACATATCCATACATGTTTCTCATGTTTGCTGCGGTCCATCGGGCCAACGAGAGATGCAACTGAACAAGTAAAAAACACAATTTTAAATTATAATATAATATATTTTACAGAGTACTAACCAGTAGGAGATAGTTACAATTATGTTTTGAGGTCAGTCAACTGTTATGGAAGTCTCCAAGTTTTCTGCTTTTTTGAGCTCCCAATCTAGTGGTGATAGGGACACAGGAGTGACAGAAAAGTTGGGGTGATTGAGGGATAGATTTATAAAATGATACTAATTGTATTACAGGACTGATGTAACGAGTTTCTATCCTAAGTACTTTGGGAATTCACCATGGACATTGGATTCTTAGCTCAAAGACAGGGCCCTCCTTCCTTTGCTAATTGTTAATCTGTATTTATCTTTATCTGAACTTAGTTTATGTATAGCCTACGGAATATGTTGGCGCATTATAAATAAACTATAATAATAATAATGTACTTCCTGAAGCAGTTAACATTGGATAAATGTGATTTATGATGAACAGTGGGGTTAATAGTAGGTGCTGTGGGGATGCATAGGATAAAATAAGAAAAAATATAAGATTTGAGTAAAGCTGTCATCTTAATAGAATGAAAAACCCAACTAGGACCAACAGCCACATTAAATTAGAAGCCCATAGAGGCATTGTGAGACCCGCAACTGCTGCACGCTTGAAATTTGGCAGAGTTACAGAGCTATTAAATTAGAACATGCCACGAGTTACGGGCTTGAGGCGCAAACCTTAAACCATTTGTCGAATGTTGGATGCCAGGCCTGAACTTGATCAATTAGTTAAACCCGTAGTTATGGGTTTAGTAGGAGCCAATGGCAACAGTGATCGTCATCATTACGTCACCGAAAAATGGAGGTTGGATTTCAATCCCTTATGGGTTTGAATTACGAGTTATTATATGAATTAACACATTGATTGCTTGGATTGATATACTGTAACATGGAATTTAAACATAACAAAAAACATTTTATATTACCGATTTGCGAGCTTCAGAATGTTGTGCTATTTATTTCAATACCTGACATCACTTTCCCTTTTATTATATGTACAGTAGTGTGTGTATATTTGCATTTACAGTGCTACGAATTGGACTTTACGCCCCTTGCGGGTTCTCTCTAGTACCCGTTGGCTTCTTGGCTCCTTTGCGGGTTACGTGCTTGAATGCCAGTGAATTTGTAGCAATTTAATAGCATGATTGGAAACGTAACAGTTATGGGCTTGACAGATTTCAAATTTTCACTTCCTGTAGAGTTTTATCACACCTAACCAGCAAGTCGTTCGTGGGTAGATTTAAGAGGCCAATTTAATAGCCGTAAGTCTTGCGGGCTACGGTTTTCAACGTAGAGGGAATTTAATGTAGCTGCAAGACTCAGGATTTTTTATTTTTTTAATAATCATTGGAAAATTAACTTTTTAGTTACATATGATATTTTGCACAAATATTATATGTAAATGTTTTATTTTACCTCATTTATATTGTAAGTTAAAATTGAGAATTAAAATCTTTTGTTCAAATGGAAGAATGTAAATGTTTAACATTTAAGATTTTTTCATTAATAATTAATAAACTAGGATATTTACTAAATAATAATAAGGTATTATAAGCTCATAGTTATTAAGCTCCTAGTTGTTATTCAATTTTCATGAATTAGCATTGATATCATATGTTATATGTAATATATAAATAGTGTAATTAGGCAAATGAAACCAAGATTAATGAGGAGCTATCGCTCTCTGCTTCTTCTCATCAGGAGAAACAGTATAGAACTCTAGGAATTGTATTAATAATCAATGACTAATTAAAATGTCTAGGACATTATATTGCTGTCAGGTTTAAGTAATAAGGGGTAGACAGACACAAACAGCCTAATTAAATTGCGATTCGATAAATTTAAAAGGGCTCTATTTAAGCACACAGCATATTTTATTTACAGAAGTTTTTAGTTAGTGAAGACCTTGCTTTTGGATAGAAGTTCACTAACTAAAAACTTCTGGAAAAAAAATATGCTGTGTGCTTAAATAGAGCCCTTTTAAATTTGTTGAATGGCAATTTAATAAGGCTAAAAGTGTTTGCCAGGAGAAGGTGAGTTCACAGATCTTCATCAGATGTTGAGGTTCCAGGAATGTGAAAGTCTTGCCATACCTGTAGAATAATATATCAAAAGGTGATGGATGTTTCTGAGATGATATTAAAATAATAATAATTTGTGCAAAGTAGTGTTACTGCAACCCTTACATAAACGTTTAGTCCAGAGGTAGGCATGTTTGCCCCTGGAGAGCCACAACCAGGCATAGATTTGAGGATTTCCTTTGTGTGCACAGGTGAGACAATCAGGGTGACTGAAGAAACAATAGTCTCACCAGTACGCAGCAGGGATATCCTGAAATCCTGGCATGTCACCGACTCTTCAGCTACAGCTCTCAATTACTACTGTGCTTCCAGATGAGTGTTATAATGTGATGAGGTTAGTGTTGGGGATTTCAAGTAAGCATGGTAGTAGCAATCACTTGTATAATATCTCTACATGTTTCACCCATTATAGGGCTTCTTCAGGAGTCTCACCACAGCTCACCTGTTAGTAGCAATGATGGAACTTAGTGATGCCAGAATATGAAGTACGTTTCCAAGTGCATATCTGGTGTTATAATTCCATGGGAGTTAATTAGCACAATCCAATGTGGCCTTTATCGTTAGTACTAGTAACAGCAATTTATAAGGGATTTTAAAAAAAAGTAACAAGTAAAATTCCCATTCAGGCTAGGCTATGCAAGTGATATTACAGACTGATACATGGTTATAATCTAATGTGCTGGAATGGAGTAAAAACTCTGATAGAAATTAGAAAATGTATGTTTGCAAATAAAATATAATAAATATATACACATAAATAAAAAGATTAGAGAGAGACAGAGAGAGAGAATCTAGAATGTGTAACAGTTGTATCCCTCATTGGATATTATTGTTTTTGGTTCATATTATATTCTTTTTTTTCAAATATGTATTACAAAACACATTTTAAGACTCCCTGTTATTATAGAATGTCGTAACAACCATGAACAGACTTTTTTTATTTGTCTGACTCAATACACAATTTTAGGTAACTGATTTACATACACTTCTATGGATTCTATACACTGCATTTTGATGTAACATAATTAAAGGCATGTAACGTTCAGACAGATGTCTAGGCCTTGCAGCATATAGTTGCTAATATTTTGTATAGCCCTGCAAAGATGGGATAAAAGGAAAGAATCATCAAAGACATTTACAAAAATATCAAAACCTCTTGTAATATCCCACATTTTGCAGCAAGCATGGGGGCTATTGGAACCCATATAGAGAATCTGACAACAGTATCACTTTGTTCTCTAAAGGTAACCTGTCAGGTGCAAACACTTTATCTGCTCTTGTATTTGCAGATTGTAGCTGGGTGTGGCTGTGTTGTAATATATGGACAGCTGGAGAATGCTATGTTCTCGAGTAGAACACAGTGCCCAGGTGTGACAACATAGCACTCTCTACAGTAGTACTAAGTTTCATGATTTCAGGATATCTCTACATAAGTCAAGGAGTGTATTATATATGTGCCACTGGCTGTGTGATTTTACTTTTCATTTGCTGTTATTGCACTAGGTAATTAAGTAATACATTTTTGATTCTCAGAGCACACACAGTTTCTCGACCAAGGGGTGAGGAGACAATGGTCACCCCCTAACCCTCATATTTTACTTACAGGAGCAACCCCTGTATGAGGTTTTGTATTTTCTCAGTAACCAGCATGCCAATTTAGGAACATCAGTAATGGATGATCAGTCTCAAGATTACCAATTTATTAAAAATAATAATTAAAAGGGGCCTCAAATACAGTGGCAGGCACTTCACAACGGCAGAGCCATAGCAACATAAAGTGTATGATTGCTAACGCAAGAATTTTGCCTGGGAAAATGGATGAGCTAGAAATATTAGCAGTACAAGAAAAATGGGACTTAATAGGCATTACGGAAACATGGTGGGATGAATCTCATGACTGGACTGTTAATCTGGATGGTTATAGCCTATTTAGGAAAGATAGGGGAAATGGTAAAAGAGGAGGAGGGATCTGTCTGTATGTTAAGCCGGAATTTAAGCCTATAGTCAGAGAAGAAATTTATGCGGGAACTAACGGCATCATTGAATCTTTGTGGGTTGAGCTAAATAGTGGAGGAGCTAATTCTAAACGCATATTGGTGGGAGTATGCTATAAACCCCCAAATATAGCTGAAAGTGAGGAAATACATTTATTGTTACAGATTGGAAATGCAGCTAAGCACGGGCAAGTTCTAATAATGGGAGACTTTAATTACCTTAAATAAACGGGATAAATGAGACCAGCAGCTCAGCTAAGGGGAGCAGGTTCTTGAGCACACTCAGGGATCATTATCTGGCCCAGGTAATACAAGAACCTACTAGAAATGGGGCCATCTTGGATTTAGTCATCACAAGTAATATTGATATAATATCAAATGTAAAAATAGGGGAACCCTTGGGGAACAGTGATCACAACACAGTATCATTTGAGATTGAATACAAAAAACAGAGTTGTAAGGGGCCAACAAAAACTCTACATTTTAAAATGGCTAACTTTAATGGGCTATGGGCAGCAATACAACATATAGACTGGGACAGACAGGGAAAAATACTGAAAATAAATGGACAACATTCAAATCCTTACTAAATAAACATACTCATCAGCATGTACCATGTGGAAATAAAATGAATAGGAGTAAATCACATCCCATGTGGCTTAACAATGACTTAAAGATCATGATGAGGAAAAAGAAATATGCATTTAAATTATACAAGAAGGAGGGAACAGAGGCAGCTTTATGTGACTATAAGGAAATCAACAAGTCTTGCAAAATGGCTATTAGACTGGCTAAAATAGAAAATGAGAAGTCAGTTGCAATGGAAAGTAAGACTAACCCTAAAATATTTTTTAAATATATTAATGGGAAGAAGGCAAGGAAGGAATCGATAGGACCATTACAATGGGACACCGGCCATCTGATAATTAGTGACCAGGAAAAGGCAGATGAGCTAAATAGGTTATTTTCGTCGGTTTACACAAGGTAGGTACCAGTGGTTGGGACACTGCAACATAATAGGGGTAAACTACCTTCACTAAATAATTGGTTAATGCAGGAAGAAATCCAAAAGAGGTTGGAGAAAATAAATGTTAATAAAGCCCCAGGTCCTGATGGAATACATCCAAGGGTCCTGAGGGAGCTGGGTTCTGTAATAGCCAAACCATTATATCTAATCTTTCAAGACTCACTCACTACAGGGTATCTACCAGATGACTGGAGAAAAGCAGAGGTGATACCTATATTTAAGAAGGGATCTAGAGCAAATCCGGGGAATTATAGACCAGTGAGCCTCACTTCTGTAGTTGGGAAGCTTTTCGAAGGGTTAATAAGGGACAGAAGGGACAGAATACAAGAATATGTCTATTTGAACAGGATCATAGGTAGCAGTCAACACGGATTTATGAAGGATAGGTCGTGTCAGACCAATCTAATTAGTTTTTATGAGGAGGTTAGTAGGAACTTGGATTAGGGCAACTCAGTGGATGTAGTCTTTTTAGATTTTTCAAAGGCATTTGATACAGTGCCACATGGAAGACTAGTGAGCAAACTAAGGGATACAGGAATTGCAGTAAATATCTGCTCATGGATCGATAGCTGGCTAAAAGACAGGAAGCAAAGGGTTGTTGTGAATGGAACATACTCCGATTGGTCTAATGTGATAAGTGGGGTTCCTCAAGGTTCAGTATTAGGTCCTCTCCTTTTTAACATATTTATTAACGACATTGAAGTAGGACTCGAAAGTAGTGTCTCCATTTTTGCTGATGACACTAAGTTGTGCAAGGTAATAAAATCAGATAATGATGTACTTTCCCTACAAAAGGATTTGCATAAATTAGAGAAATGGGCAGCTAAATGGCAAATGAGATTTAATACAAATAAATGCAAGGTTATGCATTTGGGAAGGAACAATAGCCATGCAATCTATAATCTAAATGGAGCAAGTCTAGGGGTATCAGATATTGAAAGGGATTTGGGAGTACTAGTGGACAACCACCTAGGTAACAGCGCTCAAAGCCAAGCAGCGGCTGCAAAGGCAAATAAAATATTAACATGTATTAAAAAGGGTATAGAAGCAAGGGAAGCAAATATAATTCTGCCACTATACAAAGCCCTAGTACGCCCTCATTTGGAATATGGAGTACAATTTTGGGCACCACCTTTAATAAAAAAGACATTTTAGAGCTGGAAAAAGTACAGAGAAGGGCTACAAAACTAATAAGGGGAATGGAGGGGCTAAGTTATGAAGAAAGACTAACAAAATTAAACTTATTTTCGCTAGAAAAAAGGCGTTTACGAGGGGATATGATTACCTTATGTAAATACATCCAGGGTCAATATAAGGCTTTGTCAAGTGAACTTTTTGTAGCAAGAGGACATCCTTTGAGGTTAGAGGAAAAAAGATTTCACCTTAAACAAAGAAAAGGATTCTTCACAGTTAGGGTGGTTAAACTGTGGAATTTTCTACCAAAGGAGGTGGTGACAGCGAATTCGATGGACTAATTCAAAAAGGGGTTAGATATTTTTTTTAATAAAAAGGGCATTCAGGGCTATCCTAGATAACTAGCGAAGGAATATTGATCCAGGGAGAAATTTGATCGCCAATTTCTGGGGTCAGGAAGGAATTTTGCTTTTTTTTTTTCTTATGAGACAATTGGCAAAGTTTCAATGTTTTTTTTTTTCTGTTTGCCTTCCTCTGGATCAAATAACAAATAACATTTAAAAATAAATAGTCCACATTAAAAAGATCAATAGAGATCTAAAAAGGTTGAACTTGATGGACTAACTCTTTATTCATCCTCCAATACTATACTATTAATAATTATTTAATCAATAATTTAATTAATAACTAATCTGCATATTGCAGATCAGAGGAGATCTTAACAGGTTGAACTTGATGGACTGAAAGTCTTTTTTCAAGCTTTTTTTATGTAACTATGTAACGATGTATCCCTTTGTCTAGGATAGACCATCATTCAAGGAGCACACACCATTGATTAGTGTAACAGACAAACTCCACTAGATTCTATTTTTGCACAGATATTTTAAAAAGTACAAAGACCCAACCCCCAAAAGGCCCTCTGCCTGGGTGACTCACTTTCCAGCCAATCACTAACAGCTGGTCTGATACCAACAACCTGATTTTGATTGACAGGCTGGCGCCCCCCTGTCATTTCTCTTAGACATAACTTATGTGGTATCTTTCTATTGTCAATGGATTAGAGGGTCAGGTTTCTCGTGGTCTCCAGACCTTATCTGTTTCTTATGGTCCATCTTTTACAACTCCACTTGTGGGCAATAAACTCCAGGGTCTGGTTTTACAATACTTTGTGCTTATATATGCCATTGTAGTTAAAGGTTCACTCATTCATTTATCCACAGCATATTTCACCCAATAAACAATGATAGAAAATGCACAAATGAAATCAGCAACAAGGTATTCACATTAATCTCTTTTAAAATAGCATCTTTTGAGTTACTATTGTTACTAACTAACTAGTGAATATACAAACTTACAATCATTACCAGTAAACAAGTCACTATAAAAGCACATTCTGAACACACATAAATTCTTTAAGCATTACACATAAATTAAAGGCACATTGTCACAGTCCTTAAAACACATCTCATGTCCGTTTTGATAGCCTTTTGATGTTAGCAATCACATGTGCTAGGGTCCCCAGAACTGAGTGCACGACTTCAGGGGCTGTGACAGTTCGGCTCTGGGCAATAAAGTGTCTTTGTTTTGTGGTTCATGGGAGTCCCACCCTGACCCCAAAAGTCACTCATGACACACACATGTACAAAGAGTATTTATATATATATATATGTGTGTGTGTGTATACTGTAGACACAGTATACCCACTCCAGTATCTTAGCTAAGAAAACTGTATGGAAAGGCACAACCAGAGACATAACGGCACTGGAAGATAAAACCTACCACATTAGGGGTGAAGAGCAGAGGGCTAGTGTGAGTAGCACAAGATCTAATTAAGTGGTTGGGCTAAAGTTAAGATGAAGCCTGCTGTGGATGTGCCTGGAGGGGAAAAGAAAGGCAGGTGCTGCAAAGAATAATTTAGCATAGGAACCTTAGAAATATCAACCAAGGCAAACTGGACATGATCAAACATGAAATGAAAAGGATTAAACATTAATATCCTGGGAATCAGTGAACTCAAATGGACTGGAATTGGACATTTTACAAGAGACAAAATGATTAAGATCCTGCAAGCTCAGCTCTAACAATATATAGACTGAGAACTACCAGATGTACAAGCTAGGCACAAGAGATCTAAACTACCAATGTCCACTGTTTAATAGAGAAAGCAAAATAATTCCAGAAAAACATTATTCTAAAGCCTTTGACTGTGTGGCTCACAACAAAATTTGGCAAGTTCTTACAGAGATGGAGGTACCAGACCATCTCATCTGCCTCCTGAGGAAACTGTATGTGAACCAAGAAGCCGCAGTCAGAACTGAACATAAACAGAATACATCATGCATAAGGCTAGGATGCAACCAGAAAGATTTGCGCCTCTAATAGTAAATAACAACGGTATACATGCAAAAAAAATTCAAAAACAATTATCCTACCACATCTATACAAAACAGATCGTAATGTGTATTTTTTAGACCTGTATAAAGGAGATACACATGCAAAAAAATGAGGACGTATTTTTCTGGTCACACGGTATATCCCTTTCCTCTACTTGTATATACCAAGTAGTTCATACAGTTCAAATTATATGAAGCAAAAAGAGAGTTCCTTATCTGCAACAGATAGATTGTGTCCTCTGTCTCTGATACAGCTGTCTGTTCAAGTTGTCTCTTGATGTTTCTTGAATGGGATTTATTTTCTACCAGTGAATGCTATGCTGTTCCTTCTTAAAGTACTGTTAAAGTACTGATGAGTACACCACAGAACCTATATGAAACAAAAAGGAGGTACGGGGGGGGGGGAGGGGGGAAGGCAAATTCCTAATGCAGGTAAATCCAATTTTATTCAAATAAAATAATGTATACACAAGTAAGTCCACTCACATTTTTCTACCTCGTGAAATCAGGTAAGTTATTAACACTCATACACACCCATTGGTAAGGTGGTCCACATCACAGCTAGGACTGGTGAGTCTCAAAAATGGAATTCAGTATACAATTTAAAAATCTGTTTCTACAGGGTATTGATAAGAAGAGTGTATCTGTGGGTTCTTGTACCAAATAACACAATTGGGGACAATCAAGGTCCCCTCCAACTGGAGAACACATGTCCTTGGTTGGTGAGTCAGGGTATATTTTCTCCTACGTGGATATAGTGTTATAGGTTAACAATTGCTTATCTTGCTTGGAAACACATCTAATACTTATATCTATACCCTTAACAAATAAAAACAAATAGTGATATATCACATAGATAATATACAGTGCTTCTAAATCAGCAAACGCGTTTCACTTCAAAAAAGAAGCTTTTTCAATGACATAAAAAAAAAATAAACACAATTCATGTGTGTACTGCTAAAAAATCTGCATCACACTCTCCATGACTGTCACCTTGGTATCTCCACCTGTTTCTTGACTGACTGGATATCAGCGGTCTGTTGTTCAGGACAGGTAACAGTCCATGGGTAGTTGGGCAAAATAACAGGGCTTGCACCCTCCTCTGCCAACCGATCAGTCTCCAGCTCCTCGCCCTTGATTAGCAGCTGCAACTTTTCTGGTTGTTGGCTATCTCCCAGTGACTGGTGCTGCTTTACCCTACTCCCCGGTTTTGCATTTACCAGAGTCTGGACTGTTCTCCTGTCTCCCTATTCTGGTGAGTTCCCAGCAGTCCCTCTGATTTCACCTGTTCTGTAGCAGTCAGATCTCCAGGTACCTTCTGGTTTTCTTCCTCCACCTTATAGGGGTGTAGCCAACAGTCCATTTCCTCTGGCAGTGTATCCTCTGCTAGCTCATTTGGAGAAGCATGGGGTAACTCCAAGTACTAAAGTAATTACCCATCAACAATTAAGGTATGAGTGAATATCCTCTCCCTTCTCCTTCTTATTTCCCCACTCTCTATTCCCCACTCTCATTTCTTCTCTCCTCTCTATTTTCTATCTCATTTTCTGTATTTGCTCTGACTTCTCTCTCTAGTTCTGTCTGCTCTGCCTTCTCTCTCTCTCTCTCTCTCTCTCTCTCTCTCTCTCTCTCTCCCACATCTCTCCTCTTCACTCTACTTTTCTCTCTCCTCTTTATTGACTTTCTCTTTTTAGGTCTTTGCTCTCTTTCTCTTTCTCTCCTTTTCTCTCTCCTCTCTATTCTCTCCCTCCTTTCGCTCTATGCTCTCCTTTCTTCTCTCTTTTGCCTTTCTCTCTCTCCTTTCCTCATCTCTCTCTTCTCTACTCTCATTTTCTATCTCCTCTCTCTTCCCATTTTTATCTTTCTCTCCTTTCCCCTCCCTCTTTTCTTCACTCTCATTTCCTCTCTCTGCACCCTTCTCTCTCTCCTTTTCTGTGTTTTGCTGTCTCTTCTCTCTCTCCTTTCTGTCTTTGCTCTCATTGTCTCTCTCCTTTTCTGTGTCCATTTTCTTCTCTTCCTCCCTTTTTGTCTTTCCTCTCCTTCTCTCTCTATCTCGCTTTATGTCTTTGCTTTTTTCTCTCTCTCCTTCCTCTCCCTCCTTTTCTGTCTTGCTTTTGCTTAAAGCTGTATAATACAGCAAGCATATGCTTAAAAGGAGCCATGTATAAAAAGGGGGAAAAAAAGGTGTCCCTGCCCAGTCCCCCAGAGTGCAGTACAATGACAGTATTTTTGGGAAACCTGAGCAGAAACTTATTTAACTTATTAACTTATTTTTAGACTTTCAAATGTACTATATATATATATATATATATATATATATATATATATATATATATATATATATATATATATACAATAAATCAGAGTATTGCAGTATATAGTGATACCTTTTTTATTGGACAAACACATTCAGAGGCAGTATATATATATACATATATATATATATATATATATATATATATATATATATATATCACATATATAGTTCTCAG
The DNA here is from genome assembly GCA_027410445.1 of Discoglossus pictus. Lineage (NCBI taxonomy): Eukaryota > Metazoa > Chordata > Amphibia > Anura > Alytidae > Discoglossus > Discoglossus pictus. Next base: position 141,593,995 of record CM050169.1, read on the forward strand.
CAGCGAGGGCTTGCCAAAAAACATTGGTAACGCAATGTTAAAACTGCAGGCTCGCAAAGCGAGAGCCGCAAAGTGCGAGACCCGCGTGCAAAAATGAAGGCCTATAAAGGAAAACGCCACTTACAGAAAAAAAAATATGACCCGTAAAAAATACAAAGTTAACGGCCGAACCGCGCAAAAACATCACACACAGCATGGGGGGACAGCCAGGATGTCTGGGAGTGAGGTTGCACGCGAATTTAAGTCCAATTTCCAGTGTTTCGCAACTCGAAAATCACCTAAACGAGAGAAAAAATGTTCGCCGAAAATGAGGCTACACGACCCCTAAGCACGCAAAACACCACCAGGCTCATACGACTTTTACCCAGGAACGTACCAGGTACAAAATACACTATTAGGAAGGATGGAAAATGCTGCATTACACAACGAAACAAACGGTTTGGCCTCGCGCACGCAGCCTATTTACACTGCGCACTTGCCACATTGATGACACTTTCTCCTCAGATCACCAACAGTCCAAATGTACATTGCACGCTGCAGGAAAAACAACAGCGATTGTTACCTCTTCAGGATATTGATTCCTGGATATATTCATTACAAATAGCTAAAGTATATTAATTTATTATTTAATTAATTAATTAATTATTATAATCAAATATATTTATATAAAAAAAAACAGAGCAGAGGAGAGACTCACTTTGCCAAATGCGCTCAGCGCAAGGCTCACAATGAATGGCCAGGGTGCTCAGAAGAGCAAAAGTACACAAGGGGAGAGGCTCGCAATGAGCAGCGAAGGCGCTCAGCGCTGGGCTCGCAATGAGCGCCGAAGGTACTCAGAGGACTAAAAGCCTTACATTGTGTGGCAAACAGGATTACCTGCCTTACAATATTATTGCCGTCATTTTTTGATGGGCAAGTCGCTAGTATATATATATATATATATATATATATATATAATCAGCGTCCGCTAAAACTTTTTTTACTCTTTTAATGCTTTTGTGTTCATGACATACACAACTGTTAACTTTGTTGTTTGTTTCATAGTTTACAAACGTGATTTTTTTTTACAAGCTAGAGTGCTTCTCTATTTCCTTTACAACATACAGTATGTTCCTGCCACTCGTGCTTGAAAGCTGTTGCATTTATCTATCTCCATTTTTATATTGTAGACACTTCAAGTTTCCTTCAATTTCATAATGTGCTAATGCTTCCTGCCGTACATATTTATGGTATGCAGTAATATGTCTGTAAAATAGGATTATTATCTGTCAAACCCTGACCCCAAAACCTCAAAATAGGAAGCAAGAAAACCAACACTGCAAAAAAAAGCAATGAATAGGCCCCTTGTTTTACTGGGGTCTGAACTTCGGAGAGATTTTGGTTCTTCTGTTGTTAGAGTGAAATAGTTCTGACTTGTCTATTTGGTTAGTAATAAAATCAGGAACAATCAACTTAGAATTTTTTTACTTTATCTTTTGAACCCCAACCTAATTGAGAGAGCAAGAGGCACCACTCGAAATGCCATGCAAAGCCTGTCACAGCCTGCTCCTAATGTGTGTACTGAGGCCTGGAATACCTTGTCAGGTAGGGAGGGAGAGAAAGGAAGCAGATGTGCTCTGACTGAGAGGAATGACTGGAGTTAACTGCTTCAATACCAGTAGGTCCAGGCAGCAATGCAGGGGATAGACTGGTCACCATGTAATCTATGTCCAGCGGACCCACACAATTTACCAGGGTTCAACATAGAGAAGCTTCCCCTGGATTATAAGTATTCTTTATTGAATTGTTACACCAGCAAATGTTATATCCGCAAATACGTTAATTTTATTAATAAAGGATTACTGTGGTGCCCTAACAACATGAGCAATATATATTAATCAGGCATGGGTCATTAATAAAACATATTCACAATTCATATAAAAAAAAGCAATATTCAATATTAAACTCAGCTGCTGCTGATCTTTGCCCACGATAAAGTTAACTTTCTCTAGCAGGCTGTGCTAATTTTTCAGGCACAAGGATATATTAACACCATGCTCTCCATTGCCTGGAGACATGTTCATTAATGTGGTTTTCCTTGGCAGTGAGCTTTTGCTATGAGACAGAATATGAATCATTGTTGAGGGTGTCTTTTATCAGATTTAAAACTGTTTAGACCTGTTTCTCATTAAAATTCCCTCCCCCTTGAAGACCTTATCAGATTTGAGACAAAGATCAATTGTAAGAGAATGTACTTTTGAATATTGTTATTTTACAACATTAAATAGGAATTTTATTTATTTATTTTTTATCAATGCATATTTAAAGCAATTAGCCTCTCTTGTCAAGGCATTATAGTGGCCATTTAACCAATACAGCCTACACCAATTAAAGGGTTTCCTTTAATAAATATAGTATGCAGAATTGGGTAACTATTGATATAATGCCAGGGCACAATCACACACTCTCTACCAGGCACACTAAGTGAGGCACACACTAACAAACCCCAAAGCATTCTGGTAACATTATCCATTGCCATTCACTGACATAAGGTTAGGTGTGTTTGCGGATAACAAATACTAAGACACTCACAGACCATGTCAAGTATATACTTATTGCACATACAAAGGGCTCCCCATGGCACTTATCGGTTAACCCCGTATCCTAACAGACCCCCATGGCACACATATTTAAGCTCAATGCCACAGGGGTACTATGAGGTATCTATAGACTATGCTAGCCATGGAGGTCCTTGCAAGACCTCCATGGCATGTATAACTTAGTCGCGCCATATTTGCACATTGGTGGGGGTCCTGCACACACACTAAGCTTTCAGTACTTTTATCACTGGTTGTCCATACAACACAGAGGGCAGCCCCAGCTCTGCAGAAAACATTATGAGAAATATATCTCTGTTTCACATACAGCATAATATAACATTTACAACTCCAGCTCTACACGTAATAGATATATCCACACAGTTACCCTACACTATAGATATGTACACAGTGCTTCTTCCATGCTTTATTGCTAAAAACAGCACAGTTTGTAAACCATTCACTTGCTGCTGTGGTTAAAGTGTACCAGGACTGGACAAACGCCACCATTGCGAATAAACGTCGTTGAAACTGTGGAGCACCACGTGACATTGATGTCATAGGTGAACATCGGCTGCAAAGGTGTGTGAGGGCCAACTGACATGCTACAGTTAAGCAACTCAGCATCCAAACAAACTAGGGGTCTACCAAACTTCTAAAATGACAGTACAGCCAAAACTGTTGCGTATGAAGCTCCGATGCAAATGGCTGGTTACTGCACCCATGCTGACGAGGGCTCATTGTCAAAAATGGTTTAAATTTGCATGACAGTACCAAAACTGGACCTCTTTTGATTGACAAAGGGTTGCCTTGTCTCATGAGTCATGTTTTCTGCTCCATTGACTGGACGGGCGTTGGAGTGTAAAGCGCAAAACCTCAGAAAGCAAACACTCTGCAACCATTGTTAGAAGAACACAAGCTGGTGGTGGTGCATTATGGTCTGGGGAATGGAATCTTCCAGCAGGACATTGAAACATATGGCCAGAATTGTCCGAGAGGGGTTGGAGGAGCATAGTGAAGACTTCCAAGTACTTCCCTGGCCTACAAATTCTTGAACCCTATCGAGCACTTGTGGACCACTGAAATCGCCACGTTCGTTGTACGGATCCTCCACTATGCACACTTCAGCAGCTGTCTGCATGGCTGCAGATTCCCTTGCCAACCTTCCAGCATTTTATTGACTACCATGCTGTCTCGCTCCTGCCTGTGCTGCACACAGCACAGGATATTAGCTGGTGGTGATAATAATGTGACTGAAATGTGTATATACACAGTAACACACATAGACACAGAATACTATTACATATGATAGAGCTTGTGAATGAAAAAAACTCCTGTAATCCTTTTAATTCAACCAGTTGGAAGTTGGTAGCTGCAGCTCTTGGTTCCCACTGTGCTTCTGGATGAGGTGGTGACAAAATGATGACATTAGCATTGAAGTCACCAAGGAGACATGGTAGTAGCAATCACCATGGCAATGTCTCTGGGAGTATAACCCACTATAGAGTTTCTTCCTGGGTATCAATCATTATAGGATAAATATGCTGCGAGCTGCGATTCTGTAAAAATCCTATATTTAATGATGTATTTATGCATATAACACCAAAGCTTAGAAAGGGCAGCAAACATTCATCTACAACTGCAGATAGGTAATGTATACATTAAATTATCCCTTCTGTTTTTATCTGGACTTCACCATGGTGGTTGATGAATGCTGTGGATATGCAGCTATCAGAACTGAATGCTGTCATATTACTTAAACTATTCATCATAGAGAGTGAAAGTTGCTTCCTGCCCACTGCACCTTGGAAGATAAAGGGAGGTAAGTATGGAGAAACTGCTTGAAAGTATTTTCATGAATTGGAGTGGAGACAGATGATTTATGGGGAGGTCAGCAAGAAGTTACAGTAGTCAAAGCGAGATATGATGAGAGAATGGATTAGATTAGATTTAGTACTCTCTTGTGTAAAATAGTGACATATTTGGGGGATGTTTTTTAGGTGACATGATTTTATTATTTATTGCATAGGAGAAAAGAAAAAGAGGACAGGGTCCAATAGAGCACCAAGACAATGAACTTGAGTGGATGTATAGATAAGGGGGCTAGGACTGAACCTTGGGGTATGCCACCAGTCAGAGGGAGTGGTAAAGAAGAGGTGCCAGAGAAGGAAACACTAAATGTAAAATTTTCTAGATAAGATGTGAACCATGAGAGAGTTGTGTCACAGATGTCAAGAGAGGAGAGAATTTGGATAAAAAGGGGGCGATCAACCGTATCCAAGGCAACAGAGAGATCAAGGAGAATTAGAATAGAGAAGTGACCCTTTAATAAGTGACTTTTGTTGGAGCTGTCTCTGTGGAGTGTTGGGGCCCGAAAGCCAGATTGGAGGGGGTCAAGGAGGGAGTTGGAGGGAAGGAATTGAGTTAGGTGGATTTAGACGAGTCGCTCAAGCACTTTGGAAGCCAAGGAAAATATAGTGATGGGTCATAGCTGAATGCAGAAGTTGGATCCAATGAGAGTTTCTTAAGAATGGGTGTGTTGAATTTTAAATATGATGGAAACTTGCCAGTGTTTAGGCAGAGGTTGAATAGATGTGCGAGAGCTAAGATAAGTGTAATTGAGAGGAAAGTGATTAGCTATGATAGAATTGGAATGGGTGGGCAAATTGTAAGTTGAGAGGTTAATAGAATAGATGTGAATTGGAGGGAAAGAACTGGCATAAAACCCTTAGTGTATTTGTGGCTATGTCTGTGTAGCCAAGGTTAAGATGAAATGGCTCTGATTTGTACATGAATTTCAGAGATATTTGTTGTGTCTATTTTAGGAGAGATGTATTGTCATTGTTGTTGTTTTCTGCTTCTCAGATTCCAGTTTACATAACTACATAACCCTGTACTGTGCAAAGCCCACCAAGAGTTGATGTCACAAGCTGTCAAGTTTCTGTGTTGCAGAAAACTCTAAATTTTTACTCATAACTAATCAGTCATGACATCCATACATATCACCCTCACAACATACCACAAACTATACACTGATCAAATTAATTGGGCAATTATGTGGATACCCATAAGCCCAGTTTGAATTGGACATGGATGTTAAAAGACCATTGTAGTATGTTGTTTTGAATAACCAGAATTGATAGACATACTTCCTTTATAGTTTAATACCCTGTCTTGCTTATCTGTCTTTTCAAGTGAGAAGGAATCTTGGAAGCTAAGTTGTTGTTTATTAACTGTATTTTAAAAATAATGACAGTTATACACTATTATAATACAGTTATGGATTAAACCACATTTTAAACCTTCTTGACACATGACAATACAGACAAGCACGTGGATAGGAAGGTTGGACCTCCCCAAAACCCTGTCAGTGGGATGTAAAATTGGATTAAAATGGCATTAACAGCTCTGGCTATCTGACATAAGAGATAATCTTTCATGTAGTCTATATCATGGTTGGGTAGTCTGAAATGTACTGGGTGGTTGGTAATAGGCTGTTAATGTGCTCCAAAACCTGACATCTATCTTACAAGGCTTGAGATCCATTTCAGCCTTACTTTACTTCACCAATTGATATAGGCAAACCATGTCTGTCACACATACATTTCCAATCCCCCCAATACTCAGGGATGGACGGGAAGAGTATTAGAGAGGCCAACATATTATCTACTAAGAGTAAACAGAGGGAAATCCAAAAATAGTAATATCTCTTAACTTTATATAATTAGGCTAGATGCAATATATACTATTAAATGGTTATGACATGAATATTATGCCTTTAATAATAACAAATAATATCCTATCCAGGTTTTTGAGGGGTTGCTGGGTTCCAGCTTCAGAGCCACTCCATATTGTAACACACAGCAAGCTAGCTTATTCTTAATCTTGTAAGAAGACCAGGCTCTGGTGCGTGGTCTTCTCAAGTACCTGTACAGAAGCCCGATCCTGCTCTGTACAATGTAATTTACTGATGTGCTGTATATATAATGCATGATGTTCCACCTCACAAACATGCTCACGCTGATACACAGAGCCTGGCTGTCAGGGAAACCAAATTCCTCTATACGTCACATGAACTTCTGCTGTGACCCTGGCAATGAGAAGTACTCTGAGTATGTGCACTTTAACAAACTCAAGTGGGAGAGAAGATTGGTTTCTGCTATTATGTATATTGCGATTGCAGCCAAAAAATAAATTTAAATTAAAATGCTTATTATTATTCTTCTATTTGGGAGACTTTCCAATGCTGTTATATTATTTTTTAGAGATCACTATAGCTTATAAGCACATGACCTAAGCAAGGCCCAGTTGGTATGTACACATAATAATTTATCATTAATATAAAGATTAGACACAGACCACTTCTTGGGAGATAACTGGCCACAACGTTTATTGGTAAACACAACATGACGTAATAACCATAACAATAAATAAATATAACCACGAGGGGAGGAGCCTGGACAGAGACAGTACACCCTACGCCCTGAAGCCTCATTCAGGGCCTACCGTGTTGGAACATCCGAACCACCGTAGGTTTAGGCTTTTGCTCTCTTGATTCTCTGGAACTTGAACATGCAGACCAGCTAATTTCACTGATTCGATCAGCTCTGTGTAGTGAGAAACACCCCCCCCCTAACAAATCTATCTGTGCAGGCATGGAATTTTGAATCACCAAAACAGGTCAGTTAAGGGTATTGATCAGGGCAGTCCTGAGTCCAGACTGCTATCAATCCCTGTCTTTCCTATAGACAATCACCACAATGTGCACTCCTCGGCTACTTGTTATTACTCATGCAGTAACAGTACGCAGGATACACTTTGTATGTAAACAGACTTAAAACTTTATTTTTTTTTAACTGTTATTAGTATACAGAAAATAGATAATTTTAACATACAATCTTGTGCTCTTTCGCACCATGAAGAGCACTTACAATGAGATAAATTGCCTTTAAAAAATTATAATTTCTTACTTCATCTACTATTCAGTAGAAGAGAACATGCTCTCTATGCTCCAATCTATCTGGAAGTGAATCAGTAAGAATGGAAACTTTCTATACACAAAGTCTGCACAAATTGAGATTTTCTCTAAATATCCCTCTTCCATGCACCAGAGCCTGCTCTTGTTACAAGATTGAGTACAGATTTTCTTCAATAATTATTCAGTCACAGTCGAAGGAAAACAACCCCACAACAGATTGCTGCCACCTCCATGCTTTACGTAGGAGTGGTGGTCTGTGGATGGTAAGATGTATTTTGGATTTGCGCCAGATGTGCCATTTTTCATTCAAAGATTGGTTTTGGTCTCATCTGACTACAACACATTTTGCCACTTGGCCACATAATCTTTAAGTTGCTTTTTAGCAAAACATAAAACATAGTTGATGTGTTTATTTAGGGAGTGTTATTTTTTTTTTTGTACAACCACCCCATACAGGCCATATTTTTTACAGCTCTTGTGATATTGTTTTCACATGCACACCATGACCAGTATTTGCCATAAAAGCCTATGGCTCCTTCAAAGTTGCCACTGGCCTCTTAGCAACTTCATTGATCAGTTCCCTTCTTGCTTGGTCATCCAGTTTGGAAACAATAGGCTTACCACTTCTTACAGGGACATGGAACTCAAATAATAAAAAAGGACATTTAAACATTATAAAAATGTTTTTTTTTCCATGAACATTTTTGTTTAAACATCATTAAAACTGACAGGAAATGTAGAGCTCATGCTCTAGTCTGTACATTGCATTGGCTGGCAGACGGCAAGCCCCCAAAAGCAGCTACATTCGTGAATAAGCTTTGTGCTCTAAGACTTGTATTTGAAAACAAACACAATGTGACACATTATCAAACACCCTGTTCCTGATGCAACAAAGAAAAAACATATGCCCATGTCCCCTTAATGATAGTCTTGGTTGTGCCCCATGGACTAATTAATGACATCTTTATGAACATGACATAACAGAGGTGGTCTCTAAAACTCCTTTTGCACATAGACAATGCTGTCCATACTTACGAATGCCTACTTCTAATTTTGAAATAAAGCATGTGTTATTGTTGTTTAGACGTTCAGTTGTGTTCTACTCTCCGTTCCTTGTGGTGCCTGCCCATAAGGTTTTCATGGCAAAGATAAAGGAGTGGGTTGCCGCATCCTTCTCAGTAGACCGTGACTTGTCTGACCTCTCTGCTATGACCTGCCCATCTTGGACGACTCTACATGGTTTAGCTCAAAGCTTCATTGAGGTATACAAACCCCTTTCTCCACAACAAGGTAGTGCTTCAGAAGGAGAAAACATGTGTAGTGATTGACGTGGAAGCTGCACAGGCTCCCTGGGTCAGCACGTAGCGTCACGTGACCCAGTGGAGCCTGTAAGGCAATCAGCCAATCGGGGGCATCGGGGGCGGGACTTCCACCCGTGTTTGCGCGTCGGTCTCCAGCCTGAAACGGACAGAGGTCTGAGGGCTTCCTGGTTAATAAAGAAAAAAGTAGGAGGTTAATACTGAGATTAACTCCAGCTGAACAGCACATAAGGGGCAGCGTATATATGAGCTCTGAGTGTATGTTTTGTGTACTTTCTTGTTAGTTTGTGGTCTGTTTTTTGTCCGTTTTAGTGTGTGTTGTGTGTTGTGCTTGTGCTGGTATGGATGCTGAGGACATAGAGGCCTTATTGGCCTTAAGCCAAGGGGCCAGGTGGGTGCAGGACAGGCGGAGACCACCCATGCCTTCTGCAGGAGGCCCTCCTTACATTGTGGCTGGGGGTCTAGGCAATAATGGAGGTGCCAGCGGGCTATCCCCCCATCCCACTAGTACAGAGCCATCAGACCCCCATCCCGCTGAGAGCAAGGCCAGGAGAGCAAAAGGGGATACGGGTCAGGGCAGACAGGACCCTATACCCCTCAGGCAGGAGAGAGCCAGGCCCACGGGCGGTGAGGGTGAGGGCCTAGAACTCCGGCCACCAGCAGTCATTTTGCCCAAAAAGTCTCGGCCGCGGAAAAGGACAAAAAACACCCCTCTACCGTCCCGTAAAGGGGGTGCAGGGGGTAATAGAAAAGCTGGGAACCCTAAAAAAGCATCTACAGATCCTCATTGTGCCGACCATGCAGTCCCTTCTATTTCCCGTACTAACAGTGCTTCTGGTGCTTAACAGGGACGCAGCCGCGTCGGGGAGCTGGGCATGGCGACTACACGAGAAAGAAGGAACAGAGTTGTCAGAGAGATGAACAGCCAAGACAGCATGGTAGTGATTGATGACGTGCCTGTGACAGCGGCAGTGGCGAGGCCGGCGCACCCCACTAGAGCTAGAAAGACCACAAGCAGGTACAATCCACTGCTATTCACCCACACCCCCCTAAGAGACTGAGGGCTTTACGGTTTGGCCACAGCGAAAGCGGACTGATTCCGACCCACAGGTAGACCTTACACCGCCACAAGAAGTCTCAGGGGAACCCATACAGAGGGCGGCAGAGTCTGCGGCACTAGCTTACTCCAGCCGCGCAAGTATAGTTGACCATGACCAATCCTCAGGGGAGGAGCGGATGGTATGGGCACGGGCATGCAGTGACTGTTCCTCTTGCACCCACAGGTCCAGAAGGAGATCCAGATCGAGAAGCAGGAGATCCTGCCAATGCAGTTGCGCAAGCACTGGATCAGAGAGGGGACGGAGCCCGCGGAGGACCAGACGGTCAGAGTCCCCGGAGCGTCAGGAGAGACGTAGGGACACCGTGTTGGCGGTTTCCACTCCAAGGCTTCCAGAAGCAGGTGAGCTCACGAGGGTGGGTCAGATAGGGGATACAGTTTTTTGGGTCCCTTAAAACCCTCTTAGTGACAAACAACATTGCAGTGAGCGAACAGGAAATGGGTGCGTGGATAGGGGACTTAGCGAAGAGCGCATGGGCCGATCAATCCACCATTGGGACAGCGGGGCAAGCAGCACCAGCCGGGGAAAAGGTGGCAACTGATCCCTCCGAGGTGGTGACTGTCACAGGTCCGCAAGCAGGCAGTAGCAATGCAGGGGTTACCAATGCAGCTATGAGACCAATTGTCTTGTGCTCATTGGACAACTTGGGGGCACATCTTCCCCAGGAGGTTAAGGAAAGAATTTGGAGGAGAGAATTTGTTGAGTTGTTCTCTCTTCTTCCCATGTCCAGACAACTGGACGTGGGTGAGAGGGGCCTTCGGGGAGGGAGATGACCGTCGTAAGTCATTTTGTCGGCTGCCTAGGACTTTCGACACCTGGCTTCAGGCCTTCTCCATCATGGCCTGTGTGCTATGTGAGCGACATCCCGAACAAAGTTCGGGATTGTTTGTCTACATAGACGAAATTCGCAATGCCCACAAGGTATTCGGGGGCATGGCATGGTGGCGGTACGATGAGGAATTCCACCAGTATTTGGCATCCAGGCCAACAATGGCATGGAGTGACAAAGCAGTGGCATACTGGTTGAATATTATGACACCTATGCGCGTCATGCCGCCCTTTCGTAGCGGGTCAGGTGGAGCCAATGGCCCCACCCCCGCCCTGGCCACAGGTCTCAAGACCTGTTTTGCCTACAATGAAGTGGTCTGTAGATGGGCCCTGAATTGCAGGTTCAAGCATGCATGTTCTACCTGCGGCGGGGAACACCCCCTCGCTAGATGTGTCAAAGCCAAGGAAGGGGGCAGATCAGAGGAGCCCCCTGCAAAAGGGAAAGACGCCCATACGCCTCCCCGCCATGCTGCTGTGGCTAAAACGCTACGGTAGAGTGCCGGGCAATAACGCCGCAGCTCGCCTCCTGGAATTGGGTTTCCAGGAGGGTTTTCGTATCCCATGCGACACAGAGCTGCAGGGATTCAAGGGACCGAACTTGCGGTCATCAAGGATATTCTAGGGGGGAGCGGAGAAAAAGGTCCAGACTGAGGTCCAACTGGGTAGGATGTCGGGTCCATTTGCTTCCCCTCCTATTCAGGATTTGGTCGTTTCCCCCCTCTGCGTTTAGGTTGATCCAACATCTTTCCTATCCCAGAGGGCGGTCGGTAAAAGACGGGATCGCAAAAGACCAGTCAACTGTGTCTTATGAATCTTTTGATCGGGCTGCTGAGATTGTCAGGTTTGCTGGCGCTGGTGCGCTTCTGGCAAAGGTGGACATAGAAGAGTTTAGGTTGTTGCCGGTTCATCCGTCGAGTCACCGGCTCCTGGGTTGTTTCGTCGATGGCAGTTATTTCATCGACTTATGCTTATCCATGGGGTGCTCAATAGTACGATCACTTCGTCACTTGGTGCTATGCTGCCTCTGTCTGAACATATGGTTCATGCCGTTGGGACAGCGTTATCCCGTTATCAATTTGAGAGGGTGCTACAAGGTGCACTACAACGTCTGGGCTTAGAGCAGTCAAAGTTTGGGACGCACTCTTTCCGATTTGGGGCTGCTACCGAAGCAGCCAGGTTAGGTTTGCCTGACGCCGCTGTGAAGCGTATCGGGAGATGGGAGTCGGAACGTTTTCGGTCCTACATGCGGCCCAGGGCAGTAGTCTAATGGATGTTGCTTTCTGCTTTCAGGAGGACAGAAGCAACTGTGGATCGTGGGCCATTCTTACGTGTACTGGGCCCACAGGTTAGCCGCAGTTACCAAGGACAAGGCACAACTGGGTTTCCCTGTTACGGACTTGCACGTGCGGTGGTTCGTGATTCAAGGCCTGCGGTGGGCGCAGTTGGATGGGCTACTGGACACGTACGCCCAGCGTTATGGACAGCCAAGCGTAATATTGATAAACGCCGGTGGTAATGACTTGGGAACGGTTTCCATGCGGAGGATGTTGAGGGTCATGAAGCGGGATGTGGAAAGTTGGATGAAGAAGTTTCTGATATGTCTGAGATGATAAAAAGACGCTCCTGGCGAAACGCTCAGGATCCTGTCGGGCTGGACAGATCCCGTCAGAAGATTAACCAACAGTTGGCAAGTTTTGTCAGAAAGCTGGGTTTCGTCGCCATCCGATACAAAGAGTTCGAGCCGGTCGGGCCCGACGAGTTCTTCGGTAAGGACAAAGTACATCTGACCGAAATCGGGCTAGAGTTACTCATGCTGGAATTTAGGGAGAGTGTTGCGCGGGTCTTGGCTTTAATGGACAGCAGAGGGGATTGCAGTCTCAGGAGGGGTCCCTCGCTTGCTCTGTGGCGGGAGGTGAGTTGCCCGGCCCACTGGCCTAAGTGGGCGTGGCCCTACCTCACAGGGCGTGCTTAATATAAGTATTGGGGCTTTGGGCAGGGCCCAAGGCGTGAGGTCACTGTCTGTGGCCGGGCTCCTCCCCCTGGAAGGTATTATGTAAATTATATACAGAAATTTATGTTTATGTTATATGGTTATTTATTAATAAAAGCTGTGGCCCGCGTCGTGTCCATTATTTCCATCAAAGCCTAAATGGATCATGCCTGGGTCATGCTTAATATCCTTATTTAAATGCATTATAGGACATTTGGAACTGCAGTCTCTCTTTACTGTTTCAGTTTCTGCAGACTAAAAGGGACTTTTTGGTTCTTATCTGCCCTCAAGCTATTTGTAAGATATTTCTATAGAGCATTACACATTTGCCATACATTGTAACCTGGAAAACTTCTCTAATTCCCTGTTCAATGGAGCTGATTTTCTAAAATCTAACGTCTCCAAGAGTTAACATTTTAGTTCTTCGGGTCCGTATGTGTGCTTGTTGGTGTTCAGCTGCATAGAAGAATGATTAGGGATGGAGAGAAGTGAGCATGTGCAAAAGTTGCCAACTAGTTAATGTGTAACTTCACCAGCAGATTGTAACCCCTTTATATTTGCTACCCTAGGTCATTCTGGCCCATGCAGAGCAGGATACAGTTTTGTAGGCAGCAAACTATTAAATCTAACTTTGAATATACAGTAACATAAATATGCTTAGGATTCTATTAAATTAATAAAAAACTGCCCATTCAGCATCTGCACATTGCGATACTCCTGTGTCTTGCCTGGATGTGATTTATTTACTGTGTACTGGCACAATATCTGCTATTGCAATGAAAGGGTAGCTGCATCCTCTGCTGTGTTATGCCTTGTTACTCTTGTTATTTATACTTGTATATCAACCCCTGTATGTCTTCTGTATCACAAATGAGATCTGACAGCTCTGCACTGCAGCTGCACTTGAGAAATTGCAATATGGGAATGTGTTTGTGACTGTGAGATTTCACCTCGACCTCTTTACTGCCAGGGGTGAGGCAATAAATTGCAGTCCGATAAACTGCAACGTCCCAAAGACAGTTATGGGTTAAGGGGTTATACAATACATTTTGTACAGGATTTAAAGTGAGAGATAGCTGGAGCATGCAGTGCACTCCATCATCTGATGACTTGTGTACATTCCTGTCTCAACGCCTGGGATTGCAATATAAATATTTTATTAACATATCCAGTAGCTGAATATTTGTGCAGTGTTTGGGAAATTCCAGAAACCTATAGAGAGTTTGGAAAAAAAGAAACATATAACTTTAAATAAACTAATACATTTATTGTGATGAATTGTTAATTAACTGCATCAGTTGGAGCTGGGCCTTAAAGGCACATTGAAAGCATTTGAAAAAGGGTATTTTGATAAGGTTGCGCTGTGTGTTATCTTCTTCAAATAATGCTCTCATAGAAAAATATTGATTCAAATATTCAAATATTTAACTGGTCTTGGGGCTTGCGCCTGTCAGCCAATGATCATAATAGAAGCATGAAAGAAGCATTTCATTTACTTCCTAGCATATGCAATCGTATGTTATCTTGGTCATCTCCATTATTCTCTTATAAAAACGTCCCTCCATCTGTTATGTCCCAACTTCCAAGGTTCCTGCTGCAGGAAGGGCAGATAAGCAAAAACAGTTGTCTGTATTATCAAAGCGCAAGCCGCAATTTACTGAGCGGTAGTGAGCTAATCTCAGCTTCCAAAGTTCTCACCTACTTGACAAGACACATACACTCAGAAATGTATTAGTCTCCATGTTTGTCCAATACTGTTATTTTGTGATACACAGTAAAATAACCAACGTTGCAATGTGATTTCTTCTTTAAAAATTATTTTCAGAGATCGGAATAAAACTGTAGTAGACAAGTAAAGGTTACTCATAGGATCAAGTTGCCCTCCATTGGTCTAAGCTATAAGTACTTTGGTGATGACACACACCTTTACCTATCATATAAACCAAGTACAAATGATCCAATGTCACTGATTAAGGATTGTTTCATGGATCTCCTAGTGTGGATGAGTGCCACCTGGCTGAAGTTATACCTTGACCAGCAGACCTACTCTTAGTGGAGGAAATCATCCAATAAAATCTAAACTGAAGCATGACCAAGTGACTGGTCTACAATATGGAGGACTACAGGTACATCATTCAGAGCAAGAGCAAAATCTTAGTGTGGAACTTGAGTCTGGGTTGTGGTCGGTTCCCTCTCCCACAGTGAGGGAAAACTGACAAAATGATGCAGAAAAAATGCCCTTGCGGACACATGGCGCTAAAGGCAGCTAAGCTGCATGGGGAATGGCAAAGGGTAGCTGAAATGTGACAGGAGCTACGGACAGCGTGGCCCAATAAGAGGGCCAGACGAGTCCTTGGTTATGGCAAGGACAGCTGACGATAATCGAAATTAGCAACATGGCGCAAAAGGCAACAAAGCTGCACAAGATGAGGGAGGTCAAATTGGCAATGAGATACAGTGAGACAGCGACTGGCGGAAATGTTTTAAGTAGGATATATTAGTAGGCTGAAGCAAAGGATAGCAAGAGGATAGATGAGGGGAAAATTTGAAAATGCAGAATGAATAAGAGCGATAGAAGCCAAAAGTGGGCAACATAATTAGCAAAGGACAGGTAAAAGTGGCTGGTATGCGAGGTGTGTGAGCTTTTAGGAGGTCAATTTGGCAATGAGGTGCAGTGAAACAGCGACTGGTGAGAATTTAACAATAGGAATATTAGTAACCAGGAGAAAAGGACAGAAAGTAGATAGATGGGGGAAAATTTAAAATGCAGATATGCCTGTCCATTTATCACTTAAAGAGACACTGTAATATTGGATTTTTATGTTTAAATGTTTGTAAAAATTTCCTATATACATACAATACAAAAACCGTTTTCCTTATTATAAAAGCATATAAATATTCTACATAAGATTTGAAAGTTGCCTGACTGTAGGCATCTCCATTGTGTGTGATCATTCCAAGTGCACTTAAGTAGAGCAGACTACATGGAGAGCCCATGCAATAATGATTCTGCTCAGTAAGAGCATCCTCCAATGCCCCACCCTGCAGCCTCCTGACTGGTCCACAGTGGGGGACCATAGCAGTGCTGACAAAGACTACTCTACCTAGAGCCTTTCACTTAAAATTACAAAAATTAAGAAACTGTCCCTAGAAATTAGCATTTTGTCTGCATCCCCATGGCAACAAGCATCACATATATAGTTGTCAGCAATGCGGGTTGTTGCTAACGCTCGCGCATTTGCGGAGGTGGAGACTCTACAGCGCCTCACAAACGGTTACAAACGACCACACAACCGAGACTTTGAAAAAACACATAAACACGCAATGACTAACTATGGACTTACACAAAAATATACGAGCAGCGGGACTTCGAAGAAATGAATTACGGACTCGCAAAAATACGATCTTAACGGACAAACCACGCACAGCGCCAAACATAAAAAAAAAACAAAAATACACACAAAAATAACATAGAAACCTTACCCACACCAAGGGGGGACAACCAGGACCTCTGCAACACTGCTTGAACCTCGAATTCTGTCAAATTTAAAAAATTTACCCACTTGAAAATCTCCTAAGCGAGCCGCCCAAAAAAATGAAAATGAGGCTACACGACCCCTAAAGCTGCTAAATTACACAAAGCAAATACGGCTTTTACAAAAACCCGTACGACCTACAACATACACCATTAGCAAGGATGCTTCATCATACAAACCCACCTACCACATACACAATCGCCGCTATTTTACAACACTAACTTACACAATGCGGAAGTACCCAGGTACACTAATGGCTTCCCCTCGCGCACGCAGCCTATTTACACTACACACTGCACACATTGCTGACACTGACACCTCAGCTCCACAACGCTGCAAACCTACATTGTAGGCTGCAGGAACATGAAAACAGATTGTCAGCTCTTCAGCACAATGCTTCCTGCATGTATTACTTACAAATAAGTAAAGTATATGAATGTATTAATTTACTACTTAATTTACTACTACTATTTAATGAGCATCACAACATACATATACACAAAAAAAAAAAACACTATTGCAATCAAAGCAAAAGACATTCACTGCGAACCTCACAACGAGCGCTGACGCTGCTCATACCACACAAACTACACCAGGGGACAGCCTTGCAATAAGCGCAAAAAGCAGATCAGCACAGATCTTACAATGACAGCAAAAGCGCCTCTGATAACAAAAGAATACAACAACCAAGAGGCTCGCAATCAGCTCTGAGATCTCAGACTACCATAAAAAATTATGTCTGCCCCAAACAACATTCCTTCACTTACAATTCAATTGCCGTCATTTTTTGACGGGTAGTTCGCTAGTCATATATATAGTTATTGTAATTGCAAGTTTGTTGGTAACACTATCTTAAAAGTTACCGGCTTGTGCATGCGCAATAAGCGCAAGCCGCCTGTTTGCCGAGGCCTGCAGATGAGGGTTGCAATGGGTGCATGGGGAGGCAAGGAGCCTGTAATTGGCATCCTTTCAAGGCCTCCAAACGGCTTCCAAGTTAGGGGCTTCAAAAAAAATGGCTGCTATTTTTTTTAAGCCCGTAAATCTGCTTTAACGGCCGCCGGGTTTTTTCAAGCCTGTTACTCCGAAGCTGTTGGGAAGCCGCCAAAAGACGCCAAATGAATAGCAAATTAGCTTGCAATCTCCCTTACGGGATCCTTGACACCCCCTTTATGGTTAAACACGTAACTTATTTTTCAAGCCCACAAGGCTTTGACCAATAGGACAGGGAGAAGGGGGCCAAGAGTCACAGGAGGGAGAAGGGGTAGAGAGACACTGGGGAGGGAGTGGGGGGAAAGAGACACGGGGGCGGAAGAGACACAGGGGAGGGAGAGAAAGTAGAGGGGTGGGTAAAGGCTCGCAATGAGTGCCTCCCATCAAAAAGAGGTAGAAGGGGGGAGAGGCACCAAAGGTGCTCATCGCAAGGCCAGTAAAGTAGAGGGGGAGAGGGGCTCGCAATGAGCGCCTCCCAACAAGAAGATAGTGGGAGAGGTAGCGGGGGGGAGAGGCTCGCAATGAGCGCCAAAATCGGTTATTGACAGGCTTGCGATGGGTGCCGAAAGCGTTCATTGCAAGGGCAGTGATGGGCACCAAAGGCGCTCATCTTGAGGCAGGCAGGTTAGAGGGGGAGAGCCTCGCAATGTGTGGCAAACACCATTGCCAGGCTTCAAATTTTATTGCCGTCATTTCTGACGGGCAAGTTGCTAGTATAGATATATTTAACATTATATACAATTATTGTATACATTAATATTGACATATAGTATATCGAAACTGACACCCAAGCATATATTTATCAGTAGAATCTATCTGTCTATTCTCTCTCTACTGATTAAAAAAACATTATGTTAATTGCTTTCAATGTCCCTTTTAAGACTTATCTGTTTACCAAAGTCTTTGGGTAATACAATATCTGAGGAAGAATTGCACAGCACTTTGAAATCAATTATAAGAAAAGCACTATATATTATTATTGTCATAGATCTTAGGTGATCCTTTAGTCCTTCCAATTCATAGTAGGTAGCAATATGATGACATTAGCGTTGGTGTTACTAAAGAGACATAGTCATAACAACAACAACAACTGTGGTAGTCTATTTACATGCTTCCCCCACTATAGGCTTCATCTGGAGAAAGGATGGATTACCTAAGGACTGAGTTAACAGTGCTTTGCACAAAAGATTGTTTTTGTGTCATCTGAGATTCTTCAAAAGTCATCACAACCGTGACTTTTAATATTTGATTTTCTTATCATTAGTAGTAGTAACAGTATTAGCACACTGTTACAAGGTATGTTTCTGCATTAATGTAGTAAGGAGAGCAGTGTCATACAGAAAAATCTAGGTCAGATACCTAGATTTTTATTTATTTTATACACTTGGATTAGGAAAGAGACGATACATGATGAGTTTGGTTTATATATGAGCTATACATAAGGGAGATGTGTCAGCAGCAATTAGGTTAATTAAAGTGAATCTACAGTAAAAAAAAATAAAAAATGGTTGCTATATCATAGTAACTGAAGCTTTAATCATCAAATATTTCCTTTAAGTCATACTTTAATAAATTAATAAATTGGAATGTTCTTTTAGAAATTGTGTTAAAATACTTAAAGGGCTATTCTTATAATCCATATTTACTGATTAAGGGATCTAGTACATGGCCCCCTTTAAAAAGTTTAAAAACTTTTCAATGACACCTAAAATCCAGCCCTACCAGAAGTGCTAAGTGGCATAAAAAGTTCAAAAATCCACGTGTAGCTGTGCCATTAAACATTTCCCCAAGTCCATTACATTCTAGAAATCAAAGTTATACATGTTACCCTCTAAGTTCCCGTAGGTGCAAAAATCCTATGTGTACTCTAAACCCTCTGTAGATATAAAAAGGAACCCATACAGTGGACCCCATGGTATCATTAACCAAAATCTTTTTTGTTTTTAGAACTGCAGATTTTTTAGATGAAGGACATTTTTAATGAGGCAGACAATAAAGATACATTGTCTTCAATCAAGAAAGAAGAGGACCATAATCTTCTAGCAACATGGATAGCCCACTTATCCAGGGCAGAAGATTGAGGGCAGGGGCATCGTGGATCCCTACTGGAGGGGATCACAGGGTAGGTGAGTATATTTTAACCCCTTACAGGTTTATTTTCATATCTATTTTCTGTAAATATTTATTTTATTTATTTATTTTATATTATTTTCAATATTGGACCGCCATAGACCATAGATCTAACCCATCTTGGGATTCATTAAGGACTACCATGTGCTCTAACACTAAATACATAAACAAACACATATTAATTGCATAAAATAAGAAAACCACGCAGAAAAATCAGAGCTTTTAAGCACTTCTTAATAAAAGTAGATAGATACATAAATATATTATATTCCTAGTGAAATCCTGAAACCTTTCAGGTCCCTTTAATTTTTCCAACTCTCTAATTTTTTGTTATTGTTTAACTCCAAGAGGCCCATTTCCAATTATAATGTAAAAACCTGTTTTTGAATAAATATTTTAATCTTTCAAAGTAGGCCTCTTTGTCTATTTTCTCTATGATGCACCAGAAGAGGTCTAATTTTCTAGTTGCAATATGTAATTTTACATTACTAAATATTTTTTTTCTTGAAAATGTTAATTCTCTAGGGAACATTCCTATTAAACAAACTTGTGGTGTAAGTATTATTTTTCTACTATACATATAGTTGATATTATTTTCCCTTTCATTCCATATTTTCGTAACTAATTGAACAATTCCCCAAATTATATTTTGTATTGTCCACATCTGCTAAAGCAACAATCTGATTTCTACAACTATTGCTTTAAAAAGCTAGACTTGTATCCCAATTTCTATTGACTAGATGAATGTTCAGACAATTTTCCCATCTTCTTTTTTATTTATGGAAGGAATTTTAATCTAATTTATTTCCTAATCGATAATAATATCGAGTTATATGTGATAGGAGTCAATGGTGATTTGGGAGTTGTTAGTTGCTATTTATATATTAATCTTTTTTTATTTATTTTTATTTTTTTGCTTTCAAATATTTATTTAAATTTCACATATATACAAACACAAGGAAAAAGCAAGCAAAAAAAAAAAAAACATTTAAAATTGACACAATCATACCCTCCAATTCGTTACATGTAAGAAAGGGAGAATTTTTAACAAATTTCCAAAACAATTTGGGATTGGGTTGGCATATATAGACATTAGAGTAATACATTTTCCATCCAATATAGAGATAGTACTTTTTGGCATTCATGATGTTTTAATCAGTACAACAAGACACCTAAATATAACAATTCATATGTAGAGTATATTATAATACCAACTTATCACAAGTTCTAGGTGGTCCGTTGGACCTACCTGCCAATAAAGTTTACTCCTTTTATTTCGCTTTTCCCTTTTCCTTTTCTCTCCTTTCTTTTTCCCCCTTCCTTCTGCAATTTTTATTGTATATTATAAATTTACAGCCTAGCATGTGACAGGTACCATTAAAAATATCTTTATTGCTAGAACGACCATTCAATAGCGGTGACACCTGCATCCATAAACGGGCCTTCCAGAGGATTTATACTTGATTCTCTAGATGTTACCACAATCTAACTTATATTCATAAATGAACATTCAAAAACAAACAAAAACACACAAACAAACAAACCAGCAAAAGAAAAAAAGCAAAAGATATTCCTAATCTCTGTTTGCGAGGCGAGGGAGCGGGGGGAGCCGGGGGGGAGGGAAGAGGCGGAACAATGCTAATTCTGGTCACACTCTCCCACTAGACTTATTGTCCCATATTTTCCATTTATATCTAGGAATCATAATAATACCTATATCCTCAAGATCTATTTCCAATGCACGAATTTTAGCAATTTTAGTAAATATTTCTGCAACAGAGAAGGTTACTTTTTGTCTCCATTTCAGTGCAATACTGCACTTAACGGCCATAAAAATCTGTATTAAGAATTAAGAGTTCATTAGAACAGGTTTCAGGAAATATATGAAACAAAATCATTTCAGGAGAAAAACTAATTGAAATTTCATAAGCCTGTCTAATGTGCTGAAAGCAATCCTCCCACAATTGTCTGATGACTGGACAGGACCACCATACATGTAGATGAGTCCCCACTTGGCCGCATTCCCTCCAGCACAATTTTTCAGATTCATTTCTAGTAATTTGTACACGTTATACGGAGCTAAGTACCATCTATTAGTTAGTTTAAAGAAATTTTCTCTGTAGGGAGCATTTTTAATGATTTTATCAGTAATTGTAAATGCTTTAATCCAAGTTTCAACTGGCCATTCTCCTTTGAGCTCCGACTCCCATACTCTCATTTTCATAGTTTTTTTGAAGTTATTGCTTTTCTTTATTATATTATAACACTTGGACACTAGATGTGATTTATCTTCCGCTAGGATCAATTTTTCCAAATCCGAATTATTTTCATTTTTGAGATTATTGAAACCCAATGATTTTAAGAATTTTTTTAATTTGAGATATTCAAACCTGTACCTGGATGACAATCCAAATATTAAAACTAAATGTTCAAAGGGATATAGCCTATTATTTTGGAAAAGCTCTTTAAGCAAAATCACTCCCTTTTTTATCATAAATTTTAATATTGGAGATGGATATATTTTATCTAATAATAATATGGGTGTAACCCCACTGGAAGAAGGTATTAATGAATATTTTTTATTGATTTTTACCCAAGCACTCGTGTATTTTTTAAGTATGTTATCTACAGGTTGTAAATTTCCCCAGTCTTTTCTTGGAGAAATATTAAGAGACCCAGATCTCCATTCCTTATTTGTTCATTTTCTATCTGACTCCAATGGTGATCTATAATAGCTTCAGTATTTCTCACAAGGTGGGTGAGTAGAATAGCTTCTTGATATTTAACTATCAATGGGTACGCCATTCCACCTTTTTTTAATGTATTCACCATATAATGAGCTTTTATTCTTATTCTGCGTCCATTGTGTATGTATTTATCAAGAGTGCTTTGAAGTTTATTAATCATAAAGCTTGGAAATTGGCTCGGAATACACCTCATTACATATGTAATTTTAGGTATAAGAAACATTTTGGCTGCTATTATGCGACCTGACCATGATGTCTGAATTTTTTTCCAACGTGAAATTGCTTCTATTATATTCTGATGAACTATTCGGAAGTTTTGCAAAATTGATTGCTTCAGGTCTGCATAGAGATGTATGCCTACATGCTTGATGTGGGATTAAATGCATATTTACTTTTCAATAATGCAATATCGTTATCCTGTAGATTTAATTGGAGAATTTCCGATTTAGCTATATTGAGTTTGTAATTTGATATTTTAGAAAATTCATCTATAAGCTCTTGTAGGTTCCCTATAGACTCAACTGGGTTGGTTAATGAAAGTAACACATCATCCGCGAAGAGTGATATTTTGTGATCTATATTTCCAATTTGTATTCCACTGATATTCCTTAATTCTCAAATACCTATAGCTAACGGTTCAATCATAAGTGCAAATATCAAGGGAGAAAGCGGGCACCCCTGCCTTGTACCATTGGTTACCTTAAATCTAGGTGATCTAAACCCTAGACCAATGACAGAGGCGGATGGAGCCACATATAGAGCCTTAATGGCCTTGGAACCAAATTCTCCAAACCCAAATTTGGCAAGAACCTGGTCCATGTAGCTCCATCCGACTCTGTCAAAGGCATTTTCCGCATCCAGGGAGAGAAAAACTGTAGGCAGGTTGTTCGCCTTAGAGATGGAAATCAAATTAAGCAACTTTCTTATGTTGTCAGTTCCCTGACGTCCTACTATGAAACCTCTTTGGTCTTCACCAATCAATAGTCTCATAATTGTATTCATTCTATTGGCCAACACTTTAGCATAGATCTTCAAATCAACATTTAAAAGAGAGATTGGACGAAAGTCCCTGCATTCCATATGGGGTTTCTCCTGTTTAGGAATATGTTTGATGTTAGCCTCTAGCATTTCTTTAGGCGCGAGGCCTTTCTTAAAGATTTCATTAAATGTTGCTTTTAGATCTCTACATATTTCTTTTTGGAATATTTTAAAGTATTGATTGGTGAAGCCATCAGGCCCAGGTGCAGATGATATTTTCAAATTAGATATTGCTTCTTGAATCTCGATTTCCGATATTTCCCTATTTAATTTTTCTAATTCCTCCGGAGGTAATTTAGGGATGTGTATTTTATCAAGGAACTGTTGTATTTCTTCCTTTTTGGTTTAGTTACTTCATTGTGTTCCTCTAAATTATAAAGTTTCTCATAGAATTTTCCGAAAGCCACTACTATTTTGGAAGGATTAGTTATTGTTTTTTTTATCAACCATTAGCTCATCTATTCTATTTTTATTCTTTTTACCCTTAAATTTAGTAGCTAGAAATTTAGATGCTTTCTCTCCAAAATGGTACAGATATTTTTGCAATTTCCAGAGGGAGTTATCCACCCGTTGTTGTTCTATTTTTTTTATATGAAGTTATACAATCTTTATCTGCTCTTGAATACTCTTAGTAGGGGCACTTTTGTTGATCTTATCCAGTTTGGCTAACTGGATATAGGACTCTCTCAACGGGCGTCCCTGTTGTTTCTTTTTTTGAGCCTGTAGGCTAATACATATTCCTCTAATTACAGCCTTATGAGCGTTCCACACTACTATACTTGAGACAACTGTGTTTCTATTTGTTTGGAAATAAAATTCTAGTTCTTTTTTTATTTTGTTTCTCATTTCTTGATCTTTTAAAATGGAGTCTTTAATTTTCCATGTTGAAGGAACTATATTTACACTCCCGCTTACAAATTCTATGGTAATTTGTCCATGATCCGATTTACAGATCGGTAAAATATCTGCTCTTACTATTTTCTTAAGCATACTTTCATTCACAAGAATATAGTCAATTCTTGCATATGATTGATAGCGGTGTGAAAAAAATGAGAAATCTCTTTCTCTGGGGTGTAGACACCTCCATGAGTCAAAGAGTTCAAAATTCCAAAGCATTTTATTAAACCCATTTGGGCCTTGATTAGTTATCTTAGTTAATCTCAACTGTTTTCTATCTAATTCTGGGTTTGAACATAGATTGAAATCGCCACAGATGATCAATAATCCCGAAAAGTATTTTTTGCAACTCTTCAGTGTTCTATTGATAAATTTCATTTGCCCTTTATTCAGTGCATAAATATTAACGATTGTTACTTTATCCTTATTAATCGTCCCTACCCAGAGTGAGTAGCGGCCCTCAGTGTCTGTTTTAGAGAACTCCTCTTTATAATTCAATTTGTTATTAAAAAAAATAGCTGTGCCCCTTGCTTTCTTCTTATCATATGTCCAGTTGCATACATTTATGTATCGCCCATCATAAAATAAAGGGGCTTTGCCCGTCTGCCAATGGGTCTCTTGCAGGGCTATAATATCTGCCTTACTATTATAGAACCCACTGAAAAACATAGCTCTTTTATTGGGAGAGTTTAGACCCTGAGCATTCTGAGAAACTAACTTAACTTTCATCAACATTTTATTTTTATTTTTTTAAATCAATACAATTTCTCAGAATTAAGTTCCGTCTCCTCCCCCCACCCCGAAGTCCCACCCCCAAACCGCGCCAACAGAGGAAGAGAAAAAAGAGAGAAAAAGAAAAAAAAAGAGAAAAAGAAAAAGAAAGAAAAGTAAAAAAAAAAAAACACACTTTTTCATACATCCTCTCATTCTCTCTAGAGAAGAAATGGTTCAGCTCCCTGCTCTCGCTCCCCAAAAAAATTCAGGAGGTCTGTACGGGGGGTCGAATCATTCCAAAAACGTTTTATAAAAAGTTTAAAACTAATCCACTTAAGCGGACTTCTGCAGCAAGCATTTTACCTTCTATTCTCATTTTCTTGTCATTAAGACAGAGCTCTTGTGTTAAATAAAACTTAACCACCTATCTTTAAGTACCCTTATGTACTCTTCATGAGATACAAAGAGACACAAAAAGGACCCTACTTCAGGGATAGACAAAAAATCATTACCCAGAATGACATAAATAGTGAATTCAATTCATATAATTGTTTATAATCATCCTGAATGAATCTCATAGAAATACCCACTATCTCTCAGATATTATACGGACATAATAAAGTGTAAACAAATCGATTGAATATTTCCCCAAGACATTCTCATCAGATTCACTATCTTAGTTTTCTTCTTTTTACCCTTATTTAATAAATCAAAAACCTTGGTCATGTGTTTACTTAATCCACCTTGTGCAAATTCATAACTCAAATTCAACATTTTGACAACCTGTGTCAAACCCATAACTACTTATATCACTCATTGATGAATCCTTTAAATTCTATCTAATACCCGTTTTATGTGCTTACAATTGCACCACTTAAAAAACATAATATTTATAAAAACACAACCTCTAATAACTACTACGTGCATCCATTTGCATTTTTATATTCTTTTCAACCCTTGTGTCAATATACCCAGATCACATCAAATTACAGCTTCTAATCTGCCATACGTCACTCAGTTTATCCTTTTGTATTCTTTTCAACACTCATGTAGATGTGCCAAAATCATAAAAAAACACACTTTCTTATAAATTCTACGAGAAAAAATATATATTTTAGTGTTCTTTTTAACACTTGTGTCAGTGCATTAGTTTTAGTGCATATTACAATCTGTTTTAACCTTTTAAAAACATCTAAACACTCTCTTAGTCATTCTAAGGTGTTTCTAATCTTACTCTGTAACGTCTTGGAAACTTTAACTATCAAATCCATTTCTTTAAACACTCAAACTCGCTTTTCTCTTGCTTGAATGAATTTCTCTACATCTTTAGGCGAGTTCAAAACCACTTTCCTAGAGTCTACCGAGATAATGATTTTTGTGGGAAAACCCCATTTGTATTTTATATTTTTAAGTCTCAAAACCTTTGTGACCTCCTTGAATTCTTTTCTTCTCATTATCGTTTCTACTGATAAGTCAGGAAATATTTTAAGTGATTCATAGGGGGGTCCAAATTGTTGGTTCTCAAATGATTTTCTGAGAATCTGCTCTCTGTGTGATGCAAAATGTAGTCTAATTATTATATCTCTCTGAGAATTTGGTTCTGCTTTTTTTGAGAGGGGAATTCTATGGATTCTTTCTATGACTTGTTCCACAGGAAAATCAATTTTAATTAAAGAGGTCAAAAAGGCTAATACATAACTACTTAAATCGTGGTATTCAATTTTTTCCTCTATACCCCTTATTCTAATATTAGCTCTCCTTGAATGATCCTCTAGTTTATTATATTTCTTTTTAAGGTCTGCTAATTCTTCTTTTATAGTAATCAGTTCAGCTTTTAGTTCCTTCTGATCGGTGGTCATAGACAGATGTTGTATCTCTAAGTTATCAGTTTTTTGTGAGAGATCTTTAATTGCCATAGTGTTTTTGGAGATTTCTGTTGTAAGCTCCAAAATTAAATCCAATTTGAATTCTGCTAATAGATCTTTCATCAAGAGCTTCATTGATGAGGCTGTCAATGCTTCCGTTACTAGGGTGTCAGAAAGTGAACTTTCTATTTCTTCTCTAGATTCCCCTAAATTAAATTGATCTACAGAGAGATCAAGTTTCTCTGAGACATCACTTCCCAGTTGGGATTTATTATGATCTTTTATTTTAGTTCCAGGGGAGAAGAAATCTTTCCCTGATTTAGTATTATTATTTTTTTTTTCCTTTGTTTTTCCCTTGGACGTCTGTACATTTTTCTTTTCCATTTTCTGATCTATTTTTAGCTTTCCTTTTTATTCCCTCTTATCCTAGAGCTTTATTTGATCCTCTTGTCTCTCTATAACCCTCTATTCCCTCTCTCTTCCACCTTCTCCTTCCCCTTTTTTCTTATCGCCCCTTTTATTAAATCTCAGTATCTCTAGACCTGCTTGAGAACAGAATTTTCCTCCTTCTTTATCAGAGGTAAGGATACCTAAATTTCAAGCTTCTATTATTTATATTTCTGCTCTTACATAAAAAAGTATCATAACCTAATAAATGTCAGGTTCTCTGAGGCAATAAGAGAAAAACAGAGAAAGAAAGAGAAAGTGTCCATCAGGGGCGTTCCTTTGCCAGTTTCGGTGCTCCCAAATAAAGTATTTTGCAGGCTGTTGGTCTCCCTTTTTCCACTTCTGCCTGTAGTTTTTGAAATGTTTCCCCAAATATGAAGTTCTTACTCCAAGATTTGTTTTGTGTGATACTTAAGTGTCTATATCTAAAGCTGTATATAAATAAATCAGCTTTCAGCAATAGCTTATTTAGAATGACTATAGTGAGCCCCTATCCATATTTACAAATCAGGTTATAATCTTCACTTTGGAGAAAGTATTCCTATAATGTTCTCTTTAGCAATTAGAGAGATCCTCCTGTAAGAGGGACCAAACAAGAGCTACTGTCTCTCCATATAATCCATATAAAAAAAGAGGTATCTTCCAGCCAACTCCTTAATCCCTCAAGATTATATTCTGAGATTATTCTTGTTATAAACTAATAAAAAACCCACATTATAAAAAGAGTCCAGGACTTTAAAAAGTAAGGCGAGGTGGGATAGAGGGGGGAAGGTAGGTGTCTATTTCACTTCTGGGAGCTCATGTATAAGGAGTTCAGTTCTTTAAATTTCTGAAGGGCTTTCCTTGTGGCCTTTTTCTCTCCCGGTGCACTCAGCTCCCCAGGCAGACCACACTCCCTATGACTCCCTGTAAGACTTACAGCGTGCACTGCGGCAGCGCTCCCCTCCCCCTCTCTTACCCTTCAGGCCTCCTCTCCTGCTTCAGCTCTTGCTGGTTGTTAAATTACTCACTGCGGAGCATTTTTATCCTCCCCTCTGTTCTTGATCACAAATGATCACTCTGGTCTCAGCTTCTTCCAGGCTCTCTCACTCACTGCATCTCCTCATGCCTGGCTGTAGGCTGTTGTTCTCCCTTCGCTTTGGAGAAAGTATTCCTATGATATTCTCTTTAGCAGTTAGAGAGATCCTCCTGCAAGCGGGACCAAACAAGAGCTACTGTCTCTCCATATAGTCCATATAAAAGAGGTGTCTTCCAGCCAACTCCTTAATCCCTCAAGATTATATTCTGAGATTATTCTTGTTATAAACTAATAAAAAAAAAACATTATGAGAAGAGTCCAGGATTTTAAAAAGTAAGGGGAGGTGGGATAGGGGGGGAAGGTAAGTGTCTATTTCACTTCTGGGAGCTCATGAATATGGAGTTCAGTTCTTTAAATTTCTGAAGGGCTTTCCTTGTGGCCTTTTTCTTTCCCGGTACACTCAGCTCCCCAGGCAGATCACACTCCCTATGGCTCCCTGTTAGACTTACAGCATGCACGGCGGCGCTCCCCTCCCCCTCTCTTACCCTTCAGGCCTCCTCTCTTGCTTCAGTTTTTGCTGATTGTTAAAATACTCACTGCGGAGCACTTTTATCCTCCCGTCTGTTCTTGATTACAAATGCTGTGGGTTTATCTCTCTCTGGTCTCAGCTTCTTTCAGGCTCTCTCACTCACTGCATCTCCTCATGCCTGGCTGTGCCTTCCTTTTGAGGCATGCTTTGCTTCTGCTGGAGGCAAGAGGCTGGTTCCCCGGGCAGTTAGGGTTAGCGTTTTGGAAGGTTCTTTTTACTGCGCCTCCATGCTCTGACCTTGAGATTGCCGCCACAGCCCCGCTAGCTGCACATACTGACAGCTTCCTGGGCGTGGACTCCTCCCCGCTATTTATATATTAATCTATTCCACAGTTTGAGTGAATTTTTTTATATTATTTTGTAAGATAGCCACATTATGTATTGTATTTCTCCTTTTGAAAGTACTGCACTTTTCAAAACCATCCATCCTAGTAAATCTGATCTTAAATTCCATGTCATCATTGTTTTTTACCGTCCTACATTGTAATCAACATTTAAGTTGGGTATTGGGAAACCTCCTTTGTTTTTATGTACGTACATTCTATTTTTATTAACTCTTAGTAATGTATACTTTCCATTATTGTAGTTAAAGCTTTAATGTGTACATTCATTAATTATATTTTTGACATTTAATAGATCTCTATCTGTTTTTATTTATTCCTATCTCAGCCTTTAAGCATCTCACTATGTAATGTTGACTCTCCTCAAATTGAACTAAATACATTATTAAGATATGATATTAATATTTCTATACATTTCTTATAATAGAAATTTGTTAAACTATGCAGTGCTGGTGATTTCTCCATTTTTACATATTTTATTGTGGATTTTTTTAAATTTTCCCTGAAGTTATAGGAGAATTGAAATATGTTATTTTTTTCTCGTTCGGCTTATGAAGTTTACACTCATTTGAGGATTGTCTTGTGTTCTGTATATTTGTTTTCATTCTAGCTTGATATCATTTTTGATAAAATTGTAAAAAAAAAATATTTTCATATTTACTTGATTTTGTGCGATTTGGGCTTTGAAATTCTAAAATTTCACATTGCTTGGTTTATGTGCTAACTGTCCATCTGACTTACCTGTTCTTGTTATAGAAAATACTCTTTAACCAGTTATATGGGGAGGCAACGTTTGACATTTTATTAATTTTGCTTCTGATATTATTCATTTAACTTAATAATTTTTTTTGTATGTTTTTTCCTTGCTTTCTTGTTCCAACTCTTTAAGTTGATCATTCAGTGTTTATTCATAGCTTCTCTCTTTATTCTTGAATTAAGTTGCATTATAATGCTGCAGTCCATAGGGTTATAGAGAGTCAGACATGATTGAACGACTAAACAAAAAATATATGGTTTATGTGAAGCCCACATAGATGAGGATACTCCTATTATATCATTATAATGTATATAGTTATAGGAATATCCCGTTTAACGCTGTAGATAGGTTCCGAACGATAGGAGTCATTTTAACATAGGGTGGATTGAATAGGGGCACTCATGGAAAAAAAGACACAAAAGCAATAGAATTTTCAAAATTTGTGCCTTTATCTTAACTTTTATGAAACTGCAAACATAACAACAACACAAAAACAATGTTTTAAAAAATAAAATGTAAAGAAACAGCACACAGCTTCAGGATCTTCCATTCACCCTTTTTTGGACACAAACTCATCCAGGGACATCTAACTTTGCTTTCTACGGTCATACAGCAGATGCTGGAAGCAAAACACTGCCACAAGAATGCTGTGATAGAAGCCTTCGGTGCTCATTGCAAGCCTCTCCCCCCTCTACTTTACGGGCCTCGCGATAAGAGCCTCTCCCCACTCTCTCTCTCCCGTGTCCCCCTCTCCCTCCCCTGTGGTTTTCCCCCCTTATCTCACTCCCCTGTGTCTCTTTCCACCCCACATCCTCCCCTGTGTCTATTTCCCCCCTCTCCCCCCTCTCCCTCCGCTGTGTCTTTCTCCCCCTCTCCCTCCTCTGTGCTCCTGTTTGCATTTATGGGTGTGAAACCATTTGCAGGCTTGAGAAGAAGAGGGAGAGGGAGAGAAATGGAGGGGAGATGGAATTGCGGAAGAGGGGTAGAGAGAGGGAGGGAGAGGGAGGGGAAGAGGGAGGTAGGGGAAGAGGGAGGGAGAGAAAGAGAGGGGTGAGAAGGTGGTAGAGAAAGAGATGGTGAGAGGGAGGGAGAGAAATGGGGGAGAGAGAGGGAGGGAGAGAGAGAAAGATGGGGGAGAACGAGGGAGGGGGTAGAGAGAAAGAGGGGGAGAACGAGGTAGAGACAGAGGAGTGAGAGGTGAGAGAAAGAGAGGGAGGGAGAGAGAGACAGACAGAGAAAGGAAGGGAGCGAGAGATATGAGAGAAAATCAGAGAGGGAGAGAGGTGGAGAGAAAGAGAGAAGGGAGAAAAGGAGGTAAAGGGAGAGAGGGAGGTAGATGGAGATAGGGAGGGGAGAGAAAGAGAGAGGAAGAGGGAGAGAGGGAGGGGAAGAAGGGGAGAGGGAAATAGGGCGAGAGATAGTGAGAGAGAGTGGGGAGAGTGGGAGAAAGGGAGGAAAAGAGACAGAGGGGGTGGAGAGAAAGAGAGATGGGAGAGAGACGTAGAGGGAGAGAGAGAGACATAGAAAGAGGGAGGGGAGAGAGAGAGGGAGAGAGAGAAAGAGAGGGGAAGAGGGAGAGAGAAAAATAGGGAAAGAAAGGGGGGAGAGATAGGGAGAGAGAGTGAGGGAAATAGATAGAGATCAGGAAAGAGAAAGGGAGTGTGGGAGAGGAAGAGAAAGAGGGAGAGAGAAAGAGAGAGAGAAGGGAGGGTAAGGGAGAGAGACATGGAGAGAGAGTTAGAGAAAGAGGGAGAGAGAGAGACAGAAAAAGACAGGGGTAGAGAGAGGAGAAAGAGGGAGAGAGAGAGAAGGGAGGAGGAGAGAGGAGAGAATTAGAACAAGTAATAGCTCGGCGAGTAGCTATGCTGTAAAAATGGAGTATATGTCTGTGATTTGTTAACACAGCAAGATAGAGATATACATGCACAGAAAAGAGAAAAATGGGTGCATGGACACCTTCCACTTTAGTGGCTAGGTGCTCCAAAAAGGTAGATCCGGACGTGACAGTACTATGGTGGACTTGGCAATTGAGGAAGGTTTGTTCCACCATATACATTTAAATACTTGGGATTGGAATTTATCCAATTCGCTATATTTTATTGCAATAGCTAATTTGCAGAATAGGTACAGCAAACAGTGTAATATATTCATTTTCACCGATTTAATACAGCCCGACTATGAGCCCTATGCAAATCTTGTTCTCTAACCAAGAAAAGGTTGCAGCTGCTTTTTTTGCTAAGTTCTACACTTATTCAAATGATTTACTCCCCCAGATTAGAGCACTCATCTCACAGACTTCAATCCTGCTTTGTAGATGCAACAGATATCTGTGCAGGGAGCAGCCAAACCAAGCCTTATAGATGAGACGCCCCTAGGAGCCAATAGGAAATGTGAACATCATAAATCTTATAATGAGTGGGAAGTGCAGGAACATCTGCCGTAACTAGGCTGCTGCAAGGAAACAAAGATTCATATATACAGTTCTGCTCAAAAGTTTGCATACCCTGTCAGAAATTGTGAAATTTTTACATTTATTTTAAGAATATGACTGATCGTGCAAAAATGTTTATTTTATTGAAGGATAGTGATCATATGAAGCGGTTTTTTCACAAAGTCGTTTGGCTCCTTTTTTAAATCATAATGATAACAGAAATTACCCAAATGGCCCTGATCAAAAGTTTACATACCCTTGAATGTTTAGCCTTGTTACAGACACACAATGTGATACACACAGGTTAAAATGGCAATTAAACGTTAAGTCCCCACACCTGCGCACAAAATGAGCTGCATGGTCGAAATGCCAGAAAGAAGCTTTTACTGTGCCATCGCCACAAAAAAGCCTGGTTACAATATGCCCGACAACACCTTGACTCGCCTCACAGCTTCTGGCACACAGTAATTTGGAGTGATGAGACCAAAATAGAGCTTTATTGTCACAAACATAAGCGCTATGTTTGGAGAGGGGTAAACGAGAAGTGAAAAGAATACCATCCCCACTGTGAAGCATGGTGGCGGCTCACTGATGTTTTTTGGGGGGGAGCTCTAAAGGCACAGGAGATTCTTGTGAAAATTGATGGCAAGATGAATGTGGCATGTTATCAGAAAATACTGGCAGACGAAGGCTGCGTATGGGACGTTCTTGGATTTTCCAGTATGACAATGTCTACTAAGCACAAGGCCAAGTTGACCCTCCAGTGGTCACAGCAGAAAAAGTTGAAGGTTGTGGAATGGCCATCACAGTCTCCTGACATTAATATCATCAAGCCACTCTGGGGAGATCTCAAACGCGCGGTTCATGCAAGACGACCAAAGACTTTGCATGACCTGGAGGCATTTTGCCAAGACGAATTGGCAGATATACCCCCTGCAAGAATTCGGGGCCTCATAGACAACTATCACATAAGACTGTGCGCTGTCATTGATGCTAAAGGGGGCAATACACAGTATTAAGAACTAAGGGTATGCAAACTTTTGAACAGGGTCATTAAAAAATTTTCTTTGTTGCCATGTTTTGTTTTATGATTGTGCCATCCCTATAACAGTTTTCAGTGTTGGGAATGCTTACGATGTTGGTCATACTTTGAAAGCCTTGCGAAGCAAGGCAAGCCGTCGACCGCGCACGCAAAGCGATGCAAGCAGTTGAAGCACGCGGGACTTAGGCTGCAATGAGGGCCAAAGGCGCTCATTGCACTGCAAGCCTTGTGAAGTGAGGCGAGCAGTTTAAGCATGTAGCACTTTGACCACGAGGAACGCAGTTTGCTAATTTAACGGTCAAACTTAGTTCCAGCGCATAACTCGAAAACCCTAAAAAACAAGCAAAATAATAATGATAAAATAGAACACACTCACACACAGTACAGGTGGAGAGCTATGAAGCATGGGAGTAAGGTTGCAAGCGATTTTGAGCCATGTTTGCCGTTTTTCGTTAATTGAAAATCGACTAAGCGAGATAAAAAAATGGAAAAAACTCTGAAACAGGATGAAAACAAGGCTCACCAATGCCAGGTACACAGGACTTTACAGGTACACAGGAAAATACACAACCGCAAACACAGTAACACACACAGAAAATGCCAGGCACGTGGGACTTTGAAAATAAAACAAACAGCATTCAGCGCATAACACACAAACATTCAGCAGACACACAGAGAAGGGGGGGAAGATGGTGAAAGAGACACATGGCATTCCCAAGCACAAAACTTGCAGGTTAACGAAACCCTTCAATAAACGGCCTGTAAAGTAGGCGAGAGGAAAGGCTTGCAATGTGCGCCGAAGGTGGATATTGCAAAGCAGTAAATTGTCAGGGGGGAGAGGCTCGCAATGAGCGCCGAAGGTGCTCAGAGGAGCAAAAGCCTCACATTGTGTGCCAAACAGTATTGCTAGCCTTACAATTTTATTCCCGTCATTTTTGACCGGCAATTTTCTAGTTCTGTTATAACCTACAGTTGAATTTGAATCCCATAAGAAATATAAGAAATGTGTTTTGCCTGCTCACTTTTGCCGGTTTTCTATAAAAAGTGTATATATATATTAACAATTCGCCAAGGAGCACAACTGTATATGTATATATGTATATATATGTGACACAGATTCAAAATCATGACTCTCCAGCAATGAAAAAATGACCTTGCGGATACATGCGCAAAAGGCAGCAAAAACTGGACGGGGAGCGGTGCAGGTAGCTGAAATGTAGCAAGTGCTACGGACATCGTAACCCAATAAGAGGGCCGGATGAGTGCTTGGTTATGGCAAGGGCAGCTGATGATGATCGAAATTAGCAACATGGCGCAAAAGCAGCAAAAACTTGACGGGGAGCAGTGCAGGTAGGTTTATTGCGGTGCAAGTAGGTGAAATGTAGCAAGGGCTCTGGACGACGTGACCCAATAAGAGGGCCGGATGAGTCCTTGGTTATTGCAATGGCAGCTGATGGTGATTGAAATCAGCAACAGGGTGCAAAAGGCAGCAAAAACTGGATGGGAAGTGGTGCAGGTTGCTGAAATGTAGCAAGTGCTACGGATGTCGCGTCTAAATAAGAGGGCAGGACAAGTCCTTGGTTATGGCAAGGGCAGTTGACAATGTTTAAAATCAGCAACATGGCGTAAAAGGAGGCAAAAGCTGGACGGGGAATGGTGCGGGGTAGCTGAACTGAAGTAGGTGCTACGGACGTCGTGGCCCAATAAGAGGGTCGGATGAGTCCTTGGATATGGGCAAGGATGGCTTAATGATGGTTGAATTAAAAATGGGGTGCAGCGAGACAGCGACTGAATGAAAAAATTGGCAGTAGGAATAATAGTAAGCGGAAGTAAATGACAGAAAGAAGATAGATGAGGGGAAAATTCTAAAATGCAGAACGAATAATGAACGATAGAAGCCAAAAGAGGGCAGCATATTTGGAAAAGGACAGGCTAAGCGATTGGTAGGCAAAGCGTAAAAGCCAAAAAGCAGCATAAAGGAACAGCTCCCAGCGTAAAAGCCAAAATCAGTATAAAGGGAAAACTCCCAGCGTCAAAGCAAAAAAGCAGCATGAAAGGGAAAACTCCCAGCGGAAGGCCAAGTAAAGCCAGTGAAGCAGCAATTAAAGGGAAAATCACAGCAAGCATGGTGAGGCCCGCATAAGGTCAAAAGGGGAGCGTTGAGGTTCATCCTCCCAGCACAGATTTAGAAACATAGGCCATCATTCAATTGCAATTTGGCCAATTGAATAGGGGTCTAAATAAGCACATAACATATTTTTTAAAGACGTTTTTACTTAGTAAACATCTATCCAAAAGCAAGGTTTTCACTAATTAAAAACTTTTTTTTAACATAGCTAGGTAGTTAGGGCACTCATAATTGCTTTTTTTCAGGGATTAGCATAGGGCCCTAGGATATCTGGATATTTGACCATAATTGTAGGTCTGCTAATAAATCTTTATATATAGTGACATAGTTAGCTTTATAAAGATCCCTACAATGGGAAGTAATATTAACTCCTAAGTATCACGTATGATTTAGGCCAAGAAAAATCATAATTAAGTTGAAGTAATTTTATTTCTGCTTATGATAAAGTAAGGTTCAATGCTTCTGTTTTATTTAAGTTGGCCTTTAAACCTGAACATTTCTCAAATGTATACAAGGGGTGCATAAGTAAGGGAATGGAATTAAGGGCTGAGGGTACATACCAATTCATCTGCAAGCATGCAGCATTTATACTGTAGAAAGTGTAACTTCACTCAGTCAA
Organism: Discoglossus pictus; assembly: GCA_027410445.1. Lineage (NCBI taxonomy): Eukaryota > Metazoa > Chordata > Amphibia > Anura > Alytidae > Discoglossus > Discoglossus pictus. The sequence goes on from CM050169.1 coordinate 141,630,093, forward strand.
CTCTTATAGCCTAAGCAAAATATTCTTTAGCTAAAGCAAATAAAAGAGGTGACAATGGGCACCCCTGTCTCATGCCTCTCTAGATGTGAATATACGAAGGTCCCTGACCCAGAAGTTTCATGGTAGCTTTAGGGTAACTATAATACATGCCTATTAAATAAAAAAATGTGCCTTCAAATCCAAATTTTATCAGGACAGAAAATAAATAAGGCCACTCTACAGTCAAAAGTGTTTTCTATATCCAGGTCTAGAAGACAGGCCAGGGTCTTAGATCCATGAACAATGTTTGAAATATTAATCATTTGCCTAATGTCATCTCCCGCTTGCCTATGAGGCAGTCTGGGTAAAAACGGAGCAACCCTATTGGCCACAATCTTTGCGAAGATCTTAATAACCCTGTTAAGCAATGATATGGATCTATAGTTTTTCTCCTCCAGAGGATATCAACGATCGTTATAAATAACCATTATTACAAATCGATTCATTTCATGGGCAAAGAGCACCCAAGTAGAGTTGAATAGTGAAATGAAATGTCGGACCAGGACATCCGCAATTTTTATTTTAGCATAAGCTAGTTAAGCCTTCTCGGCCCAGTGATTTGCCTGCATCAGAGAGGCATATAGCCCTTACCTTACCATTTCTCTGATGTAGATCCAAAGAAGTTGTATTCTAGTTATTTTTCTTTTAGACCCACTAACTGTGACTGCAGCTTCCTTTCTCTAAGCAATTGTTTCTTTTTTGTAAGTAGAAGTTGCTTTAATACAAAAGAGGAGAAGTTGAGGGAGAGTATAGAGACACCAACAACCCAGTTAGGACAGTGTAGTGTACTTCAGAATCATCCTTTTTCTGCTCCAGAATAAATGGGAAGTCCCTGTGCAAGAGAATGGTAGCTTCCGCTGACTAGCTGAGTGATATATATTTCTGCATAAATCTAGGTACCCTGTGTTTGACAAAATGAGTTTCTTGTCTGAATAATACTGAGGGGCGATGCGCCTTAAAGGAAATGAAGGCTTTTTGTCTCTTAAAAGGAGAGTTAAGCCCCTTTATGTTGTGTGTAACAAATGTGTAATTTGAAGCAGCTATCTAGGAGGTATATACAATACCATCATACTGATACGCATACCCAACATTAGGATGAATACCAAAAATAGCCTCGGAGAAATTCCGGATCTCAGTGTCAGCCAGCTCAAGGAGGAGAAAAGCAGGTAACTTGAGGAAGTAGGACTGCAAGCAAGGAGGAAATACAAAATTCCAAAATTGTAAAAACAAGCATGGTTCACAATGGTGCATAGGGCAGAGAGATCAGATCAACAGCTCTCTCTAATACCCTAAATCGAAATAGGCTAATCCTACACATTTTCAACTATGTAGAATTTATGAAACAGGTGACATAATCCAGCTTTAGCAGGGTAGGGTCACGCTCAGCTCTCCACAGCCATCCCTACAAACCCATCTTAAATCTTAACGATTAAGATTTAATTAAAGGAGTTAATTAAAGGAGTTAATGGACAAAGATCAAATTAGAGGGATATCTAAACAAGACAATAACAACTTGTGAAAACGCACCCAAATAGTATATAGTTGGTCCAGTCCCAATTTCAGTACACTGGAGAGAAGTATAGACAGCAACCAGCAAGTGCACATATGGGTTCTCCACCACAGCTACCAAGTCCTCGATGGCCTCAGGAGGAGATGGCTTTTCATCTCTGCGTTTGATGCTCTTTTTTTGATGCTTCTTTCGTGCCACTTCAGACTATTGCCTCACAGGCCTTAGAGTAGGGTCTGATTTTATTATGATCACAAATTAGTTGTCAGAGATTAGTTTCAGGTGAAAGAAGAACATACAACAATCCTCCAGATTGCGGACTGCGTGAGAATGAGTCTCATGTTTGAAAATCAGGCTGAAAAGGAAGTCGTCACAGCAATATCTTCATAAATTTAAAGGAGGCATCTGTCAGGACCAGTGACAGTTTCAATGTTCCTAGAGAAAATAGAACCAAGTTTTTAGTACTATAACATAAAATGATATTGTCTTTGGTTTGATCAGATCTTGCAGGTGTACCCAATGTCCTGTAAGATGTTTCTGCTTTCAAAGAATGTTCTGCAACCTTAGGAAGGATTGTCCACGATCGTCTGTGATTCACTCACCCAAATGTTGTGTCAGAGAGGTCCATTTTCCAATTCCTCCAACTTCTTCTCAAAGCTGTCAATGCATGAGATCTCAATCTTGGATATTTCAATTTTCTCTCTGGCCTGCGTGTCAATTATCTGATCTGTAATAGACAACAATGCATGCCTAGGATAGCTCCAACCTCAGCAAATTCTCAAATCTCTGGAGCAATTAAATCAGACTGCTTCATGCCGTGGCCTAGTCCACACTGATCCATGTTGAACTCTGAGTCCCTTGATGAGCCAGATAATGAGCCTTGAGAAGAAACTAAACCAGAGACTCTCCCTTTGAAATGCTCTGCAATGCTTATGGTCAGGAGACCCTTCCTTGATTTACACATTGCCTTAGATAAGATATCAATATATAGAGTTAGTGAAAAAGGTAAAAAAATAAAATAAATCAATTGCATAGCCAGGATGGTCAGACAAGAGCTGAGGTGTTGATAGACATAGCAGAGAACTTCCCGAGAATAGTCCAGCTACATTCCCTCCACCTAAGTAGGTGGCAATCAGAAAGAAGGAAATGCTGAAAAAAATATCAGGTAAGTGCATCCAACTTTTAGTAGGGTTGAACTGTGGAAGTGAAGCAAGTATTGAGGGGTTGCCAGTATCACAATTTATTAGCTTTTGGCCCATGGGATGTACACAGAAAATATGTGGTATGTGCAATAAACATTAAGTGAAGGTGGCAGTGAGAGAAAGAAAAAGACAATCTTTAATATATATAAAAAAGAAAAAAAGTGCAGATTATTAATTATTTCTTCTATTACTTGCACGTTCTCAACCTAACTGTTCACCTTTCGATCATCTGGCCCTATTACCTTCCTTCAAATTCCCCAGTTATTTCATTCTTATTGCTGGGAGTTTTGAAATGAAAGTATTAGTGATCGCTTCTTGTTCTGCAGTTATCCGTCCATTTTCAAATCACCATAAAAGGTCTGTCTTTCTAGTGTTTAGCATCTCTGTCATATCAGCTATCATATGCCATAAGCCCAGGGATGAGTATCACCTCTTTCTGTTGCTTAGCTTCCTTTATTGTGGCTCAAGTAATAAACCAAAGCTGTCTACAGACTTCCTTTGGGGCTTAGGACCATGTGGCAACCTAAAGATGGATTCCCCTCTGCATGCCTCCCTCGTTGCCCACATTCCATCCCCGTTTGTCTAGTCAGAGCCGCCAGATGATTCGCACACATCAATCCGGTCTCCTTGCTCTTCCCGCTGATTCTCAGTTGACAGCCCCTGCTCCAAGTTAGCTCTCTCTTTACAGGCTCGGCACACAGCCTCACCTCTCACAGAGTCACAGCCACAGCAAGAAACCTCCACTGTCTAGATATTCACTTTTCCTCACACACAGCTCTCAGTGGGGGCACCCCGGCCTTCGCGCACAGCTGTATAGTGCGCCGTCGTCAGGGCGCTGAGAAATGTGCTCTGATGACGCTCACCGCTCCAGCCTGGTGCTGCGTGATCTGCCCCTGTCTGGTGCCTCCCATTATCCAAGACACCTCCAATGGATACGCTGCTGAGTCTCACATGCCCAGTCATCTCTTATAGATTGTAAGCTGTCTGTAACAGGAACCTCAATACTGCCCATTACTTTCATTACTAGGTCAAGACAGAATAAATATACAATGTGTGTGGCATTTACAAAATTAAATAAGCTGATACATAAGATATTGAGGTCATCTCTTCTAGATTGCAAGCTCTCTGTAACAGGGACCTCAATACCTTATGTATCAGCTTATTTAATTTTCTGCTGCGCTCAAAGGATGTGCCACCCTAAGTGGGACATCCAGGAATCCAGATCCACAGGCACTGACAGCCCTCTGATCATCCAGGCTTGGATACAATTGGGTATGAAAAAGCTTCTTAAGACATTCTGAAAGTGTACAACACTAAAATACGTCTAATAGTAAAACCTTTTCAGCCTAAATTTGCCCAAAATTATGATTTGTAGTAGGAGCTCATCAACCGTTCCTCCTCACGCTTCACTAGCTAGGTCACGTTTCCTCCAATTTTTGCACGCAAAATATAATATGAAACTTTCTTATTACTTATTCTTTTTATACTTCTAGACATGTATTTATTTATTAATTTATCAAAATAAAAGTTTACTTATAAGATATTATATAAAACCCACCTCTATCCAAAGACTCTTCCTGCCCCCTGACAACAACTGCGATCAGAGGAATGTGCTCTGATGACGCTCACCGCTCCAGCCTGGTGCTGCGTGATCTGCCCCTGTCTGGTGCCTCCCATTATCCAAGACACCTCCAATGGATACGCTGCTGAGTCTCACATGCCCAGTCATCTCTTATAGATTGTAAGCTGTCTGTAACAGGGACCTCAATACTGCCCATTACTTTCATTACTAGGTCAAGACAGAATAAATATACAATGTGTGTGGCATTTACAAAATTAAATAAGCTGATACATAAGATATTGAGGTCATCTCTTCTAGATTGCAAGCTCTCTGTAACAGGGACCTCAATACCTTATGTATCAGCTTATTTAATTTTCTGCTGCGCTCAAAGGATGTGCCACCCTAAGTGGGACATCCAGGAATCCAGATCCACAGGCACTGACAGCCCTCTGATCATCCAGGCTTGGATACAATTGGGTATGAAAAAGCTTCTTAAGACATTCTGAAAGTGTACAACACTAAAATACGTCTAATAGTAAAACCTTTTCAGCCTAAATTTGCCCAAAATTATGATTTGTAGTAGGAGCTCATCAACCGTTCCTCCTCACGCTTCACTAGCTAGGTCACGTTTCCTCCAATTTTTGCACGCAAAATATAATATGAAACTTTCTTATTACTTATTCTTTTTATACTTCTAGACATGTATTTATTTATTAAATATCAAAATAAAAGTTTACTTATAAGATATTATATAAAACCCACCTCTATCCAAAGACTCTTCCTGCCCCCTGACAACAACTGCGATCAGAGGTGAGCCCTTCGTAACGTGAGACTAGAGTAAACAGCCTGGCAGAAGGAAGACTGACGGCAGATGACCATCTATACTACCTCATACAGTATGTCCTAATCTGTGACTGATTTATCAAGAGAGTGGAGCTCCCTCGGAGGTCCAGGCTGTTGGCAGGGCTGAGCAAATCGGTGAAGTGTGATGCAGGCATTTATTCTGTAGAGATATCTACCCCCTCAAGTGCGCCAAAGGCTACTCATTGCGCCATAGGCTACTGGCAGGGTTGAAACCAGGTAGGGGCCTCGGCGGTGGTTATGTAGCTTTTGGGCCTTACGGGCTTCGACAATCCTTGCGCCAGTACAAGTCAGGGGTGGCACAGCCGGGGTACTGGAGAGTCATGCGGGCCTCGCGATGAGTGCCTTCATCGCTCATTGCAGCCCCGAATCTTTCAACAAAGTAACCAAAAGTAATTATTTCTTAGTTACGAAATATGTTTTTCACACCTTATTTAATTTAATTTAACTTGACAATTCTTCCTCTTTGTTTGTCCTATATAGATGATTAAAAAAATGCCCTCACTACCTCATATTTTATATCTCTTCAGAACTTTTCCAGTCAGCATCATTAAATCAGATAGAGAATATCTATAAAGAAAATTTTTGATATGTATTTGGGGTCAAAATAAAACAAGAATTAATAGAACACAATCTTTCAACCCCCTTCTGGATTGCTACCTTGTCATAGTGAAGAAGCTTGTGAACCTCAATGAAGTTGTGAGTTATTCCATGTGGGATCGCCCCAAAATGGGTAGGTCATAACAGAGAGGTGAGACAAATCTTGTTTCACTGGAGAAGGAGCTGGCAGTATCTTTGCCATGAAAACCTTATGTATTGGCACACCCAGACACAAACTGTCCATAGGGTCACAGAGAGTTGGACAAGACTGAACAACTGAACAACAACCATCTTTCAACTTAAGGCTAACAGAGATTTAGAAATTGAAACATAGGATTGCTAAACTCCCAAGGTGTCTGCCACCTATAGTGAAATCATTTGCTATATACAAAATGGGAAAAAATTATGTCAAAAATTATTTTTAATAGTTATATATATCACAACGGCGAAGATAAAAACTGATAAAAAAAATCCTGGATTAACACAAGTTAAAAGAGGACTAGATTGTATGGGAAACCTGAATACCTCTTAGTTATCAGTAAAGTGAATATTAAAGACCCTTTAATAGGGGGGTAAACATTGTCCCATTCTGCAGTGTTGTGTCTTTTTTTAGAGAGAAATTACTCCATTGTAAGTGTACTCCAAACCATAATATAGTACTAATAGAAACCCCAATTATATTTCTTCCTTATAAGGGATCGTGGCAAGAAAACAGGTGTTGTTTATAAGGGATAGAGTTGTATATCGTGGCAAAAGAACAGGCCTACTTTATTTCTTAATAGAATCACTCTTTCAGAGATAAGAGAAATAAAATTTCCTTAATTCAAAGTGTCAAACTTGAAATAAGTTACAGCTAGATCTCCAGCTGCAGTTTGGTATTGGCCAGTCTCGTGTTTGGTATGCTGTAATACACACTGATATTCACTATCAGCAAATATAAACTGAGAGACTGTAAGTCTAAGATATGTACTATAGACTGTAGACAGGTATATACTGGCAGACACTATTTCTGAAATGTTCAATATTATGAGCCACCAATCACAAGACACATGCATAAATATTGGATAAGGACGGGTAAGGGCACACAGACACTCTCACACACTGCTAGAACGCGACCTCTGCGTGCTCCAACGGAAGGACGCACTCAGCGGAGCACGTCTGACCCGTTTCAACATCACTGGACGTCTTCCTCAAAGGCAAACCTACCTAATCTAACAGAGATTTATCAGTACCAAATCTGCTAAAATATTATGAAGCAGCACAAATTAATCAAATAATGTTATGGCATATTAAAGATGATAAATCTACCTGGGTAGACATTAAGGAAAATATAAACCCTAAATATCATAAGAAAACGTATTATGGCTAGATATACTCACAAAAAAAAAAAAGATTAGGTTGCTGTCCTGAATATAAAAAAAAAAAGCAAAGTTAGAGGTGCTCAACCAGAGAACGAACTAACCTTAATAGGTTAGTTCTATGGACATGATAACCCTCTCTGTGAGCAACCTCTTTTAGCCACTTGTGCCCTTCACAGGAAGAAATATCATGTAGTATATCAGTCTGATCTCATCCACTAAAGTGATCCAGCCCCGAAATACCAGGCAATCCTACCGTAGACATTTTTTCGGGCGAAACAGCAAACCCCAGACGTTTGTTTCGGCCTTCATTGGGCCTCGTCAGTGAGGTGTCGCTGATAACTCCCTAAGGCACAGTGAGCAAGGAGTCAACATCTGGAGTCCCCTATCACCCTAAGGAAGACTTATCCCTTAGGGTCTTTTGAATAAACAAAAAAACAAAAGGGGTTTGCTGTTTCTCCTGTTCAGGGTAGAATTGCGTGGAATTTCGGGGCTGGATCACTGTATTGGGAGAGACCAGACTGAAATATTACAGGATAATTCTCCTTCTGAAAGGCACAAGTGAGCTAAAGGAAGCTGCTCTTTGAGTGGATTATCATGTCCATAGAACTAACCTATTAAGGTTTGTTCATTCTCTTATTTAGCGCCTCTATTTTGTTTTTTTGTATACTAAATATTCATGTAAATTATGGCAAAAATGTAAAATGTGTATGTCTAACAGGTCAGGGGTCAATTCTATCAATTCCCTGCAGCTTCAGTCATATAGTTGAATTTTGATTAAATGGCAATGAGTAACGAAAAAGATAAAAATTTTGATGACGCTAAATGTTGTACTTTTAATAAGCTGTAGTCATTATATGATATTCCAAAATTCTGGATTTTTGAGATGTAGCCAAATACATCATTTTGTTATAAAATTATTTAAGAAATAGCAAACATTTCTTCCAACATAATTTGTAAGGGTATGCAATAGGAATCCAGAAAGGTAAGGTTGCTTGTCTTTAATTTATAGTGTTATCAATTTTCATAAAAGGGCTCTCTACACAAAATAAAAATGGCATGGGAATTGGATCTGCAGGCACAGATAGATTCTAAAAAATCAGCCCAAAATGTTGCAAGCCTTATCTAATTTTAAGGTATTACATAGTTTGTTTGTTTTTTTTTGTTTTTTTTTTTACAAGTGGATTTACCTTAAAAAGTAAAGGCTAATAAACTGCAGAGTGCACTAATTGTGCCCAGGTGAGAGGGGTGTGGCTTGACTGTTAAACTTGTATAAAAGGTTTGTGAGCTGGTTTGGGGTCTGTTTACAAGTGGATTTACCTTAAAAAGTAAAGGCTGATAAACTGCAGAGTGCACTAATTGTGCCCAGGTGAGAGGGGTGTGGCTTGACTGTTAAACTTGTATAAAAGGTTTGTGAGCTGGTTTGGGGCTTGTTTACAAGTGGATTTACCTTACAAGTAAAGGCTGATAAATTGCAGAGTGCACTAAGTGTGCCCAGGTGAGAGGGGTGTGGCTTGACTGTTAAACTAGGATAAAGGATTTGTGAGCTGGTTTGGGGCCTGTTTACAAGTGGATTTACCTTACAAGTAAAGGCTGATAAATTGCAGAGTGCACTAATTGTGCCCAGGCGAGAAGGCAGAAGTTAATAGAAACCGGAGAAGGGGAACTTGTGAGCTTGCGAACATTTTCAGTATCAAGTGCAATTCTAGTAAAAGCCTAGGAGTTTAAATAAAAGGAGGGCCTTCAAAGAAAAGGGAGGGCAGATTTATAGTGCAAAGGAGGAAAACTTTATATAAATATATTATATTATATTCTTTATTTTTCCCACTGAAATTTCGTAGACAATAATAATAATTATGAGTCAGTCCAGTGGCAACCTTATTCAGTGTACATCCTGTCAAATGTATGCACTACTGGAACAGATGATCCAGGGTCCATACCTCTGTGACAGGTGTGAGCATGTTGCCTCTTTGGAAGCTCAAATTGAAGATCTGGAGAGGAGAATTGCAGCACTTAGTGATATTGCTCCACTGGAAAGGGAGTTGGTGCTCACGGAGCACAGTTTAGCTGGGCCTAGTATGGAGGGAGGAGCTGGGGCTAGTGAGGATGGCCAGGGAGGTAGCTGGGTTACAGTTAGAAGGGGAATCAGAGGGTACAGGAGGAGGCAGGCCAGTTCTGAGTTGGCAAACAACAACAGATTTGCCAGATTGAGTGAAACTGTTGGCGATGTCCATTCAGGAATGGCAATGCCAGATAGAGCTGTTCCCTCTAACAGCCGGGCGAACAGCTCTACTGGAGAAGAGGGAGGGCAGAATAGGCAGAGCAACAGACATGTTTTGGTGGTAGGGGACTCTATTATTAGGAAGGTAGACAGGGTAATTTGTCACCCAGATCCCAGCAATCGAACAGTTTGCTGTCTCCCGGGTGCTCGGGTTCGGCATGTTGTGGATCGGGTGGATAAATTATTGGGAGGGGCTGGTAATGAACCGGCGGTCTTGGTACACATTGGTACCAATGACAAAGTTAGTGGAAGATGGAGCGTCCTAAAGAATGATTTTAGAGAATTAGGGAATAAGCTTAAAGCAAGGACCTCCAAGGTAGTATTTACTGAGATACTACCAGTGCCACGTGCTAGCCCAGGGAGGCAGAAGGAGCTTAGGGAGGTTAATGCGTGGCTAAAAAAGTGGTGCAGTGCAGAGGCTTTGGGGTTTTTAGAGCACTGGGCTGACTTCTCACTTGGGTACAATCTCTATAGCAGGGATGGATTGCACCTTAATGATGAGGGCGCTTTTGTGCTAGGGAATAGGATGGTAGAACGGCTGGGGGAGTTTTTAAACTTGTAGGTGGGGGGGAGGGACTATATAGAAGTATTGGGGTAAATAGGGTAGAGAGGGAAAGGGATGAATTATTTACCCATGGGGGAGGAGAAGGGGGGAGGGTTACAATAGAAAGTAGGGAGATATTAATAGGGGCCTCAAATACAGTGGCAAGGAACTTCACATCAGCAGAGCCATAGCAACATAAAGTGTATGATTGCAAACGCAAGAAGTTTGCCTGGGAAAATGGATGAGCTAGAAATATTAGCAGTACAAGAAAAATGGGGCTTAATAGTCATTACGGAAACATGGTGGGATGAATCTCATGACTGGACTGTTAATCTGGATGGTTATAACCTATTTAGGAAAGATAGGGGAAATGGTAAATCACATCCCATGTGGCATAACAATGACTTAAAGATCATGATGAGGAAAAAGAAATATGCATTTAAATTATACAAGAAGGAGGGAACAGAGGCATCTTTATGTGACTATAAGGAAATCAACAAGGCTTGCAAAAGGGCTATTAGACTGGCTAAAATAGAAAATGAGAAGTCAGTTGCAATGGAAAGTAAGACTAACCCTAAAATATTTTATAAATATATTAATGGGAAGTAGGCCAGGAAGGAATCGATAGGACCATTACAATGTGACACAGGCCATCTGATAATTAGTGACCAGGAAAAGGCAGATGAGCTAAATAGGTTCTTTTCGTCGGTTTACACAAGGGAGGTACCAGTGGTTGGGACACTGCAACATAATGGGGCTACACTACCTTCACTAAATAATTGGTTAACGCAGGAAGAAATACAAAAGAGGTTGGAGAAAATAAATGTTAATAAAGCCCCAGGTCCTGATGGAATACATCCAAGGGTACTGAGGGAACTGGGTTCTGTAATAGCCAAACCATTATATCTAATCTTTAAAGACTCGCTCACTACAGGGTCTCTACCAGATGACTGGAGAAAAGCAGAGGTGATACCTATATTTAAGAAGGGATCTAGAGCAAATCCGGGGAATTATAGACCAGTGAGCCTCACTTCTGTAGGTGGGAAGCTTTTAGAAGGGTTAATAAGGGACAGAATACAAGAATATGTCTATTTGAACAGGATCATAGGTAGCAGTCAACATGGATTTATGAAGGAAAGGTCGTGTCAGACCAATCTAATTAGTTTTTATGAGGAGGTTAGTAGGAACTTGGATCAGGGCAACTCAGTGGATGTAGTCTTTTTAGATTTTTCAAAGGCATTTGATACAGTGCCACATGGAAGACTAGTGAGCAAACTAAGGGATACAGGAATTGCAGTAAATATCTGCTCATGGATCGAGAGCTGGCTAAAAGACAGGAAGCAAAGGGTTGTTGTAAATGGAACATACTCCGATTGGTCTAATGTGATAAGTGGGGTTCCTCAGGGCTCAGTATTGGGTCCTCTCCTTTTTAACATATTTATTAATGACATTGAAGTAGGACTCGAATGTAGTGTCTCCATTTTTGCTGATGACACTAAGTTGTGCAAGGTAATAAAATCAGATAATGATGTACTTTCCCTACAAAAGGATTTGCATAAATTAGAGAAATGGGCGGCTAAATGGCAGATGAGATTTAATACAAATAAATGTAAGGTTATGCATTTGGGAAGGAACAATAGCCAAGCAATCTATAATCTTAATGGAGCAAATCTAGGGGTATCAGATATTGAAAGGGATTTGGGAGTACTAGTGGACAACCACCTAGGTAACAGCGCTCAAAGCCAAGCAGCGGCTGCAAAGGCAAATAAAATATTAGCATGTATTAGGAAGGGTATAGAAGCTAGGGAAGAAGATATAATTCTGCCACTATACAAATCTCTAGTATGCCCTCATTTGGAATATGGAGTACAATTTTGGGCACCACCTCACAAAAAAGACATTTTAGAGCTGGAAAAAGTACAGAGAAGGGCTACAAAACTAATAAGGGGAATGGAGGGGCTAAGTTATGAAGAAAGACTAGCAAAATTAAACTTATTTTCGCTAGAAAAAAGGCGTCTAAGAGGAGATATGATTACGTTATTTAAATACATCCAGGGTCAATATAAGGCTTTGTCAAGTGAACTTTTTGTAGCAAGAGATTTTCAACTGACAAGAGGACATCCGTTGAGGTTAGAGGAAAAAAGATTTCACCTTAAACAAAGAAAAGGGTTCTTCACAGTTAGGGTGGTTAAACTGTGGAATTCTCTACCAAAGGAGGTGGTGACAGCGAATTCGATAGACAACTTCAAAAAGGGGTTAGATATATTTCTGAATAAAGAGGGCATTCAAGGCTATCCTAGATAACTAGCAAGGAATATTGATCCAGTGAGAAATTTGATCGCCAGTTTCTGGGGTCAGGAAGGAATTTTGCTTTTTTTTCCCCTTATGAGACAATTGGCAAAGTTTCAATGGGGTTTTTTTTTATGTTTGCCTTCCTCTGGATCAATTAACAATAATTAACAATTAACAATAATAATAAATAGTCCAAATTAAAAAGATCAATAGAGATCTAAAAAGGTTGAACTTGATGGACTAACTCTTTATTCATTCTCCAATACTATACTATTAATAATTATTTAATCAATAATTTAATTAATAACTAATCCGCATATTGCAGATCAGAGGAGATCTTAACAGGTTGAACTTGATGGACTGAAAGTCTTTTTTCAACCTTAATTACTATGTAACTATGTAACTATGTAACTATACTCCATATAAATTACACACTGTCTATCTAGCTTCCAACACACTTGCTTCAGAGGTTGTGGACAAGTAGGTTCATATATGTATACCTGATGGTCATGTCCAAAAATGTAAGTATTATGGAGATATGAAAATAAGTTATTATCTGATATGGTAGGACATAACTTTATTCTTACTTCTGACACAGTGTTGTTAAAGATAAATGTATCTCAGAATCTCATCACATATAATAGTTGTCAAACTGCAAATCGTCATCACGCTTTGTGAGCTCGCAAAGCAAGCTTGCAGAACTGCGTCCATCGTGAAGCAAGGTACACAGTTCTGGCCGCAAATGCGGACCCTCATGAAGCGAGGGACCACATTTGCGGAAGTGGAGGCTCCAACGTTGGGTCATTGCAGGCCGCAAATGCAGACCCTTGCGAAGCATTTGCGGAGGTGGAGGATTTATGCCGCCTCACTCCCGGGAATAATAAACCCCAGAAAAGCGCGACTTTGCAAAAAAAAAACACGCCGGTGCATTAAGAAAAAAAAATACGACCCGCGGTCACAAAATTACGAATTTAACGGACGAAACGTGTACAGCAAAAAACACAAAAACCAATGAAAATAATAAAAAAAATACAAAAACATCACACACAGCACGGGGGGACAGCCAGGACCTCTGGGGGTGAGGTTGCACGCGAATGAAAGTCGATTTTACTCAGTTTCGCAGCTTGAAAATCGTCTAAGCTAGAAAAAAATGCCGGCGGAAAAAAATGAAAACAAGGTTCAATGACCCCAAAGCGCAGAACACTGACGAGGACATACGACTTTTAATTATGACCCGCGGAACTTAGAAAAAAAAAATATGAGGTAGCAAAAATACAAGGTTAATGGACGAAATGAGTACATTCAAAAACAGCACAGAACATTACAAAATAACAACAAGAAACACACAAAAAAACACAAATGAGCATGGGGGACAGGAATGACATCTGCCAGTAAGGATGCTCGCTAACTAAAGTCCAATTTAATGAGTTTCAAAAATTTAAAATCGCCTAAGTGAGGAAAAAAATGGCGGACAAAAAAAGTGAAAACAAGGATACACGACCCCAAAATGTGCAAAACACCGCCAGGCACGTACGACTTTTGACAGGGACGTACGAGGTACTGAAATACACACTAAGGCAGCACGGAAAATGCCCTCGACCCGCGTAGCACATATACAAACAACTCCATTTTACAACACTACGAATCTAGAATGGCGATTTACACAACCAAAGCAACAGTTTCCCCTCGCTCACCCAGCATATTTCTAATGCACAGCTGGGACATTGATGACACTTTCTCCTCACAGCAGCAACAGGCCAACTGTACATTGTATGCTGCAGGAAAATAAAAATAGATACTTAGCTCTTCAGGCTATTCATGCTGGATATATCAATTACAAATAGGTAAAGTATATTCATTTATTAAGTAAATAATTAATTAATAATTATACTACAAATATTGACATATATATCTGTCTTTGTAACGAGAGCCGAAGGCGCTCATAGGAAGAAAAGTAAAAGAGAGGAGCGGATCGCTATGAGCGCCAAAGGCGCTCAGCGCGAGTCTCGCAAGGAACGCTGAAGGTTCTCAGAGTATAAAAAGCTTTACATTGTGTTTCAAACAGCATTGCCATGGCTTAAAATTGAGCAGCTCGCTATGAGCACCAAAGGCCCGCAATGAATGCTGAAGATGCTCAGAGTAGAAAAAGCTTTACATTGTGTGTTAAACAGCATTGCCATGGCTTAAAATGTTATTGCCCCGTCAATTTTGGCAGGCAAGTCACTAGTCAATACTATATTTGCAATAACTTAGGCCCCTACGCAGTACTTAATTTCTAAAAAGTGCTCAGTAACTTTCCCAAGATATTCTATACATCTCTTGCAACATGATTACGAGAGAGCTACTCACAATGCCTACGAATAAACCCTACTCGCTGTATATTACACCTGCTTCACCATTGATTTTCACACATCAGAAATATTACGAGTTGCTTTTACACAAAATAACCAATTCCAAATTATTCAAAATTACATATTACTCGTATTATCACTGATTTTTGCTAAAATTATTATTAGTACTAAATAGCACCCGCAAATGTCACACGATCACACCTTATCCCTGATCTACATAACCATGGGGTTCCTCTGAGACCCCCATGGCACCTAAAATATTAATCCAATGTCCTAATTGGCACCTAAATGTTAACATCCACCATGGGGGTCCCTAATGGCACAAATCCACAATGCGACGGGGGTCTTCAAGGACCCCCATGGCACTCTAAGCAAAAAAAACACTTAGCATTACATCTTAAAAAACACAATAAAATCAGATTGTTTAGATTGGTCCAATTATATTTAAAATTAAAATTGAGCAGGGTGACATCAGAAAACCCATTCTGATTGTCTGAAATATGATGGACATGTATTTCAGCCAATCAGAATGTGAAAAAAACTATGTTCTAAATTGCGGCAACAGACATTTACAGCGGGGGAGTTTGTCCTAGGAAGAGCTCTGTTAGTTTAAGTAATCTTAATTTATAGAATCCCATCTTCAAATATTCACCCAACCGCCCTCTTCGTTCTGCTAATGACCTTTTTTTTTCTACAACTCTTGTGACCTCCTCTCACTCTCACCTTCAGAACTTTTCTCGTGCTACTCCTATCCTCTGGACCTCCTTGCCTCGCTCCACCAGATTATCCTACTGCCTCAAAACATTCAAAATCTCACTAAAAACGCATCTCTTTAAAGAAGCGTATCACCTTCCACCCTACCACGCTCATCACCTCTTTCTCCCTCCTTTACCACACACAATACCTTTAGGTTGTAAGTCTGCAAGTTTCAGTCCTGCAGGGTGCTTTGGGGAAAGCACAATAGACACTGGATTTGAGGCTCAAAGACAGGGCCCTCCTTACTTTGTTATGTTTTGATTTGTATTTACCTTTGCCTGGAACTTATCTTATGCACAGTGCTACGGAATATGTTGGCGCATTATAAATAAACTATAATAATAACATTATTAGAATGGCACTTTTTTTTTGGAGTGCTCTTTCCTGACCCAGAAAATGTGGACATTGCCTTCAATCAAGATTGTAGAAGACCAGATCGTTTTCAATCAAGATGGATAGCCAGTATAGTCCAGGGCAGAAGAGTGAGGACCAGGGCGTCATTGATCATTGATGGATGGTCATTTGGGTAGGTAAATATTATTAATTTTTATTTTGTTTTACAGTTTTAATTATTTTGTTTTATCATTTTATTATTTTATATGTGATTTTTTTATTTTAACTATAATTCTTTTTTATTGTCATTTAATTTATTTTTGTTGTAATTTAGGTTTTTAAATTTTTTTTTTATTGGTTTTTTGGGGGGGATAATTCATTGTTTTTTATTTTTTCTAAGTTATTGGGGTATTTATTGTGATTTTTACCTTGAGGACTTCCATGGCAGTTAGGGGTTATTTTGTATACCATGGGGGTCTGTATGAACCCTCATGAAATGTTGTGGGCTAATTGGGATACCATGAGGGTCTGTATAGCCCTCCTTGGTATATAGGGGGTTAATAGTTATACCATGGGGGTCTGAATAGATCCCTATGGTATGTTGGGGTTTAATAAGGATACCATGGGGTTTATGCACATCGGGGATCAGGTGAGATCGGGGAAAAGGGAATTGGGTGTCATCGTGGAATGAGACCCCTGGGGATTCCCTTCCCTGCATGTATGGAGGGAATCCCCGGGGAATTTCATTGATGGCAGTGGGTTCGAGGAACATATTAATACTTAACACAGCATAGTTATGAATAGAGCTGTCAGTTTATAATGGAACATTCAAGAGAACCTTAAAGGGGCTCAATCATAAGCTTCTTAATACTTATCATATTTAGCATTATCTTAAGGGAAAGAAAAAGTACATAGGAGAGTTGCCGGCCTCGCGGGTCCTGAAGGTCCTGCTTGCCCTGTATAACATACACACAGTGTAGTATGTAGAGACATTGATGCAGGGGTCTGGTACGCACTGTATATTTACACACATATACATACAACACAGAATACAGAATAGAGGAGGATGAGAGAGACAGAATGTATGTGGGGATTGCCTCTCTATTAAAACTAAGTTGTTTGTAGCGAGACAGAGTCCATTTAACTATTAGAGCATGACTGTGCTCTAAAATTACTATTTTGAAGAACTACATTTGAAAATATCCAATTTTTTTTTAAATAAAAGATAAAATAATACAACCTGTAATATCTTTTACGTACAATTCTGTTGCTGTGGGATCTACCATTCCGATTTCTGGGGATCTTCCTTAGGTGACAGGAGGATTGCACAGGAAGTTTATATCTACACAATAGGAATGTGGCGTCTACAAGAATCAGAACTCAGTAGCAGTAATGGAAAGCTCAACGATTTGGTATAAAACCCACAATGTAATATTGTATTTATATCTAGTAACATTTTGTCCACAATTAAGTTTAATCATTGAAATGACTGTATAGAAAATGTCTGACCATGGTGGTGCTTTAGACCAGTGCTCCTCAACTCCGGTCCTCAGGGCCCACCAACAGGTCACATTTTAGATACATACCTACTTGAGCATAGGTAAGCTAATCAGAAGCTTTGCACGTGGTTAAACAGAAGTACTGAGCCTCTGATTATCTCACCTGTGCTCAAGCAGGGATATACCTAAAATGTGAACTGTTGGTGTGCCCTGAGGACTGGAGTTGGAGAACACTGCTTTAGACTTTTAACAGGACAGTCTATTAATATAACAGACACCTGGTAACCCTTCCTGCCTACACTGCACTCTCTTTTGCATTCTGCCTTGTTCACTTCTCCTGTACACCAGCCTATAGCCTATAATCCCCTTCAAGCCTTAAACTTATAGTAGAGTTATTAGAGGCAACTTATATAGTGGAGGGTAAACGTCAGAAGGAAGTTAATAAGAAGGAAAAAAGTAGAACAAGAAGTAAAGATGGAGGCATGCACGTAAACAAAGTGTAGATGCACAGAGATAATTTCCTATTCTTTTACCAGATTCTAAAATTATTGTGGTTTCTAAGTTTTGATGTTTTTGTGAACCCTCATGTGCAAAGGAGCCTCTATTCTACATTATATTTCGAAGAAAACTGAGATATTTCTAAAGCATTGTATGGTGAGCTGTCTAATGGCAGATATCACATGGCTGAGCTGGGCTCTCCGGGTAATAAACACTTCTGACATCAGAGATGTGTCATAATAGATGATGTCACGGAGCCCAGGGCACTATATAAGGAGCTGTGTTGGGAAGTAAAGTCATTTAGTAGATTCAACAGATGAACATTTGAACAACCAAGTGTTGGTGTCCTATAAACATGACTAAAGGAAGCCTTTAAGGAGGAAACTCTACCTTGAACATGGAAAGTGAGAGATTTTACAGATAAAGGTAAGGTTTAAACATTTTGTAATTAGGGGAATCCTACAGACAAAAAAAATACAGTATAACAACTGGGGAACAAAAATTTATTTAATTCTTGCAACTTGCTACTACTTTTTATTTAGTTTCCTCGTCTGGATCGATACCATGTCATGGTGAAAGGGCTTGTGTACTTCAATGAAGCTGTGAGCTTTACCAAGATGGGCAGGCCATAGCAGAGAGAGATCATGGTCCACTGGAGAAGTAACTAGCAACCCACTCCAGAATCTTTGCCAAGAAAACCTTATGGGTAGGAATGGCCAAAGACATAGTAATAGGTGTGCCTCGCTTGCTGAAGTGGGGAAAGTTTGTCTGAAGCCGGGGAAAAGACTCACAGAGAAAAGTGTGTCCAATTATCTGAACTAGAGAAAAACCTCATGGGTAAGTATGACCAGAGACATAGCAATAGGTGTGCCTGGCTTGCTGTGGTCCATAGGGTCATGGAGAGTTGGACAATAAAAAACAAAAATTATTTAGATTTGCCTAGTCTTAAGTCTTATGTATTAATTGTACCCCTTGTATCCTTCTACAGAAAATGGCAGCAGCCTCTCAATATAAAAAGGAAACCATTACATATGTGAGAAAATATATCTTAAGGTGAGTGTTGAATTTCCTTCAGTTTATTTGTTTTTTTACCAAATGGACTTAAGGTGGCCAAACCTCACAATTAATTGTCATGGCAAAGATACACTTATTGTAAAGCAGTTATGCAATGTGTATTTTTTAGAGGTGTCTGCCATTAATTGAAAGTTTTGCCAGCTTAATGAATGTGGGGGTTTTGCCATTTTGCCTTTTTTTATGTAATCACTTGATAGCAATTATGTGAGGAGAGTTGTCTTAGTGACTATCAGAGTTATATTGACAACTTCTCCAGGACCCCCAGAGAGTTACCCGCACGTCTATTAAGTGACTTGGTATATGGAAAGCAGATATAAAAGCTGCATATATCACATTAGATAACATCACAAAGCCTAGGTAATAAATAGATGGAGGGACTGAAGATGTGCAAGTTAACATGTCTGATGTACAAAAACTTCAAACGGATACTGTACGCCTATAATTTGAATTATATTTTTTGAAGAACCAGACATATTATAAGTAATGGGGAAATGGACACATACAGCCTTTAAATTCATTATACAATTATTCATTATTGGTGCAGCCCTTATCTTTATCATGTATTCTTCATGTAATATTTACGCCTTTTATTAACCCCTTAGCCATGGAGGTCCTGTATTATTTGTGTAATATTAATCCCTAAACTATGGAGATAATCCTGTAAGGACTTCCATGATACCTATAATTAAACCCTAAACTGTCTTGTAAGCACCTTTGTGGTATCTAACATTCATGCTATGCTATCTTTTAAGCTTTTTTTCTGCAAAGTCACATTTTAAGCCACACACCTCACATCACTTACTCATATTACTATTAGGTCCCCTCAACTACAGTATTCAATTACCTAATCATGTAGGCAGTTGTAGGCATTAAACCATATTCGTCCTTAAATGTGAGTCATAGGCCAAGATTGTAGGTTGTCATTGCTGGGTTCAGTTAACTCTGAATAACTGAGACATTGATTGTTAAACCTATTTTAATTTACAGCTGGAGAAAAGACACATAAACAGTGGTGTGGAAAGTTTGTCTGAAGCTGGAGAAAAGACTCACAGAGAGAAGAACTGTGTGCAATTATCTGTATTAGAGAAAAGCATAGAGAGAGAGACAGCAGCTTATGATCGTTTTGAGTGGAGACCTGGAGTTCCGTACCAGAGAAAAGCACAGAGAGACAGCAGCTAATGATCATTTGGAGGGGAGACCTGAAGTTCTGAAGAATACAAGCCAGTGATTGTGAACAAACTTTTGGACTGTTTTTTTGTTTTGCTTCATCCAGGTTTAGCTGGATGAGAGCTGGTTAATGAGGGAGCTGTTATCAGATAAGGTAGTGCTTCAATGGAAGCTAGGCCTGTTATTTTCTTTCATTTGTTTTGGTTTATTATTCATGCTTCAATGGAAGCTAGGCCTGTTATTTTCTATTTGTTTTGGTTTAATATTTTTATATCTCTGGCTAAAACTGTAATAAAATTTGGAACAAATTACAGCCTCTTGTAATGTGTTCCACCAGCAAATTCAGGGGTGGCTGGTGCAAAGGGGCAACCACCCTCCCAAAATGAATGCACTGACTTAATCCACCCATCACTTACTTAATTGTATAATTTATATATATATTTTTTTTTATCATGTTCAATATTCTTTTTGTTTTTTAAAGCTGCTGCTGTCACTTTAAATTTCAAAACCCTCTGTTAAACACACTGACGTATCAAAGCCCCCCCTGCTGGTGAATTGCCTAAACTGTTTGGGTCTCTGATCAAACTATGCTATAACAGATAGAGCTGAACCTGTCTGTCAAACACAGCATCATCCAATCAGAGTCCTGAATCATACAGCTCTCACTGTCCCCCTAGAAGTGAATACATTGGTGCAATCTTAATAAAGTTTGGTGGTCTTATTGACTCTGACTACCCTGCTCCACACACCAAGCTTGTAACCTGTCTGTCACTAACCCCAGCCTATCCCAGACAGAAGCAGCCGCAGAGCTCAGGTGAGTCCATATCCCTCTCTGTGTCTAGCTGTTCTGTACTTCAGTCATGTCTGATTCTCAGTGACCACATGGATGCAGCACACCAGGTACATCTGTCTGTGTTTCTGTATTTCTGGTGTTTCTGGCACATCTGTCATGTGCTTATCCACATGGATTTCATGGCAAAGATACTTGAGTGGGTTGTCAGTTCCTACTCCAGTGGACTGCATTTTGTCTGACCTCTCTAAAATGACCTGCCCATCTTGGGTGACCTTTCATAATATAGCTCACAGCTTCAATGAGGTAACAAGCTCCTTCACCATGACAAGGTAGAGGTCCAGAAGGGGTCCTGTGTCCTAGTCTCTCTCTCGATGTCCATATGTAATTATAAGGAGAGGCTATACTTACTTTTATTGGAGACTAGCGACTTGCCTGTCAAAAAATGACGGCAATGAGATGTGTATGTTTGTAAATTTGTTTGGTCGGTAATATACGTATGTAACCTTTTTCTGATGTGGAAAGAAGTGGAATTATTATATTAAAGATGTTTATTTTTGTAAAATTGTCTATTTTTGTTGAGGAACTGTTGAAGATTTTTTTAGTCAAAGTGGTAACATTAGAATGTAAGAACAGTTAAACATTACATTAATGAGTATTGTAAACTTGAGATAATGTGTTTTAACATGCAACTTGTAGATTAAGAACTCTTAACCGAAACATATATTGAATCCAGGAAGGCAAACAGTAAAAACCCTCCTTGAAATGTAGCCAATTGTATGGAAGCAGGAAACAAATAATTCCTTCCTGACCCCATTAACTGGCGATCGGATTACTCCCTGGATTAATATTTAATATGAAATACAACATTTACATTGTGTAGTAAAACATGGTTGTGGTGTTAACATCAAGTTTCTAATATGTATAAGTAACCAACTTTAAAGTATTTGTTGCAAAACTTGTAACGTTATAAACAGTAACATAGTTAATTAACATTTGAAGGCAATTTTTTTGAAAATGCAAGACAAGTGTTTTGTGGGGCTAATCATGCATAAACAGTACTTGTATGAATTAGTAATGAGTTATTTAGTGATTGTTGGTTTTGAATGGTTGACATTTGTTTGTTGGTGTTGTAATTGTTTAAAATGGCACATAGAGTTTCTAGTGAGGAAAAGTGGTTCTCTAAAAAAGTGAACGCGAGACATTATACTTCATCAGCGATTTGTAACCACTTTTCTCTATGTGTTTTGCCATTGTATCAATTTTCACATGGAAATAGTGGTGCCATAAAAATGACTGATTGAAAGAAACCGCCGGTTCTCTATATTTTTGCTTTGTTTTTTGTTGCTACATTGTGCTTGAGGTTATTTTTTACTTTTCTTTGCAGTTTGTGTGGCATGGCTTGTGTTTGTTTGCTTGAAAGTGACAGTACTTCATAGTAGACAATGTTTTGGGTAAAAATGCGTCCATCCTCTAATAAATCACCTTGACTTTCATTGTTTTCAATGTAAAGTTTAATAGCCTGTGGATTTTTGCACCGTGATAAGGCAACGTATAATTGGCCATGTGCAAATACTGGTTGTTCTAAGAACATACCCACAGATTTGAAAGTTTGTCCTTGTTATTTATTAATGGTCATGGCAAATGCCATGATGATGGGGAATTGTCTTCTTTGAAGTATAAAAGGGAGGCTTCTTTGACTTGGTGCCAAATCTATCCTGGGTATGAACACTCTCTCTTCTTTATGGGTACCAGTTAGAATTTCAGCATCTATGAAATGGTCCTTTAATTGTTGAACAATTAATCTTGTCTCATTGCATAGGCCTTTTTTTGGGTTCATATTTCGCAGTAACATAACAATTGCACCTTTCTTTAGCTGCAAAATATGTGGTGGCATTCCAGAAGGAGTTAATGAGTTTATGAATTCAGTGGAAAAGTTTGCCTGACTTTCTTTGTCATCAGCAAGTACAGAATCAGCACTGTGATAATTTTTTTTGGGGTGCATTCATTTTTTTAAATATTTTTTATTATTCAGCAACAATGCATCCTTATTTTTGCATGTTAGTATGACTTTGTTGGCAAGTTTAGAATAGTCCTCGTTATTTATTATAGTTTTGAATATAGCCGATATAAGATCTTGTTTGCAAATCATATGAGGTGGGATGTGGACAGTGTCGTCAGGTAAATTTTGGATTTGTTCTGTTTTTCCTTCTCCAATTGTAATAAGACAATCCTTGAAATCATTTTCTCTTTCTGATCTCATATTTTGTTGTAATTGAAGATGGGTAAAATGTTTGCATAGTGTACTTGACTTTATACAGGTTTCGATAATGTCGGTTTGATTTCCATGTACAACGACAGGTAATGTTTGTCTAAAATCGCCACCTAACAACATTACCTTTCCACCAAATGTCAAAGTATTATCCATGACTTCACGAAGCAAACGATCAATACATTGTAGGGAATAGCATGACATCATTGTAGCCTCATCTATTATAATTAATTTACTTTTTTTTTGTTTTTTGGCTTGTAATGATGTAATCCGAATATCCGACACTGATGTTTCTAAAATAGGCACTGGCAGTTTAAATCCACTATGCACAGTTCTTCCACCTTCTAACAAAAGTGCAGCAATTCCAGTGGTTGCAAATGCGAGTGCTATTTGACCTTGTGCTCGTACAAAACTCATCAATAAATTATATAGATATGATTTTCCTGATCCGCCAGGTCCATCGAGATAGAAATAACGCTCTTTGACCATGTCATCTTCTAGGGCATTTTTGATGGAATGAAATGCTTGCAATTCTAATGTATTTAAAGATGCAAGTCTTTCTTCTGTTCTTTCTCTTTGTAGTTGAATGTCATAGTCTTCAAAGTTGATGTCGTCTAAAAGACCTGGATCTGGTAGATTAAAACTTGCACAACTTAATCCATGAGTTAAAAATACTTCTTGGATTTCCCTTAATGCTTTTAATTGTGCAATCGGCTCATTGTATCGTTGCATAAAGTCTTCAGCCATATTATTTTTAAATGTTTCCCACAAAGCTAATGCATTTGGAGCATTTGAGAAGATACAAATGGATGCAAATTGTTCCCTCATCTGTCGTGGCATTTGACATAGTGCTGCTTCTTCTAGACATCTTTCACATTCTGTATCATCAGCTAGGTAGTTTCTATGTAGCGCAGCTAAATTAAATGATTAATATACTATGTCATTAACAGTTCTTAAGTGTTCAAAACTTTGTGCACCGGGAACATTTAAAAGTAGTAGTCGTAAGCGGAAACGTTCAAGGTCTCTTGGACTGACAGTGTAAATTCTTGGCATTATTTTATTTCCCGGCTTTTTCTTGGTCGCCATAATCCATTAACAAAAACATAATGATATGGAATGTCAATATATAAGAATTCTCTTGCCTGGGAATGAGTTGAATTTAATTCAAACCATGCAGTTAGTGTAGTGTGACGATGCTCACTTTGTGCTAATGCATTAGTTTAATTTCCAGCATGGAAATATACTAAATGTCTCTGTGGCAAATGTACAGCTAATCTATATACTGCATGTGATCAATCGTGCATTTCAAATTTTAGAAGACGCCACATAGCTTCTGGCGCACTGACATAGCGAGCATCTACATGAGATGCAAGTTCATCATGTACTAACTCAGTGCTTTCGGTATTGTCTGCACTTTTGACGACTACAGTAGCTGCATCATAGCCTTTGTAAATATATTTATAGACATATTTAATGGATTTGATGGAAATGCAGACTTCTACGTTAATGTGTGCATTATACTTTATGAGTAAATGTGGATTGTATGGTACCACATATCTATTATCAACGTTTTTGCCACGAATAATGGCAGTTTGTCCCTCTCTTGTTCTATACAATGGATAGCCATCAGAATTGGCATACATTTTGTCTCTATAATCTTTTAGAAATTCTTTAGTACATTTATTATTTTCCATACATGGTGACTGTGGATTAATATCTCCACACGGTCCGTGAATCATACGATGAGTTACAATCTCATATAGTCTACCATGTACTGTAGTTCTGGATCTGGTAGTTCAGCAATAATGACTGAATCCACTTTGTCACCAGTATCTAACTTATCTTTTTCTTGAAGGATTAAAAGAAGATGTGCATGTGGAAGTCCTCTTTTTTGAAATTCAATTGTATAAACATAAGCAAGACATTTGCCAAATAACTGATTTATAGTGGTGTCATGTATTAATTCATTTAATTTTATTTTGAAAACTCTGGCCACTAAATCTGGTCTATCGGAAGCAGTTTGGCCACTAAGTACATTTTCGGTAATCTCTGGCCATTGGGAAATACATGTAAATGTAATAAATAAATCTGGTTTCTCAAATTTGGTGACAATAGCCATGGCATCATTGAGAGGAGATCCCTGGAAATAAGATGGTAAAATGATGGCTTTGCCAGCTGTCATATCTCTGCTTGTAGCAACCTCAGAGACATAATCCATCAATCCACAATACTGTTCTGCACGTAGTTTATCTTGTTGATATTTTATGAAGTTTAAATTATTGTCCTCAACTTGCAAATAGGAATCAATAATCCATTGTTGTGTTCGTTTTCCACCACATAAAATTGGATTGAATGTATTTAGAATGGCAATTTGAGCTACTTTAATATTATTTTGCACTCGTACTTTAGAATTTGGGTTACTGGGAAGTGTTAATTTTGGTTGCCAACCTGCTTCTCCGTGTGGAAAAAATATTGGATATGTCATTGGATCTAAATTTGTACGTAAGATACTTATATTAATGAAAGGTTGCTCTTCATTTCTGGGATATATTCTAATGTCTCTCTGAAATGGTGGTTCTCCTTCATAATTTTGAAACACCATTGCAACCTCATTTGATGTTGGCAAATTATAACAGCGTTTATCAGTATGTCTATCTCTTTTAAGCACCATATTGACCATTGGTATTGGTAATTGATGTATTTCTGCATGAAGTTGTTGTTCCTTTTCTACTTCTGCCTTGTTTTTATAAACTTGAGTGTAGGGGTTATTGGCAATAATTTTATTTAGCTCTATAAAAACACTGGGTAAGCATTTTTTATTTTCTTGAAGCTGCATACGTTGGTCAACAGCTTCCATTGTATCTAGGACATATAGTTGATCAAATTTGCTCTCCTTCCTCTGGATGTAAATGTGAAGTATGATGGTAAATTTGCCCTTGGACTTTGAAGCAGTAATGGTCATGTCCTGGTACATTAGCAGCTAATGTTGCCCCCATAGATGCAAAGGATATGGCACTATTGTATGATCTTATGTTTGTTTTGAAATTTTTGTAGTTTGGAAAAGTAGGTTCAGTCATAATGTTTTGTAAACATGTTGGGAATTGTTGTCTTTCTGGAAGTTTGACCTTGCCTTTTTGACAGCAACTAATGAACTGGTCATCACTGGGTCTTTCCTGTTTAAAATGATAAGCCTCACAAAACTGACAGAAAATATTCATGTCACCACAATTATGAACCTCTACTGCTAAAGACTTAAGTAAAGGACAATTTGAAGAGCATATATCAGTTTCAGTTACAAATTCATCATTGAAAATGTTATGTGATGGTTCAGGAACAGGGTCTAAATGCTTTTGTTTTTTT
The DNA here is from genome assembly GCA_027410445.1 of Discoglossus pictus. Lineage (NCBI taxonomy): Eukaryota > Metazoa > Chordata > Amphibia > Anura > Alytidae > Discoglossus > Discoglossus pictus. Next base: position 141,656,438 of record CM050169.1, read on the forward strand.
GTTGCCTTTTTAAGTCTAGATTTTATTTTTTCATCTGTTAGTCTTTTGGTTGCAAGTCTTTTCCGTTTTTTTTCTCTTCGAAGTTCCTTCTGCTCCGGCATCTGCTGGTTTGCCCATCTTTTTTGTCATTCTCTAGGTTGACGTCTTATCGTTTCCTGTTTGTTGTCGTTCTCAGCCATATTAATCTGTAAAGAAAAATAATGTATTTTTAGTTTAGTTTGTGATTGTAATTTGTTTTGGAAGTGCTTGCTTATGTTTTTTGTTAGTACAATGTTTTTGGTGCAACACTGTTGTGATTATAGATTTCCGTTGGTTCTATGGGATTATAGGTCATTATAGATGAATTAGCTTTATAGTGTTAAATTAGTATGTGTTATTGTTTTGTTGTTTTTTGGTGGATGCTCCTTTTTATCTTGTAGGTTTGGCTTAGAGGCATAGCAGAGGCAAGGGAATTGTGGAGTGGATGTTGTCAATGGTAGTAATATTTAGATCTTTGTAATTTTTACTGTAGATGATTGTTTTGTGTCAGAAAAGAGGCTTTATAGTGTTATTTGGTAGGTGTTATTAATATTTGTTGTAGTATCCTATTCTGTGTGTCTGTTTAGGCTGTGGGCTTAATGTTGTAGGTTAGGGCCCAGAAAGGAGAATTTTGTTTTTAATCTGTTATGTGTTAGCACTATTTGTTGTACTATCCTGTTTTATGTTGGGCACATTTGGTTTGCTAGATTGAAGTTATGGTTTAGTGTTAAAGGTTGGTGTAGGTAAAACAGAATTTATTTTTATATTTAAAATATGTCAACAATATTTATTGAAGGATCGTGATTTGTGTGCCTCATTGTTGTTGGTTGCTTCTTCTTTTATTTTATTTTTTATGTTGACATTGCTGCAGAGCAAACATGCTTTTGTTTTTTTCTCTTTTTTTACTTGTTGTACTATACCTTGTTGGAAGCCTGACTTGATGATGAATATCACTGGATCCGGTGCTGCAAATCTTCGTGCGACAGTCTTCAGGCAGTGTCTGTTGTAAAAGAGAAAGATAAATTATTTTATTGTAATTTATTTTGAAGCAACAGCATGTTTTATTTATTTGAAAAGCAATATGTTAGTATTAAATTCTATTTATTTGAGAGTGTGTGAGAAACCGTGTAGCGCTGGCTAGAATGTCTTAGTATGTTGTTTTGTGTACACCACTGGTTTAACTGGATTATTGTTTTACTGTAGTAGGTTGTTGGGCATAAAAGAGTATTTTTTATCTTTGAATTCTGTATGTGTTATCATGATTTCTTATACTTTCCTTTTTTTTGTGCTGCACTTTTAAATTGATCTATTTTTGTTCTGGGTTATAGTTAGAGTTTGTTGCAGACTAAACAGTAATGATTGTTCCATTTTGTATATGTTAGCAATGTTTTTTGCACTATACTGTTTTGTGTCCACCACTTTTGGGATGCTCCATTTGGCTTCTGGCTGAGGGTTAAAGGTTGTTGTAGACTAAATAGGAATGTGAAGTTAATTTTCTATATGTTGTTAATATTTGCTGTACTATCCTATTTTGTGTGTGCCACTTTTAGGATGCTGCATTTGATTTCTGGGTGAGGGTTAGAGGTTGTTGTAGAGTAAACAGGAATGTTAAGTTCATTTTCTATATGTAGGGAATATTTTCTGTACTATCCTGTTTCATGTCCGCCACTTTTTGGATGCTGCATTTGGCTTCTGGGTGAGGGTTAGAGGTTGTTGTAGAGTAAACATGAATAATGAGCTGTTTTTCTATATGCTGTTAATGTTTGTTGTACTATCCTGTTTTGTGTCCGCCATTTATATTTTAGTTCTTGGTTCTGTTGAGAGCTTTTTTCCTATGCAAGTATGTTTCTTATCGAATTTGATATGTGTTAGCAATATTTATAGAAGTGTGGTGTTTTGGGTTTGCTGTAATTTGTATTGAGGCTTATTATTTTTTTTGTTATTTTTCATATTGGCGGGCAGGAAAGATGTGATTATTTTTGTGTTTTTACGTATTATACTGTACCTTGATTGAAGTCTTTTTGCTGTATGAATGACAGAGGGTCCCCTACTGCTAATGTTGATCCGCCAGTCTTCAAGTAGTGTCTGGTTTGAAAGAGAAAGGAAAATGGTTAATTGTTAATTGTTTTTTGGGTTTTGGAAAAGCATGGCGTTTTTCTGCTTGTAATGTATTTTTTTATCTTACCTCTTCTTCTTTCTTTGTCTTGTTCAAAAGTGATCCCCTTTCACAGTCCACACTGCAAATTCTTGAGTGACCCTGTTCATGCAGAGTCTGTGGAAATTGTGCAAAAAAGGCAAAGATGAAGCTGCAGGTTAAAGATGTATGTGTGTCCTTTTTTTTGTGGCATTATTTTCTGTGAATCAATGTCACTTGAATACATTTATTTGATTTGTTTGAGTTAAGATGAGCTTGTTGTAGGGCTCATACACATATGTGTGTATTTCAAATGTCACTCTACATGACTGAAGTCTTTGGTGTCAATCTTTCAAATGGGTTTTTAATTATTATTTATTTTTTGGTGTCTTTCTTAATAAATTAAATGTATTATAGCTTACCTCTCTGTTGGAATTTGCAGATTGTGAAGTTGTAAATTGGTAAGTAATTCTCTTCTGAAGTAACGGCAGCAGTGAACTGTCCAGTCACACTGTTCATCACCGGAGGAGAAATGTAGAATTTTCTGGAAAGTGGGCAGTATTTAAAAAACTTTAAGGTGGTTGAAACTGTTAGAACGCAATACGCATGTGCTATTTGCGATCCAGCCTTAAATTTGCGTGTAAAATGGTGGGGAATTTCAGTGTGGTACGTGCAGCATAGTGTGTGTTACGTGCCGCGTGAACTGGTCTGGAGTGTTGTTTCGGTTTTGCGAGTAAGTGTAGTAATTTTGCGTCCTTAGCTTTGTCTTCGTTTTTTGGGCGGCCATTTTTTTTCTCGCTTAGGTGATTTTCAGGTATCTAAACTCTTGTATTTCAACTTAAATTGAGGTGTATCTTCAGTTTCCGATGTCCTGGGTGCCCCCTCTTGCTGTGGGTAAGGTTTTTATGTGTTTCTTGTCTGTATTTATTTTTTCATGTGCACAGGTTTCGGGTGCTAAGGTCAGATTTTTGCGAGGTAGTAATGTTTTTTTCGCTAAGTCCCGCGGCTCGTATTTGTGGACAGGAAGTCCGTTAATTTTGCAGTCGACGTGTGAGCCTCCACCTCCGCAAATGCGCCCCCCTCGCTTCGCTACGCAAGCCGGCAGCGTTAGCAACGACCCGCATGCTCACAACTATATATGTGATTTCTTATTGTATGTGTAAGATATATATATATATATATATATATATATATATATGTATGTGTATATATATATATATATATATATATATGTGTGTATATATATGTGCGAGTATATATATATATATATATATATATATATATATATATATATATATATAAATATACATGTGTGTGTATATACAGTATCTCACAAAAGTGAGTACACACCTCACATTTTTGTAAATATTTTATTATATCTTTTCCTGTGGCAAATCTGTAGAAATGACACTCTGCTACACGTAGTAAGTATACAGCCTGTATAACAGTGTAAATTTTCTGTCCCCTCAAAATAACTCAGCATACAGCCATTAATGTCTAAATCGTTGGCAACAAAATTGAGTACACCCCTAAGTGGAAATGTCTAAATTGGGCCCAAAGTGTCAATATTTTGTGTGGCCACCATTATTATCAAGCACTGCCTTAACCCTCATGGGCATGGAGTTCACCAGAGCTTCACATGTTGCCACTGGAGTCCTCTTCTACTCCTCCTTTATGACATGACGGAGCTGGTGGATGTTATAGACCTTGAGGATGCCCCACAGATGCTCAATAGGGTTTAGGTCTGGTGACATGCTTGTCCAGTCTATCACCTTTATCTTCAGGTTCTTTGGCAAGGCAGTAGTCGTCTTGGACATGTCTTTGGGGTTGTTATCATTAAGACAATCTTAATACTCTCAAGTTGAGACTCAATAATATAGGATGAACAACTTGAGAATTAGGGGAATAGCTGAAACTATTCCTGATACTGAGTTGGAAAAATATATTACAAAATTACTTTCTATGTTGGAGATATCAGATAAACTAATAGATAATAAAATAGAATCATTGTATAGAATTCCACTTAAAAAAATGGCTAAAAACCAATAGATGTAATTGTTAAACTCCACTATGTACCTGTTAAATAATCTATACTGTAGTATCTTTACGAAAATGAGCCTAGACTCCCCATTTAACGACATAAAGTTTTTTTCAGACATCTCACCAAATTCTCTTTTGAAACAAAAGTAATTTATGTATATAACCCTTTCCTTGAGAAGGAAGAATATTAGTTACAAACGGGTTTTCCCTTTCGTTTAATGATTAGTAGGAATTCACAATGGTTTTCAATAGTATCAGTAGAAGAAGGGGAGAAGCTATTGAAAAGTTGGAACTAAAATATGAGCAAACTTTAAAGACAATATAAACTCCTGTACTGTCATTGATGAAACAAGAATGGCAAATTATCACTAAATAGAGGCAGTCCAATGAGTGATTTAAATTGGATGAAAATCATTTAGTTAGGAAATTCATGTTGTAAATATGAGTCGACCTTTGGATAGTATTTGCACAAATGGAGGGTTGGAAAATAATTTAATATAGAAATGGTTAACATATAATATGTTTGATATGTGGTTGGTTTGGTACTAATGAGATGTTGGAATATTTTGTAACATAGAATATATGAAGAAAATACACAAGAGGAAAGGACAGAGAAGAATGTTAAATAAAATATTATTATTAGGTACAATAATAATAAATAAGGACTTTGGTTGCTCCAAATTTAACCCTTTCTTGGCTAAAATTGCATAATGTAAGGATATGAATACTTTATCTCTCCTACCTCTCCATGTCCTACCATTTTTGTACTAATACATCTCATACTATTTCAGAAATAAAAAAATAAAAAAGGCCAAATTTTAGAGATAGTATAAATATCTCTTAATGTAAGATCTTCACCCTCTCCAAACAAGATACATTTTAAATATATGATCTTGATTGCCTAACATTTCCATATCTTCTTCTTTTTCGGTGGTAAAGGAAATATTTTACCTAGAACAACTAAGGTAACATTTACATGTAGTATGAATGTGTATGGTTAAAGGTGTATCAATACTATGTTGCTTCACGTTTTAAGAGGAAATATATAGAATTGTTGAAGGATATCATAGATGGTAATTAAAATAATTTTGCATAATGGTAAAGGGTTAAATACTTCATTTAAAAGGAGAATAGCAATGAAAAATGATTTAAAAGAGAAAGCTAACATCCTATGCCTTCAAGAGACACATTGGAGGAAAAAAGTTAGCTCCAAAATTTTGAATAGAACTTTTACTGAATTCATTAGTGCCCCTTATGTTACAAAATCTAGAGGTGTGGCAATTATTTTCATCAAGAATCTGGTAATCTCTGAGGAACATAGAATAGTAGATGAAGCTGTTAGGTACAGGCAGCCTTATTAAATTATAATTCAGTAAATTTAAAAGCGCTCTATTTAAGCACATAGAATATTTTATTTACAGAAGTTTTTAGTTAGTGAAGACCTTGCTTTTGGATAGAAGTTAACTTTAACTAAATAGATAACTTTTAGATAACTAAAAACTTCTGTAAAAAAAATATGCTGTGTGGTTAAATAGAGCCTTTTTAAATTTACTGAATCGCAATTTAATAAGGCTGAATATCTGTCTAGGAAAAATCGATAATAAACTACCGTATTTTTCGCCGTATAAGACGCACTTTTTCTTCCCCAAAACTGGGGGAGGAAAGTTGGTGCGTCTTATACGGCGAATATAACTTTTCAGACTGCCTTGATTTCACCCCAGCGCTTCCTACCAGCATCGCGTCGGCCGGTGCGTCCTAGTGACGTCACACACGCAACGCTGCAGTAGGAAGCTGGTAGGAAGCGCTGGGGTGAGATCAAGATGGCAGAGATCAGAAGGAAGGTGAGGATCAGGGGGGTCAGCGAGGGTCAGGGAGGGTCAAGGGCTCCCAAATGCTGCAGTATATGGATGTGTGTGTGTATGTATGTATGTATGTATGTATGTGTGTGTGTGTGTGTGTGTGTGTGTGTATGTGTGTGTATATATGTATGTATGTGTATGTATATTTATGTGTGTATGTATATGTATGTATGTGTCTCTATAAAGGTGAGGATCAGGGGGGTCAGGGAGGATCAGGACGGTCAGGGAGGATCAGGAGGGTCAGGGAGGGTCAATGGCTCCCAAATGCTGCAGTATATGGATGTGTGTGTGTATGTATGTGTGTATGTATGTATGTGTGTGTGTGTGTGTGTGTGTGTGTGTGTGTGTGTATATATGTATGTATGTGTATGTATATTTATGTGTGTATGTATATGTATGTATGTGTATCTATACATATATATATATATATATATATATATATATATATTTGTGTGTAATGTAGGTGTGTATCTGTGTGTAAAGTGTATTTGTGTTTGAGTGTATTTGTGTTTGATTCAGATTTTTTTTTTTCTTGTTTTCCTCCTCTAAAAACTAGGTGCGTCTTATCTGCCGGTGCGTCTTATATGGCGAAAAATACGGTATAGTAAATGTATATGTTCCTAATCAGAACCAAATTAAATTCCTTAAGAAAATACTTTTAAAAATCAATCAGATTAAGAAGGGATATTTAATATTATGTGAATACTTACGGTAAATATGATTACAGATTTCTTATTAGTATATATATAAATGAGAACCAGTGTAAATTGGGGAGGCGGTACCATATCAATTTTAAATTTCAAAGGTAAATAACTAAATATACATATTGTATATACCAACGGGGGGGGGGGGGGGGAGGGAAAGATATATACAAAAAGCGAAGAAAGAAAGACACCTATATATCCACACCTTTATAACATCCGTAGTTATAATAAACAGTATTGGACAGAGTTGTCTTAATAATCTGACAAAAAATATTAAATAAAAACTCATAATTTTATTCAAAAAGTTCAATCTACAATACATATTTTCTAATTAGGTAGAATTTCATCCTCCACTTTAGGATCTAGTCACGCTAATAGGAGACTAGTAAGCAATTCTCATTGGAAATTCTCAAGAACAACCATTTTGATAGCTGGAGGACATTGAATCCAGATATAAGAGTATACATTCCACTCGATGAGACACAATACATATACGAGACTTAACCATTGTCTAACTGATGCTCAAACTTTAAAAATAGTAAAAGATATAAAAACTGGAGACAGACCATGCTATTATTAGCATATGGATTAAAGAACCTCAATGTTTCAACATTTTGATTCCCTGGAAATTGGAACCTATACTCATGAAATCTCAAGATACAATAGCTAAATTGAAAATAGATATTAAGGATTTTTTTTTTTTTTAAATCAATCAGAATTCGATATCTTTGCACTCTACGACCTGGTGCGTACATAAAGCGTATATGAGAGGAAAATGCATTGCTATAAAAACTGCGAAGAAAAATTCCAGAGGCAAGTCACTAAGAGAATTGTATCTGGAATTAAATAAACTCCAGAATAGTTACAAAATGTCACCAGATAAAAAACAATGTTTTCAGATCAGTAATATTAAGTGTCAAAGAAAAAAGATACTTCTAATTCAACTAGACAATTCAGTCTTAAAGTTCCAACAAGTCAATTATGCAATGGGAAATAAAGCAAATACATTTATAATTAATAAAATTAAGAAACAAAGATTATCTCAAAGAATATTATGCAAGGACAGGAAAATGTCTCATCCTGAAGGACTAGGAAAGATCTTTGAGCTATATTACAATTCTTTAAATAACATGGAAAAGGAAAATGGATTTGTTATACCATCTGAAATAGAAATTGACAATTTTTTGTCAAAAAATAATCTCCAGAAATTAAATCCAGAAGAGGCATATAAACTTAACCTAAATATAACAAATAAAGAAATTGAAAGTGTCATTTCAAATCTGAAATTAAATAAATCTCCCGGTTCGAGACGGTTACATAAACTTGTACTATAAGACATTTAGTTCTGAATTAAGCCCTTATATGTGCAATGTATTTAATGAAATAAGGAATACCGGGAAAATACTATTGGAAATGTCTGAAGCTTGTATTGTCAACATTTTAAAACAAGATAAAAATCCAAAACTACATACAAACTATAGACCTATATATCTACTAAACATAGATAGAAAAATATATGCAAAAATCCTTGCGATTAGATTGAATAGATTTATATCTAAATTAATTATTTTTGACCAGATGGGATTTGTTAACAACAGGTAAGGATCTGACAATACGAGGAGACTCCTAGGCCGGATTGATTACTTTGTCAAAAATAACATCTCCTTCTTAGCTCTATCATTAGATATCAAGAAGGCTTTTGACAGATTAAAGTGGGTCTTTATTGAAGCAGTTATGTGTAAGTTTGGATTCGAGGAAATGGGGCAAAAGCTATAATGGCACTATATAAAAACTCTAGAGTCATGATTTCGGGATATGGATTTGAGACAAAATTTCAAGATTACAAATGGAACAAGACAGGGGTGTCCATTGTCACTCCTTATATTTACCTTATGGAGCCTTTAGCGGAGATAATAATAGCTAATAGATAATAATGTTAATATTAAGGGAGTTAGTATCGGCAAATGTCAATACAAAATAGTGATGTTTGTGGACAATATTGTACTTACCTTAACTGGTCCAGAAGAATTTTTAAAATGTATTTTTTAACAGTTGAATATTTACAGTAAATTTTTGTATTTTAAGATAAATAACGCTAAATCTGAAATACTTTCATGTGGAGTACAAGCAGCACAAATAGAAAAAATAAGATCTTTTTATAAATTCTTTTAAAACAATAACCAAATACATCTAGAAATTACATTTTCTTCAATAAATAAAAACATACTAAAACAATACAACCTTGAAATAGTATATGAACATATAAGAAGATTACTCCTAGAATGGATATCAATATATATGTCATGGTCTGGTAGAATTGCCTTAGTTAAAATCGTGATAGTGCCAAAAATATCTTATATACTGAGATGTATACCTCAAAATATACCTAGATTCTTGTTGAAAAGGTTTGACAAGAAATCAAGAATTGGTTTGAATATAACGAAAAGAAAGCCAGAAAAAGGAGGCTGAGCTTCTCCATCATTGTTTGAAATACATGACTCGATAATGCTTAGTCATATACTAAGCTGGCCCTTAACTTCAAATCAAACTAAATGAAATATCATGGAGAATGAGATATGCAAAAATATCCCCATGAGCCTCATACTTTGGTTGCCAAATATAAACAATACAAGTTTGGCAACACACCATATGGAATATCATCTTTATTGAAAAATTGGTATAAGAAGAGAGGTAAATGAAACTGTATTAAATATCCCTCTCTGTTAACCCCTATAGATATTCTTCAATATTATAATCTGGACTGTTTAATAGCAAAATGAAAAGTATGTGGCTATAAAACAATAGGGGATCTCTATTTGGAAGACTCGATAGTCCCATTTCAAACCATTTTAGATAACCTACTAGAGCCTGGGATTACTTGGTTATATTATCTATTAGGAAATTGGCCATCTAAAATGACGGGCATAAAATTGTAAATCTGTCAATGCTGTTTGCCACACAATGTGAAGATTTTGGCCCTCTGAGCACCTTCGGTGCTCATTGTGAGCCCTGCGCTGAGCGCCTTTGGCACTCATTGCGAGCCTCTCCCCTCTTGTACTCCAACTTTCCTGTTTTGCAATGATCACCTTCGGCATTTATAGCGAGCCCCACGATGAGTGCCTTCAGTGCTCATTGCAAGCGTCTCCCCCTGTGTACTTTATAGACCTCGCACTTCATCGCGAGCCTCTCCCCACCCTGTAGTTTAGGGGCCTCGCGATTAGTGTTACTGCCTTAGGTTAAGTGTTACTGCCTTGGTGTAAGAGTTACTGCATTGGGTTAAGTATTACCGCCTTGGGTTAAATGTTACTGGCTTGCGTTAAGTGTTACTGCCTTTGGGCTGTTTTTTACTGCCTTCGAACTAGTTTTCATGCTGTTACGTTTTTTTTGGCCGCATTTTTTTTTCTTGCGATTTATGCCTCAAATTCACTTGCATCCTCACTCACAGGCTCCCTGGATCTCACCCTGTGCTGTGTGTTAGTTAATTTGAGGCATAATTGTGTTTTTTTGGTGGTCTTTCCAGTTGCGTGGTTCGGGCATTTTATGTGCGTCGGTCCTAAGTTCTACAGGGCTCGCGATTCCAGTTGCGTGGTTCGGCTGTTTTACATGCTTTGGTCCTAAGTACTACGGGGCCTGCGATGTGCACCTGCAGCGCTCATCGTGAGCCCTGCAATGAGCGCCTTTGACGCTCATTGAAGCCTAAGTACCGCAGGCCTCGCTATGAGCGTCTGCAAGCCCTGCAATAAAGCCTTAACTGCTTGCCTCGCAAGGCTCGGAGTTGCGTGCCTCAACTGCTCGCTACGCAAGAGCCGCAATTATTTAACATTGCGTGACCAACATCGCAACATGACAAACACTGACAACTATATATTTGATCTATTAAGATTAATTTAAAGAAGCTGAACTTCCCTTTGGAGAACTTTCAGGAATTCCTCCCTTCAGAACAACTTATATTGGAAAATAAAAATAAACGAATTATCTCTAAGTGTAATAATATTTTAAAAACGATTGATGAAGAGTATAAGACCAATAGAATAGATAACTGGGAAACATATATGGGAAAATATGGCCAATTGGAGAATGGTTCAAAGCAATTAGCATAATTAAGAAAACCTCCCTATGTTCCTCTTATAGGGAGTTACATTTTAAACTTATCCAACGTTGGCATTTAGTACCAGCCACTTTAAATAAATTTGACCCACTGAAATCTGAAGAATGTTGGAGAGGATGTAAAGAGAGAGGATCTGACTTTCATATTTTGTGGCAATGTGCCCTTATTCAGAAATTCTGGAGACAATGTACTGTATTTCTAAGATATTGGAAATAACCAAAATAGAGATCCACTGTACTCCAGAACTTATATTATTCCACATTAATATGGACTAGATACCATCAGGAGAGTAGATATTTGATCTCTCATATCTTGTTATCTGCTAAATGGCATGTTGCAAAGATATGGAAATCAAATTGTAATCCGTCATGGCAAGAAGAAGAGAGAATTGTCCATGGGGATAGTATCCTTGAAAAGGATATAAAGACCTTAATGACACTGAAGAGAAATACTGATAATAAGTGGAAAGCATGGGATATCCATTATTCTCTTTCTTAAACTCTTTAACAAATGCATTGTAACTGTTTATGTATATTTATATTATATATCTTGAATGTAATTGATATCAGTGTAAATTCCTATATAACAAATTGATTGAATGATATGTTATAGTTTTAAAATAATTTAAGTGTATATGTATTTTTTATGTTTGTACTCTTGACCTCAAATAAAAAAAATAAAAAAAAAAAGAATTAGAATCCTCTATTTCAGTTCCCAAAGTACTCGTGAGTCATATTGGGCCTATAGACAGCTCACACTGCAAGAAAGTTAGGGGTTAATGAAAACATGAAGCACCAAGCACCAAGGCAGCATTGCTAAAAGTCAGTCAGTAAGAAGGTAAAGGGTGTACTAGAGTTCTGGACTATCTATGCACAGGGTTTTTATACATAACTTTCATCCTGTTAGGAAAATCCTTTTTCACCCGTTCCTCTCCTAGTAGGAGACGATCCTGGTAAATGCAGCAGAGGAAAGAAATCTATCCCTCTTCACCTTGGCATGTCTTCGGCAGCACTGACAGCTGCAGTTACAGGAGCCAGCCGGCAGATGGCGCTGTCAATTTTTGGGCGTCGTCATGTTTGATGTAAAGCAAAGAACAATTCTCCCCTCCGACGTGTCGCAACTCAATGGTGCTGAGTCAACAGCGAGGCCATCGCTATGTTCGGCCCATCTGTGGGTTGGTAGCAGGATTGCAGCTGTCAGATGTTGTGAAGGTGAAGAAGGAAAGCATTGAGATAAGTAGTAAAGAAGCCAAATCAAGCCTGTAGATATAATTAACCTCAAACTAGTGATATCAATTATAATTGCAGTACTCAGTAGTACAAAACATATAGTTCCGAGAGAGAGTTAACAATGCTCACACTAAAAAATGACACCAATGACCCTTAGCTGCAAATGAAATGCTACAGGAAATAAGGCCACTGTACTCTTGTACAACGGTAATAACAGTATAGAGAGCAGATTGAAAGGTAATCCACAATAAGTTTCAGATAAGTACCTAATACGGCTAGCAATGTCTCTGACCTGTGGTCATGTACAAAGCAGCAGTCAATTAGTTTCAAAAGCTAAGGATGGCAAAAACATGTTATAGAAACAAGGTCCACAAAACTTTTGTGTAATGATAATAGAGTAATAAACATAATAAGCAGGGTTAAAGATAAACAACAGCAAAATAGATTATAATGGAGAGAGTAATGTCACCAATATGATATCCAGGTCAAAGCAACAGCCTATTTGATCTAAGAGCCATAGTCCATTCATCCAACATCTGTACTGACTACCCAATGCCCTGCCTGCAGGTTCCTCCGTGAGTAAAAGTACAAGCAGGAATAATGGTAGCAAGAAACTTGTTTATCATCGGGTACTCCTTTGGTGAAAGGCATAGTAAAAGTCTGCACATCCAGTTGCATTGTTTGTTCCAAGTTAATGCTGAGGGCTTTTAGCATGCTGAGATTTAGGAAAGCTAGAGCATCTCTTGGACTCCCAAAAAACAAATATGCTTACAGGGACACATCACCCTGCAGAATCACTGTTTATGTCATGCTGCTCCATGTGAGTGTCACTGTTTGGGGTGTAGCTTTGGTTGATAGCATGGTCATTATGTTCATCAGAGCTGACTGAAAGAGCTTCTCTTACAGTATATATGAGTTTGGCACCAAAGCAAATATCAGGATGACAGCTTTTATGATCTGCAGCGCTGCAGCTCATCCAGGAAATGGGAAGCTGTAAAACTCTTTCATCCGCCATGCTAGAAAAGATTAGCTAGGCCTAACTTTGACCCCACCTTATAGACCACAACTGAAGATATTGTTGAGAAATACTGGCAAGGAGCAGTTTTATGCAGTGTTGGGAAACCACCAGTCCCAATATTATTGCTGGATGGCTAAAATATAAGATGATGTTAAGCGGCCCTCCGGGACCTCATTGGAAACATAGCCTTCCATCTTGGCAGTTGGCTCCACCCCCTCCATGCAGGTATTTAAGCTCCTATCTCTATTGTGCAAACCGCACCACAGTATTATGCATGCCTCCAGGAACCAGCAGAGGCAACAGAATGTATATATTTTTCTTATAATTAAAAACTTGCTTTATGACATTTCCCTGCCTAATTATCCTCTTTCTCATTTTCAAACATATTTTTTTCATTATACATTTATCTGTATTTAAAGCCATGTGATGTAGCTCCTACTCCAGTGCTTTTCTTCTCTTTACTCAGGTTTTGCCCTTTCCTTCACCCAAAATAAGTGTAATTTTCTCCTTTCCCGACTCACATCATTCTTATCATCTCTTTCCTCCAGCTCTTGCTAGTGAATGTTATCCTCTTCTCATTACTCCAGACAATTTTTCCTCTTTTTAAAGGGCCAATGTTGTACAAGAAAAATGTTGCTTGTTTATGAAGTATTACGAATATTATCATCTTTGGACATGACATCATGAAATTTTTATAGGAAAACGCGATTTTATTATTTTTTCTTTATTACACCATTTTCTAATAGCTATATAATGAGGGGTTTGTTTTCAATCTGCAGATGGAGGGGTGGAAGGGGAGACATTGGGATGTCAGAAGGCTTTGTTAGACACCTGGGTCTTATTAAAATTAACACCACACCTTTTTCTTCACAGCCTAAGGTATAGGCTTCTTGCATCAAGAGATGCAAGCACATCTCTCCAGAAACACCCCTCTCAAAAACACATGACTCCAGACAGCAGTAGTGGCAAAGCAATTTGCTTTTTTCTGATAAAAACTATGACTTGCTGAATTATACTATTTACCATATTCATTTTGCAAACATATACATTTGTTTCATTTCATGTTAATTATCCTGACTTTGTATAGATATGCAGAAAGACCGAGCTGTTGGGCCGAACTACAGGACAAGAAAATAAAAAAAATTATACTCCAAATTATAGACAAATATATGAAAATGTAAAAGACTTTTTTAGTTTAGGTAAATGTTCAGCTATGCTTACATAAGCATAAAAACATTTCTAGAGAAAATCTTAATTTTAGTATATTATAATTGTGCCTGGGGACTTGTTGTTGACTCATGTTGATATCTTCCACAGATTAACATTGGATATTACCTTCCGCCCCCAAAACTGCGCCAGTAGCGAATAACTTGCAAACCCTGCCAGCACTGCTCTGAACCCGTACACTCAAGACTTGAACAGGAGAAATCATTGTCATGGCTTCCTCCATGGACTAGTAAAGTGTGCAAAATTAGAATTTTGTCTAAAAATGCTTTTATGCTCCTGGCTGCTAAAGTTGTAAGTTTATTACGTGCTTCACAGATGTGACAGTGGTTCTTGAAACGTGGTTGTTTTCCTTTTAAAATAAATAGTTGTATTAATGTATTCAAGCTAATCAAATTAAAATTGAAATCAATACCAACTGATGCGATAATTCTAAATCACTTTCATAATTGTTAAATTTGTTCCAAGGACTTTTTATTTCTTGAACTTTACAGTATAATGAGGCACCTTATAACTGAGTAGGATGAATCATTATATAAGTTGAACGAAAACATTGGAAAAAAATCTATTTTTTCATTAACTAGATGAGACATTTCTGTAACTAAACCACTTTCCACAGGGACAAAATAAATACAGCACTAACCCCTTTGCTATTCACTGGTGTATGTTCACTAAAGTTTAAGTAGATATTTCTAACCTGAAAGAGGATCTTTGAACAAAGTATGCCCTGGAGTCGTCATGCCTCACTAGAGAGATAGTAATCAATCACCTTAGAAGTAAAACCACTGAAGCCTCATATTTATAGTATGCTCTTTAGATTAAATATTCTCAATAAGGTGACATCAAAATAATAAATATAGCCTTTAATGTAATAAAGGACTACTGTGACCAAATTAATTTTATATATCCTTTTAAATAACTGAACTGATAATGTTCAAAATTAAAGCAAATATAATAATAAACACAATGTACAATTAACATTTTATTTTTTATATGGAATTATTCTTTTTTTTTATCATAAGGTTTTTTTTATTAGGCATTGGTAAATCACACTACAACGTATATGAACATAAGTCACACTTGTGCCAATAATATTTCACATAAAATACACTAGATCGCATGACATGCTTTAAATACAGATATCAATATATTTTATATTTACCTGTACCTAAAACTGGTACCAGGTTAATGTTACCTAGTGGAGTACCACCTCCAAAACCTCATTTTTTATTTTTTATACAAGTTAAAAAATATAATATCATAAAATAAAAGGTGTATCAGGGGAAAATAAAAATAAAACAAAAAAGGAAAAATATAAACTTTTCATTTTCAGGTAATTCCCAAGCTTCTGAAGAGAGGTTCTCTCACCTCCACTCACCATCTCCAGGAGTCTCCCACAGACCAGAGTCATGTAGGTCAGCTACTTGCTTCTTAGGTTTGGGATCCAGGGTTCCTAAATCTGCCCCATTATAAAACCCATTTTACCACATAGTTATGCTGTCTGTCCTGGGAATCCATGGTGACCATATCTCCATAAACTTTGGAATAGAGCCCTCTATCAAATTAGTTATTTTTTTATTGGTGAGGATGACATTTGTGTTATTGATAATCACCTGTATGCTAAGTACTGATGATCTCCAGTGCCAAGCATTATGGCTTTTTGTGGCTAACATGAGGAACTGTAGAAGTTGATTGTGATAAAAAGAGATATTTGGAGCTGGGAGACCCAGAAGGCTCACCCCAATATTTGCATCAATTTGGGAGCTTAAAACTGTAGAGGCTATTTTTTCCCATAAATCCTTAACTTTTGGGCATGTCCACCAAAATATGTATAAATGAGCCTGCATTTCCACAGTCTCTGAAGCAACTATCAGTTTGGACAAGGCCGAATTTGTAAAGCTTAACATGAGTAAGGTATGTTCTATGTAGGACTTTTGTTGATGTTTCAAGTATGCTATAAGTCAAGGACCCCTTTGTGATAGTTCGCCAGGATTTCTCCCAGGTTTCTTCACTTAGAGGTTCTCCCAGGTCTTCCTCACACAATCGCATTTATTTTGGTTTTAACACTGGGGTTATCTCATTAAAGGAATTATACAACATGCTAATGATTTTGCTCAACAAAGCCCAGTAAACAAATCATCGGTCGGATTTACAAATGCTTGTGATAAAATGTCTAATTCTGCAAAAATTGTAATGCTCCGCTAAGGGCAAGTTAAAGTTATCCCTCAAATACTCAAATGTTATATTCTTATTATTTTTAAACCAACACCCCAATCTTTGTAAATTATGGGATTTCCACCAATGCAGTGAATTAGCTGTAAGTTGTATCGGAAATAGTGGATTGGGTATAATGGGAGTAAGAGTAGATCATTTTGGAACTAAGTGATTATGCTGAGCCCCGAAAGGACCAAATGTTAAGTGGGTGTCTGATAATAGGGTTAGATATTGGACCCAGAATTATCCGTGGTTTAGAGCGCCAGAGTACCGTGTCCCACGAGTACGGAAACATCACAAAATTTTCAATAAAATAACGAAAGGGGCTGATGTAGAGAGGAGTGGGTAATAGGTACAAAGGCAAGCTGAGCCGCCTTATAATATTGTTTAAAGTTCGAACATGATAGCCCATCCTTTGTTTTATGTATGTAAATATTTATTCTCGTTATTCTTAGGGCTTTATGATTCCATATAAACTTAAATGCTAAAGTTTGAAATCTGTCAAGTTCCTTATAATCTATAGCTATTGCGAAACAAATACATAAGACGGGGGAGAATATTTATTTTTACAGCATTTATTCTCCCCAGCCAAGAAATCTGCACTTTTGTCTATTTTGCTAAATCTAGACGTAATTTCGAAACATTGTTGAATAGTTAGCTATATAAAGAACTGACAATCATTTAGTTTTATTTACACCTAGATACTTAAAGTGGGATTTGGCGCAAGCAAAGTTATAATTTTGTTGAATTTGGTCAATATCCGACTGGGACATAGAAATTCCCAACTCTTCCTTCCTGGTCATATTGATCCTTACCCCTGACAGGGTTCCAAAGTATTCATGGATTGCAAAGAGGGCTGAAACCGAGGTGGCAGGGAGCTATTCTTTAAAAAAAAAAAAAATCTAGAAATGACTACACTGGTCCATTAATTTTACTTTCACTTTATTTGCAGTCATGCAAATAGATAGCTATTGTAATTTGCCATGTGTGTCACAAGGAGGTACCAGCTGGACCCATCAGTGAATAGATCCCACCAGTTACTTCCTCTCCTCAGCTAGTTTTTGTGTATAGGTGCTACACCTTTGCCTGGGAGAGGCTTTCTTCGAGATCTGTTAAGAGCAGGAATGCTGTTCTGGAACATAGATGCAGGATTCCTGTGTAGCTGGACTGGAGCAAAGTGATTAAAAAGCTCTTTCCCACTCAGAAATTAAAATAATTTAGACCTCCATGGGGCCTCTAAGTATTACATCCATAAGGATCCCCATGGCACCTAACATTGACCTGATATCATTGAGTCCCTATGGATCCCCATGGTATACTAACCTGTACAGATGGGAGTCCCTATGGGCTTCCATGGCACCTAACATAAACATCTCTTCTCTGACTTGATCTTTCAATACTATTTATTCATATAGAATTTGCTTTTGACAAAGTCGCTTAGAAGCGACAAAATGGCATCTATTAAGGGACACTACTTACCGGTACTTTTGCTTAGAATTATCTTTACTATACAAGATGAGTTTTGAGGATCGGTGTCAAGGCCACTTCTTTACTAATTTATTATTAACTTGGTGGTTAGCTAACAAGTATTTATGAGTAGTTTCTGAACCTCATTAAGCAGGCACTTTTTGTATTACAATTAAGGGGGGATGCCTAAACACAAATCTATGTATCAGGTCAGCCCCCCAATGCTTCATATATTGTAAATTTGTTTTTAAAGTTGGCACATTAGAGCAGTAGTATATGACCATTTGGCTAATGTATATGAGATATTTTTTTGTTGGGCAAGTATGATACAAAACTCTTTCTTCCTATCTTATATAGTAGGGGATATTAGCCAGATTTGGGGTATCAACTTAGGTTGAACCTTCCAGACAAGTGGAATCCTTTGGGGATCACAGCGTTCTACCTTCTCTCACCTATGGTATGGTTGTTTCACTATCACACCTTTTCTGTCTCATAACACTTCCCTTTCAAAAAAAATCAGCACGTTTTAAATTGACTCATTTTTTTGCCAAAGGCTGCTGCCTTCCCCATTTTCAACTATCAGCATTTTCAGTGTTAAATAAAGTTTTTCTCAATTATTTTATACTAGTTGTTTGCCCGTCTTAAATGACGGTATAATATTTCATGTCTCTTCCCCCCCACACTCCCTGTGTCTCTCCCCCTCACCCCTCCTGTGTCCCTTTCCCCCCTCCTCCCTTCCTCCACTGTGTCTCTTTCCCCTCAAGAAAGTCAAACTTACTCTATAGGGTATTTTAAATAACTAAGCCTGATAATTAGCACAATTATTTTAGAAATCAATAAATAAATAAGCAAACACAACCTTTGCATTTTTAACTTTTATATGCAATCATTTTTTATTGCTAGTATCCATTTTCTTGTCTTAGCTGATTTGGTCTGTTTCTAGCTTTGTAACCTAATGAGCTTTCTATTACTTCTATTGAAAGTACTGACAGTTTTAGATGTCACTTTCCCATTGTGCACATAGAAATTTCTTGTTCATTCAGAGTCTTCTCGCACCTGAGGAAATAGATCATCAAAAATCAGATTACACAGATAGGTAATACATCAGAGGCTGTATTATTATTTTTTACATTATGAAATCATTTTTATTATTTTTAAAATTCTGAAATAATTTCAAGTACTTGCAGTTTTAGATGTCACTTTCCCATTGTGAACACAGGAAGTAGATCATCAAAAATCAGATTACACAGAAAAGTAATACATCAGAGGCTATATTATTATTTTTTACATTATGAAATAATTTTTATTATTTTTCAATTTTGAAACAATTTAAAGTGTATTTCTTTAAAAGTGTATATTTTAGATACAGGCCTTCAGTGGCCCTTAAATTTATCTTTATAGCTACTTTACTAATTTTCGCTTTGTATTCAGTAAAGGCTCTTTCTGCTAAAGACCTTTCAATCCCTATAATTACATTTTTAATAAAGATGAGCTTTTAGATGGCAGCATGTTTTAGGAATACATTTTAGTCTTTGCAGTAAGATACCACAGAAATCCATTTCCATGCACTTGCTAAACCTTGTTTTACTGTTATTAGGCAGTGACAAGGTAAGTACAGAGCCCTGAATTGATCTGCTGAGTAAGCATTTTTCCCTTTCTTAATTAATCCTGTCGCACTTGTGATAAATCCAGACAAGGAAGTAATTGGATATGAAAGATTTCTGCATAGCTCTCCGTTTGAGGGCACTGAGACAGCAGCAAGGCTCTCTTGAGATATAGATGTAGAGAGATCACAAAGTAGGGACAGACATCCCGAGGCCTGAATTTTGGTCCCTTTTGTTTTAAACAGTTGTTGAATTACAATGAGGAATTTCAGTTTCTGCCATTGACATTTTCTTAGATAAGCATGCCATGGAATGTTCTATCTGAGCTCACTTATATATCAAAAGTAGAGGATTAAAGGGCTGCTGTGGTCAAATTATTTTCTGTATTGTTCTTGGATAACTGAACATGGGCTTAATGTTTTAGAAAGCAATAAATAAATAAATATTTTTTTAAATCCTGTGGTTTTGATATGCAATTATTTTTGACTGCTCACCTGTTGCTATTTCATGGTCTCATTCAAATGCGATTTTGCCAATTAAATATGGCTCTATGTAAGCACATAGCATAGCATAACAACTTCTGTAAAAAAAATATGCTCTGTGCTTATATGGAGCCCTATTCAATTGGCCAAATCACATTTGAATGAGGCCCACAGCTAGTTGTGTCTTTGTAAACTAATGAACATCTGTTTAGTCCTACAAGGAGATGTTCCACTTTCCCGTTGTGCAGAAAGACATTTTCTGCGTATTTGAAGTCTCCCCCTCACAAAGTTTTGCTAATGAAGTCAAAAAGGTAGATTCCACAAAAGCAATGTAGTGCTTCAAAATACTAAGATTTAAAAATGTGAACACAGTGGTTATTTAAAGTACCAAGGTTTTGTCTCACTCTCAGAGTCTCTGTCTGTAGCAATGCTGGTTGTTGCCTCTGAATGTCCTAGTTGCTTATGATTACATTTTCTATATGTAATATTCTAATTAGAGTAACCGTGAACTATGATTTGTGTGGAACAATATATTAATGGAATACAGCGTGTAGGCATGATTGTTTAATCTCCTAATTGTTTCTTACTGACTATCTCTATACTTTTGTATTACTGCCCAGCGCCACCTGCTGTAGAGTACAGGTTAACTACCCACAATGATCTTTTGGGTTCTTGGAAATCTCTGCACCAGCACCCTGATATCTGGCTTCTGTATCAGCCATGGTCTCTCCATCAGGAATCAGCACTTCCAGGAGTCTAAGTAACGTTCATGTGGTAGTGATCAGGACAAGTTACTTGCAGGGTGGATATAGGTTCAGTATCGCAGCCACCAGGAGCAAAATAAGAGACGACTGACACAGGAGATTGATTCCACATGGGGTCTAATAGTCTTGAATCCTGGCATCCTTTCTGGCACCTGTGAACAATAGTTCAACCTCCAATACACACATGTCTCTAGCTGTCTAGCATGTCAGAGATGTAATTAGCTTATTTGGCAAACAATGGGACGAAACAGAATATCAATACAATCAATTAACAACTAATCTGCATATTGCAGATCAGAGGATATCTTAAAACGTTGAACTTAATGGACTAAAATTTTATGTAACAATCACTGGTTCATGTCAGTCTACAATGTCTCATTTTAGTCCTATTTTGTTTAACTGTCCATTTAGTTATTGTTTAAACATAAAACAGAACACAGTAATATAACATGGGGAATTACATATAGTATACAGGATAAGGCAGGGACATTTGCCATAAGACCATATGGAGCATGGTGGTACATTATGGCCCTATGTTTTGGGGCTATTCACCCCACCACCCACATTTCCAATGTGGCGGTATGTCCTCTATAGTGACTCAATGCACCTGGATCCAGGCCCTGGAAAGGGGTCCTTGACATTAGCATTATAGGAAGATCTACATGTAGTTTTCATAGGAATTAAACATTATATTTACCGTATTTATCGGCGTATAATACACACTTTTTCTCCCTGAAAATAGGGGGCAAATGATGTGTGCGTGTCATACACCGATATTCCCTCCCCCCTCCTCATCCTCAACCCCCCCTCCTCATTCTAAACCCCCCCTCCGCATTCTAAACCCCCTCCTCATTCTAAACCCCCCACCCCATTTCAACCTAACCCCCCCTCCTCAACCTAAACCCCCCTAAATACCTCACCCTCAATTACGTGCTTCTGCTCCGGCATCCGCTCTGCTCCTTGACCCGGCGCGCATGTGACTTCACATGCTCAAAACGTCATTAGCATATAGGAGGCCGGAGCAGAAGCAGGTAAGTGAGGGGGAGGTATTTAGGGGGGTTTAGGTTGAAGAGGGGGGGTTTAGGTTGAGGAGGGGGGTTTAGAATAAGGAGGGAGGGTTAGAATGTGGAGGGGGGTTTAGAATGAGGAGGGAGGTTGAGGAGGGGGGTTGAGGTTGAGGAGGGGGGTTGAGGATAGGGGTTTGAGGTTGAGGAGGGGGGTTGAGGAGGGGGTTGAGGATAGGGGGGTTGAGGAAGGAGGATGAGGATGGGGGGGTTGAGGAGGGGTTTGAGGATGGGGTTTGAGGAAGGAGGTTAATGAGGGGGTTGAGGATGGGGGGTTGAGGAGGGAGGATGAGGAGGGAGGTTGAGGAGGGGGTTGAGGTTGAGGAGGGGCGTTGAGGGGGGGTTTGAGGATGGGGGGTTGAGGAGGGAGGATGAGGAGGGAGGTTGAGGAGGGGGTTGAGGATGAGGAGGGAGGTTGAGGATGAGGAGGGAGGTTGAGGATGAGGAGGGGGCTGAGGATGAGGAGGGGGGGTTGAGGATGAGGAGGGGGGTTGAGGATGAGGAGGGAGGTTGAGGAGGGGGGTTGAGAATAGGGGGGTTGAGGAAGGAGGATGAGGATGGGGGGGTTGAGGAGGGGGTTTGAGGAGGGGGTTGAGGATGGCGGGGTTGAGGAGGGAGGATGAGAAGGGAGGTTGAGGTTGAGGATTTTGCTTCAAAGTTCTTTATTTTAAATTTATTTTTTTCCCCCTGAAATGTCCTTCTTAAAATGAGGTGTGTGTTATATGCCGGTGCATGTTATACGCCGATAAATACGGTATTTATGTTTTCAGTAGTCAGGGTTTCCTGCAAAAAATTGTTGTAATTTTAAAAACCTGTTTTAAATGTATGCTACACCAATATTTGAATTACACATCCTTTTGTTTAATCTTCCAAACATATTTTGTACAATATCAATTATTTCTTCAAATGTTATATAAATTGGACTGGTTTAATAGTTCTAAGAAAACAGGTAACAATAACAAGTTATTGTGCAGCTTTTACTGTTGTCTCTGTTTTTCTGATCCATATAATTCTTTAGCTACATATATTGCATCACAAGGGATAAATTGTGGTGTGTTTTTAGAATTTACTTTTCTATTTGTATTTCACAAATTTTCACCCTTTCTAGTATATAGCAAGTTAGGTTGAAAAAATACTTTTAGTCTATCACATTTATCTTTTTTTAGATATCCTTGTAATTTGTGGTGTAATTGTTAAGTTATCCGGAGGAAGGCAAAAATTGAAAAAAAATAAACATTGCCATTTGTCTCATAAGGGCAAAAATCCTTAAATATTTTTGTAACCAAGCTACCTCAGCAAATAAGACTATATAACAATGTATTAAAAATCTACAATGTGCCCAAAGTGACATTTATTACAAATCTACAATGTGCCCAAAGCAACACCATTTCTGACATTGTTTGATTCAAAGTAGTGACTTTATTATTGGGGTGAAAGCAGGTACCTTCAAAGCTGGTACAATCTCCACGATGCACCAGGCATACAGGAACACTAGACATGAAGGCAAGAGGTCTGTTCAATAAAAACTGCACAACTGGGGAATTTGTAACAAAGCAACCACATTAGCAACAGAAATATCTCCATTTTTTTATATCTAAAATATTCCATCTTGTCCCTTTTCATCACTTCTTGATAAGTGGAGCCTTAAAGGTAGATTGTTTATCAGTGGAAGGGGTGGGAAGGAGGGAAGAAGGTAGGGGCATTCAGTATATAATTAGATTTTATTGAATCTAATACCTACCCTCTTCCTCGTCCACACTAAAAATCAGAAAACTTGCAAAAATAAAAAAATAAAGTACTGGCCTCCAGAAATATAAACGTCTCATGGATGCTTGCAGAGGCATTTTTTTTTTCTTATAAAAACTAGCTTCATGATGTATTGCCTGCCCATTTATGCTCATAGTCAGACTTAGGGCCTCATTCTATTATCGGCCGTAGGAGATGCGGGGCCGCAAGGACCGGCCGCAAGCTATTTGCCTATTCTATTCCATTCCGGCCGGGGATTCCGGCAGGCTTGCGGCCGGCGCCTTGTTATCCCTTGCGGCTGCACGCGCCGGAGGAAAGCCTTTGATCTTAAACGGCCGCAAAAGTTTCGGCCGTAAGAAAATCCTGGTTGCTATTCAATTGCTCCGGGAACCCTCTCTGCAAGGCTAAAACCGAGCCGCAGCTTACTTGCAGCAAAAAGGTTCCGCAGGCACACAATTAAGCACATTTTAAAGCCATAATAAAGCCATCCTGCACTCTGAGGAGACTATAAAGTGATTGTAGGTGTTAGCATTCATAGCACAACATTCCCCTACACTCAAATCCGTAAATAATTTTTTTTTTAAATTTATGTCACATATCCATGTAAAAAGTCCAGAGGGCTTGGAGCACCTCAGAACCGCCCACGCTGCGGCCGGAAAATAAACAGTTAATGTAATCTCGGATTTGGCTGATGTGAAAGCTTGAGAGGGGGTTGCTATTAATCCTCATGTCCCCCATTATGATCCCTAGCATTTACAGAGCTTTACAGTGCCGTCTTGAATTTATTTTTGCATTTAAAGATTTCTGAGCTTACGGCCGATTGCAAGATATACGGCCGGCCGTAAGGGGATATCCTTGCGGCACCGTATAATTGAATTGCAAGGTAACGGGAGCCCCGCAAGGAATCGCAGCTTTGCGGCCGATTTACGGCCGATAATAGAATGAGGGCCTTAGTGTGTACTAATAAATATACACAGAGTTTTAGAAAAAAAAGAAACACATCATGAAAGAGGAGATCAATTTTGAGGTAACTCAATGACACCTACAATTGCAGCTACAAGAGAGTCATATTAGGTTAGTTGCCAGTTAGCATTATGTGTCAGCTAGAAAACTGATCTGACAATTCGATTTCAAAGCAACACACAAAAGCTGAAAAATTATTTAATATGTGAAGGGAAACAGTCTTAAAAATAATACCAGCATATAAAACAATGGACAAACTGCATCGGCAAAGAGGGTCAGTGGTCCACACCTCTGTGAGCTAGTGTCAAAAACAAAAAATTATGTTGTGTCACAACTGGATTTTGTCACCCAATTTCTTCCTGCCCAGAGCTTTACTGGACTATTGTGTACTATGTATTGGCCCTGGGATTTGAGAACTTCCCTGGGTTAAAATATGTTTACACTATTATATGTATCTTGGTTTATGAATATGCTAGGTTCGGTATAGTTTAGCATGCCAGGGTACCTATGCTACTTGTGTCATGCACAGAGTCTAGAGAGTTTGCTAGAATAACGGGCCTAGACCTGAGATTCCTGCCCTGCGCAATCCAGGGGACATATATTGTTTATAATTGGATATAAATTGTGTTTCAGGTTACAGGTATTGTTGTAAATAACATATGTTGCAACTAGCCCACCTTCCAAGCCCAAAGAAGATGGCTAAGTCTCCTAAACATTGAACACACACTTTAAAATTACAGAAATGGCAACTGCAAGGCCATTAGTGTCAATTAGCACGGAGACTGGACAGATGCATCCCATATCTCCAGGTTACTGTGATCATCAGGAATACACTTCAGTTGGAGTGGTTGGGGCAGTTTTTGAACTTACATAATCAAGGTGTACGTGTCATTCTGTGAATTAATCCTAATAATCTATGGTATGGCGTATCTAGTGGTGGAGAAGAGTCACAGTCGGTGACTATTGTGTTCCTGATATCCTAGTCTGCTGAAGCAAGCTCCTGGTGTGTGTTACTTCTGCTGGGTAGACTTGAACCAGGTTCTTACCAAGTGCAATTGAAGTAGCAGGTTGTGACAGTGAGCTTTACAAAGCTCTTCTCACATGCGTCAAAAGAGACTGCTGAGATGAAAGGCTGGGGATCTGGGTCCTGCGCCTTGTCATTTGATAGCTGGGACCCAAGCGCACCTAAGGGCGGGAAATTCTGAAGGTCCTCCTGGAAGGGTCTGGAGCAGCAGGCTGTGTCACTGTATTGGTAAGTGAAAGGCCAGCAGCATCATCAGAGCCTCTAGTAATATCCTGGACAATGTTCATTAGCCCCGGAATATTAGGACTGCCAGCATAAAGGAAGCAATGTTAGTGTAGAGGATGGTGATTCCCCACACATTGCATAATGATGAGCAGGTTGCGGAGCAATATCAGGTAGATTTATTCACAGCAAACTCCTCCCACTGCTGTTCCCACTCAAATTCAAATAATGTCTTTCCTACCTTGTGCCAGGCTCAAAAGCCTCTTCCCCCCTAGCGGCTGCCTCTGTGAGCATAACAAAGCTGGAATTTATGGCAAAGCTGCCATTTGGAAACCAAGGCCAATGCACAAAGATGTATGCACTATTTCATCCAGATAGATTCATGTTTCTAGAAAAGCCAAAGGATACCCTTAACTTACAATGTCTGATGTCATCTTTTAAACACAGAACAGGATATGTAATGGTAAGAATAGCTATCTCATAGGAGTCATAGGGTCTGAGGATCACTCTGCATTGTTGTATAAGGCCGTTTTACAGGACCAGGTGTGCCCTATGATGCAAACACTATTCCCTCATGTTGTTTCCATATTTCAGTATCATTATGCCGTTTACACACAGCTAAACACATTTAATATTAGTTTCATGAACACCAGGATGAAGGGATGAAATCAAAAGCCTCTCATGGACTCCCCAATCACTATATCATTAAGTACTTATGGGAAGTTCTGGCGCACAGAGTAAAAAGTAGATTTTTACCTACATACGTCAAAGAACTGGAGACTTTTTTTCTTGAAGAATGGAGCTATCTCCAAAGTCACACAGATAACGACTTCAGAGAGCATTTCAAGAAGGACTGAAGCTGCTTATCTCCTTATTAAGTCCTTGTTAGGTGTTTCCTTATTCTGTCCACCCACTGTATAGGGGTGGCATTGGGCCAAGAAAATAGTTAGGTACTTAGAAAAAAGCAAAAGCAAGAGAAGTGCTGGGAGGAAGTAATAAAAAATACACTTTGGTTGATAAGTGAGAATATAAATTAAATGGAGGAGGCAAAAGTCCAAAACTAAACCCAAATGTATTGATGGTGCACTCTCTGGTGGCAAACGTTGCCATTGTCATTAAGGGGTTCTATATATAGTAGGGCAAATTCACATATTGGGGTGTGTGTCCTTGCCTCCTCTCCTCACACAGCTAGGAAAGTATCCTAATGAGCCATCCCCTCTTCATCTGATGTACAGGACAGCCTCATACATACAGACGCCACTCTTTACCTAGGACCTCCTTGTTTAGGAGCCAGATATCATTCGCAGTAGGCAGAGCTAAGAAATGTCTGCTACTATGTTCCAATCTGTTAGTTCAAGTTATGTAAATTATGTCAGCACTGCAAAAATGCCCCCAAAAGTTGTAGCATTATAGCTTTTGGATTAAACGGTGTATTTTGTGAAGTAAATGACATTAGCATTGTAATCCATGAGTTTAAAAGCATTTTTACAATATATATCTACAATTTATGGTGACTGACATGCTTGACATCCTTCCTGTGCAGTGCATTAGAAGATGAGGAATAAAAAGTGAAAGCACAAGGTTCACTTTGTAGTGTGACTGCCTTCATCTGAGCATTTACAGGGAGAGGGAAGGTGTCAAATGGTGAAGTTCATCTCACTATTTCCATTAGATCATGATCCCCTCCTTGACTTTTCACTGACAAATACAAAAAAAATTCAAAGCTCACACCTTCAGGCTCTATACAAGCAAACAATTCTCTAGACACCAATTATGAAAACTCCCAGGCAAAAGCAGAGTCTGTTAAAATAAAGAATTTACACAAAAATATTTTATACTCATGGCTTACATGTTTTTCCTAAACTACAGCAGCCTTTCAATTTTAATGAGTATTTAAGTTGGAATAACGGCTAGGAAAAGTATTCTCAAATTCCTGTTTTCTGCCATACAATGGTGTTTGGAGATGGGAACTCTGAAATCAATAGAAACATTTAAATAAATCAGATTATTCTATGCAAATGTACATACCGTATATACTCGAGTATAAGCCGAATTTTTCAGCCCTTTTTTTAAAGGCTAAAAAGGGCCCCCCTCGGCTTATACTCGAGTCACTCTCCCTCCCCTTGTCTCTCTACCCCCCCCCTGTCTCTCTAACCCCCCTGTGTCTCTCTAACCCCCCGTGTCTCTTTCCCTCCCCCCTCCTCATCCTCAACCCCCCTTTTTCTAACCCCCCCCCCTTATTCTAACCCTCTAAATCCCCCCCCCCCCTCCCTTCACTTACCTGCATCTAAAGCTTCTGCTCCGGCCTCCGCTCCTTCCGGCGTCTTGACGTGGCGCGCATGTTACGTCACGGCATTAGCATATACCGGGTGCCAGCACCCGGTATATGCTAATGACGTGGCGCGCATGTGACGTCACGTCATTAGCATATACCGGGTACCGGCAGGGAGGGAGGTTGAGGAGGGGGTTGAGGATGGGGGTTGAGGAGGGGGGTTTAGGAGGGAGGTTGAGGATGAGGAAAGAGGTTGAGGAGGGAGGTAGAGGAGGGAGGTTGAGGATGAGGAGGGAGGTTGAGGATGAGGAGGGGGGTTGAGGTTGAGGAGGGGGGTTGAGGATGGGGGGGTTGAGGAGGGAGGATGGGGGTTGAGGAGGGAGGTTGAGGAGGGAGGTTGACTGCTTAATTTCTTATCATACCCATTTGTTCTTAAAACCTTTTAGACCTGTCTCTCAACCATTCCTCCTGCCATCCTCTTAATTACCTTATCAGGGTGGAGCCAAACAGCTGGAGGATTAAATGATAATCTTTTAAAATGAATGGAATATTGTTGATATAAAATTAAATAGGAGTTTTATTTATGATCAGTGCATAATTAAAACATGTAACTCCTCTAGCTAAGGCACTACAGTGGTCCTCTAAAGGCCACATATCTGCCATTATCTTCCTTTAAATTGCACTGGTGTTTTATTTAGGAGATGATAGAGAGGGAAAAGCATTTCAGAATACAAATTATAACTTATCAGTCAGTTCTATTTACTTTTAGTCTATCTTTTTCCTTTGAAGACCTGTCACTAATGCATTTTCTATTGACTGTTTCTCTGCTGGATGTAGGTTATAAAACCTCCACTCTCTTATACAAGAAATCTACCTTTATAGTTTATCGGTAACTACATTTGTTACAGAGACCCGCTTAGTAAAATGCCCCATATTTGGCTGACTGATCTACAACCCTTTCTGGATAATGCACAAGTTCATTTCCAAGAGAGGGTCAGTGCAATCTTCCAGGAGGAGCTGCATTACTCCCTGGCTCTCAGCCCACAGAGACTGCATTAATAGATTAGTTATTTGGTATTCACTATACAGAAGCAATACTGCATTGTATGTATGTAATAGATCTGCCAAGACAGCAGCAAGATGAGCATATATAACTACAAATTACAAAGGTTTCCAATAAAACCTTTTTCTGCTTTAAATGACAACTGAAGTCTCATATTTATAGTATTCTCTTTGAAGAATTTGAGTCTGTAATGAGTAAAAAATACAAACTTTAATGTAATAAAGAGCCACAGTAGCCTTATACATAAAAATATACTCTCTTTGAGAACTATACTTGTGAACTGGCAAAATGATACAATTGTTCCTCAGTGGAAGCTGCTGTTTTGGTTTCTGCTGATCGGCTTCTATAGGAGGGATATAGACTACAAATTCATGAAAAAAGGGTGTTACTTCTGCCTGACCCGGTGTATATATATATATATATATATATATATATATATATATATATATATATATATATATATATATATATATATATATATATATATATAAATACACACATATATAAATACACACACACATATATATATATATATATATATATATATATATATATATATATATATATATATATATATATATATATATATATATATGTATATATACACATATATACACATACACACATACAAGTAAATGGCACTCATGCAATAACCAGAAGTATAATTCCTGCTGGATAGTAGTTGCAACAATATTATTCTGCAACCCCTCAGACTTGTGGAAATGAATGATCCTTTATTGTGCACACATGTGAGTGGACTGGAGTGCTGTTTTGAGCAACAAGTCCTTTGACCTGGCTTCATAAATGGCACACACACAAATGTCAAGCCAGTGCTCTCCAATGATTGCACAATAAAGGCTAATTAATTTCCACAAATCTGATGTGCTGCAGTCTGTTTATTTATATAATTGGCTAATTGGTTGTTCATTAGCTTGGATGCAAATTATACTTTGATAGTTTTAGTGATGTGCAATCTACTTTCCTGATACATCACATATGCAGTTCCAAGTATTCAAAAGGACAGCACAGTGACATTAATTATGTTGCTTAATTCATAAAAATGGTAACACTGGGTACGGTGAGCGAAAGAGGAAGCGCTGGATATGCTAGTTGTATTATAAGGCTCAGAGAAAATAAACTGTGTGCTGTTCCAGAGCCCAAGATGGGGTAACACGAGAAGCACCAGGAGGCCACATATCATTTATTGATGAAGCACTGGTATTTTCTGTAACTCTGAGTACATGGGTAAAAGTGAGTACAAAAGACAAGACATAAGAATATATAATGGTATAGTAGGAGTTAAGGCTCCTGAGCTTAGATTGTAAGTGAGCACCATGGAAGGAAATGATAGCTGTCCACAAGAAGTGTAGAATTACAGTGTGGGGCCTTTTTGCCTTTCGATGGCGACTGACCCACCAAATGTATTTTAATAAACACACTCCTATTTAATTTGTTTTAGCTAAGACTGTTTTTCTTTTCTCATGCTTCTTGCGTTTGATTTGCATTACCCTCTCTGCCCACAAGAGCACAAACTATTAAACTGAACTCAACCTTATACCCTCCAAATACTTAAAGGTCTCATGTACTCATATTTCATGTTAAACCTATTTCTTAGTTCACCATTAAAGGGAAACTTAATTCAGCACAATTTGGACCACATAAAAGTAAACCATGCTGAAATACTGTTTGAAATCTGTGCATTTTTCACTGTGAAATCCAATAAAGTAAAATCTTTGTTTACATGTGTCACTGACTGCCCTCTGCTAGCCCCACAGCTACAGATCTGTATAGTGAGCAAAAGAAAAAAAAGTTAACCTTAACAAATCAATATGTGCAGAGTATGGATTGCTTGAATCACATATAGAGATCAGTTATGGCTTAGCTGGTCAGTGTAGCCCTGCTATCAATCACTGTCTTCACTATGCGGCTCAGCTGTCTGTTATTACTCATACAAAAGACAGTAGACAGGATAGACTTTGTCTGTAATCAGACTTAAAACTTTTGTATTTTTAGCTGTTATTAGTGTAATGCTCTTTCACACCATGAAGAGCACTCACAGTGCGGTAAATGGCCCTTTCATTAACATAAAAAATACTACAAGCATATATTTCCCCTTTATCTCTCATATAAGTTGTCATATTTCACACTGGTGACCTAAATCCACACCCACATGGGAGAAGGTTCACAGGACAAGTGTATTCTGCTTTTAACAAGCAGGCACTGATATGAAACACTGATAGTGTGAAGCCCCAATGTGACAACCTACTGCTTCAGTTGGGCTTGATAAGAACCTAGTTCAAACCTACCCAGTAGGACCGTCCGGTTCTTTGTGAATCTCTGATAGCAGGAACAGAACCATCCAATCTTACAGTCAACAAAGTGTCCAGCAATCCACAGAAACTAATAGCCGCCCAGCTGATTTGACTGGCTGCAATAGAGTCCAATACAAAAGCAATAATCCTCGAAATAAGGATTATTATATCCCTCAGAATGAAACACACACTTCAAATTATGTATGTTCAAACTGTTCACTCTTTATTGAGGAGTGCAGACACAAAGTCTCTGATGTATGGGACCCTCCAGTAGGTTTTCCCATTCACACCTAAGTGTCCACTGTACCCTGGTGCCAGCTAGCCTTTTACCTACTGCACTGGATCCCCTACACGCCAAGCACCACGTAACTGGTGACCCCTCTGCCCAGGGACTCTGCTAATATACTTTATATATTTCCCTGGGAACTCTATTATTGTAGACCGTATATCTGCAGGTGTGTTGCGGGCTCCCATTCGTCACCGATTACGATGCTATTCAATTGAGCAAGGGAGTTAGTTACAGGCCGATGCCTCAAGCCCGTAAATTACTCCAGGGGCCACAAACTGTTAAGGTGCTAGATGAGATGCAATTGGCCGTTACAAACCAATCACGGTATAACGTAGTGCGACACAGGCCTCTCAGCCAATAGAAAGCGGTCTAGCCGCAGAAGACTGACAGAGGGAGATTATAATGTTGCGTTCCACCCGTCCATGCGTTGACTATGTTGTATTTTCTGACAAAGTAGCGCGCAGGTCCCGGAGTTGGAGGTTTTTCAGTGAGAGAGTAGGAGAATTTTGAAAGCAACGTAATTTGCGGTTTTGTTTTTTTCTATTATACTATTTACAATTTTACACTTAATGCTTGATTACATATATTTACAGATTCCACATAATTGCAATACACATCATTTAAAGAGCACAGAGACACGTAGAGCTAGGTCACTCCATACACACATCCCATCTTCCACCAGTTATTAAACACACATAAAACACACATTTTGTTTCCATAAAAAATATACAGGCAAACATTGATTGATTTATACTTATATTATTTTTTGGGATTAAAATAGAGGGAGGAGGGGAGAGAAGTGGAGAGGTGGGAAGGCGGAGAGAGAGGTGGACCTGGGGAGTGGCAGAGGAGGAGTAGGAGGTGGTGGAAGAGGAGAGCGGAGAGGAGGAGGTGGCAGGGTGGCCTAGCACCAGGCACACTTAAACAAGGGACAGAGGAAAAGGGGCCTGATCCCAGGGGGGGTGGTGGTTCAACGGAGGGACCGGCCTCACGGACAGGTCAGACGAGGTTAAGGGCAAGCACAGGGCCCACATTTACACGCACCAGGAGAATGGGGTCCTCCTTGATGCCATCCGTGGCAGCCCTGTGATACTTGCAGGGGGAGGGAAGTTAGGCCATGACCTAGAGGCGGGGGCGTTGGCTCCATCGGAGCAGGAAGTGGAGGAGCAAGCTCCCACCCCACAGGAACTGGCCCTTGGGAGGAGGAGAGAAGAGGTGCCGAGGGTCCTGGTTCGGAGGAGGATGTCATCTGGTTAGTGGGGTCACTATCAGGACCACCGGCCAAACCCCCAGGATTCAATCACCAAGGCCCTCCCACTGGAGGGACCATCCAATAGAGCCACCACCTCCTCCACCCCAGTTGCCTGGATTGGCCGCCACCACCGGGCCACCAACTCACCACCCTTACTTCACCAGGCTCCAGACCTTCCCCACTCAGACACCACCACTGCCACCTCCTCATAAGGCCATGAATCAGGAAGTTTCATACCCAACACCAGGCCAGGAAGTGCAGGCGGAGATGCTGGCCCTCATGTATCAGCAGTTGGAGTGTCTTTAGGGCATCCAGGCTAGCATCTCAGACAATCATGCAGAGGTAATGTGCAGTCTGGCCAGGCACAATAGGGAGGAGAGGAGGCACCACCTGATGACTGAATCCTACCTGGCTGGGTTTCGCAGTATTGGGGCAGACCAGAGTGCATTCCAAGGAGTCACCGCAAAAGCCATGCGACGCGCTCTGGGCCCCAGCCTCTACCCCCGGAACCCAGCCCCATCTCTCTTCCCACCATGCTTTCACAACTGCCACTGCCTGCTGGGGGGATGCCCGCCGGCCAGGGAGGATTGGGTCCCTCTGTATAGGTGGAGGAGGACCTATGAGCTGTGCAGATGTGTGTGCCTTCTCAACAGCACTCCTCAGTGACAATCTATTGGTCACAATGTTAACCTAATCTTGCCTGGCTACAGAGTTTTGGATCTTGGCCTATGTGATAATGATATTTTGAATGCGGATGGCTACCTCCCATCACATGGTCCATGATCCTCTTGTCTGTGAACACGTAGGGTTCTGTTTAACATTTCACCAATTGACGGTCACTGAGGAATGCTGTTGAGAAGAGATGCTGCAGTCCCTATCTATTTTAAGGCCTTATTTTTTAGTTGTTTTTTTGTTTTGTTTTAGGTACAATTCAGGTCCATGAAGGCAACTTCTGCATCTGCAAGCATTGTGAAGGAAATGTCCGCTTGACATTCCTTCAATGACAGCCTTCCCTTAACATGTAGCTACCACAATCTTAAATCTATCATATATCCAGATATCTAAGACATCAACAGCAACTCACCTCCATCTGGGATAATCAGCACTAGGCCCATCCTGGAAAGTCCCAGGCCATTGCTGGTGGTCATATGTCAAGATGTATACCCACTCCCATTTGGTGACCTCATATTATGTTTTGCACTTCATCAATTTTCATTAGTGTGGTGTATGTTCCCCTGGTCCCCTTGTGGGTTGCTAAGTGGTGGTGGTGAAGGGGCTTGTGTACCTGAATGAAGCTGTGAGCTATACCATGTAGGGTCACTGTAGGTGGGCAGGTCATAGCAGAGAGGTCAGACAAATCACAGTCCACTAGAGAAGGACCTGGCAACCCACTCCAGTATCTTTGGCATGCAAACCTTGTGGATACACACAGACAGAAACATTAGTAGGTGTGCTGCGCTCCATAGGGTCAGGGAGAGTCGGACACAACTGAGTGACTGAACAACCGTATGTGAAATGTTCCCCTGGTACTTGATAAAAGTCATGTAGCAGTGTCATTTGGCCACTATTTGCTGTTCCAATGTAGATGCAATGAGTGATATGTATATAATATGATCTTTGTATTTTTAGGGTCCACAGAGGCTCTGTGAGTGAGAGTAAACATTTCAGCCATTTCCATGTTATTGTGTTGCAATTTAATGAGGTAGTTTGTCTTTAATAGCTTTCAACATGTTGCAGCATGACATTTCATATTGGCATATGCATGACCATTACAACCTATGAAGAAAATTACATTTTATTTTTTGTAATATTTGATATTTGGGAGTTGTTGTGCATGTAATTGTAATGCCTTCCGTTGCTTTCCCCATGTTTTAGAATGCATCTGTGTCTTTATATTGTCTTTTGCAGTGTTATAAACTAGTCTATAAACCCTTTGCGAGTCCTATTTGGAAGCCATATGCTTTGGGCCACCATTTGGCGTTTGTAGGCTTGAGTACAGGTGCGGCGTTGACCGATTTTTGCAACTGAATAGAGATTTGCAATTGTAGAGATCGGAATATTGCGGCCGTGAAATATCAAAGGCTTCAGGAGGGTGTAAGTTACAGGTTTAACCATCGCCATTTTTTCAAGCCAGTAACTCGCAGCCCGTTTGGAGCCTGCAAAAAGACGCCAATTGAAAAGCAAACTAACTTGCGGCCTCCATTACGGGTTACCGTAAAGCTCAATTGAATGAGACCCATATTTGGGGAGAGAAGGAATAAGGAATGGCAAAAGTCCATGTAAATCCAGGGCCCCAATAGTCTAACATTCCCACAAAACCTTGGGGGCGCTGCCTGGATATCACACCTGCCACCCCTTTGGGCACCTGTCATGAGTGAAAAAAGGAAAAAATATGATGGTTCCCAAAATAAAATCTAAATTTTATATGATAAATATTTTAAGGATGATGAAATTAATTAAGTCAACAACTTAAAACATATGTTTTATATACATTTCTGTGGCCTAAAGAGTTCCTTTAAGCAAACTGTTTTGTAAATGACAGAAGCAGCAAACCCCCAAAAACTTGATGCAATATGATTGCCTCTGCGAAGAAGCAATTACTTAATGGTTTCTTGCAGTGATTCTCACTGTGCCAGGACAGACTAGCATCACAATTTGTAACTGAAAGTCAGCTGGTGAATACTTCTTATGGGTTCTGGAAGTGAGAGATCACTTAGAGTTTATAAAAAAAAAATGAATAGAATCAGAGAATAATCCTGTAAATTAGAAAAAAACGATCACATTTAAAAAAAACACTGGGGACACTTGAAAATATCGAAATATTTTTAGAATTAAGAAAAAAGCCTTTAATTCATTATTTTTTGTATGCAATTATGCAGTTGTGTAATCTACCTTTTTGGTTCTGCTGATCAACTTCCTGACATGGAGGAGACTGGGAATGCACAGGAAAAATGAAAATTTGGCATTTACAACTGCCAGTGGCTTCACTAGGTGTAATTGAAAGCTTATTAATTTAAAAGGGCACACCTGAGAAAGTAATACAAAAGCAGCTGACAAAAAATGGATGCTTGTAGTAATGAATAACTTGGTATAAAAGATAAAAGTTATACTTATTTTATTACTTTCTAAAAACATTTTACCATTATCAAGTTTAACTATTCAAAACACCTCGTAGAACAAAATGTGACTACAGTGGTCCTAACTTCACAGTAATTGATAGTTCATCAACCAAATCTAATAGAACTGGAATTCAGTCATTTTATTGAAGAGCTACTGCCATCACATTTTCAGAATCTACGTCGGAAGAACTAGACAATGAGCTAAATGTGAAAGGTAAAACTAAAGCCTTTAAATACAGTGATATATTGGTTCTCGAACTTCAGTAAAGTCTTGTAGTACATCCCATATTCATGAGCATATCTAGCTCTTCCTATTATTTTTTTTTACGCTTTTTATCACTGATGAAGCCATATTTTAAACGGAGAAATGCGTTTGTTGTGCTTTTTATCATTTATTGCTAGAACTCTTTACTTTGACTGTTCTTTTTTTAAGCATTGTTTTATAGCCTTTTTGTAATATTAACACTTATTTGATGATTTAGAGGGCAGCTTATTGTCCTTTTTATGTCATATTAACTGTTATCTACCATTATATCTATTCATACTTACACTCCAATAAATTATTTATTAATGCTACTTATGAGCATAATTGTGTGGGTGTTTGTAACCGTGTGTGAGGCGCCGTAGAGCCTCCACCTCCGCATTTGCGGCCTGCAATAAGCATGCGGGTCATAGCAACTGGTGCTACTTGTTTATGTACTCACTAATATGTCTCTGTAGAGATATATTAGATATAGGAGTGGAGGATCACTCCAAGTAGCCATACACACTAGTACTTTGTTCCTAGAAAGATAGATCGAGAATATATATATTTCCATGGACCACTACATCAAGGATTGGTGTAAGCTTTCACAGCTCCTATGAACAGAAGAACGTGGGTCCTAGATACTTGGAAAGGAACATTTATCTCGTGTGATGAGCCTGAAAATACCTCATATCATGAGGTGGAAACATGTCAGTTGATAGGCATACATTTTTACATATTGCTGTATGTCCACATTGGTTTATCTGAACTCAGAAGTGGTGCGTTTCTTTCCCCCTGACCCTTTTTTTCCTCTTGTTTTACTTAGAGCACTTGGTGACCAGTGTTCAGCGCAGAAGCCTTACACTCCTTTAACTTCCTGTTCTATTCCGGATTAAGACTCAGACTGATTGTCTTGGTTTAAAGACTGATGCCCTGCACCCTCTGAATATACCTCATACCGTCCCCTTACGACACACACACACACAGGAATTACATCCACCTTCTCAAAGATGGGTTAGCGATACGTTCAAAGTACATACACCTAAGGTGTAGTACAATTTGTTTACTATTTCATATTTCTGACCCTTTACAAGTGGTGAGGGGTAATATGCTAGAAGCCTTCAATCAGTTTGGGAGCTACTGCCAGGGCAGCAGGTGCAAGGCCTACAGCAGTATGGGGCCCTCCGCTCCAGGCAGCAGTCTGGCATAAAATGGAACTCCATTCATTAGGGGTGCGTGACATATTTAAATGTAGGTGATCAAAATAATATATGTATGGTCCAATCACATGAGTTTGGCTTTTTTTTATTAACCCCTACACATATATAGTTGTCAGCAATGCGGGGTGTTGCAAACGCTTGCGAAGCGAGGGCCGCAGTTGCTGGCAAGGAGCGCCGAAGTCGCTCCTTGCGCTGGTGGAGATAAGCAACCCCCCCCCCCCCCCCGAGTTTGGACCGGAAATACGGGCCCTCGCGAAGCGGAGGCTCCCACGTTGGCTGCAATGACCCGCAGGCTCATTGCAGGCCGCAAATGCGGAGGTGGAGGCTCTACGGCGCCTCACACACGGTTACAAACACCCACACAAGGGGCACTATACCAAAATACATCTAAAACGCAATCAGTATATACGGACTTACATAAAAAAAATACGACCCGTGGGACTAACAAAAAAAAACATTACAACCTCGCAAAAATACGACCTTCACGGCCAAACCGCGCGCACCTGTAAACATTAAAAACACAATCAATACACACAAAAAATACTTTAAAAGATTACCCATATCAAGGGGGGGCACCCAGTACCTCTGCAAGTGAAGTTACATCTCAATTTAACTCCAAATTCCCAACTTTAGACACACAAAAATCCCCTAAGAGAGAAAAAATGTCAGCCGGAAAAAAAAGAAAACGAGGCTACAGGACCCTAAAGACGCAAAACACCATCAAGCACATACGTTTTCAAAAAACCCGTACGAGCTACAAGATACACTCTTACCAAGGAAGCTACATCATCCACAGCCGCGTACCACACACATTCCCCGCCATTTTACAACACTAACTTACAGAATGCGTACACAGCTACCCTAATGGCTTTTCCTCGTGCACACACCCTATTTACACTACACACATTGCTGACATTTACACAGACATTGTATGCTGCAGGAACATCAAAACAGATGGTCAGCTCTTCAACACAATGCTTCCTGCATATATTCCTTACAAATAGGTAAAGTATATTAATTACTTAATTAGCATACAAAAAAAAACACACAAAAAAAAAAAATACTCAACACACACAACAGCCATTCACTGCGCGTCTCACGAGCGCCAACGCTGCTCAGAGCACACAAAGCCTTACAGTAAGCACAAAAAACGCATCACCGCCGACCAAACAGCAAAAGCGCCTTTCGGAAAAAAAAAAAAAACATACTACAACCAACAGCCTCACAATGAGTGCCAAAGGCGCTCATTCCGAGCAACGCGAAGAGTACCGAAGCATCTCGGACCACAAACAAAATGAATGTCTCGACCAAACGGCATTTACCTGCCTTACAATTTTATTGCCGTCATTTTTTGACGGGCAAGTCGCTAGTGTATTTAATATACATTTAAAAAGATAAGGAGGAAGGTATATTACAGAAAAGCAGAGGTTGCGTTTTAAAGGTGGTAAGTTTACTAGTAACATGCAAAAGCACTAGTAGGACTATTGTTTTATCAGTGGAATATGCATGTTTAAATACAGTAAAGGCCCACTGTAATTCAATAAAAACAGTATGTAATTAACAGTAGCAGCTGTGTAAGCCATGGTAATAACATATTTAGTCACAAATCAGAACACTTTAAGACCGTTTGTTTTTTACATAAGTCCCTCAGAACTGGATCATGAGGGTGTGTTTATGCATATATCAGGGGAGGAGGGAACAAGGACATGCATGTTAGATATTTGAATCAAATACAAAAATTACATTACACCCTTCCCTATTACAGGTGCAGAAACAGGACGTCTGCATCAATAGATGCAACCACAGCTCTACAAATGTAATTGCCCCTCCCACACACATGTCCACCAGAAGTATCATGGTGTCTCCAGGGTCTAGCTGACAAAAATGTAGCATTTACTAATTTAAATAAAAAAATAGCTTTTACTTTTTCCATGCTCAGACTGCTCTAATTTCTTAGTACAGTTT
Organism: Discoglossus pictus; assembly: GCA_027410445.1. Classification (NCBI taxonomy): domain Eukaryota; kingdom Metazoa; phylum Chordata; class Amphibia; order Anura; family Alytidae; genus Discoglossus; species Discoglossus pictus. The sequence goes on from CM050169.1 coordinate 141,696,058, forward strand.
CCCTTTAAGTGAAATGGTCTTCCAGCAGAAATGTTGGGACAAACTAAAATAACGCAAACATGCCTGGGATTAGCATAAAGCCACCATGAGTATTAATTTAAGTAAACATTTTTGGGTTGTGTTCAGCTACACCTCACTGACAAGGCCCAGCTAAAGAGGAAACTTACATCTGTGGTTTGCTATTCCTCCTGCTCAGGTTAGAATTGCCTGGTATTTTGGGTCTGGCTCCTTCTTGAGTGAGACCAGACTGATATACTACAGGATATTTCTCCCTGTGCAGGGCACAAGTGAACTAAGAGGCAGTTCCACCTATTATGGTTATTCTTTTTCTCTGAGCGCCTCTAACTTTGCTTAAACATTTTTTTGGAGGGAGCAGCAAAATGGCAGGGTATCTTTTTTTTATTATCTTTAATGAAAAATGTAATGTTAAGTAAAAGGGAAGATTGGAAGGTGATACCATCTTATTAAGGCGCTTTGTACATACATATTTCTGCACTCCAACACCATTGTGTGTATAAGAGAGAAAAGAGGCCACAGGTCCAGGGCAATGCTGCACATTAGCAATTCTAGTTCTTCAGCACTAGATATGGGACTTATGCCCCCCCATTTCCAAAGTGTGTCAGTGTAATCATTATGGATGATAATGTTTGCACCCCCTGATCTGCACCCACCCAAGCAGTGGTTTTGTTCCTTACCTTATGAACATTTGATTTAAAGTAAAAGTCTCCCACATAAACACAAATCATGTCTACAGAGAGGGCAGGTTTAGACATAAAGCCTCCTGTGTGATTAGTGGCATGCTGACTGATTGCCCTCCAGTCTAGAGATGCCCTTCACTGCAGCCACTTGAGCTCCAGGCAGGATGCCAGCACATCTCCCAAGCTTCCCCTGCACCAGCAGCCCTGTTGCTTCTGCACCTTTAACAAACAGATCACGTTGCTCTCCCGATTATCCATTAACCTGATTTGAGCCGCATTTCCTGGAGGTGGCGTTTTTTATATACTTTTCCCCTAAGAGCCTGGCTTTGGAGGGAAAGAAACCAGAGAGGATGGAGGATAGTGTCACCACCCCCTCCTGCTTATCAGCAATTCAGATTTCATGCAAATCCCCTGCCTGATCCCCCACCCCTGTGAAGAAGACCTCTTTGCAGAGTAGTAGTAGAAGATCTCCTCCCTGCCCCCTCCTCCTCCTGGGTGGGTTTGTCTTGGCTGCTTCTAATGTAACTAAGTGAAGAGGTTTTCCTTGCAGCAGCAGCAGCACAGCCAGGGGAAGCCCAGTGATCAGTGCAGAGCAGCTCTCACCTTCTCCACTCTTCATCTCTTTGCTTTGGATGCTCCCTGTTCCCCTCTGGACATGTGGAGAAGGTGGAGGGCTCCAGCCATGCCCCTGTGGACTTTAGCAGCTCTGATGGCCGCCTTGTGCCTGGGGAGCAGCCGGGGATATTGTCCCGAGAGAGACCTGGAGAAGAGAGAAGAGGAGGCCAATATTGTGCTGACTGGGACGGTGGAGGAGATCATGAATGTGGACCCTGTGCACCACACCTACTCCTGCAAGGTAACCAGAACCACCTGTGAACTGGGCTTTAATAAGGACTGTGGTGGGAGGGGATCAAACTCACCCAAACTCCACAAAATAGGCATTTAATTAAGAACAACTGTGCATGCCATAAACACTTGTCTAGGGTCATAAAATGAATGGATCACTAATCCCCTGCTTGTGCGTCTTAAAGTGCGTAAAGATATCGATTTGGATTTTTTGAAGGGGTTAAATAGTTACACTATCTATTTGTTTTTTTGTTACTATTGTGAGTTATATAGGAAGAGATTCATCAGCTTATTGCCTAGAGTACAATGTCAGTGTATTTATAAAGCAGCACTTGTTGCATTCTTTCATTTGCATTACAGTGAAACAATGCTGGGACTGGCTGGGGCGCAAACATCAGCCTGTTTGGGCCTGTCCTGTTATTAAACATGGGATCATTGGGTCAATAAGATGATCTGGCACCCAAAAAAGTTGCCAGTTTGTCCCTGGATCACAATCACACCCTTGTCCAGGCTGCTGTGTTGTTACAGTGCAGGCTCACAGCATACAGAGCTTTTATTCCTAAAATTGATGTTTAAAGGCTATAAGCAGATGCAATTATTATGTGGTTTGAGGACTAGTCTTTTTTTTTTTTAGAGTAATGTGACTATTCAAATACTGCAATATGAATACAGTAACTGCCATATAATCCAGGATGCTTGGACATAATTCAGTAAAATACTCTATCACTGGCTGCTTTGATTGGTATCAGAGCACCAAGATACTGTAAAACATTGGTAATTGTAATTATAAATGTGTTGAATGTGTAGTTTGTGATCTGGTAATGCCTAAAATGTTGTTGTTTAGTCGTTCAGTCGTGTCTGACTTTCCAAGACCCTATGCACCGCAGCTCGCCAGGTGCATCTTGTGTCTGGGTGTGCTAATTGATACGGTTTTCATGGCAAAAATACTGGAATGGGTTGCCAGATCCGTCTCCAGTGGACCACAATTTATCTGACCTCTCTGCTATGACCTGCCCATCTTGGGTGACCCTACATGGTGTAGCTCACATCAAGGTATTTAAGCCCCTTCACTATGACATGGTAGCTATCAAAAAGAGGAATGCCTAAAATACTGAGGCACTAAAGAAAGAAAAGATACTTATGAAAGGCTTAAAAACTAGTGTGATCCAAGTAAAGTCTAATTTACATAACACTTCCAGATCTGAGAGCTCACTCAGGACACAGGTTTTGTGTCAGATCAGAGGTAACCCCTCCTGTGCCATATATTAGTTTAATTAAAGTCCGCATTGCTTCACATACAGTATTTCAGAACTAAAGATCCCTTCCACACTGAGCTTGCAATCTACTTCTCTATAGTGATACATCATGTTTTCCGCCAAGTAGGAGTGATAAAATATAGTTATAAAATACAAATAGGAATTCTTTTTTTAAACCTTTTAAATGGTTTCTCTACAAGACTTCTAGGCACTTAGAAACTGTATGAATATATGTTGTGTTGTGCTTTTGGCTGAAACATATAATTTTGATATTTTTAGATGACTGGAGTTTAAAGTAAAGGCTTTTTGTCAGTCAGAGCCACCAACTTCCAGTCTCAAGGCTGTTATTAGGTTTTGGGAACTATATAGAGAAGTGCCCATTTTTGTAACTGCACCTCTTTCAAAGCTCTACATTTTCAACACTTGCAGTTATTGAATTCCAAAGCTGGCCTGAGGCTACTTTTCTCTCTCTAGAGATGTAAGACTGCAGTCCAGATTAGTGCATCAGCCTGCTGCATGTCAGGAAGTTTACAGCCAGCTTAACCCTGTGTGGGAATGAAAGAATGTGCTTGTGCATGCCTGCCATTTGAGGGGTTAGGCAAGGAGAGATTTATTGCATTGCAAACAAGTTCCTTCATGTCACTAATGCCGGACAAATCAATAGGAAATCTAAGGGGATTTAATAGCTGCTGAGTATCCTAATACATTCCAGACACAACTCAGAACCCTAGTTAGTGTAATACGGTTGCCAACTCAGGTATGCTACTAGCCTTTGCAGTGTTATATATGGTACAGTGTACATCATGATCACAGCCCTCTTCAAATGGTTATGGGATCCCATATGGAACCCTGCAAAGCAGACTTCACTCTGTATATTAAAAATGTGTTTATAAGTGTTCCTCCCAAAATATGAGGCATGATTGCCCTATTATTCATTCTTCATGAACTAGTTAACATTCAAAATATTAAGTCACATAGAAGCATTTTGCACATAATTATATTGTCTTAATTACTGCCCATTTTTTTTAATTGCAATACACTATGGAAACAAAACAGATCTATCCGGTTATGTGTATGCACGGCACGGGAAGCCTCCTAGTCCCGGGCGCACTGGCGTCCCGCCTCCCGATGTGCTCCCTAAGGCCCTCATTCAATTGCAATTTTGACAATTGAATAGGGGTCTAAATAAGCACATCACATATATTTTTTAAAGAAGTTTTTAGTTATTAAGCATCTATCCAAAAGCAAGTTTTTCACTAACTAAAAACTTATTTAAAAAATATATATTATGTGCTTATTTAGAGCCCTATTCAATTGGCAAAATCGTAATTGAATGAGGGCCTAAGCCATTAACCCTAAGGCCCTAACCCCATACACCCCTTGCCGGCCCTAACACCCTACACCAGTTACCGGCCCAAACCCTAAACCTAACCCCCTACACCCCTTGCCGGCCCTAACCCTAAGCCCCTACACCACTTACCGGCCCTAAACCTAACCTCCTAACCCTCTTAGCCTATCCCTAACCCCCTAAAAGTAACTTCCTAAGCCCCTAACCATAAGCCCCTAACCCCCTACACCACTTACCGGCCCTAACCCTCTAAACCTAACCAGAAAACCCCTAACCACTTTCCGGCCACTTAGAGACAGCTACATTGGGACATCGGCGGCGTACCTCCCGTGCATGCACATTACAGGATAGGTCCAGCAAAACTTACATTTTTAGTACGGTATATATCAATGACCCAAATACCAGTTTCAATAGCATTACTCAGCAAATTAAGCTTCCACTGCTTCTAAGGATTCTGGGTAGTGACATAAATTAAACTTTCCAGGACAGAGACGGAATAAGAAAAAAAAAAGGATTCACAATATAGGATACCACTATGCAATTTGCAGATGAGATGAAGAAATATATATATTTTTGTCTAGGATTAGAAGAATTATTCCTCAATAGTAACTGTTTGTAACCTGCTTGACATTAGAATTATGTGATTAATAAGCACTGATATTTAGTGTCAGTAATTTTGAATATTATACCAGGGCTTGATAAATCCAGGGAGCCACTGCACCTAAACTTTTACTGCTGGTTCCCAAAATTCTATTATACATATATATCTCTATATACTCCCTTCCTTGTCTCCAAAAAAAGTTTGTCTGGCTTCTTATTTTCCTGGCTGTCTCCTAATTTTAATATAACATTATCAGACCATGTTTTTAATATATATAACGTGTTTTCCATTGTCACTGTGATGTACAGTGAGGATAAATTAAATATTTTTATGTGGAGGAATCATTTTATGAATTGTAGTGACAGCATAATGGCCAATGGAGGAGCATGGTGCTTTGTGATGATGTATGGTCCAGTCTTGTTACTGGTTATATTGTTTTAATGGTGTGAGTTATGTTTTTTTAGTTCTATGAGTTCCATTAAATTTTTATATAGCACGGGGAAGGCCCTGTATGTAGAGGAAGGAGGTAATGAAAGTATATGGTATATAGTCCCTGAGAAAAACCAATGTACAGAAGAACTGGAGACAACATTTGAATAATAGAGGGCAACAAGATTTTCTTTGGTGTCTTTGTCAGCACCAAATATTTATTTTTATTTCTGGAGTATATGGTGAGCCATATTAACCTGCAGTAGTAATCCTAATTGTCATGGCTTTTGAATGTGTGGGCAGTGTGGCAAGAAATGTAATTATTGGCTATAAGGATTATGTGTAATGATGAATAATATACAAGTTAGATTTTGAGGTTTAGGTAGTGTGAGGAGAAAAATAGTCAGTTTTTGACAATATTGGGCAACAATGGTGGTACTGGAGCCAAAGGATTGTGTGTGTGGATTGGAACTAATGGAGGTCTAAAACCAAATGATTGAATAAGGTAAATATAAAGCATTAGAAGTTTTGCTTGAAAGATAAGTTCAGCTATAAAATGTATTATTGAGTTGTTGCCCTGAGACTTGTGCTGTGTGAGTGCAGTCTTTGTTGTTGCCTTGTTCAGTTGTGTCTGACTCTCTGTGACCTCACAGACCAGAAACATCTTTATCTCAATGGTCATGCTGATCCACTTGGCTTTCATGGCAGAGATACTGGAGTGAGTTCCTTCTCCAGTGGGCCACAGTATACGGCTCCTGGTATTACAAGGTGGTCTCCCATCCAAGTATGGACCAAGTCCAAACCTGCTTGGCTTAACGGTTGTGTGACCTCTTGGTTCCCTGACTGGAATTGACCCCGAGTTTCAGAGGTGAAATCACCCAATCCTAACCACTGGACAACCAGGAAACCAATTAGTAGATTCTTAGAGTGTTAATGGGCATGCAATTAGTAATTCTAGCTATTTTAGGGCAAGTCTTTAATAATCACACCATAGAGAGAGAAAAAAAATACATTATTGGTATTATTTCTAATATGTCTGAATTATAAAGCACCAATATTTTTATTATGAAGTAGATAAAGCGAATGTGTGAGACATTTGACAAAATCATATTCATATATACCAACACAAACATTTGGACAGGGGTCAACAAAGGTATCTGAAACTTAGAAGCCTTCAGGTTCATTAGGAGCAAGTCAAAAAATTTTAGCAGCCAGATAATCAATTATATACAGTAATATATGCATAATACCTAAAAGAGTAGCAGTGTCATTTTTGCATAATACCTAAAAGAGTAGCAGTGTCATTTGTCAGGTCTTGGTTTAAGACCATGCTTTTCCTGATCCATTCTTACATGAAAACCTATTGCAGAAGGATATAATGTTTGCTGGTGTGGTTATTGTGGTTTTAATTTTGAATTCTATGAATCTGAACAATTTACCAAACCTTTTCTCCCCCTTTTATGTATCTAATACATATCAAAGCCAGCCATTGATAATACCCGTCATACATACACAGATAAACAGAACAGGGATAAGAGTATATGAATAAATTAATTCTGCTTCCCAAACAGCCACATTTCATTAAAGCTTTGCACTAATATATCTATATTATGCATGTTTTTTTCCCATCACTGTCAATAAATAAATTATGTTACAAAATTCTTTTATACAGAACTTTTCACTGTTTGCGTGTCCTTTACCATCTTTGGATGGCATTTCATATTGAGTTCCTGTATCATTTTAGCATTCACAAAGAGCGCATGATTAAAACTGCATTTATGCATCAATATTATATTCTTAACTGAATTATTTATTGTAGTATAGAACTAAATTATTATTCTTTGCACATAGTTTTGTATCTTACAAAATACTATTGACTCCAGTGTTCTGTTTTGCTTCCTGTGAACATGAACTGTTGGCCTCTTGTTGGTTTTACCTGAGATTAGCACATGAGGGGGATTCGCCGCAGTTCAGTACTGCTGATTTTGCACTTCTGCAGAAAAACTCCCATTCACATCATTAGTAGTTTTAATTGTGTTAATGCCCATGCTGAACTAACCTATTTGAGACTAACTCCCATAGATTATTTATTTATTTTCCTTAATTGGATTTAGTAGGATATTTAATATTATTTGGTATACTTACTATGAAATACAATTAGCTAATGAAACTCAGTATATATTATGATTTTTTTTTACTAGTTATAGATGTAAAAATGTTAGGACCAGTGTACATTCATATTTATATCAGTTTGCTAAGTCGTTCTTCCAAAGTAAAAAAAGACAACCCATAATGTATTAACTTAATATATGATTTAAATGTATTAATTATACAGTATGTAAATTTAAACATACCTTGGGTAAGCATAAGGTTGTCCTAAAGTTTAATGTAGCCGAACTTTTTAGGTAGAATATGCAGAATAGATGGACCTTTTGGTTCTTATCTGCCCTTATGTCTGTATTTTTCTCTCTCTCTCTCTTTATATATATATATATATATATATATATATATATATATATAGTAATTTAGTAATTATTAATCCATGTATATATAGAATTATGAGTATTGCAGTATATAATGATACCTTTTGTATTTGACAAACGTCTTATTTATAGTGACAAGCTTTCGAGAGGTTTGACCTCTCATTATCAAATATCAAGCAATACTGACATGTTAAGTAGATAGAGTGGAAACAGCATCTGACATCATCAGGTAAATAAATAAAGGGGCAATAAACAAAATCAACACAGTAAAGGAAACATAATTACACATACTATATACACATATACAGAAATATATACATGGAAAATTGAGCACTGTAGTCAACAATGATATCCTTCCTATTGGACAAACATCTCACTAAGAGTGCTCAGAATGTTATAGTAAAATAAGAAAAATTCACATGAAATTATGATAATGTGTTAAAAAACCCATGTCTATATTAAGTCCTGTATTTTTATTGTTGAAGAATGATCATCTTTATTTGGAATGCTTTTCTGTCTTGGATGTTTTTACATTGTCCTTTGAGTATGTTGACTTTTATATATTTATCTCTTTCTCTCTCTCTCTCTCTTTGACCCTACTAGTTTCATCTACTCCAAAAAGTTATAATCCAGTGCCCTTATGACTGTGTTTCTCTCTCTCTCACACTCTCTCTCTCTCTCTCTCTCTCTCTCTCTCTCTCTCTCTCTCTCTCTATCTATATATATATATATATATATATATATATATATATATATATATATATGTGTGTAATTATGCATTTCACTTCATCTTGTCAATTTGTGGATCCCAGAAAACCATGGCTCCTAAAAATCTCACTAGCACTCTTAGTGAGATGTTTAGGAGCCATGGTTTTCTGGGCTTCAGAAATTGACAAGATAAAGTTTGAGATGTTCAGGAGCCATGGTTTTCTGGGCTTCACAAATTGACAAGGTGAAGTGAAATGCATAATTAGCATCTATAGAATAAAAATGTGGATTAGCAAGAAGAAGAATATGTGTTGCTTCTGGAAAGTAGCGTCTATTGTACATCCCCAGTTGCCTATGCTGTCCAATCAGGCATAATCAGTACACGTTCTAATTATGTCTTGCTAGATACACTTTAATCAGAGTTCACAACTAACCCATGCTTATCAGACCATGTGTGGGAGTCTCCTGTCCGCTCCAAAACAAATCACATTGAGTCATTGTGGGTGGCAGCTTCCCCTTGTACATTTCAACTCAAGACGTGTAGTATTCATCATGACATCTAGTTTACTTCATTTACAGCATAAGTGTAGACTAGAGAAGAAAGGCAAGAAGCAGTAACGACCCAGAACACTGACATATGTAATTATGAGTAGTAATACATGCATTCATTAGCACTCAGTGCTTCATTAACTTCCAAATCAATATGTGTCCTTAAGTTAATTTCTAACTTAAATACATCCACATGCATGTAAAAGACTTGAGGAACACGTCAATGGTAATGAGAGCAGAGTCGCAAAGAGTTTCAGGAGGCCTTCAGACCGAACTTGGGCATCACAGAGTCTTCTTTATTGTCACTTTTTTTTTTTCTCCTCGTTGTCAGCTTTTTTTTGTTCTGTTTTCATCTTCAGCTTTTGTTTTCTTAAAACTCTAAATTTCTTCCTTTTGAAAAATGTGATTTGACATCAGTCAGATCCACACTCTAAACACAAGGTTATGAATAAGAAATGCTTGGGAGGCCCAGAGGACGGAGCTTTACAATATTGTGTCCTTGGCCCAGATATCGCTGGAAGAGGGGATGTGCTTTAAAACACAGGCTGCATGATAATAAGTAGGGAATTTAAAGGACCACTAAGGTGCCCTAACAACATGAGCTAGATGTTTTAAACAGACGTTGATCATTAATAAAATCCATATTCATTAATATAATATAGGCAATATTCAAAATTAAATTTACTTGCAAAGACTCTCACTGTTGATTGTCTCTACTCGCTATAAATTCAGTGGGGCAGGTGACCTTTTCTAACAGACAGTACTCAAGGTTATATCAACAATAATAGCTGATTGGAGGCTTTTGAATTAAAGTTCTATTCCTTTATGATTGCGGGTGCAGCTTATAAATCATTGTTTGCTCTCCTATGAAATCAGATTGTTCTTAAAACCATTGATACCTGTCTATCAGCCAAACCACACTTTCCCAATTGGATACCTTACTATGGAGGAAAAAAATTGGTGATATTTTAATTCTTGAAACTGCATATACTGTTGAATATGGACATAATATATGAATTTTATTAAGTGTGCATAATTTAACAGATCACTCCTCTTGTTAGGGCATTACGGTGGTCCTTTAACTGTGCCAATGCCATTCACCCCTCCTCTTCATCAGTACTTAGACCTGTTTATATGTTGACGATAAGTGTAACCTGAGGCAGTTTAGTGCACACAGCTGGCTCCATCTACAAAGTGCTATCTGGGTACAGAACATCCAGCCTCACGGAGGGGTGGGAAGAGAAGGAGGTTAAGCCATTCATGCTAATCCTTCTGTGCTGTGACTCACATTCCTAAAACGGGTGCCCTTTTTTCTCTCTACCTACACCTGAGCGCGTCTAGGAGCAAAAGAAAATGTCAGACGCTGTGCGACTGCTGCACTTCATACTCTGATAATTCACTGCTGCTCTTTATACTTTCACGTTCTCAACCTTTGCTGGAAGACTGCCATACTGTTTAACCCATTGGCTGCTAAACATAACTGTAATCAGAGCAGAGCTGTAGTAGCAACTGGAGTAGGTAATAGGAGACGCAAGTTCTGTATTGTCAGACGCTTGGTTGTTAAGCATGCACAGGAAGATGTTATCATAGCAAAATGCTTTTAGGTGTGAAATAAAAGATCACTGTGCAATGAATATATATATATTTTTGAGAAATTAAAGAAATAAAAAAAAAATGTGCTTATTTTTAACAAAAAAACAATGGATGCCTCTACAGGACTGTGGAGGGATTCATCATATATTGGGGGAGGTTGTGTGCGTATTAGAGAGGTGTTTACATTTCCAGAGAGCTATGGTTGCATTGAATATTGCAAGATCCTGCTTCAGGGCCAATGAGGGGGACAGGGTGTGATGTCAGTTTCAGTCTTATCCTGCTATCAAATAAAGGCTCTGGACTTCTGCCTGTTCCCTCCTCCAACACCCCTACCTTAACTGATAACTTCAAACATCATGCAACCATCATGTAACAAACACAAAATGAACTCCTGTACTTATAAACTATTCTAAAATTCTAAATATTTTATATACAAGGGTTACACATCTGCTAATATTGTTAGTTTGGTACATACTTGACAAAGAAGTGTCTTTTTTTATTGAACTGTAGGGGTCCTTTAAGTACTGCGGAGAGATGCATCTTTTTTGTCTGCTACAAATATGTCTGTAACAGGGGTGCCAACTTCAGTTATTATGGGTGGATGATTATCCTAACCAACTATTTTAAGAGTCCAGAAATGAGGCTGTAATAACAAGTCATGTTTAATGGCACAATAAAGTCAACACATTCTGTCATGCAAGTATGTTTTAAACACGGCAAAAGATTTTGTTTTGTGAAAAAAATTAACACAATTTGCTCCTCCTCAAAGTGTTTTCTGGACTGGACTACGTGTAAAACAAATAAATAAAACTTTTTTTATTGATCAAAATGATTGAGATAAATGCTTAACATAAAATATGGATGGCTCTGGAGTGGCAGCCACCCAAGGTAAAGGAAACCTTTTGAGCCCACTTTGTAGAATGCACATTATAGTAACAGGCAGTAGTTAAGTGTAATACACTTTCTAGTCGCTTCCCACTATCATACTGCAAGTACGGTATGTCTGTTTGGAGAATATTCCCTCTAGGCAGCTCCCACTCCATAGGCAATACATTATTCAGGGGTTTAGAGATAAGGAACTCATACCTCCCGGGGGCATGACTAAAAATAGTGATTGTTTTTAAGGGTTTTTGCTTATCAAGCCCTTCCTAACTATTCTTTAGAGAGCCATATATTAGAACAATAAAGTGTCCCTTTAACATAATCATTTCTATGTTGTTTTCAGACAAACTTTATTCTGGTGACTACTATATGCAAACCTTTTGAAATAAGAGGCTTGTTGTGCTTTGAGGCAGGGACTGTGAGATACTGTGACCTGATTTCTAACATTTAAGACAACAACACTTTTGAACACTGCGTCAAAGCACAGCAAGGTTCTTATTTCAAAAGGGCTGCGAGGACGCACTGAACAATTTGAGAAAAGCATCATTTTCATAGTACTCTGTCCACAGGGTTGACTACAAATGGTAATAAAAAGAAAGTGTTAAAGAGCGACCAAAATTGCTTTCTGTTCATGAAATCATCAAAAAAATCTAAAAGAAAATTCCTTTTTACGATATCGCACACTAGCACTAAAGTTGTAACATAAATAAAATGCAAATGCTACTCCTAAACCCCTGTAAGAAAGCCTATTTAATAAATCACAAATTGTTTTCCCCATGAACCCCAGTGACTGACAGCTGGCAACATGCGATTCTCATTTTATATAACTGGAAACGTCGGATTATCACTGTAAAGGAGAACTGGCAGGTATAGCAGAAATATCTGATGATATGCTCTCTTATTTTAGATGCTTTGCATATTTAATTTGGGGGTAATTTGTAGAGCCTCTTTATCTAGAGCCTAATTTGGGAACATGACCGACATGTCGAAAGAAACCTGGAAAGATTTTTGAAAAACCCTCCACTGTATATAAATCAAAGAAACAAATAAACATTATCAGCCTTATTAAATTGCAATTTGGCAAATTCTAAAGGGCTCTATATAATCACATAGCATATTTTTTTTTTACAGAAGTTTTTAGTCAGTGAGCTTCTATCCAAAAGCAAGGTCTTCACTAACTAAAAACTTCTGTAAAAAAAATATGCGATGTGCTTATATAGAGCCCTTTAGGATTTGCCGAACTGCAATTTAATAAGGCTGTATGGGTTTATCTCCATGTCCCAAGTAGTTCAGGAGATGTTTTCATTAATGGCAGTAAAGGTTCAAAACATGCGTTGAAAAATTTGCTGTTGATAATTCCCCTTTATCATCTCATGTAGGGCAGCAGATACCATCTCTCCATATATAACCCTCCCAAAATTAGATGCAGTTTCTTTTGCCTTAGAACAATCACTCTCTCACCTAATTCCCCTGTATCGCCCCTGCACTGATTAGTTTGGAAAACATAAAATTAAAACTGTATGTTTTAACAGGGTCATTATATTATTATAATTTTTTTTTTAATATCTATATTAATAAAAATCCATCTGTGGAACCTAATACTTCAGAGGGGCATAAATAGAGCACAGTTATTTCTCCAGGATCACCTCTTATTAGCAAAGACCAGAGACTAAAAAAACATATTTGTCTTTTCAGATGTTTGATTTGCTGTTTTTGGAGAACAATATACATATGGAAAAATTAATTAGAGGAAAATAAAAGATTTGAGAACCTAAATTCCAGTCAATAATTAAAGGACCACTTTAGAACTGGATAAAACACAAATGTTTGTGAGCTCTGTAGACACCACTTGTGCGAGGATGATGCCATATTTGTGTCTTCCATACTTCCTGCTGTCTTGAAGACTGAGTGGGAGTGTTCTACTAATGTTTAGGATCTTTTGGAGAGGGGGAGATTTGTTGACTGATTGGTAGATTATAGATAAGATATAAGCACAAAGCACCTTCTCCCTGTCTATAGGTTCAGTAAGTCTTGCTTGCCTTGCTCTGTAGCCACCCCTTAAGTTAAAAAGGGAAGTAGGACTATCATGGCAGCTTCCAAACACTAGGAGAAGATATTGTCTGAGAATACTTGTATTCCCATGATTTACATAGATGATTATATTGTTACATTGGTGCATTAGCCATGTGTCTGGATATACAGCAGGTACAGTCAATAGCAAAAGTTAGATCCTTTCGTACAGCACTCTGCTGGCTTAAGATTACTTCCAGAAGCTTACATATACTTTAAACTATTAGAGGGAGTTTCTTCATCTGTGTCAGTGTCCTGTGTCCTTCTGAATGTAATTACTGTAGATGTGGCTTTGTTTCATTCAGGCGCTTTGATATGTTTTAAGCACAACACCTCCTGTAAAATACAACACCTTCTAGTTAGGGTCTAGGTTTGGTGGTTCCGGATCTCTGATGGATACAAATTTATGGCAGATTAGGATAAAGTTTAAAATAATCCTCCATAATTGTAGAAAGAAGCATTTATAATAGAGTACAATGCCCTACCCTGATTTATTTTTCTTTCAAAAACACATTTGGAAATTGTTGAACTTTTTAAACTCAATTGTCTAGCAGTTACTCCAGCTTTACATTGCTTTTGTATATATGAACATTTTGTGTTAACTAGTTGCTACATGTAATCATTTTCTCTAGATAACCAATTTCCTCTTTTGCTTATCTTCAGGTTAGAGTATGGCGATATTTGAAGGGACGTGAAATTGTGACCAATGAGATCCTGCTGGATGGAGGGAACAAGGTGATGGTTGGAGGATTTGGTGATCCCTCTATCTGCGACAACCAGGTGTCTACTGGGGACACTCGGATATTTTTTGTTAACCCAGCACCCCGCTCTATGTGGCCCTCCCATCGCAATGAGCTGATGTTGAATTCAAGTCTGATGAGGATAACGCTGAGAAACCTTGAAGAGGTGGAGATGTGTGTAGAAGGTAAGACCTTGTTCTTATTCATGGCAGTGTGTATCCCAACAGTTTTTGTTTTTTGATGTTGCACATTTATCAATATATGTTTTGGATCTTTGACTTTAATCTACTTTACTTGGTAGTAAATCATTTTTCCAACCCTTCATTTCAATATCCTTCTTGGTTACTCATTAATAGCATACTCAGTGGTTTGTGATTTTTCATCATGTAGCTGATGAGAAATTGTTCACTGGCCTAGAATGACACTAATTCATTCTGCTCAAAGGCTTGGCAGCCAAATTAACTTACAGGCCTTTCCAAGGGGGCTGGAATAAATTATAATAAGTAAGTGTTTCCTGATAACAAAATATAATTTATCTGTAATTCCTGAGATTTGATTTAGAATTTATGAATATATATATTTTTTTTAATTTAAGTATAAAATAAAGTTTCTATCAGTTGTTCAAGTGCAGTATCCATAGCTAATATACATTTAGATCTGTATGGTCTGTGTTGGATCTTATGGACATATTTTTTCTGATCTTTAGTTACTTCGTTATTATGTATATCAATACGTAACTAGGAAAGAATTGTATATTGACAAATGTATTCATGAAGCATTATTTGGTCAAAGCACTGGCCTGTGAAAGCATTTGTAGCCAGTGCACCAGTATGTGAAGTGGACATTTCTGCTCCACGAAACACAGATAACTCCCTTTTACCATAGACAAGTGTTTTATCTTTGTATTGTGTGACTGGCATACATTGAGCAGGATTGAACAAAGCTCTATGCTTGTCCTGTCATTGACTAAGAGTGTTGGCATTACCCAATGCTCGTCCAACACAGGGAGATGAAAAGGAGTCAATGTCACTGAATCTAAACTTGTCTCTTACACACACCCAAATAATATAAACATATACAATGCATTATAATATAATATATATGTATAACCCACAGTACATAAAGTGCTTATAATATTACAGCTTTGAGATCACAGCCTTAGAATCTTACATCACCGCAGTACTATTATATCATTACACATATCACATATCAAATCTGATTTTATATATATGTATATATATATATATATATGTATATATATATATATATATATATATATAAAACATTGGAGCTTGACAAATCCAGGAGCCTAAAATATGACTGCAGACTCCTAACTTTTAAGTCAATACACATATATTCCTTTGTCTTATATTTTTATGTCTATAGATTTGGCTCCTAGAAATGTTTGGCTGGCACCTAACTAATCTAGCTAGCCCCTAAGTTAAAAATGTTCAACACCTGTTTATATATATATATATGAGAGGGCCCCTGTCTTTGAGCCTAAAATCCTATGTACTTAGTGAACTTTCCCAAAGCATATTACAACAAACACAAATACATTCTGGATCTTTGCTCAGATTCTGCGTAAAACGGCAGACATATTCTGTAAAGGAGCCATGTTTAAAATGGTTTTGGGTTAGAGGGTGAACATGCATTGTTGGCTCATTTGCATGCCCCCACCCATAGTCCTTGAGTGTATTTCTTGAGATTCTGAACAGAAAATAAGTTTATTAACTAATCTTTAGTCATGCAAATGTACACACTAATGTTCTATTGTAATTTGCCATCTATCTATCTCTATCTATCTATCTATCTATCTATCTATGTATCGTTCTATCTATCTCTATCTATGTATGTATGTATCTATCTATGTATCTATCTATCTATCTATCTATGCGATGTATGGAAGAAACAGTAGTGCATACCCTACATACTTTTAGTGTACATCTGTGATCGTACAATTCTGGTTGGGAGAGGTTCTCAGACAGTAACCAGACTACAAATGGGAATAACTGGAAACCACAAAGGTCCTCAAAATGTGTAAACCAGGTGGTCACAGCAGTTGACTGTCTCTATTATGAAGTTAATTGGACTGGAGGTGTGCTGTCTTGTTTGTATAATTCAGAGCACTCTCCTGAGAGTAACCATATTACTGGCAGTGTAAGAGACTGTATAAGGTTGGATGTCCTTCAACACGTGGCAGGGCACTGAAGAAAACATACACTGGGGATCAGATATGTTCTTAGATTTTAAGGGATCTGCCAGCAGGAGAATCATTGACCTGAAACAGGATCTGTAAAATAAACCAAACCATGCCAGAATCTATAGTGACTAAAGACTAGAGCATCCACTAACACAAAAGTCAATGCTGTAGTGTTGCCCTCCACCTTAACAAGTTTTAAATGAATATATTCAGTACCTTGATTTATAATCCTATAATGAAGAGGTGCTGTAGACGGTGAATACACTTTTATAGAAACTTAAAACAATTACCTTATTTTTAAAATATCTGGCTTACCTCCAGCTACTATTCTTTGTTTATGCTAGCTTTCAAGTGGTATTTTAGCATTTACCACATAGACATTGCTAACTGTCTGATGCTTGTGAGCCCCATGCTGTCATTCTTTATTTTATAATAAAATAAGATAAAAAGCCACATGAATACTAGCATAAACGAAGACTACTCAGTGAAACAAGCCTAAAGTAGGAAGTAGACTAAATAAGTTCACCAAATATATTCCAAAATTGCGGTATATTTTATTAATTTCCATATAATTTCTTTACAAGTAATGTTAACCAGCTCTTTTGTAAATTCAATATGCCCAAACCCATCATTGTGTCCTTTAGTGTCGACATTTAAAGTGGGCCTTTGGGCCCATTTCGATTTCTTAGATACTTTATATTTTTGTGTATTGTGCGATAAAGGCATTAGATGTAAATTAAATAAGGTACAACCTAAAATACAATGGTCAGTCTTTTAAATGTACATAAAACCGTTTAAAGGCAAATCACTGAACTCAATTTTTAATAAATAAAGTGTCTTGAAGTTATATTAAAGATTTGTATGTGTAGTAGTAAAGCAATATATTTTCTGGATCTTGTCTAGATTCACACAGAAGCAATTGGAATTTTGTAACCGTTCATTGTCTCACCCTGCTCTATGTCGTTTGTCACGTCTATTATCACTTGTAATAATGTTATCTGGTTGTGTCACCAAAATAAGTACGTAATTAGCAGTGTTGTTTAACTCAGCAGAGTCACGTTGAAATATGAAAAAGTTAATGTAGTACACCAAATTGCAACCAAAATGTAATCACAAATGATTAATATAGACAGCATGATTGGTTTGCTATAACTGCTTTACCATTAGTTGTCTTGACCTTACACAGATCCATGCTCCTCAGAACCATTGGACCAAGGAGATCACCTTTTTAGTTGTAGTACATATGCCCATGCACATATATTCTTCCATTTTCTCAACTTGTGCCTAATGGCTAGGCCTACTTAATCAAAATGACAGTGGTTTTAGTTGAGAATAACTCATATTGGAACAAGAGCACGGATGAAAGGGTGCCATCTCTTGCGTAGACACACATTTGTAGAGAAACCAGAGTTAAACATTGATAGATGACTTATTTCTGAGTCAGAGTACTATGGGGCAGAGCAGCTACCTCATTTTAATATTTTCAAACTGTAACAGGTCATTTATTTGTATATTTTGCTGCCAAAACAGTGCAGCTCATAGGTATCTGTAGGTGATCGTGCCGCTTGCTCTGTAACAGTTTGGAAAAGATGGGAGGGTGCCCCCAGGACAAATAGAATTGGAAAACCAACTGTATTCAGTGTAAGTTTTTTCACAAAATATCAATATTTTTGGACCACAATAAATTGAAAAGTTTTAAACTGTTATTTACCATTAAAGGTTATAGTGGAACATTACAGTGGCTTTTTAAATAGGTTGCGTCCATGTTTAAGATTATAATTAGTGATTATTTATCATATTACCTATTTTATGATATGAAATAAATCATAAGATTAAGATTCAATGTGGAGGATGTAAAGTTTTACACAATTAGTATGACAATTAGTATGCACAATTTAAAATATTTGCCTAGGGGTTGCACAGCCTGGCACACAAAGACCTGGCTATCACTAAGGTGAAAAATGGCAGGGGGTACACAGAATATTCCCACATCAGCTCAGGATCTGGTGATCTGCACTGAAGTCTTCTGAGATTCCTAGAATTCTGTTCTTACTGCAAAATTCCTTCTCTGATTTTTTTGTACATTCTTGTTCTCTTGCTCATTATTTCACTGAAGGTACTGTCAGCCTGACAGATTACTTTGCAGAACATAATTATGTTGTACTTTTTGATTGCCAAAAGCCATCATATTGTAATTTTCGGTACTTTTTATTCTATTTACCCGTGCAGTTCCCAGATGTCTTGTCTTCCGAAAAAATTGCTACATCAAGGGCATTTGTTAGTTTCTGGAATTACTGTTTTAATTCTAATCCTATACCACTGATTTGAAAACAAACCTGTGGAGATTTTCCATAACTTGATTGCTTAAAAGCATATTTAAATTCATGAATTATGAATGCATCTGATAGAGGAGAATCAGTAGTGTATGAAAACAGTTTTGTGCATGAAAAAAATCCCAAAATAAACATTAATAAACTTACCGTGACATTTGCAAATTTCTTCAGTTTCATGGCAGCTGATTTAAAGAAGGAATGCCCCTGGAAAAAAAAAACTAGCCAAGTTAGCATAAAATGTATAATTAGTTTTGGTTAATCACAGGCAGCTATAACATTGTTGCAATATTTTAAAAAAAAAAGTCTGTCTATGCAAAGCATCCTAGGATGTGTAGCCTTTGTTTTCCCCACTACAAGGAAGCAAGGAGGAGCTCAGAAATTACTGTGAATTTATGCACTGTGCTGCTGTTGGCTTGAAAGCTAGTAAAGAGTTAAAAACATACTTGAATGTAGTGGTTAGTACAGGGTGCCTATGTAGGCAGCTCTGGGGGTGTGGAAATTCTGTATGTGTAGAGAATGACTCCATGTAATGTGTGTTTCTGATATAAGCAGCATGTGTTAGATTATAAAAAGGGAAAAAACAGGGAAACTTACATATACCTTTATACAAATATTAGCAACATAGATTTTGCAGCTTTTAAATTTGAAAAGTTACTTACATACCTCTTGCCTTTTAAGAGTGTGACCATTCTTTTTACCTTTTTACATATTGTGACTCCATGTCCAATTATAATATGTAATAGGTAAGATTTCCTAAAATATTTGCAGTTTTTCTTTTATTCTGCAGGAATTCATTCCCTATGTATTGTTTTTCTTTATTATTTATTTTACAAGTATTGCTAACCAGCTGTTTTGTAAATGTAATATGCCAAAATTCATCATTGTGTTCTTTAGTGTCTAAAATTGAAAGCTCTGCATAACTTTGCCTTTCTGTAGCAATTGTACTTAGCTTTGGTAGCTCCGGTGTGCATGTTGTATCTCGACTAGAGAATTCTTACAAACCAGCTCATTTTTTACAAGAGAAATCTGCAGTCAACTTCAGCACTTTATTAAGTGTATAACAAGTATTTGCACAAACACCCAAATTACACTTATGGAATAACCAATTATCTATACTGTGCTATTAATTATTCAAATATAAAGTTTGATTTGTATTCTTATCTATATAATTATAGGTCTTCCAGGTCTATTTTTGAATGGTAATCTAAAATCTTATAGCATTATATTCCAATAGATCATCAAAATTGAATGGATTACTTTTTATGTCTGCAAACAGATTGTTTTTAAACTTATCTGTGTATTTTAATATTATTAACTTTTATTTGTAACTCTCCAACATATTCTGTAGCGCTATACAGGGGAATTGAACAAGGAAAAATACAATGTTAACAACTGAAGAAAATGGAGTGCCCTGTTTTGAGTTTAGAATCTTTGTAGACAGTGTTTTTTTCCAAAGCACCCTACAAGATTGGAAACTCGCTAAAATCTAACTAGTTGCATTCTTAGATACATTTCATGTAAGTTTTGAAAACTGTATAATTAACATGATATAGCTGGAAACTGGAGCATCTGTACATATTAGCACAAAAGTCACTTTAAAGGCATATTTAAGTTTCATGGATTATGAATGCATCTGAAAGAGGAGAATCAGCAGTGTATGAAAAGATTTGTTTGCGTGAAAAAATACCACAAGAAACATTATTAAACTTACTGTAAAGTTTGCTAAATCTCTTGAATTTGCTAGCAGTTGATTTTGAGAGTTAACACCCCTGTAAAACCCTGCTAAAATTAACAGACAATTCATAATTTGTCCAATCAGAGGCAGATACAACAGCCTCAAAGTATCATGGGATTTGTAGTTTTGTTTTCTCTGTCTCCTCCCTTGAATGACGCAACTTACCAGTGCTGTGTGGATCTCTGCATTGTGCCCCTGTTTGACGATTAGTATAAGGTTAAAAACCATACCCAAATGCAGTGTTTCTATTGGTAGGTACACTGTGCCTATGTAAGCAGCTCTGGGGGTGTGGAAAACAAATGTTATTTTTAAATAAAATAAATCTGTATGTGTATAGAATGACTCAATGTAATGTGAGTGTCTGATATTAGCAGCATTCGTTAGATTAGAAAAAGGTAAAAACAGGGACATTTAGATATTCATTTAAACTATATAGATAACCAACTTTATCAAATGTTCCTATAATATAATTTATAAAAGTTATTCATTTAAGTAGTATCTAAACCAGGTGTTGACAAATATACCTAAAACTTAGGGGCCAGACTGGTTAGACACTTTTAGGAGCCAGGGTCTGGATTAATACTGAACTACACTACACTACATCCTGCGGTATTATATCTTCCATATTGTTTTTTTTTTTCCTATTTAGGAAAGTCGAAGGAGAGATATTTCCAATAGATAAATTATTCTATTGCATGAGGTGCAACCAAAAACCTTGCCAACTGATTTTTTTTGTTTGATTGCACCCTTGGCCTTTCACATGACCTGTGTTGCTGGGAAGTGGTGAATGTCTTTTAAAGTCTTTTATACATTTTTAGACATTTTGGTACAGAATGAATATTCTTTGAGACAAAGTGCAAACAAAACCTAAAAGAAATAGTCTAGTTGTAATGTCAGTGCCTTTGAAGTGGTTTATCCCAATTCAATTCCCGCTGTCACCTTTTTATGACCTTGTGTCTCCCTGGGCCTTAGTCACCAGATCCTTAGGTCTACAGAGTGTGGAAAAGAATGTAGTTGTCAAATTGAATTATTTTATAGGTAATTAAATATGTTTATATACATTGAAAGCAGGAAATAAATAAAATATGCCCACAAACAAATGAACGGGAGTAGATGTCAAATATTCAGATATTCTCTGTTGTGCAATTAATATATGGAAATACTGTTGCTATTTCTCTTACTCTAAATTTTGGATGAATCATTAACATGTTCATGGAAGAAAAGTTATCAAATTTGTCATTTTATTTGTTTCTTAATTACATTTAATCTAAAGAAAACGGTTAATATACAGATTAAACTATTTTAAATTCACAATTACTACTAATTATTTGGAAGATTTTGATAGTACATATATCAGGGCTTAACAAATCCAGGGAATCCTAAACTTTTACTGATGGCTCCTAACTTTTTAAAGGTATATGGAAGCTTCCCCCCTTTTTTTTTTTTTACTTTTTTCGAATGTAACCCATACTGCTTAAACCGCAAACATACATTGCAATGAATCATGCTATACATAAAATAAATGGTTTCCACACACCCAGTGCTGCCTACATACACACCTGGTACCAGTACCCCATACTAACCTTCAAGCCAACAGCAGAATAATGCAGAAATCCACAACAGTAATGTCTGAGCTCCTCCTTGCGTTCTTGTGATGAAGACTACACATCCCATGATTCTTTGCAGAAAACTGACTTCCCAGAGATTGAAACAATGTTATAGCTTCCTGTGACTGGCCAAAGGGAATTATTAATTTTATGCTAACTTTGCTAGGATTTTCCAGGGTCATTCCATGGCAAAATCAACTTCAATAAAAGCTGAAGAAATCTGCAAACTCTTTGGCAAGTCTATTAATGTTTATTTTGGGATTTTTTTTCATGCAAAAAATGTTTCTATACACTACTGATTCTCCTTTATCAGATGCATTCATTATCCATGAAACTTAAATATGCCTTTAATCATACATATTTGTCGATATGTAATCCATATCCTGGTTCCTAAAAAAATTTGTTGGCTCCTAGGTAACCGGGCTGGCTCCTCAGTGGTGAAAACAAATTCAAAATTTCAAGTAGACAGGTTTTCTAGGAGCCTGGAAGGAAAAACTTAATAGAGATACATTATACTTAAGAAAATATTCCAGTATTCACATCAAAACCATAAAAAACAGCACTTGTGTTTAAAGTATATCTGATAATGTTTGTGCTAGAATGGGAAAAAAGAAACAGATGCAATTAGTATCAAAGGGCAAGATAAGAACTAATTGAAAGTGATTTATAGTGTTCCCTACCAAATATGCTCTTGTGTCTACTATTTGTATTTAGATATGCCACCCTGCTTGTTCATTCCCATTTTCCCAATTAAATTGTTATCTCTTGTGGATAGGAATTCCTTTTTGTCCAGATGTTACATTCTAAGTGGCTTCTAATTGTCTTTATTTTTGTCTAGTTTTATAGATGAAAAATGTTTCAAAATTAATACCTTTAAAGAATTTAGAGACTTTTAAAGAATTGTTATTCTGCATCTTGCAGCCAAGAGCCTGAGTTTCCTTGTTTTTGAGTAAAATCCTAGGGTATATCGAAGTACTTATCATAGCACTACATACTGGTTCTGTTTGCTAAGTGACTGGGGGAAGGGCCAAGAATTAGGAATGCAGGATTATACAGTAAATAGACTGCTGATTGTGGAATATACTGAAATAAGAGATTTTCTTCAAACATTTAAATGTTTCTTTTCCATTAATGTATATGTTGAATGCTACACAGAGGTGTAATTAGGTCTTATGCAGCCCCAAGGCTCATTCACACTCCCCTTTAATTACTTTCACACCTCCTACTGTCTGACTAATTATTACTTCATTCTTGGCACACCCAATAACTAGAATGGTTACTATCAATTAAAAAAGTTATCCAGGGGATATATTTATCTATAAGCACTTAAAGTGTTTACTGATTGGCTTATGCCCTTTAAAATGTGCCCCAGGCCTTGGCCTTCAGCATGAATATGTTGTTGCAATTGTATTTTTTTTAAATACAAATCCCTAGTACGCCCTCATTTGGAATATGGAGTACAATTTTGGGCACCACTTCATAAAAATGACATTTTAAAGATGAAAAAAGTACAGAGATGGGCAACAAAGCTAATAAAGGGAATGGAGGGGCTAAGTTATGAAGAAAGACTAACCAAACTTATTTTCTCTAATAAAAAGGTGTCTAAGAGGGGTATGATTACCTTATATAAATACATGCTGGTTTAATACAAGGTTGAACTTTTTGTGTCAATAGATTTTCAACTGACAAGAGGACACCCCTTGAAGTTAGAAGGAAAAATATTACACCTTGAAGAAAAGGGTTCTTCACAGTAAACTTGAATTATCTGCCAAAGGAGGCAGCAGATTTGATAGATAACTTTAAAAAGAAATTGGATGTATTTTTGAATAAAAAGGGCCTTCAGGGTTTTTCTGGATAACTAGAGAGGGAGTATTGATCCAGGGAGGAATTCGACCGCCAGTATCTGGGGTCAGGAAGGAATTTTATTTTCCCCCTTTTGAGACAATTGGCAATGTTTAAATTGTTTTTCTATTTGCCTTCCTCTGGATTATTTAGCCATAAACACATACAGCCTTATTAAATTGTGATTCTGTACATTTAAAAGGGCTCTATTTAAGCACACAGCATTTTGTATTTACAGAAATTTTTAGTTAGTGAAGACCTTGCTTTTGGATAGAAGTTCACTAACTAAAAACTTCTGTTAAAAAAATATGCTGTGTGCTTAAATAAAGCCTTTTTAAATTTACTGAATCTCAATTTAATAAGGCTGATAATCTTATATTAAAAAGAACAGAGGAGATCTAAAAAAAGGTTGAACTTGATGGATTAAATGTCTTTTTCCAATCTCAGTTACTACATAACTATGGAACTATGATACCCTTTTATTATGATGCAGGCACACCACACTAGAATATACATGTGAAATACTGATGTATGTAAGGTATGAACCACATGTGCAAACATGTACCCATTTAATACAGCCATATTGCAGTAATTATTAATTAATTCATCAATCTACTTTTGCAATAGAATGTTGTAAACAGCGTTAAACACAAACATGCTGGTGTATTATTGATGCCTACAATAATTGCTCTGGGGAATAATTAGTGTTTATGTTGATTAGATCTTTACTTTACAACCTGAGTGTGTGTGGGAGAGACAAGCCGCCTGATTCTCTGTTTCCCTGTTGTGCACTAAAACTTCCAGATCCTTATCATGTGGGTGAGTGTGTCAGCTTTCACTTTGATCAAGGTTACAACTCAAAAACAAATAAAGGATCAGTGTATTGAGGAGGGGAAGGAGACAATCTGCATGCCTGGCTCATTACCCTGCCCTTATGTGCTAAGCCCAAGATGACTTGAAGGTCTCAGGGGCACAGCTCACAGAAGCTAAATCTAATATATCTGTTTCAGCCCCTCGGGAATGGAAGTGTTTTGTTACGATGCTGACTGATAGATAATGTACCTTTAATTACTTATATTTGTATATAGTACCTTTATCAAAGGTACTTCACATAGTTATAAAACTGTACATCGTTATTGTATTGAACAGACATTAATAGCAAAATATAAAGTGAGATTTGGGTTTGTTACTAAAATAGTACAATGGGCCAGAAGCAAGATCAGGGTCATGAATGGAATAGTTTAAAACAAGAGATCAGGGAAAGTTGTGTAAAAGAAGCTAACTTGGATCTGTATTACTTTTGGTATATTACGAGTCACATTATCTCTCTGTAAATTACCATCCCACTCTGTTTATTTTAAGTGTTGATTCCTTTAAGTAATTCGGTTTAGACCACAAAGATTTCCAAACACTGGTCCATGTGGTCAGCAAGCTTTGTTTAGGTGGTCCGTGGAAAAAGGGAATTGCAAATAAATGATAAAACAAAATGAATAAACAATAGTAAAATGTGTGTCTAAATATAAGATTTGTGTTGTTTAATTGTTCTCGGTATGTACTCTACTATACATTCTCAACTAAGTAGAAAAAAGCATAAGGTTGTTTACCTAGGCAATTTTTAAGTTGTCTTTTTAAAAAAAGTTTGGGAGCACTGGCTTATTTTATATATATATATATATATATATATATATATATATATATATATATATATATATATATATATATATATATATATATTATATACGATATATACATATACATAATGAAGCTGGATGCAACTGTCTTTTCTGCTCAAACACAATACTGAATATATTTTATAAATTATATGTATATACATCATATCTATTCCAGCTCTTGACAAATCCTGGTATTCAAGAGCCATGGCCGGTAGACATTTTACATGTATTTCTATATATAATCCCTCCTAATAAATGTTTGATTGGCTTCTTACTAGACTGGCTCCTAGGTTTCATACAATTTTATCAAACCCTGGTCTTCCCTTTCTTTTCTTTTTTTCTTTCTTTCTTTCTTTCTTTCTTTCTTTCTTTCTTTCTTTCTTTCTTTCTTTTTTTCTTTCTTTCTTTCTTTCTTTCTTCTATTTATTTACTGAAGCATACATTTCATTCTTTGTTTCTAAAGCATTATTGTCATCAAAATATAGTTAATGTTGCAATAAATTTGCTAATCGATTTAGTCAACTTTGTGTTATTTGCACATTTTACATTTTCTTTTCTTTAGCAACTCCTAAAGTTACAATTAACTATGGACTTTTTTTCTGTGTTGCTGTGGTTTCTCTGTGAATCTATTAATGGGAAACAGTAAAAAGGAAATCAACTATAGATCAGTAGCATGGCTTCTGCCCTACCATGGTGAGAAATATTGTGTGTAGATGTGAATTGTGAGCACACTGCCAATAAGGTGCTGCATGTGAAATCCTATTGACACCTCCATGTTACCCTTTATAGTTAGAGGCCAAGTCAAAGCTGGTTAAAGAAGCCACTTTCTGCTGGCGTTTACCACACTGGTGTCCCATCACTCACAGCTCGTCCTTGCTTTGTAGGACGTGGGATGCATTTCCTATCCTGTGGTTCAGTTTGCATTACGGCTCAGCATATCTAAAGTATTTGCAATTCAGGTTCAGGAGTAGACCCTTTTCACACCTTCTGTCTCCTTCAAACATTACTTCCTTCAAAGTGAAAATGCTGCACTCTGACATAGACAGACACACACATTCATTGGCTAAATGAGAGGCATCCCCAGGTGCTAACTCTGATAGGAAGAACTATGTTTCAGTTTAAAGTAGCCATGTGTTGTAGGAAACATTACTACTAAACAAAAACTGCAAGGATAAATAAAATACCAGTACTACTGTTAAAGTAAGAAACCCAAAGATCATAATTTAAATATAATCTTTAACCTAAACACGAAAGCAAAAAAAAAAAAAACAACAACCAAAAAGCCAAAATAGAGGTGCTCCGTTAGAGAATGGACTAATCTTAATAGGTTAGTTCTATGGACATGATAATCCACTCTGAGAGCACCTCTTTTAGCTCACTTGTGCCCTTCACATGGAGCAATATCCTGTTGTATATCCATCTGGTCTCACTCAAAGGAGTGACCCAGCCCCGAAATACCAGGCAATTCTATCCTGAACAGGAGAAACAGCAAACCCCAGACGTACGTTTCGGCCTCTATGGGCCTCGTCATTGAGGTGTAGCTGAATTCCCTAAGGCACGGTGACCTTTAACAAAATTAATTTCACAGTGATGTTGACGTCTTTTTATTGAGCCCATGGGAGGATGCAGAATATATTTTACAGGTGATAAATAATGTTTAAACTTTGGTTTGGTTCTAGAAAGTAGAAAAAAAATCACGTTGAATTGACGCTTGCTGGGAGGAGTTATTGAGCACCCCAGGTTTCTCTACGGCAAGGCCTGATCAGTCCTGGGATCATTTTTACCAAGGAGATTCCCAGTAGAAATAATATACAGTTTTAGGCCATAAGCCTTGTCAGCTTCAAGATAAAACCTGACTATATTGTGGAATCAAGTGTTTGCAAGAAGGTGGCAAGTTTACTTAATGTTACCTGCCCCTTTACTTCCCCCTCTATATCCTTTCATAGAAGAGCCATGACCCAAGCTGAAAAGCCATTGCATGGAGAGAGGATCCTATGGTTAACGTCTGCTGCACCATATTGAATGAGTTATCCTTCACGCTCTTTTAACTCTCTCCCGATGACACTTCCATTCTCCCTTTCACAGATCACTCTCTCATACCCTCCTGCCCCCAAACTTCCTCATTCTCCAGGCCACTGCTGTGTTACTATGATGTTTGTTCCCTAGAAGACACAGTGGCTGTCTGAGTAAATACAAGACATGCAGATGTACTCCAGAAAGGATATTTGTATTTGGGACATCTGTGGGTCAAAAGCTACTGTTTATTTATAGGAAAATATTCTGTTTGGGGCCTGATACTTTTTTTTTTCTTCATACTTTAATCCCTAGAAGAATGATCGCATCTCCCAGTTTGAGGTTTACATAATTCAATTTTGCATAATGAAGCACAGAAAAAGCTGTTAAAGGACCACTGTATGATGAAAATATATATATATATATATATATATATATTTTTTTTTAAAGTAAGTCTGACTAAGTACAGTCAGGCAGCAGGCAGGACAAATCTTGTAAAGCAAGTTTTAAAGAAAATAGATACTTGTATTCCTCGGCTGAACCCAGGAAGTATCCATGGCACTTTGATGAAAGTTTCAGGACAGAGCTTGCATCTATTTATACAAGCTGCCTGCCTATGATTATGTATTGGGTAAGAGAGTAGGTGTCAAATTTGAAATGATCAAATAACTTTAAAAAAAATCACCCCCCCCTCTCCCTGCTCCTTAGCCATATTTCTATAGTTCAGTAGATAACCATTGCCCACAGAGCTATAAGGAAGCACTCAAGTCATACAGGATGGAAGTTTTCTATATGCAAACAGAATGTTCAGAAGTTAATATTTTTTTCAAAAAGTGGCATTTTTAGAAAGCTGTTAGTACTGTTAGTTTGTTATGTACTTCATAATGTGAGTTTTTTCTAAAAAAAAAAAAAAAAAGCGTAAAGTATCTAACCTTAAATAATTAAGGGGGGAAGCTATCCATGGCACAGCTTAGTATACATAGGGCTTTGTCTTTCCAGCTGTGTAATGTTATAGAATAATTATGCAATTTATTACAAAAACACATTTAAGGAAACATTTCCTTAACCATTAATTTGTTTGCGTAATGTGTAATTACAATCTATACTAATCTATTTTCTTGTTTAGAAAACTGTGTGTCTGCACATGTTGCAGCTGCACGCTCTGCTCATTGCAGACTAGCACAGTCCTCACATTCATGTATTTTGTCTGCGACTTAATGAGGAAAATATTTTTTTCATAACAAACAGCCTATTCATATAATACAAATCGACAACTATAATTATAGATATAAATTTTATTTAGAGCACTAGGACACGTGACGGTAATGGTTTATTAATGAAGCATATATTAGCAGATATAGCAATTGTTGCTGAATTATTTGAATTAAAGGTACACTGTAATAGAAGCTGTTTTAATCTGAATATATATTGAAATAATTATAGTAAAACATTTCCCTCCCCCCAAAAAAGGTTTTACACATTTGTACTCACTTTTAAAATTTTCATTTGTATGCCACTTGGGATTATCCATTTTGTTTGCCTGTTTCTCTTCCCTACTTCTGTGTTTTATTCTGCTGCATTGTCTACTTGTGTGGGTTGGCAGCACTGCTTTGCCTGAAAAGAGTGCACATATATAATAAATAGTCAATCCCAAAGTTCTTTTATCCACTATTTGCGCTCTTCTGAGACAAAACAGTGCTTCCAGTCTCCACAAGTAAACAGTGCAGCAGAGTAGGGAGAAGAATAAAACAAGCAGATACACTGAAAGTTGATTATCCCTATAGGTTAACAAATGAACAATGAAAAATAAGTAAATATTAAACTTTTTTTGGCTATATGTTTTTTAATTAAATGTAGATGTAGATTGAAAAGTACTTCTATTAAAATATTCCTTCAAATGGATGTATTGGTTTGGATTAGGATAAATTGGTGTTTTTACGTAATTGTTTGACAAACTCCTACAATGATGTCCGTTACCTTCAATATTTCAGCAACTTTCAAGGTTAGCAAAACCTAGCAGGAGCTCTCTTTCCTGACTGACCTTATCCACATAGACATAACTAACAGATAACGCCCTGTCAAAGCTGTTAACTCTGCTTACAAAGTTACTATAATGTTACAGGGGAATTAAAACCAGTCCCAGTAGTGTCTCGTTCAATTAAAATAGTTTATTATATCCAGAAACACCTTTCAAGGGAATAAAAGTCAAGGTTTTATGGATGACACTTTATTTATACTTGGTCTTAAAATATTATTCTACCAGTGTCCCTTTATGGAGTATACCAGGGACTGAACATAAAACAGGCTTTACACAATCTGATAAGGACATTTTTATGTTCTTGCGATATGCTTGGCCAGGAACTTTACGTCATCTCTCATTCACTAGAGAAGGCTTCAAACCCAGTGGCAATTGTTGATTTTGAAAACTCCAGTGGGTAATCTAAATTTTTTGAAGAAATGGAAGAATTAATGATCCAAATTTGGTATAAGGGAGCATTGAGAGAGCAATATGTGTCATAAAACAATCTGGGAACTGAAAGCTGGGGCAGACTGGTAAATACTGTACAGTATAAATAAAATACGAGACTTGGCTTCATAAGAGCTTTGTCTATTTGTTATCTGAACAAATATAAATCCTCATATTTTATTTATGAACTATATCCATGCAATTTGTACTGTGTAAACATGTATTGTTCTTATATGAGCAGCCGGCCTTGTTTGTATGTCTTCCTGGAATAGTGGTTTGAGTCTATATTGGTTATACAAAGAATACATTAACTGTCTATCTGTTTGCTGTCAGGTCATTTTATATCTATCTATCTATCTTTCATTTTGCTTAAACTTTGATTTCCTCTTCATAGTATATCACAATATATAGAATAATTTGTGCTCTATTTCTGGAGTCATCATTACTTATTATCATTACCAAATTACTTTAGACTAGTTGCTGGTTGCCCCAGTATATTTTGAAAAGTGCTTATTGTCTTGGAGGATTACTTGAAAAGGATCTTATGGACCTCTTAGTAATTTTGTGTGTCATTACCAACTAAAATTGACTACAATTCAAAAACAATGAACTGCAAAATGTAGTCACCTCCATAATACTTATTTTATTATATTTAGTAACATTTTTTTTGAACCATCTTAATAAAGGTAGCAAACTATTGGTGGGCTGAAACCCACTGTTTGGCAAAGTATAACATGTTCTTAAAATTGTCATAGTACACAGAGGCTACCTGTTGTGGTTCCTTATTCTGATGTGGAATGTTATTTTGTCTTGAGATGCCACACTTGTCCAAAGAAGAGTAACATCTTTCTTAGTCTCTAATCTATTGTGCACGATTATTTGGGCTAATTCCTCTGGTATATGCATTTTATTATCCTTATATGCTATGGAAAGTGTATGAGTCTCAGTTTTGAAAGTCAAGGTAACATCCTTCTAGGATTGTCTGTATGTTGAATATACCTAGCAACATGCAATGGGCTAATCTGCATCGTATAGTCTGGATTAATATAGTCTGGATTCATTTCTCTATCAGCGTGCTGTGGTTGTCTGACTTGTAAATGATTTTTTTTATTAATTTTGCAGCGCTTTATGACTTTTTACTGATATGAGTTTTATAACCAAGTGTTGTTATGTTTCTGTTGGCACACATTTTATCTCTACTTTTTTCTCTGTTCAGTTGTGCGTGTCTGCTTCAGACGCCTGCACACAAAAAGTCCAGACAGAACTTCATCAAACCACAATCCCTCGGTTGAGTTACATGATGTGATGTATTTAGTTGAGAGTTCTTCGTTCATGTGCCTATCGTGATAGAGCTGAATGGATGTATATATGGTTGTTCCACTGATGTGATGGTACTTGGTACCATTTGTTCGTAATTTACGAGCCTAAAAGGTACATACAAAATTGTATGTCATGTATCTAACAGTGCATACTAATTAATGGTATATAATGTACATTATATTGAGACAGAGGGCATTTTTTTACGGTTTTTGTTGTATTTTGTTACAGAATGCAGAGTGGGACAGAGCATTAGGAATCTATTGTACATCCAGATGCTTGTATATTATCCTGAGGGAGCCATAAATAATACTTCCTTGCAAGTTTGTTTCAATTCACTAAGGTGGATCAACCATATTGATTTCTGTCTGTTTTGTGTTGGTTTTCTGTTAACATTGCGAGCAGAGCCAGTGGAGTAAGTATGCTTTTCGGCCTAGTTACTACCTTGGTTCTGTACACTCTCATACTTAACACTTTCATATGGCTTTAGAGAGCAATCATCAGTTATTAGCAAGGATCACCAATAAAAATGAGAAAACAAAAGGATGAATCAGAATTGCTGATTGACTGCTAAATAATAAAATTAAAATAATAGCAATTTAAAGTAAGTTTGCTGAAAGAAATTGCAGTTTAATAACATTCAGCTGATAAAGTACTTGTTATTACCTACAGTTTTAATTTATACCATATTCGCAAACTTCTCTGTATCCGTAATAAATATAAGTTTACAAAAAATACCAGAATAAGAGCATGCAAGAAATATTCTCAAATCCCTACATTCAATACTTAAATTCAGTATTTCTACATAAAATTAACATTTTCTAATAGTGTAATCACAGTAGTCAGTCAGATCCTGAATCATGTTTTTTTTTTCCTTGGGAGAATTGCTTTAAGACAATACACGAACAGTTGTCAAGTAGCAATGTTTGTACCCAACTAGGAGCCTTTGAAATGGATTCTGTGCTGCTGTTTCTCCCCATGCATTTCAGGACTTACCAGATGCTATAAACATGACATATCACATCCGCTGTGTAATGCGGTCCCACTCCTCGCAGAGCTGTGAAACGCGAACCATTTTAGGACAGAGCTGATTAATAGCTTTTGTAAATTTTAAGAGATTCCCAACTGTGAAGAGGAAAAAGCAAAATATTCATTGTATGAAGCTGGCACCACATGCTTACCTAATCCTTAACAGCTGCACTGCCTGATTGTATTTTAATCCCAGGGGCACCTTGGCATTGTGTCTCATACTTCTATCCTGAGAGGTACAGTAAGCATGAAGGATTGATGGTGAATGGCCAGTCTTACACCTAGATCTATATATATAGTATAAGATGGAAATAAAACAACAGACGCAATCACACTCTGAAGTGCTTTTTCTGTCCATATCATCAGGAATCTGAGGACTAAGTCAAATATAGACACATTTATTATGTTATAAGCTCACCATAAAGCTACTGCTCAAATGGTTTTCCACTCGTCGCTATAATTCCACAAGAATCAGGTCTCCATAACATACACATAACCCAGGATTTATTTATGAGAATTGCACAGAGAACTGGCCATAAAGGATTGATTGTACGTTGGAAGAAACAGGATTTAGACCCACCACAGATCTGCAGAGATTAAATAAGCACAGCCTTTGAATTTTTCCTGTTACACAATCACTATCTACTATTGGGTTCCATTTTTTCTGTGCTGATTCTTCCTGATACTTCATCAGGAAAGTGGTTCCTTGTAACTATAACCTTTACATTACGCTTATTGAACGTTTTCTTCCACATTTGCGGACGGAAACTTCCTCTGGATTCAAAGTTTCCTCTCACCTCAGGAGGCTGATCAGCGTAAAGCAAAATGGTAGATTAGGCAGAATCATCATTTAATTTAAAAGCTAATATAGTTTGTATTTTTTTACATTCTAAACACATTAAGTATATTTTCAAGCACAGTTCTTCAAACGAGAATATTAAAGGGACTTTGTTATGAATAATTATTATTATGCACATATGACCTAATTACATACTCACTCTTGCTAGTTGAGTTTATTTGAAAACTAACCGGGATAGAACATGAAGTTGCACATGTTCTGGTTTTGATATAACCAAAAATAGCCTCGACTGGTCCAGCCTGCCCATAAAGAAACATGGTGATGGTCTGTAAACCAATCCAGCTAGGTGCATTTCACACTTTGCCCAAATGTCAGGTCTTTTGAAGTGAGGAGATAATGGTTTGAGTCTCAAATAACCTTTGCTTTAAATGATATAGTAAAGCAGAGCTTGACTAATCTTGGGAGCCACAGCACCTAATATTTTACTACTGGCTCCTAACTTTTTCGTTATTATGCATATATATATATATATATATATATATATATATATATATATATATATACATAATCCATAACCTGGCCCCTAACATAACATAGTTTTCTCTTACGTTACAGATACATTTGTCAACCCCCTGTAGTAAAGAGTATCAGCATTATTCGCTGTGAGGCAGTCTCCACAAGCTAGAGAATTGTCTATATATATATATACTTTTTTTTTTTTTTTCTACAATAGTTTCTTGCTTCCAAGCACAGTAATACTGCTTTATTCTGTCTGTCTCGGTTCTTGTTGAGCTCAGGCCTCTCTCTCCTGCTCTACCTGTATTGCCTCAGGGCCAGATTCCCTGGAGTGACACACCCCGCTCGGATATATCACCTCATCCTGGGAGGGAAAGAAACACAGCTATTCTGTGAGGGCCAGCATCAACATGTCTGCTACTCACCTCACTCACAAAAGGGATTTCATTATACATATCTGTACAGCCACAGCGCCAACCTGTGAAACATGGCCCAGTATTATAAACTTCATCATATAACCGCTTATGTTCATTGAAAATAAATGACAGAATAGAGAACGCTATATAATAATGATAACTTTCTGCCAATTTCCCTCCATTCATTGCTCCAAAATCAGCAGTTCTAAGCCGTGTCCTTGAAATGTTGTTTTTGTACTTAACCTGCTACCCTCTAACCTACAAATCCAGCCAACAGAAACATTCTCCACATTTGCATTTATTTGAACAGTGCAGAGTCCATTAGGATAGAACAGTTAATGGCAGCAACACTGATTATTGATTGTCACCAATGCTGTGTACACATGAAATCTAGAAGCGTAAAGGGACTTTGAAAAGCCTTAGTTACAAGAGAATAAATGAAAAACTATTAAACGATAACCATGTTTTATTAAATTAAAGGGACACAGTAAAGGTTCATATAAAAATAACATTTAAAAATAGGATAATTTAAAAAGCTTGTTAAATTACTTGTCTTGTGTTGCTTTTTCCTCCCCTAGTAACTCCTTTTTGTCTCGTAAATAACAATATTTGTCAAGCCAATAAGATGATGGAGAAAATCGTGTCGTGTCGTAAGGAACTGTATCCAAAAATGGGGAAGGACAAAACAGGGCATCCATGCACACAGTGTAATACAACTATAAAGTCAGTTATCAAGTTTTTATATGCAATGATTATTCTATTTGTGAATATAAATTACAGCAAGGGAAATAATTTTACAATGTCCTTTTAAAAAAATAGCTTAAAGGAATTCTGATGTCATATAATAATGGGAAAATGTTTTGAGACAGACTATCTTGCTAGGTTACTAGTCCATATTTTCTTTTTTCCTGGTGATGTTAAAAGAGTTGTGAATATAACCAGTGATTATGAGGTATCACATAGCTTTACTGTGTTTGGCATTGGCGGCCATTTTGTGCGACTATGAAGAACATCCTCATAATGGATTCTATGATGTGCAATAAATACAGCTCCGTTCCAAATTACTACTTCAGTTTGTAGGTTTACTACATTTTAGAGAAATGCTTATATATCTTATCTTTATCACCTTAATGGATTCAGTCACCATAAAGGAACTTTCAGAAATGTGTATTCTGTGGGAAAGATTTTGTTTCTCTCTGGGCATGGCGAATTCATGAATTTCCGCTATCTGTTCCTGTTTGTTTGCCAAGTCATAATGGAGTGATCATTAATCACAGTTAAAGCCACAGGTAAACTGTTGTTAGTGTACTTAAAAGAATCGTTATCATCAAAGCACATTTTAGATTAAGATTGTCACTCTCCTTAATTCACTCCTGGGAGATGTTGTCCCATTATTTGAAGATATATCTTGATGAGCCCCTTCTACTTTATTGGATTAAGGTAAAGACATGTTTAAACCTAAGGCCTGTACAAGCATAATGAGAGGAGACATAATTCAATGAACCTGGATCAGATGGAATAATGATGTGCCAGGGTGGGAACAGAGCTAGGGACACTGGCACAATATGGAGAGTCGGTGCACAAGGCTAATGCAGTACAGGCCACTCCATTCTACTAATGTGCTATAAATGCCTACCTTCTTAAACACGCCACACGTTAAACCCTATTGCTGGACCCACAACATTATCTGTGGACGAGTTGAGAGACATTTAGTAATATGGAGGACAATTTAACTGACACAGAAAATGTCCCAGTTATTGCATAAATGAAATGTACACATACATATAAACATCATTTCTATTGTTTATTTATATTTAAAAGTCATTCTCTCCTGCTTCAAAGGATAGTACAGGGTAGTGGGGAAGAGGCGGTAGGAAGGCTACATATGGCCTTATGGCTGTCTCTTGCCCACAAACAGACTAAAGCGACAGAGACATCAATGGAGCAGAGGAAGACAGTTAAGGAAGCCTTGCCCACAAATTGACTAAAGCGACAGAGACATCAATGGAGCAGAGGAAGACAGTTAAGGAAGCCTTGCCCACAAATAGGCTAAAGCGACAGAGACATCCGTAGAGCAGAGGAAGAAAGTTAAGGAAGCCTTGCCCACAAATAGACTAAAGCGACAGAGACCTGCATGGAGCAGAGAAAGACAGTTAAGGAAGCCTTGCCCACAAATAGGCTAAAGCGACAGAGACATCCGTAGAGCAGAGGAAGACAGTTAAGGAAGCCTTGCCCACAAATAGACTAAAGCGACAGAGACCTGCATGGAGCAGAGAAAGACAGTTAAGGAAGCCTTGCCCACAAATAGGCTAAAGCGACAGAGACATCCGTAGAGCAGAGGAAGACAGTTAAGGAAGCCTTGCCCACAAATAGACTAAAGCGACAGAGACATCTATACAGCAGAGAAAGACAGTTAAGGAAGCCTTGCCCACAAATAGACTAAAGCGACAGAGACCTCCATGGAGCAGAGAAAGACAGTTAAGGAAGCCTTGCCCACAAATAGGCTAAAGCAACAGAGACATCCGTAGA
The DNA here is from genome assembly GCA_027410445.1 of Discoglossus pictus. Taxonomy (NCBI): domain Eukaryota; kingdom Metazoa; phylum Chordata; class Amphibia; order Anura; family Alytidae; genus Discoglossus; species Discoglossus pictus. The sequence continues at coordinate 141,732,740 of CM050169.1, forward strand.
GCAGAGAAAGACAGTTAAGGAAGCCTTGCCCACAAATAGACTAAAGCGACAGAGACCTCCATGGAGCAGAGAAAGACAGTTAAGGAAGCCTTGCCCACAAATAGGCTAAAGCGACAGAGACATCCGTAGAGCAGAGGAAGAAAGTTAAGGAAGCCTTGCCCACAAATAGACTAAAGCGACAGAGACCTGCATGGAGCAGAGAAAGACAGTTAAGGAAGCCTTGCCCACAAATAGGCTAAAGCAACAGAGACATCCGTAGAGCAGAGGAAGACAGTTAAGGAAGCCTTGCCCACAAATAGACTAAAGCGACAGAGACATCTATACAGCAGAGAAAGACAGTTAAGGAAGCCTTGCCCACAAATAGACTAAAGCGACAGAGACCTCCATGGAGCAGAGAAAGACAGTTAAGGAAGCCTTGCCCACAAATAGGCTAAAGCAACAGAGACATCCGTAGAGCAGAGAAAGACAGTTAAGGAAGCCTTGCCCACAAATACACTAAAGCGACAGAGACCTCCATGGAGCAGAGAAAGACAGTTAAGGAAGCCTTGCCCACAAATAGGCTAAAGCGACAGAGACATTCAAGACATCAATGTCTGCCAGAGAAAGAGACAGAAATACGGGAAGGTAGAGCTATGGAGCTGGTCTGAATCATTATATATGATTTGTATGTTTAAATTTAAACAATAAAAAATACATTTAAAGAGAGAAAAAGAAGCAGTGGAATAGAAGTGGAATAGAAGATTTAAGAGTGTGTGAGATGGATGGCCACATGAAGATGATAGTTCTCTAAACCTCTTGCATAGTGGGTCTATCAGTGTTTGCCAATTGCACATTCACAATCACAATGGGGCAGATCCCTTCTATTAAAATATCCTGGATTTAGGTATGTCTACCTCCTGCAAAGGTCATATGAGTTTGGCAGAGAAAAAGACCCCCTCTGCTTCACAGTACATTGCTAGGTGGTCTCTCTTTGGCCACCTTGATGTATGGAGGGAGTCCAATAATGTGCCTGTAGGGTTGTTTGAGAATTTAATCACACACAGTACCCTGTTTTGTTTTGGAATTACTGAGTTTTGCTGGAGGGCAGGAAGCACATAGCGAAGTTGCTTTTTTAGCCCTTTTGCTGTGAAAGGAGATCTGTGTCTAGAGATGATATTTTGACGAGTGCACTGGATGTAGGTGAGATTGATTCTCTTGGCATAGAGAACAAAAAAAGAAGTAGGACAATAATCCAGGATAATGCCACTTATATTTTACCTTCTGTCGCTTATACTGTCAAACACAGAGCAAAACACTTGTAATGTCTGGATAAATGATGTATATCACATTTTTCACCCCCATAAAAGCCACAAATATTTTAAGATAAATTGCACCATATCCACAGCGGGATCGCTCACAGGCAAATGTGGTTGTGTAGAATTTCATTTAACAGCTTGACATGACTCAGACTTGTACTTTCATACTTACTGACAGCTTTTCTGTCTACGTACCTCCTACTTCAAACATCTTTGGACCTTTCGACATGTAAAATCTACAGACTAGACTAATGTTTCCCAAAACTTTCCTCAGGGCCCCCAGATTGGTCAGGATTTAGGTTTAACACTGTATTCACACAGATGAGTTACTAATACTGATTTTATCTGTGTTCAAATTTAAGTCATAATCTGTCTTGGGGTCCCTGAGGAGAGATTTGGTAACTAGACAATCAATAAGAATCGCATTATACTGTCTCAAAAGTGTTTTATTTTGTGTTTTTTGCACTGTTTCTTATTTAAAACAATAAAGAAAAGGTCCAATTTAGGTTACAAATTTAAATTACCGTATATGTAAAATACTTGCTAGTTTCTGTTGTGCAGTCAATAGCTGGTAACCTACCAAGGCTCTGAGCATTTGCAAAACCATACTGATTGAACACAATTGGCAGGGACCAACATGGAAACCTGTAAAAAAGAATTTACCTATTAACAAGTCTAGTTCTTCAAATGTGATTTGCCATTGGCTTTTAAGGGTAGAATTCTGGATGTTCTGCTGTTTTAGTAAATTAAAGGGAATCTGTCATCAGGATTGTTTCAGTTGTAATAATATGCAAATGAACACTGGATACTAATTGAATGCTTTCATGTGCTAATTAATATCACAGTTTACTTGTCTGTCTTATCCACAATGTTATTATTGAGTTACATGCCCACCTTTATAAATCACTCTGCGCTGCAAATTAACATACAGCAGCTGCACAAATAAACACAAATATCTCAGGAATTGTTTACTGTTGAGAAAAAATGGTTAATACAATGTAGATATGGCTTTTCATGGTCTTTAAGATGAATCCAACTTCCTTTTGGGGTGACACTGTCCTTTTAAATTAGCATGGTATGGATGATCTTTTACATAGTCTTTATACTGCTTCACACTTTGGCCCCCTTATATTGGGAATTCCCTTTCTTCATCCAGCACAAGACAACATCAAGTTTCTAACTTCTTCTGCGTGTAAATAAAAGGATTGTTATCACTTAAATGATTTGCAGCAATAAAAACAAGATCTATGAGTGGACTGCATTGACAGCTGCAGGAGAGGTCATAAAGTTTCCTCCAAGTGACAAATGAGGCTCTACGCTTGGCAATTACCTGCTGATTTTCTTAATAAAAAGGCAATTTACAGCCATTACACATTTCTGCGTTGCCTCCATTGAAAAAAACTACAGTGCTTTTTACCCCAGACACAGAAATATTTGCAGTGCTTTCACAATCATATTTCCATCCTGTTTATGACTAACATATAATATGATTAATGGTCTGAGGGTGAGTTCACTTGAAAATTAACAGTTCTAATAATCACTTATCAACCGGAGCAAGGTTTATACACATTTCAACTATGTTATTATATTAAAGGACCACTGTAGTCCAACATTTAAGATATTTTCTTTTATAGAACTACACCTTAAAATAAGCTACATATTTTTCAAATAAATAAAAAATACAGCCTTTATTGTTTTTACTTTTATATGTAATTATGTTGGATCTACCATTTTGGTCTATGATGATCAGCTTCCTGATGTGAGAGGAGATTTTTTCAGTACAATAGGAAGGTGGCAGATAGTACTGCCATTGCATTCAACAGATCTAATGAAAAGTTATTTAGTTTATAATAATTCGCCCTTCTGAGAAAAGTAGTAGAATTGGTGGATCTTGCGTGTTTGATCAGCGCCAGAGTCAGAACGCTGTACACCCCTCCTGGTCTGTCACAGGCTCTGTCCACTTAAGGTGGATTACTACAGTTACAGTTACAACAATGATAAACAAGCAGAAAGACCTGGGGGTGGGGGGTAGGAGATCACTATGGGGGACCTGGGGGGGGGGGGGGGGGTGTAGGAGATCAGAATGGCACTGATCAAACACGCAAGATCCGAATTGGTGCAAAAAATAACATAGAAAAAAATAAATAATAATTGCATAACAATGGGAAAATTGCATTTTTTAAAATATTTTTTTGACCATTATTAAATGTAGTTATTTGAAAGATTATATAAAAAAGGAAATGAACACTGTGGTCCTCTACTCACTTTATTTAGTAACCTTACATACACAATATATATGCTGAATACATTTTAACAAACTCAGACCTCAACAATCAGCTAAGCGCCTACATGCAGCTTTTTCTTTTTTGGTTGTTTTTTAATTGTTTATTCTCTTTACTTTCCAAATGTTTGATTTTCTGCAACATCACACACTCCCCCCTGTACCAATGGGCAAAACCCGGGCCTGTAGCCAGCGCTGCATTCCTTTCATAGTTCAGACAGGTATGTTTCTATGATTAGTAAGTAGTGTTAGGCTGCTTAAGGTGTAGTGTTTCTTTTACCTGGGAGGCATAAGGGGTGGAGTTTTTGTTTCCCTGTCACAGTAGAGACAAATAATGAGATCCTTGTTGGCCTGGGCACAAGATTCCTTCTAGCCTGTGGGGCTCGGTTTCCCTTTAGTGACTGTATGACAGGGCTTTCATTCAGGAAATCTGGGCTCAGTGCGGGCCCTGTGTGATCTTGTTCAAGACGTTTTATCTTCCAATGTGTCGGGTATCAAAATGAGATTGAGAGCATTGATTTGTTGTGGCTTTGATTTTCTGCCCAAGACGGTTCTTTGTACAATGATTTATGTTAAGAATTACTTGGCACTCCCATTACCTAATTTTATGAAACCCTGCTTCCTCCTCAGAGGGATCTGTACTGCCAACCATGCAAGGTATATTTTCGTACAGTCGTTCTATTAGGCTTCACGGTCTACTTTAGTGGTCTTACAATAGTTAGGTAGTGCTTGATAAAAAAAAAAAAACATTGTATAATGTAATTAAACGGTTAATTATTATTTTCCAAACATGCTCCCGGGCTATGCATGCTCCATATCTCTCCACCCAATGAATGACGTATTGTGTCTGAAATAAGCCACCCAACAACTGCAGTATGATAGTGGAGGGGGATTAAAATGGTATCTGTGCATGGCTAGCACCTCTGCGTACACTGCTCCCTGCTACTAATGTGTGTTTCTGTGATTATATTTCAATTTGACATGTCATTTACTCCAGCCACAATACTTCATTCTGATTATGGAGCGATCCTGAGCCTATACAGCTTTGTGGATTTTTTACCAAATACTAAGTATATGTTTAAATGCTTAATACAAGTTTAATAAAAGTTATTTTTTTCAAATCAAGCCTTAACTCAACTTTATAAGACCAATAATGTGGTGTTCGAAACTGGCTAGTGATGACAAAACAGCCATTTTGTAAATTAAATTGTAGTATCCATGTGGTGATTTTACACTTTTGACTTTCAATTATCCCTTAATACAGAGAATTAAAGATTCAAGGGTAACAACAAGAATCATCAAACAATATGATGTGTAGTACAACCTGCTATAGAAGGCTTATACAGTGTGTTCATTCGGTGTTTCCCTTTAATTAACATTCATAGGATTTTTAGGTTAGATAATTAGAAAGAACTGTCTTCCTGGATGGAAGCAGGGCACTTACGGCCAGTGTGAGTCACATCCTCTCAGTACTTTGAAACAGGTGACTGTAGGTTCACTTCCCCATGTGAGTCAGGAGTCCTGGTATGGAATTAAATGTCTCCTAATTAGAGATTTACTGCATGAATTAGCTGAAATGTGCCCATGAGGAATTCCTGAGCTGTGTTTGTTTAGGACTATATGTCCAAGTCATACTAAAAGGGATACTTTCTCAGGTATGTAATAACAAATAACCTGTTTACCCCAAACGTTAGAACTACATGAAAATGCCCCACTGCCCTTTATCAACCCATCACAGCCACATGAGAGGAATCACATTGATAAACAGATTTTATCAAGTTTTTTGGACATTACTTTTTTTCATACTGGAGCCAGCATATTATGCAGTAATCAGATCAAGTGGTAATAGTAGTCTTCAATATTTAGAATTTATAACCATGTAATATTGTACTTTGCCAAATTGGTGAATATTTCTCGAGGTTGGATCTACACCAAAATGATACACATGGGCATGTTTTGGAAAAGCTGTTCCCTCAGAAAAAATATATAACTTTAGGACCACTATAGTTTAGTTATGTAACTATAAAGATCATCTACTGTATATTACTTTTAGAATATGGCTTGTCTCAAGGGGATACCACGTTAGGGCACTGTATTTTGGCCTGGAGTTTGAGAGGGTTTGCATTGCCATTTTTTGGCAAGTTCGCAGTGGAGGTGGGAGAAGCAGGACTTGTTGTCTCATTGATCAATTTTTTGTATATGACCCTTTCCTGTTACCAGGCACTGAACAGGAAGGAACACAGTCTTGGCATCTCCTTGAGCAGAGTGAGCTTAAAGTAATACTTTATCCAAAATTGCTTTTATGTTCTTTGCCTACACAGATGCTGAAGCTGTTAGTTTGGTACATTTATCACAAACATACATTTTTCCTTAACTACAGTGGTCTTTTATGTTGATATTTAATTGTTTGCAGATATTTTAAGTGTATTGTAAAACATACTTGTTCATCAGCATTGAGACATATGCAAATGCAGTAACAAGCAATACGCTGCATGTGAAACTGGTGAATTACTGTAAGTTTGGAAGGCATGAGGAATCTCACCCTTCTCATGTGATCAGACCAAATCCGATTAGGGGGAAAAAAATAAATGCACTGACTCAAACCTTTCAGATTGCCAAGTACTGGGAATAAAGTGTGGAAAACTAACAGAACTGCAAATATAGATTGCTTGAGTAAACTGAACATGGCTCATTGAAATCAATAAATGTACTTTTCCCTTTAATTATGTAACAGCCTTACTGCCTTTTAATTAAAGAGGGGAAGTAGCTGACATATACATATAAAAGCTGATGCAGTGAAGTTTTCTGTTTGGTTAATTCCCAATGCCAGTTAAATATGCTGTCAGAATACTGAAATATTTCTCCATTTTGTGATCTGTACTTTTTACTTATATTTTAAAAGCTAAAAGGAATATGCAAGTTCTTCCATTTTGTTTTTGAGATTTTTATCAGTTTATAATTGGGGAGTTTTATACACACCCAAGTTAATTTTCATTCCCTGTTTTGATATTATTAAAATCTCTGTTGGGAGGCCGTTCCAAGAGTCCACTGCCCTGCAGGACTTCTTATTCTTGTACTCTCTTTCAGCAAGACATACTCACTTTCTATGTGTCTTTTTTCCAGTCTTCTTGCCCAGCCTTTTCTATCCTACGAGTTTTGCAATTCCCGTACTATTATGACTACCATACAAATTATTACGCATATTTATAATGAAATATGGTTTCCAGTTTCAGATTACAGTAGACCCTCAGTTATCCAGAACTCAAGCAACCAAAAATGTTTTTTTTTGTAATACTGTACTTTAAATAAAAATAACAATTTACAGGGCTCAACAAATGCCAGGAGCCAGGTTGTCATGCCACAAAATGCTTACAGGCACCTAGATTTCATCCACTGTATGTCTCTGAAATTCAATGTTACCTGGAAGCAGACAGGTATGAGTGACTGAGCCAGGGCAGTGTGGCGTTGCATTACCTGGGTTCATCACCATCCCCCAGCCGAACGTACCTGTGTATAAGTGAGGACTGAAAGCTTCTGCTGCGAGAACAGCCCTCACATACAGATATACATAGCAGAGCATCTCATGGGCAGCTAATCTAGGCCTCGTTTATATGTAACTCTCAAGCAACCAGAAACTACATTTATCCAGCATCTACTCTGGGTGCCAGATATCTGAGAGTCTACTGTATTATATGAAATATTGTCTCTTTTATATATTGTATATTTATATTTCCTTTTACTCCTGGTCTTTTCCGTCAGATTTAATCACAGCGTTTGCCTAAGTAAGGAGCCTTTTTACTCTTGAGTTTATTGTATGCTGAGGCTCATTGGGCATTTGTTTGCAAAAGTAAAGTAACCACAACTCTGTGACACCTCCCTAGTTATTTAGTGATGAACTCACCTCTTAGGAACCACATTTCTGTTGAACTAATTGTTCCTTTACACAGAGAAACATGGGCATGGTTGATTGAGCTATAAACAAGGTTTAGTTCAGAATTAGTTTCTCTGCCCAAGCTAGAGCTTTTCTCTATGGTGGAGATATACGATGGTCTGAGTCATCAGTCACGACTCAGACCAGGTTTAGATTAAAAAATATAAACCGAACTCTGAGAGTAACAGCACAAAAAGTGTGAGATTATTTGGATGTAGCATTACGGATGTTTCCTTATGGCATGTGCAGATTCTTAATTAGGGGGCACCATTACAAAGCGTATTTGCTTGGAACTTCAATAAATAAATATGGTGGGAGCAGATGAAGCGTTGGACAGAAAAATAATGGAACCAAAGCCCTGTGTTTTCTGTATAAAGCGTCTCCCTCTGAGGCAGCAGAGAATGGCTGCATTGTTATGTGTGCATCTGAAAGCCAGAATGGATGACCCGTGCGAGCTGTTGTGACACTGGCCCTTCCTGTCCCGTCTGCCCCTCTCTGTGCAAAGCCTCGGTGTCCATGAACTCGCACGGTGTGGTGAGCTTTAGGTGCCAGAGAACTCCCTCTCTGTCCCTATTCAGGCTAACGTTGGCACCAAAACATTACCTTGTAGGGAACATCTTAATGTCCTTTTCAAAGCCCTTGGGAAAGGGGGCAGGGAGGAAAGCTTCTTCACTGTAGCTAATGTGCTTGAAAGTTTCTTTTGTTGCTTTTTATACCCCAAACAAAACCCCCGAGAGCTCAGTCTGACAACATCTATTCAGTTTTTCTGTGCACATAAGCTCTGACCGTCACAATGTGACCTGCCTTCAGAGACACAGTGAATCATGAGCCACTTTGCTTCCACTTGAGAAATTGTGGAGAGGAAAACAATCAGAAACATTTTCTATCTCACTAAAAGTAAATTTTTATTTTTTTAGAAACATTATTTTTCAACCCATAAAAATAACCTTTCCATGACAAAATCATTTTGCATTGTTTGCATCCTCAACCAGTGATATTTAGTGGTAAAATAGAAATACATTAATTACAATTTGAATTTTTGAATTAAGTAGATACATAAACTTTGTTAATTCCTTTAGTCTAACCAATTAATCTCCTTTACTTTATAATGTGTCATTATTCCACATAAAACATAAATGCACAATTATATCTTCATTGATATTTTAAGGCTACTTAGATTTATTCAAGTTTACTCTTCATTTTGTGAAGTTTCTCGAGAATGCAAGCATTCTAAGTGATTAAAAGTGATAAATTACTGACATGGATATTTTCTAATTTACATTCAATTGAAGCCTTCAATTAATAAAGCAGACATGTTTTATGTATGCAGTTGCAATAATATATATATATATATATTTGTTGTTGTTAAGTCGTTCAGCTGTGTCCGACTCTCTGTGACCCTATGGACACAGCACGTCATGCAGCACGGTAGCCCGTAAGTGAGGTTGCAAGTTAATTTGTTATTCCATTGGCGTCTTTTTGCATTCTCCGAATGGCTTCCGAGTTACGGCCTAAAAAAAACGGCGATGGTTAAACTCGTAACTAACCTCCAGAAGCCTTTGATCTCTCACTTTCGCAAGAGTTAAAATTGCTAAAATCGCAAATCACTATTCAATTATTCAATTTCCCCAAGCCTGCAAATATTTTTACATCCGTAAACGGCAAAAGAAGGAGAAAATCCCACGAGTGCTAGAGAGGACTCGCAAGGGGGCTAAACACCTGTTCCTAGCACTGTAAATGCAAATTAAAAATCAATACTGCACTTTAAATAACGGGGAAAGTGATGAAAGACATTAGAAATAATTAGTTTCATTTTGGGGCTAAATTGACCTCAGGTATCAATGAGTTAATACATATCCACCCATATGGACTAGAACAGTATTGGCATTCATTTTCATAATTCTTTATTTTGAGAGTTTGCGAGTCTGATCGCATATTGGACCCCCAAACCTAATTGATTGACATGTCCCCTCCATGTTTTACTGTCGTAATAATGACAGCCTCATTTTATATTGGCTGATTCAAAATGGGTGGTTACGGGCTTGCTTAATTGATCATATTCCCGCCCTGAACTGCTACAAACCAGTGCATGGTTTATGAAGTCGGCTTTGGTACAGTAACTTGCGGGCTTGAGCAATTGAATAGCATCGTAATCAGAGACAAACTCTGGCTGTGCTTATCTGTAAAGTTATCTTGGTAAAGATACTTTAGTGGGTTGCTAGTTCCTTCTACAGTGAACCACGATTTGGCTGACCCCTTCACCACGACAAGATAGCGATCCAGAAGAGGATATATATGTATATATATATATATATATATATATATATATATATATATATATATACTATGTGTATATATATATATATATATAAATAATATATATAAATATATATATATATATATATATATATATATATATACATATATATATATTATTTATAATGTGCCCTAAATATGAATATACAGAGTCACACAGTTGTGAATTTGAAGAAAGTAATGAATAATTTTTAGTGATCTTTGGATTATTTGTTTCTCATGAACAAATGCATTAGTTCCGATGTGCTAAAATCGGAAGTGGAATAGGTGTATTAGGGTTTGACAACAAGTAAGGGACAGTGTCAGTCCTAACACTATATTTTGATATACATTTATGCTATTAACTGTTTTAGAAGAAACTGTCTAACATTTAGTGAGTCGTTTTTTCTTTCAATAGAATAAACCAAATTTAGATTTGGCGAAGACCAATCTGAAATAAAATAGTAAAGCATGAATTGTGTATTAGTTTTGGAGAAATCTAGTCAATTGCAGTAGTAATAGTAGTGGAAACAGAAAAAAAGCTTTCATTAGGTCGGTACACTTGGCATCGGGATCAAGAGGTCCTGGATAGATAATCGCTGATTGTTCTGCTTGATACATTGGTTCTATATATACCTTATCAGTGCTCTGCTTAGATTCCATTACACATCCTAAAATAGCTGTGGCATATCAGCCTCCCGAGAGCAAGCTATCCTCTGTCAATAAGAATATGCTGAAGTATACCTATCATTATACCACTTCCCATTGCTCTGAAGTACTCAACTGGGGTAATGCCTGATCAAAAATCAGGGTAGTTCCATATCTGTCTAATACAATTCAGTTTTGTGACCTTGATGAGTTCATTTTAGAGTTTTGTGTTTGGTACCTGAGAGCTGTTGATCCTTTTATAAGAAACTGAGATGGGTTTAGCTATATACGTCTATTACTAGACAATATTTTACCTTGTTTTGCTTTCTTGCACAATATCGGAGTCATTTTGAAATAAAATAGTCATTTCAATTTTGGTCTTTTTTTAAGCAATACACAGAGACACACGCAATCACCAGAATAGCATGATATTTATTTGATTTTCTCAAATGTAGAAAGCAGGAAATAAGTAGAGAACTTGTTTATCCGACAAAGTGTTTCATGCAAAGTGAATATAATGGTGGGTGTCAGCGTTGCTGTGATGGAGAGCTTATCCCTAAGTTATGTTAGCACAATAGTAAGGAGAATTTCCACCCGTACCCTGGGAAGGTTTAAACTCACAACAGAATGTTCCAGATTATGAAGGGCGGGCATGTAATTCCAATTTATCAGCTAATCATTGCTGCTGAAATGCTGAATTGAATTACCTGCTGTGCGTGCATGAGAGGGGGGCTCTTTCAAGCGGATGCACCACAGTGTGATTACATACAGAATTTTTGTCTGATTCCTATCACTTTTTTTATATATATTTCCACATAGTAAATCCTTTAATTGTAAAGTTAAAGCCAATTGTAATAGTTGCATGGATGTGTATTGTATGCAATTACCGTATATACTCGAGTATAAGCCAACCCGAGTATAAGCCGAGGCACCTATTTTACCACAAAATACTGGGTAAAATGAGTGACTTGAGTATAAGCCGAGGGTGGGAAATGTACTGCCCCCTGTGTCCCCCCTCTATCTCCCGTGTCTCTACTCCCCTCTCCCTTCCCTGTGTCTCTTCCCCCCTCCCTTATCACCCTCCTCAACCCCCCTCCTCATTCTCACCCCCCCTCCTCAACCCCACTCCTTATCCTCAACCTCCCTCCTCATCCTCAACCTTTCTCCTCATCCTCAACCCCCCCATCATCAACCCCCCCATCCTCAACTCCCCATCCCCAACCCCCCATCCTCAACCCCCTCCTCCTCAACCCCCCATCCTCAACCCCCCATCCTCAACCTCAACCCCCCTCCATAACCTCAACCCCCCTCCTCATCCTCAACCTCCCTCCTCATCGTCAACCTCCCTCCTCATCCTCAACCTCCCTCCTCATCCTCAACCCCCTCCTCATCCCCCTTCTCACCCCCCCTCCACCTCAACCCCCCTCCTCAACCTCACCCTCCCTCCTCCTCATCAACCCCCTCCTCAACCTCCCTCCTCCTCATCAACCCCCTCCTTGACCCCCCATCCTCAACCCCCCATCCTCATACCCCTCCTCACCCCCCCTCAACCTCAACCCCCCTCCTCAACCTCCCTCCTCCTCATCAACCCCCTCCTCGCCCCCCCTCAACCTCAACCCCCTCCTCAACCTCAACCTCCCTCCTCCTCATCAACCACCTCCTCAACCCCCCCATCCTCATCCTCAACCCCCCATCCTCACCCCCCCTCAATCTCAACCTCCCTCCTCCTCATCAACCCCTTCCTCACCCCCCCTCAACCTCAACCCCCCTCCTCCTCATCAACCCCCTCCTCAACCCCCTTTTCACTTTCTCCTCTCTAAATACCTCCCCCTCACTTACCTGCTTCTTCTCCGACCTCTGCTCTGTCTTGACCCTGGCGTGCATGTGTGCCGAGTCATTAGCATATACCGGGTGCCGGAGAAGAAGCAGGTAAGTGAGGGGGAGGTATTTAGAGGACAGAAAGTGAGGAGGGGGTTGATGAGGAGGAGGGGGGAGGGAAAGAGAGACACGGGGGGGTTAGAGAGACACGGGGGGGGGGGGGGGTAGAGAGACACTAGGGGGAGTGACTCAAGTATAAGCCGAGGGGGGCCTTTTTAGCCTTGGGCTGAAAAACACGGCTTATACTCGAGTATATATGGTAGTTCATTACTATAATTTGAGGCTCGGCATATATAAATTCTTTGCTTTGTGGAAACGTAGATAGCAAATGGCTGAGCATGGACCTGAAGCAGAAACAATATATTTCCCTATAAATCTCTGCTGGATGTTTGTTGACAACTGTGAATTCTTATCAGTGTCAGTTTACATAATTTCATTGTTTTCATTAACTTCATGTTTTGCCATTAATTTTTTTATAAAATTCAGTTAAATTGACTAAAAACTTACTTTCTTATGAATTGCAGTCTATTAATGATGTTTTACTGTTACTATAACTTTATCACTTACTGGGGGGCTGCAGTTAGGATATGTCCATTGAGGCTTGAGAAACTGTTGGTACCAGCTTTGTATATGGGTTTATAAAATTGGTGGGCGTGATGGAGGTATGAGGCTACAAATTCAGGTTACCCTTTATACAACAGACCATATACAAGATATTATTTTGATTTCCATGTAATTCATGGTGCTATAACCTGGCGGTATATATTTAGAACCCCATTCCACTGCATCCTTAACCATAGATTCAAAGACAGCATTATTCAAGAGTAATAGTGATTGATTATGTACATGTAGCTACAGAGAATTGTAAGAAGACAAGCCAAGAAACAGCACACATGTGTAAGCAATTGGAATATGCCCCACAAATCTGTGTGTTCAACATCAACACCTCATCGGCCCACAGCTCCTGCCATGAAGTTCATCTGCTATGGAAGATTTATGTTCCCAGGCCTGTCCCTGCAGTGCCTTGTGGTTACAGTTTAAATCAGGGTATTAGAATACATATAAAAATTATATACACCAGGGACGCCTCCTTAGCTTCAGGAAATATATTGTTTGTATCTTATGTGCTTTCTGTGGATGGCTGCCAGGTTATTACCATTAAAAATGTCTCTACTGGAATGTAAAGGTAACTGAAAAAAAGAGTTTTTTTCTATCTTCATTATTAAAAAGTAATCTGTGATATCTAAGAAAACTTCAGTCTTATAAGACTATATAGAAAATAATTTCTATGTAAGTTTTATCAAAAATATCTATTTTCTCAGTATTTTTGGGGTTCTTGCTAAGTACTCTGATTGATCAACCTTGTTTCTTCAGAATTACTGGAACATTATTTCACAGTCACTACAGTCCCCTATTTACGGTATGCTGCTTTAAAGAAATAAATTAAATAATGGTTAAAGTGTTCTTTAGAAAGCTTGTTTGAGCTGTTTGACTGTGCTGCTTTATCAGCAGGGGTGCGTTTATAGATTTAATAGTGCTAATTAGTAGTATTTAAAGCACTGACACTAAAGAGCTTGAGTAGCTGAATAAATATAAAAATTACAGCTATCATGGCAGAATTCTTTCAAATACTATAGTATTCAGTGGTGCAAGCATAGTTGTCTATTGTATTATAGTTATTAAAAATCATAATGTAAATATAGGCCAACAATAACCCTTTATAAGTGAAGTGAATAAAGTAATGGGGTCCATTGGCCAATATTCTACATTTGTATTAACTGCTTCATGTCATAACATGGCTCTTTATCTAGCTGCCATTTAAAGGTAATTTGGCAACCTGTAAATGGGCAAATAAATTGAATGATAAAGGCAAATTGACAGTGCCATGGAGGTTGTCATGGGTTTGTCATGATAAATGTTGTAGCATATTAGATAAAGCTCAAGTATTTAAAGTTATTATTTGCATACAAATATAAATTAAAAGTTGCTTAAAATTCCTTGAAACTAACAGGAAATGCACAGAGCATATGGAGGTCTCATTGCCAGACAAGTGTGACTCATACATATATATTATGATTCATTGGCTGACAGGGGCAAGTCCCAGAATCTCAATTATTCTCTTTTGCAAACAAAACAAAATGCAATCTTTCAATGTTCTTAAAATGAGAGGTTTAAAACAAAACACAGAACAGAAGCTGAGCCTCTTGTAGAACCGATTCCTTTATAACAGGTGTTGGGAACCATAACAGGTCTTTTACATACAGTGCAGATGTTATGGACATACAAAGGTTTTGTACTGGGTTCTTCTCAGATCAGATGAGGTGGAGGTGCCTGCATCATTCAACCTTTTAATGGTAGCAGTAGACTATGGTAAAGGTCTATTTGTTCTTGGTGTGAGAACGTCTTATGTTCAAACACTAGGTACTTGTGTAACGTTTACCCCAGAGAGTGATAGACCTTCAGCACTATCGGACATCCTTACTCATGTATCTAGTGATGTCTTCCATCTGGTGGGTCAGAGGGGAACATCTGGATCTCTGCTTCAGACATGAGAACTAATCCGGAGGCTGGAGGGGGTGGACACAAATTGATATCAGAGCCAAACTTTGTTTTACATAGACGTGCGGTTTGTGTGATATGACTTTTTCTCTGCTCGGCAGCCTTGTCCTTGGCAGCCGAGTTGCATGCGTTATAACTGTGCTTTGAACTTCTCTGCTATTGACAGTTTGTCCTCCAGCCCATGTCTGCAAGACGGCTCCAAAACATGTAATGCCATCTGCTGAAAATTGATTCAAGTAGATTAACTTGTTTAAGCTTCTTATTTTTCTGTATCATCGTACAACGATTTTTTCCTCGATTACACTAAGCATTTGCCATTAAATAATACACATAGATACAGAGCCCCCTTTCTGGATCGCTACCTTGTTGTAGTGAAGGGACTTGTGTGCTTCAGTGAAGCTGTGAAATATATGATGTAGGGTCAGCCAAGATGGGCAGGTCATAGCAGAAATGCCAGACAAATTGTGGTCCACTGGAGAAGGAACTGGCAATCCACTCCAAGAAAACCGTATGGATAATAACAACCAGACACAAGATGTGCCAGACATGTTATGGTCCATAGAGACGTGGAGAGTCGGACACAACGGAACGTCTAAACAACAAAGATAACAACAACACTAGACAATATTAATGAGTATAGATCAAATGTTTGGATACAGATATATATTAACTTGCCTATTCCCCTCCTAGAAAATATTAGCCATTTTTTTACCTATCCGAAGCATGTGAGGAATAAGATTCTCCACTGTATTGCCCGTTATAGTCACTGCAGCTGAGGATTCTGGGTAGTGATATGCAAATGAGGCTAACAATTCATTACCTTCATCATTGCAGCTAAAGATTCCAATTTGTATAATCTATTTTTCTAACAATGCTTTAACATGTATTATGTTTTCCGCATTTTTTTTTTTTAAACATAGCCTGGGTTAGAGAATCCATCTGTACTACATCATAGAAATAAAGAAAACAGTTTTTTTCCCTTTTCTTGTTATGTTCACAAATGTATTGCCTGTGCTTTCTCAAAAATGGCAGCCAAAGTACTTTAACCACTGTGGATCCAAGAAGAGACAGTGTCATGAAGCACAGTATTATTTGGCCTTATGTAAGTTGAATGTACCACTTAAATTTGAAACTTCAGGAATGCGTTGGCCGAGGTCACATTTAGGCTTTTACAAATCTTTTGTTTGCCAAATCTTTTTTTTTTCTCCTTGAAATCTACGTTGTTTATATTGTAGCCAACTTCACTCCAGCCATTAGGAACTACAAATATTACCACACTGTGAAATTGCCAATTTTTAATGGATAAACTCTGCAGCTGTTTTTTTTCTATTCTCGCTGATACCTACAAAAGGAAATATTAATATAACCAACACACCTACAAGCTAGAATTAGCTCTTAGCTATATCTTCAGGTGATCTGTGAGGCCATCAACTATAATAATTCTGGTAAGTGTGTAACGCTCCATGGGAGCGTACACACTTACCACTACCGCGCTTGCAACAACCGCAAGCTGCAGAGGAAGACCCAGGGGAGAGGGGAGAGGAAGACACAGGGGAGAGGGGAAAGGAAGACACAGTGGAGAAGGGGGAGGAAGATACAGTGGAGAAGGGGGAGGAAGACACAGGGGCGAGGGGGAGGAAGACACAGTGGAGAGGGGGGAGAAAGACACAGTGGAGAGGGGGGAGGAAGACACAAGGGAGAGGAGGAGGAAGACACAGGGGAGAGGGGGAGGAAGTCACAGGGTAGAAGGGGAGGAAGACACAGGGGAGTGGGGGGAGGAAGACACACAGGAGGGGAGAGGGGGAGGAAGACACAGGGGAGGGGAAGACACAGGAGAGGGGGAGGAAGACACACTGAAGAGGAGAGGAAGACACAGTGGAGAGGGGTAGGAAGACATAGGGGAGAGGGAGGGGAAAGACACAGGGGAGGGGAGAGGGAGGGGAAAGACAGGGGAGGGGAGAGGGGGCGAGTGATAACCATGATTTGTCTGACCTATCTGCTATGACCTGCCCATCTTGGATGACCCTATAATTTAGCTCACAGCTTCGTTGAGGTACACAATCCCCTTCACCACGACAAGGTAGAGATCTAGAAGAGGAATATCCCCACTAACCCTGACTAATATAAATGTTACCCTTTTGACCATTTTTAAATGAGTGATATACTCTTTTCTGCTCTGAGAGCTTGTTTCCAAATTGTAAACATCCTGATATAATTTGGGTGTATAGGTGAGCACTGTTTAAATAAATTATATATATACTAGTGACTTTCCCGTCAAAAATGATGGCAATAAAATTTTAAGCCTGGCAATGCTGTTTGCCACACAACCTGAGCACCTTCGGCGCTCATTGTGAGCCCCGCCTTCGGCCCCTCTCCAGTGTTTATTTCCCCCCCCTCTCCCTCCCCTGTGTCTCTCCCCTCTCCCTCCCATGTGTCTCTTTGCCCCCTCTTCTTCCCTTGTGTCTCTCCCCCCCTCCCCCTCCTCTGTGTCTCTTCCCTCCCCTGTGTCTCTTCCCCACCTCTCCCTCCCCGATGTCTCTACCCCACCTCTCCCTCCCCGATGTCTCTACCCCCCTGCTCTCCCTCCACTTTGTCTCTTCCCCCTCCTCTCCCTCCCCTGTGTCTCTTCCCCCCTCCTCTCCCCCCTGTGTCTCTTTCTCCCCTTCTCTCCCTCCCTGTGTCTCTTTCTCCCTCCTCTCCCTCCCCATTGTCTCTCCCCCCTCCTCTCCCTCTCTTGTGTCTCTAGATAGCACAGCAGGGAGCTACCCTGATCATTTCACTGCTGACAGAGATAGACCGACGGCTGTCCGAATGAGCCCAGTTCTGTGCAGTCAGTGAGCACAGGAGAGCACAGTCTAATCCGGGCATGCGCAGCACAGTGCCAGAAAGAGGCGATTGTCAAACTGCGATTTGTCGAAAGCGTGACGACAAATTGCAGTTTGACAATTATAATATGTGATATATATATATATATATATATATATATATATCCCTTTTTGAAACAAATTATGTTGAGTAGTGAAGTAGTGGATGCAATGTTAATATACACCAATTCTCGGTGTTCACAATATAGCTTTGACAGTTATAGAAGGTTTGGTATACATGACATGTAATTAACTAAGCTGTAGAAGCCTTTACAAGATAATGGTTTTATTGCCAGTGAACCTGTCATAAACAGATCAACTGTATCTAAATGTATTCTGGTATTTATATGCAAGTTGCATCAAGGAATTTATATATTACTATTTATTTCTGGATGGAGATTACAACGATCCCAGAAATGTCTACCCATATATATAATTTAAAAGCTAGTCTCTTAGAATAAACACACTACAATAACAGTCATTCATCAGGGTGATGCATAATATCATTGTCAAGTCCATATATTGTATGTCTCCTGCTGCTACCTGTCACTTGTGATTTTAATGTTTGAAATAAGCCGAAAATGGAAAGTTGACATTTTATTGTGAGCATAACCGTTTTATTAATGCACTAAGGAAAGCAGCAGTTGGCATTGTGCATTGTGTTTGTTGATAACAGACATGGCAGCTATTTGCATGCAGTGTTTGTAAATAGAGATTTATACTATTCTGTATTACAGAAAGATGTGATGGATGGCTGGATATTTCCATAAAGCTGATGCAAACTATACTTTTCTTGATAGATTTCTGCGCTGACCGTTAGAGGTTAGATTTAAAGCTGAAATTGCAATGTAAGTGCAGAATAGTCTGTTCTGTTCCAGTGGGAGCCTGATAGATTAGTAGCAATATTGGTCGGCTTTTCTCTTGGACAATAAAACAGTATGTAAATACAAGGTTACGATAAAAGACGAGGCAAATAAATAAGATTAGTGGGCCCACATTTCGTGATTTTATATTCAGTTTTACGAGATTTGTAGCGATTGCTGTTTTTCAGCAGATAGGCTGCATTTTTAAAACAGGTCTTAAAGGGGCATGAAGAACTATTATTTTTTATGTATTTAAAGGGGCTTGCTTTAAACATTGCCAAAGTTGCCATGCACAGAGCATCATTCATCTGTAGATTTCATTAGCAGACATGTATGACTTATACATCTTTGTTACTGCTCATTGGCTGACAGGCGCATTCTGGGTTCGATCCCGGTCAGGGAACCAAGAGGTCACACCACCCTGAAGCCAAGCAGGGTTGGGCTTGGTTAGTACTTGGATGGGAGACCACATACGAACACCAGGAGTTGTATGTGTCCTGTATCTCTGCCATGAAAACCAAGTGGATCAGCATGACCATGAACATAAAGATGTTCTGGTGTGTCACAGAGAGTCGGAAATGACACAAAGCAAGTGACAAGGTTAAGGTTACTGAATTATAGAATAGACATATATAAATACATGTAATTGTAAATTGTTGCTGTTAGAGTTTTTGACTGGAAGGGATAGTTGAGTTTGAAAGATTAAAGGACCACTGTACAATGAAAACAAATATGTTTGGAAATGTTGGGTCTAAGAGCAGGATTAAGCATGGAAAAGGTAATTAAACTCGTTTTTAATAATAAAAAAAACTACATTTTGTTGTCTCTGCTGGACTCTGGAGACATAGCAAACAGTGACAAATTTATTTTAAAACATATATATGTGCTTACCATTTATGCAATACTTGTGACTATTTCAAAAGATTGTATATTCACCTATAATTACCCTTGCCTTTGAACAATTAATTGAGTATTGATGCTTGTAGTACAGGTAAAGTACAATAGGTGCAACTCACCCTATCCTAAATATATAATGTCTTTTATGTTGACTAAATTACCTCTCGAAGAACCCTGAGAGTTGGAAAGCTTGTGTGCCATTATTTACTGATCTAATAAAAGGTTCTAATATTTGCTTAGCTTTCTTTTTTTTAATGCTTTTTATTTTTCTCGGGCGTATATACAGAGGTTGTTTGGATAGAATGACAAATGTGTTTGCACTCCACTCCCACTGTGAATGGTTACTCAACTGGTGCTTGCATGGAATATGTTTCCTATACAAGTTACCCCATTATCCGCAGCAAAAGGTTAGGTTTTGAAGTCTCATGTAACCTATCGTCATTTAAGATCAAGGGAATGTGGTTGGAATGTCCACAGGGCAATACAAGTGGTGCTGGTAGGAAAACAAGACCATCTCAACATGCTCTATATCTACATTTGCACTGGTGGAACAGGTGCTCTGTATCTTCAGAGCAATACTATCTGTTTATATTGTAGACATCTCTCCAAAACATAATACTTTCAGGAGATCAAGGCTGTGATGAAATTATAGATTCCTCCTCAGGCTGTGGACATAGTATTGACTTCACCAGCAGTGTCCACACTGAGATCAGATTTGTGTATTTTATTGAAGCTTAAAACAATATTTTTTTTTCATTCTGGGTAAAGTTCACTACTTTGAGCTTCATGTCCAAAATGATTTCAGGGATTTAGTTGTAGTCTCCTTTTCCAAATTTGCAAGATATTTCCATTACTCGGTATGTGTGTGGGCCTATCAGACTTAATAACAGTATTAGAGAACACTGACTGATGTTTAGTGGGGTAAATTCATGGGGGTCTAACGATAATTAAATAATAATAATAAGTAACCCTACAGTTGAAAATTGGTAGCATGTTTTTCTTCATTAAAAAAACAAACTGACCGATTTTAAATTGTTACACAATATGTGAAATTGTACCTCAATGGAACCTGCCATTTTGGTTTCTGCTGAACTGCTTCTTCTGGAGTTGTATTTGAATACAGAAGAAGTTTCTATTAGCTTAATGGGAATTTGGCAGCTGCTCTCAGTTGGATTAATGGAAATCTTGGTTTACAAAAAATTTCCTACTCAGAAAGATCATTTCAGAAGATCAAATGGAACGACAAAAAAATAAATAATAATAATTAAAACTTAATTAACAAAGTAAATAATTACATTTTGTGTTCAGCTTTCTAAAAAACATTTTACTTGTTGTGAAGTTTTATTATTCAAAAGACCACATAGAAAAAAGAATGCCACAACTGTAACTAGCAAATGCCCAATAAGAAAATGAATATAATAAAAAAACATCTCACAACCTGCTCTTTATGTCTTTGTTCCTAACTAAAATAAATAAATCTGAAGATCACACAACTATACAATCCCAACAGCATTTCAGCCATGTTTGCCTGTGTAACCCTATCATTAACTTTTCAAATCTTCCCACGCCCTCTAACCCTTTTCATTCATTACCCAAAATGAAACTGATTTGAGTGTGTTTGGTCACAGCACAAGTTGAGTTAATAATCTCCATTCAGAAATTGCATCCATAACTTGAGTTTGTCAGATTGAATTCTTTACATAGTTGCAAAGGCAGTCTGCAGAGGGACCAAACGTTTTAATGCACAAGAAAATATGTAATGTCGAAAGCCTTTGTGTTTTGGGTTTATTTGAAGCTTATGTTCAAGTAAACTGAACTCTGAATGCCAAAGTTGATTGTGGGCAAAATAGTTTTAGATTAAGAAAAATTAAAACATTTTTATTTAATCAGCTGCTTAGTACAGTGTTGTTAATACGGTATAAGTCACCCTTAAACCTTGATTTTGTCTTAATGGAGCTGTGGAAATCTATACCAGGTCAGTAAGCTGTATTATAACACAACATAAAGATTTGAAATTAATTTATGGATAGAACAGCAAATACTCCCACTTATTTAGTACTTGTGTGGTTTAGGGGAATGGTCAGATGAATTAAATTCTGAAGAGATACCATTGCATAAGCCTAACTTTAAGTGCAATCCACAACTCTGCCAGTGCCACTTTAATATAGTTAAGGACCCTCCTGCTGTTTTAATGTACGGTGATAGGTGATAAATATCGAACTTTATCCGTGTGGAATGCAGATGATCTGCCAGTGATCTGTATATTTGTGCCTCTTCTCTAAGGGTTTGGAGTGCTACAAATATGACTGCCCAGTTTACATTCCACATTTTCAGGATGGGGAATGTCCACACCCATTCAAATACCAAGATTAAGCCTTATAAAAGTACCACTGAAGTGGTTTTAAAAGTAAAAAAAAAAAAAAAAAAAAAGATGGAGCCTTTACTATAACAGGAGCTGCCATTTTTGATCCTGTTTATCTGTTTCTACTAGTGGAAGATGACATTGACAATTATTTAATTTGACTATTAAAATGGGCCAGTCCTTACAGGACCACAGAGTTTCCTTACCGGATGCTTTAATTAGGCATCAGCAATTATTAAAATTCATATTAAATTATTTAAAAAAACAAAAACGTACTTTCAAAATTCAGACCCAGCTGCTGGTATCCACCCACTATTAGGTCAATGGGGAGGTGGCATTGTCTAGCATGCAGCTGCTAAATTTCCAGACAACAAAATGACAACAAGCTTTTGTTTATTCTCTTACTATATATGATTGTTCTTAAAACCACTGTAAATACAGGTCTATGGTGTCCTTTTAATACCTCCTTCTCTTAGCTTTGTTTTCCATACAGAGTAATAAATTCAGAGCATGGCAGACCATATTGGAAACTTCATTTCAGCTGCTTGCAGTAGGAGAAACTTGTAAAGCAATCCAGTTTAATCGTTATCGATTTCACTTTCACTTTTCCCCTTTGAAATGCAATTTCATTAATCTCCAGTGTGCTGTGCTGGGCACATTTTAATCCTCTGGGTTAAAGCTTGCAATTTTTATATTAATATATGAGATTTGTTCAACAGGTAGCTCTGCCCACCTGTCATTTCTCCGCTGTCTTCTAAGGAGTGGTGACACTTAAAGAGCCAAAGCAGAGGCCCCAATTGTGGAAGGCTGGCAGTTAAAGGTATATGCAAGTGAGCTAGGTTGTTAATGCATCTGATAGCGGAGAATTTCTAGTGTCTGAAAAACATTGTTTGCATGAAAAAATTCCAAAGTAAACAGTTAAACCGTTACCCTAAAGTTTGCTGAATTTCTTGCTTTTGCAAACTGTTTTCTATCAATGTTGACAACCCCTGAAATTCCCAGGGATAATTAGCATAACTTATACAATGTTTCTTTTTGGCCTGGGCATTGTACAGACATGCTCAGTTAGCACCTGAAGTCTGCCCTACTGTGGGAAGTCACATGATGTCAGACACTTTCCTTTCCTTTAGCCCATCAGCACATGCATGTGCTGCATTTTGAATATCTCATTAAACATGAGATATCCAATATGCAAATCTCAGTTGCTGGGGGTGTCTACATCACCCCCAGCCCATGTTTTTCTTTTCTGCAAAAAATGTTTGCATTTTTTCATGCAAACATTTTTTGCTGGGTGGGTTATGATGCATTCGACAGGATGCATTCATAACCCACCACTCTTTCATATACCTTTAATATTTACAATTGGAAGTTATTAAATACATTAATTTAGTAATAGAAAAAAAAAACTTTGAATTATTTAATTTCCAGCTGTGACTCAGCTCAAGAAGTCCTCCAACCACACTGGTCTTGTTATCAATATCTACGTAGCTCATTGCTGGAATAATGGCTTACTTTTGCATATGGCTACTGAGATATCAGTAGAGCCCGGCTGAGACTGACAACTCAGAAGCCATATGCAAAACAAATCCATTTATTTCAAAGAGCCATTCATCCATCAATCATGCGGTAATTAGATACTGATAATGAGGCCAGTCTTATGGGAGGATCTCATGACCTGAATAACAGCCAATGTATTATAAATGAACAGTTGTTTTTATTAAATTACATTTTTGATAGCTTACAATTAAAATATTAAAAATATTGATATGTTTTTTGCTGCTTTACTAACCTACCATAACTGGGATCAGTGCTGTGGGCCTTTAAATGGAACCTAATCCAGAATGAGTAAATGGCTGGGACTTAATGTGGCAGATCGTTATTGAATCTTTTTTTTTTCTTCTATTTTTTGTGTTATATTTAATCAGTCTAAAATTAGAGTACTGTGTAATTTAGCTTTTTATAGTTAGTCATGGTTGGTTGATGTTCTCAATGAATGCATGATAAAAGACCTAACCAGTGCATTGCTTTTTCCGGGCACTAATGATTCATCTAAATCTAATAATGCCTCTCTCATTCTCATTAGCATTGTTGTCAATTACTTCTAGTCAATGGAGTTTGACTTTATAGGGAGCTCATTTATTAAAGTTTCAATAACCCCTGTTATATCACTTATTATCAGAAATCTTTTGATTTTAACACCTAAACTTGTTGAGTCTAATATGCAGAGACCCAACATGACTTAACATTAACAGCCTTATTAAATTGTGATTCGGCCAATTGAATAGGGCTCTATATAAGCACAGAGCATATTTTTTACAGAAGTTTTTAGTTAGTGAAGACCTTCCTTTTGGATAGAAGTTGGCCGAATCACAATTTAATAAGGCTGTAAGTCTTTTTTTTTGGAAGATAAGGAACACAGAGCAATACAAAAATATGTTTGAAAAATGCTGAGCCTAGAAGCATCATTAAGGAAAAAAAAGTCATATAGCTAGCTTTTATTTAGAAAAAAAATGTTGATGCCTCTGCAGGACCCTGGAGGGATCCATGATACATTGATATGTATGAGAGGGTGTTTCCTTTGATGCAACATCCTGCTTCTGAGCCAGTGAGGGAATACAATGTCAATTTTTATTCAGTTATCAAACAAAGGCTCTGGACCACGTATTAACTGAATGTTTTTCCCCCATAATAGGTAACTATTTTTAGTATGTTGTAGTTAATTACAGCAGTCCCTCCGGTGTCTATCTATCAAGTAGCACAGGATATTTCTTACAGTCTAATTAAAGTAACTTTTCATTTCCAAGGCCCACTCCCACTTATCAAGACAAAGACAAATCAATAGAGAGAGAAAGTTGTGTTGATAGTGGGACTAGAGCCCCAATGTTGCCATACTTCAAATATAAGGGCATTTATGCTCAAACATTTAAACAGAGAGATGCAGATTCAAAAAATTCAAGGCGGTTGACAGGAATATATGAGGATCATCTCACGTCCCCATGCTGGATCCAAGAGTCCTTCTCATTCTAATAATTATCGAGACCCTCACTTTTACTCTGCGGTCTGGTTGAATTTACATCCCATTAATGCAGTACTGTCAAACAGGACATTTCCATACTGAGTTAGAGCCATGTTTCGCACTTTAAGGGATTTATTGCTTTTCCTAATGCAATACACACGCTGCAGAAAGCAAGAACCCAGAACATTGGAGACCCTAACCCACAAATGTCTAATTTATTTAGCCTGTTCATACAGTGCTTATATCAGGAATGTTAATTCTTTATTGTAAATGTGGGTGTTTCTGTACGTGAGCATAAATCATGAATTGTGCACCTAAACTGACATCTTATGAAAAAAATATTCTTTAAATACAAGCTCGTTACGAAATGATTTATTTTCTTTATTTATTCACATTTAAATAGTTATTTTTACCAGTGTGCTTTGCACCGTTAGATGGTTTATGATAACATACTTTCCAGGTTTGTGATCGCATTGATAGAAGGGTAAACTACAATACAGATTTATACAGATGCATACAAAAGTAGTAGGAGGCCCTGCCCTGAGCAACAATATAGGTTATTTGGTGCTTTTAACCAAAACTGAACTGTTGAAACTCTGCATTATGTATGTCATTAGTTAAGAAGTTTTACAGATTAGCATATGGAGCTACACATTAGCATGCTCATCAACAATACTAAACATCTCAGAAATTATTTTGTGTAGAGAATAACGCTTCGTACAATATATACAGAGCTTTAATAACATTTACATGTTGGGGGTGACACTTCTTAAACTAGACAGCAAGATGTCACATTACAACATACATTATTTATGTCCCTCTAAACCAGGGCATAATCTATACATGTGATTACAACATGACATTGTTCCTTTAACACAGCTGCTGTGAACATGATGATTAAACAATTAAGCATGTGCTATGTAATTAACTCAGATCTAAAGATTTGGATGTGTTTAAAAGGAGTCTATAAAACCAGTGCTGGTAACTGGGATTTAATATTCTGAGTGTAAAATACACTTATGTAAAAATATATATACAAAGCCCTCAGGGGTTAATATAAATGACTTGGTGCCACCTGGAAACAGGAAAACAAAGGTTTGCTTATTTGACTTATCATTTTGTGCCCATAGTTTCTGTAGTCAGCTTGCTGGCTAGAATCCTACAGTTTCTCTGCAGTATTTTAATACTTGAATGGTTTCCAAGGCTTCAAAGTTGGATCTCAGCCATGGTACTTGAGTCTTGCAAGTCTCATGGGAGGGAAGACATGGGGCGGATCACTGGGGTCTTAAGATTTTTGGTCCTGGTATTCAGGTTATAAAAAAAGAGGAGAGTAAAGGAATTCCACTTGTTAAGCCCAAATAGCCCAAAATGTTTTAGCTTATCTCTATTTCCCTACATATCATGACTGTTTATATAAATATTTTACCTCACACCGCCTCTCCCCCAGTTACCGCTTTGTTCCGGAGATACACTCCGTGCCAGGATCGTATTCCTCCAGCGTGGGATGGCTCCTTTGCTATTGAAGAATCCATGTTCTGTTTTACAACCTTCTGTTCATACCAGAGATGTTACAGAAGTAGTTACAGTATATATCAGATGTGGCGCAAACGTGAGAAACTATTCAGCATAGGAATTTCATTTGGAAAATGTCAAATATTTTTAAAGAATATTTAGATTTTTTTGTGTGGCTATGTTTGCATATATATGTGAGGGTCACAGGTGACTAATAGGGGACTAATATATAGCTATATCTATCTATCTATCTATCTATATATATACATATATATATATATATAATCACATATATAGTTGTGAGCATGCAAGTTGTTGCTAACGCTTGCGGGCTCGCAAAACACAATACATACACACAGCACATACATAAAAAGCTTACCTACAGCAAGAGGTAGCATCCAGGACCTCAAAAATGCAACTTACACCTTAATTTCACTCAAAATAAAAGAGTTTAGACACTAAAAAATGTCCTAAGCGACAGAAAAAATGGCCGCCGAACAAAACGAAAAGGAGGCTACACACGCAAACACCATACGAGACACGTTACCAGACATTACGACCTCACAAACATCGGACGCAACCCGCCGACATACAAACATTTAAAACACAATAAATACACACAACACACACATAAAAAGCTTACCTACAGCAAGAGGAACCATCCAGCACCTCAAAAAAACAAGTTACACCTTCATTTAAATAAAAATAAAACACTTTAGACACTAATAAAATCGCTAAGCGAGAGAAAAAATGGCAGACGAACAAAACGAAAACGAGGCTACAGCACTCTCAACACGTAAAACACCACAACACACTCGCAAAACAACACACGAAACTCGAAAAACAACACGAAGCACCGACGGATAATCCGCAAAGACGCATACCACAGATAACCCGCCATTTTATGCCAATGCGGAAGTACACCACTACGCTAACGGTTTCGTCTCGCGCACGCACAGTATTACACTGCACACATTCACCACGCTTACACAGCAGCTCCACACCACTAATGCTGCAGCAACATCAAAACAGATTGACAGCTCTTCAACACAATGCTTTCAAATAGGTAAAGTATATTCATTTATTAATGTATTATATATTTCATTATTACACACCAAACAGCATTAGCTACCTTACAATTTCATTGCCGTCATTTTTTGACGGGCAATTCGCTAGTATATATATATATATATATATATATATATATATATATATAAATAGGAGACAAAGAAAATCCCTAGAAGAAACACTCTCACAGGGCTTGACAAGTGTTAAATGGTCTAATCCTGGTCAACGTTTCAATGTTATTATAACACCTTTCTCAAGATGTTTTCAAATCCTGTGAGTGTTTGTCCTTTGGGGATTTTGTATATTCTTTTAATCCACTATTGGGTTTTTTTCCCAGGAAAATGAGGGAGTGTATGCATCTGTTCTGGAGTATATACATGTATATTGATAAGTGTTCACATATTCACATATTAAGCCAGTATAACTAAAATTTAGAGCTGTTGCTGCTCAGTTGGTGACTAATTCTAGATAGAGCATTGTTGGCTGCTTCAAATGCTGGGAGGCATAATCATTTTAGTAATATATAATTTACCAGACATTTTAATGACAGTCTAATATGCTAGTTTATCTTTATAAATATGGTGATTTTTTTCCCCAGCTCAGTGCTCTGATAATCCCCAGAGGCTTTATTGGAATTACTGTACACTGGATATATTAAGAAGTAACCATACTATTAGGTTTGGCTCGTAAAGTGGAACAATATATTATAATCTAAAAGCATGAGTAATTGGGGATTTTACTAATAATCTAGTTTCTGGTGATCTTTGAGATTTGCCAAATTTTACCCGATAGGACCTAGTCAGTAATAGATGAAAATAATTTTACAATAAATATTAGTGTTGCTTTAGGAATCCTTTCACTCTCTAATATTTAAAAAATACTTTTACAAACACACCAACCAAGGATTTTTGTTTTAATTTGTTTAAACGTAAATGTAATTGTGTAGCCATAATAAGTTTATTAGCATGTAAACCCCCTTTTGTTTAGTACAAAACAGCACTAGCAATATATAGCTGACGTAATGATAGGATTTAGGGAGATAGGGCGTTTGATGTATGGTAAATGTATTGTTCCTATACCATCTGTATGCTTTATACTCCTATGACCTTCTCCTTTGTTGGTCATGGGGTAAAAGCAAGTGGTTATAAACATGTCCTTTTATCATTTGCTTCAAAAGTTTGGTTGGGTGGTCTTGGTATACAGCAACAATTGCCATAAAAATGTTTGCTACTTGTGCAATTTGATGCTAGTTAGTGGTCTTTTTTTCACTGGTTTGTACGACCCATTTGTTCTTGAGTCGGTATTTAACATTTAATGGGACATTTATTGGGACATCATTAAAACTGTTGCAGAGCCTCACACCTTTTTTCATTATTAATGATAGTTTTAGCACTTCATATGGGTTTCATAGATTTTTATATATTAAGTCCTAAAGGCACTAATATAATTATGGAAAATATGATCTGTACAATGGTTCATTATTAGCTGAAAGCTATATTTTAACTGCCCAATGTGGCATTCAATGTTTCCTCCCACCTCAGGGAGTTGAACAGCAGATACCAAAATGGTAGATTGCACAACCTCATTATTGTATATAAAACATAATAAATTATAATCTACATTTTTTTTTTACATTCTTAAAACATGTTGACTATTTTCAAATATAATATGTTAGGTATAGGTCTAAGTAGCTATTGCATTACAGAATCCAGTATTTTAGAATACAAATATGTATTTTGCAAAGCTGTAAGATTTTACAATAAAATCTGATTAGAAAGCTGATCTGTAAATCTAAGGACCAGATGTTTTAAAATCCTGTTAAGACACGTTTAAGTAGCCCCGCGCACCACATACTTTGCTTTATTGCAAAGAAGTTAAGTAAATAACCACTCTGAGAAAAAAGGGCTTTGGTTCCCATTCATTGAAGTTGCCCTTGTGGGAGCGACCAGCAACAATGGTGGCTTCTTAAAGGGGGGTTTAAGTGTATGGGTGTAGGGAGCTTGGATGGATATGAAGGAATGCTGGGACATAAATATGTCTTGCCGGTGATTGGAGGCCTCTCACGCCATTCTCATGGAATTCACTTTGAGGGATTCCAGCCATTCTCCTCCTATCCATCAGACAATGTCCAGCCCTGGTGCATTGTGAGCACTCCAGACCCTGTATACTGCGTCTTTTTGAACTTGAGTCTCATCTTGATGTGTGAATAATAACACACAAGGTCCCCATGCCTTCGAGACAAATCATGCTCTGTTATGTGAGAGTTAACTATGCATCTAGTGGGAGGAATGGGGCCAAGGTGCAGCGGTGGGTGTATTGAGTGACCTTTCTGACCAAGAATGGGTTAATGCATTAGTGTCACATTAAGATTTCTGCTGAGCATCTCTTCTTGAATTCCTTACATTTCATAAGTGAAGATCAATGGTATTCAAGCATTCTCAGCGTAGGCTGGAAATTAATCTTTAGATTGGCTTGGTGGTATGAACAAATTAATTAATCAGTGGTTCTCTCAATGATCTCTTGAGCAAGATGTACACCAGTGCCAAAATTCTTCCTCCAGGTATTATTTTATTTTATTTTATTTGAATAATTTCCATGGAGCCTCAAATAGAAAATTATGATAAAAGTAATGTGAATTAAACAAATATTTTTTTTCTAAGCTTTTTTATTTGCTCACCTTTGTGTTGACACAGCCTGATTAATCCACAAGAGATCAATATTGCCATATTGGCTATTTTGCAATTGCTTCCGTTCCTAATGCATTCTCTTAGTAGAACCCAGAATTTCTGCTGATTTTGCAGTAATACACTCTTGGTAAAAGTGTTTTTTTTTATCAGTCTTTATTGTTTAAAAATGTAAAACTAGAATTGAAATCTCATGAAAAAATTACAGTGACCCCTGTTCAGATTTTGGCAATAAAAATATTGGTCACAATTAAACAATTAGGCAAATGAACCAATGGCTTAAACATTTCAAAGTTTTTTTTTATGCAATACATTTTTATTTTGCAAATGTTAACAATGTCTATAAAATGCAGTTTTGCAGAACTTTCAAGGATCACCCTCTGAGAAATTGGCTGTGCAGTTGCAGTCAATCAGTATGGAAGGTGTATTTTTTTCCACAGTGAACCATAACTGTGCTGGTGCAGTGATCTGATACACCATAATGGGTCTGTCTGAAGAAATTATAAATATTGTTGCAAATGCAGTTTGCAGAGGTATTAATGGCTCTTTTTAACCATTGAAAGCTTTATAATGTTTTAAACCTACTCTTTTAAGTGCACAATAAACAAATATGTAAATACCATATATCCTCAGCTTGGTTTCCATTTTATGTATGGTAATAGGATTCACACTTCTCATCTAGATTTTAGTTGAAAGTCTGTATAAATAATGTATCAAATTGTCAAGCAGCTATTTATTGTACACAATCTTGCATTTAAGTGCTGCAGAAATTACTGTTTTTTTACATTTCATTTTTACTGTTCCATTTATTTTTTCTTGGTTTTGTTTTCTGTCGTTTGGGGGCCTGGTTAAAATGTTCTGTAAAATTACATTTACTGTTACACACTAGTGGAGATCAATATTTCCAGAGCTTGGGCGCTCTGTTTATTTCACATTTATATAACACTTTTATCTAAAGCACTTTAAGGAGTTACAGAAAATGGTACAATCGATCATCGTACAGTTAAGTAGGACAGTGTGGTTTGGTTTGTGACTGAAATGGGGCAGTGCGATAAAAGACGCATTGACATCATGGGCATGGCTGGTCATAATGGGGTTTAAGGGTGGGAAAGGAAGAAAAGGGTTGGGCATTACATACTATGTACATTGACTATCATGCATGTGTGCTGTGATTTTTTTTAGTGTGATACAAAGAGAGTAGGGAAGTCTTCAAGGCGTTGGATAATTATAGAAACCAAAGAGTATGGGTGGTGGACTAGCGCATACTCATAATAGATACACTACTAACAGTGAAGCTAAGAACAGTCTGGCTTCTCTCAGCTTCTAAGACCACTGCAGTTTTTTTAGCATCACTAAAATTGCCTGAATCACTATGAGCATGTGCAAGTGTTGCAGTCCCTTAGGGGAGTAACATCTCTTATCAGTAAAAGATAACATCCAAAGGAATGGGCAGATCAATAAAGCTGATTCATGAATACAAAATAGTGTAGTTGTTCTAAATTTTAAACTATTACAGGTATATGCAAGTGAGCTAGCTGGATTATGAATGCATCTGATAGAGGAGAATTAGTAGTGTATGAAAAACAAATGTTTGCATGACAAAATACCAAAATAAACATTTAAACAGTTATCCTAAAGTTTGCTGAATTTCTTGCATTTGTTTTCTATCAATGTTGACACCCCCTGAAAATCACAGAGAAAATTAGCATACATAATACATTGTATCTTTTTTCTATTTTCCGTGAATTGAGCTGCAGCTTTCCTTTAGATTTCTGTAATACCAAGAACAAGGTCTGTGTCCCTTCATTAACTGACTGTTTTATCTACATCCCAGGTGAAACTTCCCCCAGCCCCAGTGATTAGCCCCCGTAACCCCCAGCCCCAGTGATTTACCCCATCACATGCCCCAGCCCAGTTGTATTGCCCCTGTGATCTCTCCCAGCCCAAGTGAATTGCCCCATCACCTCTCCCAGGCCCAGCGAATTGCCCCTGAGATCTCTCCCAACCCCAGTGAATTGCATGCACTCACTCAAACAGAGACACATGCACAGACCGTTCTCGTACTCATACTTTACAGGTCATTGCAGGACCATAAATCAAGCATAAATGCTCATTTGCCTAAAAGACTGATTAGAATAGGAAGAATAAGCTGGTTTCAGTATAATTATAATTTGTCAGAATTTATCAAGGAGAGGGTGTATGTCTAAAGAACAACCGTGTAACCACTCAAGCATTTATACTTGAATAGCGATTTATGGTCCTTTACAGACCCAGTGTAGCAGCTTCATCTAGCTGGCTGCATACACCTTTGCTGATTGGTTGCAAAGCTGAGCATGCTCACATGGACAGGGTACACTTTTACAAGAATAAACCCTCTCAGGAGCCTAGCTCATTCATGTGAGTGTAAACATCACCTGCAACAGTTTTTTCTTTTAATGCAAAGCTATAAAAAAAACATAGTGCATTCAAATAAATGTAATCATACACTACTAATTCCCCTCTATCAGATGAATCAATAACCCAGCTCACTTGCATATATTTTTAATATTTCTCAATTGTGAAACTATTTGTTTTTAAATTTGGCCTTAGTTGTATTAAACTTGGGTATTTTTCTGTGTTACCTTTATCTTAATGAAAGCCCCATTTCTTGAACCTTATTAGGGCTGCACAGATGACTATGGGTAGAGAAGAAGTTAAACACTCACTGTTCCCTTCTAGCATATAGATTGCAGTGCATTAAAAAATTGCATTAGTTTTATAAGCTTCACTGCCTCCTGCAAAGGCGTGGTTGCCAAATACGTTTTTTCCTCCCCTGCAATTTATTTCAGAGCCACCCTCCCATGATTCAATGAGGCTACTGCAGTACGTCCTTGGCACACTGCTGCGGGAGAGAGCCTTGCTCAGCTTCATTAGTTTAAGTGCGATCGATACTGTCTCCACAGCTATTAGGGAAGCTCTCATTTTATTAGCATAGTATATCTGCTGCCATGGTACGGAAAAATCCCTCCATCTTTATTTATATAATTGCAATGCACTTTAGGCTAAGAGGTTAATCAAGATGGATTGATCTAATAGTGCAGTTCCCATAGTTTTGACTCCTACCAGACATATACAACTAACACACCTGTGACCTTACATTCTGGCCATAAACAGAGTGTCCTGAGTTTACATTATAAAGTGGTCCCATCTATCAGCATAAGCAGCCGGCAGTCTGCATGCATTGAGTCCAGTACATATTCCAGCTGCTTCTGAATTTTATAGGCGCGCCATCAACATGGCTGGAATATCCTGCGTGTTTGCTTTACGTATCAGTTTCCTACTTCAAGAAAAATGCCAAAATTCCAGATGTGCGTGGATCAGATGTAAATCTTGAGTTCACGGTGCATTTGACTTTTGTGAATGTTTTATTATTTTCTTGTATACATATTAAATTTCACATTATCCTCTTAAAGCAGCTTGTGTATACTTACTAGAGTATTAGTTATTCTGTATTGTAGGTCATTTATACTATTATATCTCATATAGTGCTGTTGCTCCCAGCTCTAGACACATAAGAGACAATATATTAAAATATAGTGGTAGCAGTAACCATTAAAAATTGCTAATTTCCTTAACAGAAAAGAAACATTAGGAATGGCATTGTTTGCTCCTCCTATTGAGAGAGAGTGAGAGAGAGAGAGAGAGAGAGAGAGAGAGAGAGAGAGTGGCAGAGGGGATTGGTATTCTTTCCACATCCACTATTTGCCTTTTAGTAACATTTCTTTATGTAAATCTATAAAGACAGAAACCGATAAGTCTTGTGCAATTCTTACAATAAGCATCCTCTCACATTTGTTTCAGTGCACTTTTCATGCTGAAGATGAACCAAACACATTGCTTTTCATCTATTTCTGTGTTGCTTTTAGTATTGTTTTGTAATATAATTTATTTCCAATTTTGTAAAGGTATATCTGAGTGTCCCTGTTTTTAACTAACTCCTAACACATGCTGCTTATATCGGAAACACATATTACAATGAGTCATTCTATACACATACAGATTTATTTTATTAAACAAAAATGTTTTCCACACTCCCAAAGGTGCCTACATAGCACCCAGTACTAATAAATGGAAACTCTGCATTCAAGTATGTTTTTAACCCTATACCAATCTTCAGTCCAAAAGCAAAAACACAGCAGAAAGCTACAGTAGCACTGGTGAGTTGCATCATTTAAGGGAAAAGGTGTGGTTTTGGAAACTAAGCCTACAAATCCCATGATGCTTTTCTGCAGAGCCTGTTGTACCTACGTCTGATTGGCCAAGACACATTTTGAATTGTATGCTACTTGTAGCCAGGATTTTTCAGGGGCATTAACTCTCAAAATCAACTGATCAATATCAAACTGAAGAGATTTAGCAAACTTTAGGGTAAGGTTAATATTTATTCATACATTACTGCATTCATAATACACAAAACTTAAAACACTTTTTAAATATAGGTCCACCACAATCAGTAAGGGTGGATTTTAAAAAAAATATTTACAGATATTGTTTTTGACCTTTTGGATCTCTTCAATGTGAGCTGGCATCAGTCTTCATACCATACATACCATATAGTTACATAGTGGGTATAAATGCCAGCACTTTGGGATATTCTAACAACTGTTTTTATTGTCCTTTTAAAAACTCAAACAAATCATAGCAAATCAATATCTGTTGAGGCCTGCAAGGCAAAAACAACATAGGGGTGGGATCATTATAGGTTGCATTGAAAAGTCTCACAGGACAGTGTGAACAATTACTATATTTTTAGGAGCACCATGAATGGCACCTTTAAGTGCAGACTAGCGTGTTATTTCAGGTCTCGAACACTTACAAACACATTATTTTCTTCAGCAAAGCATCTTCACTTCTGTCAGATAATTCCCATAGGGACAGGCAGGCACTCAACTGCTCCCTGGATATTTATGACATGAGCAGTTAACCCAGTTTCTCTCAGCAGCCTCCTAGTACCCTTCATGTCTGCACGCTTGGCTGGCGCTGAGGTACGCTGGTGAGTGGCTGAAACACTACCTGCTGCTGAAGGTTTTATGCTCTGCTCTTGTCATCTCTATTGTTTAATTTATGTTGCACTTTCAGAGATACAGCTTGTCCTCAGAAAAAGGCCATAAATCCTGGTTTATTAGTTACACTGGCTGCCACATTCTCCCTGGTGCAACTATACTTCATTGGGGTAAGATCCGCCATTCTTAAAGGGATACCATCACCCCAGCAGGAAGTCTGTTTCATTTTAAAGAGCATTAAAAACTGACAATGCATGGTATTAGCAGTTTTTCTCTACAGTAAATAGTTCCTGAAATATTTAGAATTGATTTTGTGGCCCTTGTATGCAAATATGTGTCTTAGATTACTTGATAAGGGTAGGAGGGGACAAATAACATTGCAGGCCTTTGTTTTGGTTTTGGCCACTACAGAGATAGACAAGCAGACTGATCCAAATTAGAACATCAAAACAGCTAATTAATGTGGATGAGTTGCTCATTAGCATGTAAATGCAGCAACAACAACTTGAAATGTCCCAGGATTAAATAATTTTAGAAACAAAAAAAGGATAGCACAACGTCTAGCCAGTTTCTCATGCTTTTTAAGAATTAACAGCTTAATTTTGGGAAAGCAGAGTCCCTTTAAACTTGACAGAGCTAGTTGAAATGATGGGCAAATGAAGGGCCACTGTAGATTAGAATACGTTTCACATTATTGTTAAGTAAGCAACAAACTGATAACATTAGCAGCTGTGTAAGCCATGGACAGAGAATATATTAATATTAGTGGACTCTGCTAGTGCATGGAAGCTGCCATGATAGTAATACTTCAAAACAGGGCACTTCTGAAGTTTAATATTGCACTTTTCCTGTCCTTATCCCCTGTACAGCGCTACGGAATATGTTGGCGCGATACAAATAAAAGTTAATAATAATAATACTTAGGTTTCAAAGACTGAGTGGACGGTTGCATAGCGGGGCATGTAGGTTTACTGGCAACTGCCTTTTACTGAACATGTGTGGGGGAGAGAAAAGATATCAACAAAGCTAGATGCTTATCTGAATCAACTAATGAGTAACAACCCCCTTCCATCCTTCCACTCTTGAATAGATCAAGTAGGAAGAGGTGAATCCCATAGGCATTAGCAGATTCTGCTAAAACAAAGATTTTCTCTAATGCTACATAAACTTCCAAAAAGATGTAAATTACAATGATAAAGCTCTAATATAAATATTTATGTACTTAAAAAGGTTCAAGTTATCATAATTTCTGCAAATGTCTTCTAATTTAAATTCACAAGAAATATTAGAATATATCTGTGCTCTTTTGCAACATCATAGCATCACCTAGAAGATGTGTCCTTGGGTAATAGATTGCATTGAAACCATGGCGGGGCAGATATACTAGTCCTTAACAGACAATGGACTCTATTTACCAAGGTGATAGGTTCCACTAGTGAGGTCTCGCCTCCTTATTGAGAAACCTTGCCCCCTTTATAAATATAGCACAACAGCTCCTTATTTTACTTCTCCCTTTGACAAATCTGTGGCGTATGAGTTGTGTTTGCTATTACCTGATATGTGTCTTTTAATAGCAGGACATTTTCCTTGCCAATGCCGATATCTTATTTCACTTCTTCTCGTACATAACTGGTCGGTCTTGGACAATTTTACAAGGCTCTCTGATGTCCTTGTCCTTGCTTGTCTTGAAGAAATATGTAGATTATGGTCCAGGAAAGAAGAGATGGGGGAACGGCTTGGGGAGGCTTTAATTTGTTCTCATCGTGCTTAGAGAGAAACATCTAGAGCATCCACAAGTGGTGGCTTTAAGGACTTATTATGGTCACGTATTTGTTCAGGTCTTGGTTGGTTTAATGAAGCATTTTATAGTTTTATGTTCTAATAGTTTCTAATTAATTATTTTACTTACTCTTATTTTCATTTTTTGTTCATATTGGAAAAACGCATCCTGAGTAAACCATTAAAGGGAATCTGTCATTCCAAAATCAGGTTGTTTTTAAGGTTATTCTTAAAGAGCATAAAAAGGCTGTACATTGTACTAGCCATTTGATTATGCAGTGAATTATTTCTGAGCATTTTTTCTGCTGTACTCTTATGCAAGTGAATAACTTCAAGTTACAAAAAAAATGCTTTGATGTGCTAAATAGGATTACAGTTTGCTTGTTTGTCTCCAGGGTGGCAAAACAATTTCCCCAAAGGCTATCATGCGGCTAGATCCCCTCCACCAAGCTTTCTCAAACACTCAATGTAGCTTTTAAATCCTACACTTGAAGTTTATTGTGTTAGACTTAAGCAGACCTGCTCCTCTCCCCTCCAGTAGGAGACAGAGGATCTGCCCAGAGGGACTCTCATGATTTTATTGATAATTAATAACTAGTAATTAGATTGTGGTCCAGTGGTTACTATTTGGGGCCTTCACCGATGTGACCTGTGTTCGATTCCAGTCAGGGAAAGAAGAGGTCACACCACCCTGAAGCCATACAGGATTGGGCCTTGTTAGCACTTGAATGGGAACACCAGGAGCTGTATGCTGTGGCCCACTGGAGAAGGAACTGGCAACACACTCCAGTATCTCTGCCATGAAAAGCAAGTGGATCAGCATGACCAAGGACATAAAGATGTCCTGGTGTCTTACGGTCCATGAGGTCACTGAAAGTTGCACATGACTGAATGACACACAAAAAAATAAATGTTACCTAATTTATGACCACTACAGTCATAAATAAGGTTTAATTTAAGACCATCTGTGCAAAATACAAAAACATTTGTAAAGTGTTTAAGAAATTTTTTGGACTTATAATTTGTGTTCCACATTCTATTTTACCTTTACTAACTATCTTTTCCAGACACAAGGGTTGATAATATAGCATTACACTCAGGAGCCATTTTGACTGTTTGGAGCCAAGGAAGTGTTTGTATGTATGGGGACTTACATAGAAAATAATAAAAAAAAACTAGGAGCCTGAGGTAACATTTTAGAAGCTGTGACTCTTCGTATTTTAGAGCCCTGAGCTACTACTCTTTGGCGTTTTTATATTTTACCATAAAATAAAGAAAGACAAGTATAGGCATGTGTGCAAAATTTCAGGAGCCTTAAAGTCGGGGTTCCTTATTTTTTACCTCTTGCTGCTGTATATTTTCCATAACTATAATATATTTCAGTGGATTGGCTTGCTTCCTTGATGCTAGAAACCCTGTCTGATTCATAAAAAATATCTTTTAGTTTTGTGTATATTCATAGAATTAGGTCTGTGTATAAAGGACAAATTAAACAGATAATGGTGTAAAGCAACTGTACCATACATATAAAGATCAATGTATTTTGAACCAGTGACAGTTATACGGTATGTATCTAACAGTCATTTTCTGAGTGATTTAGGTAGATATTGTAGCAACAGGATGCACACCATGTTATTCTCCCTGCGTAGAGGTTTAAATATCGCTGAGCCATGAGGGCAGCATTCCTATTGGTGGTAAAGCTCTTGGAGTTGGCACATCTCTGATAATGTGGTAGATATGGTTAAAGATATATAGAAGTTTCCCTATTTTTACCTTTTTCTAATCTAACACATACTGCTTTTATGTGTTGTATCAGAAACAAAAATTACATTGATTCATTCTATACACATTCAAGTCTATTTTATTTAAAAAAATGGTTTCCACACCCCCAGAGGTGCTTACATAGGCACCTGGTACTTACCAATAAAAACACTGCATTCAGGTACATTTTATAACCCTATACTAACCTTCAAGGCAACCTGAGAAACAGTGCAGAAATCCACAACTTCCTTGTGGGGGGGGGGAAAAGGCTACACATCCCATGATGCTTTGCTGCAGAGACTGACTTTCCAGACATTGCAACAATGTTATAGTTGCTTAAGACTGGCCAAAAAAAAATGATGAATTCCATGCTAATTTAGCTTGGATTGGCAAGAGCATTCTTTCTCAAAATCAACTGCCAGAAAACTACAAGAATTTGTAAGTATCAGAGTAAGTTATTAATGTTTATTTTAAGATTTTTTACATGAAT
The DNA here is from genome assembly GCA_027410445.1 of Discoglossus pictus. Lineage (NCBI taxonomy): Eukaryota > Metazoa > Chordata > Amphibia > Anura > Alytidae > Discoglossus > Discoglossus pictus. The sequence goes on from CM050169.1 coordinate 141,771,965, forward strand.
TTTTTTTTTCATACAGTACTGATTCTCCTTTATCAGATGCATTTGTAATCTAGTAAACTTTTAAATATCTTTAAAATGACATAAAATATTTTATAAGTGCTCACAGGCTGGCAGGAATATAGACAATACATTTAAAACACGATTTAATTGTTCAGCACATTTTTTACATTGTTATTAAACACTATGACATATTTTCAATTATTTAAACACTAACGAAAAAAATGCCTTTTTAGAGTTCTTTTCATATAGATTAAGATCACTCGTATTTGTTCTTTTTAATTATCAAATTTTGTGATATCAAACCATTTTCCCAAAACTCTGCTAGCAAGAAACATCCATCTATATCCCAAATTAATTAACGTCAATAAAGAGATATAAGAAAATCTATGATTCAATTAGCAAGTCAAATACCCATTAGAATAAAATCCATGGGAAACCAGGCTTCATTAGCTTGAGTGCCTATTTCTTATAACAAATTGTGTTTAAAGCTACACCATGTGTCTTCCTTACTGCAGCCCTGAAGGCATGGCCAGGCAGTAGTCGCTTGTGTCCTCACGTCCATGATGTGTTCTCTGCAGGGAATTCACAGATCAGAGGAGAACGGGAGCAAGAGGCTTGTGATGGAGCAGCCTGGCTGTGCTGTAATCTCACTGCCTCCAGTACTAGCTCTTATCACAGTGGGGAGATTTGTATCGGAGATGCTCCATTTGTTATGTAGAGGAGGTGAGCACAATGACTCCAAGACAGCACAGATGGTTAAACCAACAGGCAATGAACTGGTGAGGGTTAAAAGTGATGGCAACAGCCAACATATTGTAGGAAGTTACAGACATAAAGCAACCTTTAAATTGGTAAAGGCACACAAATGTGCCAGTGCTCTACAACAAAGAGATCACTGAGAAGTAAACAAAGTGAACAAATTGTTAAAACTCTTGAAAGTGTTACTGTTTTAGAAGAGTTTTATATAACCTAGTTCAGGACTTGATAAATACCAAGGGCCAAGGAATCACAGTTTGTAATAATTTATTCCTGTCTACTAACTTTTTAGATACTATACATATATTTCAATACATAATACATTACTTGGCCCATGATAAATGTTTGGCTGGCTCCTAGCTAATGTGGTGGGCTCCTAGGTTTCAAATAAATTTGTACACACCTGACCTAGCTAATACTCCAGTTTTCGAAAGACCCCGAAAATCAGATGGGACCTTCAAAGGGCAATGCACTCTGTCTTCAGGCATAGTAATCCCAAATTAAATAAAGTTGAAATTAAGAATTTCTCACAAGAGAGTATATAAGCATTAAGAGGGAGTTTATATCTTGTGGCGCTTTTTATTGTCTGTGACATTCTTGTTCTCTATCTGCTTTTAGGTTCTTTAGGAGTTTTTGTGTAACTCATGACAGTTGTATAATTCCAGTGACATATCAGTGGAATAGGTATTCTCCTTGCTGGTAGAGGCATTATTAACATTGGATGATTTGAAAGACTGTCATTATTAAATAAAAATATGTGGATGCTTTGAGTATATGATTGTAGATACATCCCTAGCCAAATAAAAAATATTTAAGTTTCCTGTATTATGAATGCATCTGATAGAGGAGAATCAGTAGTGTATGCCCAAAAAAATTTGCAAGGAAAAATACCAAAAATAAACATTTATAAACTCACCCTGATGTTTGCTAAATCTTTTCAGCTTGCAGTTTAAGGCTTTTCTTAGTTGACACCCCTGAAAATCCCTGCTAAGATTAGCATCAAATTCATAATTCATTTTGGCCAATCAGGAGAAGGATAATACATTTGTATTATACTCTGGGGTTCCTGTGTTGCAAAGCAGTCTGGAATATGTAGTCTCTTTCTCTCTATATCCTTGTGCTTTGATTCAGTTGTAAGCTCAGACCCCACCCAACCATGTGATTCCATCCAGCAGCAAGTACTTCCTTTGAAAGGTCAAACTCCATACCTAGCTGCATTTCCTGTGTGTACTTGATTCTTTAAGCTTCCTGTGGGAGTACAAAGATGGAATTTACTTTCCTGCCTATAACTTTTTAAGCACACTGAACCTATCTATATAACAAATATTTTTCTAATAGTCACTGCCTGTTTTTTACCAAACATTTGAAACCCAGGAAACGTATATATACCTTTAAAGGTTCTCATCTTCATTTTTCAGCATAATGGATTTACTTTCTGCAGGAGAAAACAGTGTGTCTTACTAACATCAGCAGAATGTTTTCATAATAGATAAAAGGTGGCAAAAACATTAATAGGCCTTCAGAGTGCTCTGAAATGGAAAATGAAAAACACAAACACAATTTTTACTAAATGGTGCTATGTTGAGAATAATACTATAAAATGATTACATAAATTGTCTTTCATTAAAACAAACAACTTTTCTAGCATGATATATTTTAGTATAACATAACATTGTTCCTTTAAGAATAGTTCATAGTTAAGAAAACAACAACATTTGAATAGAAAAAGCAGCATATACCCCTTGTTGATTCCTCCCTAAGACTCAGTACCAAGCCTGACATCATCTTTATCCGACGCACCAGACATCCCAGAGGATCTCCACTTATTTCCTGAGTTGTGGGCAGGTATATGGGCAAAATAACACAGCACTGCAAGAACAGCTTGACTGTATCTATAAGCAGTCTGGACACTGAAATATTATATTTACAGTATGTTTTTAAGTAACTAGAATAATAAAAGGGCAGTTTTTTTGTAGCGATGTATGACAAATAAAAACATTACTGTGTATTAACCCTTCCCTAGGATATTTTATACATATTTGTGGCAAGTCCATTGAAAGTAAATTTAAAATTATTTCTCTGCATAGTTATAAATAGCAATTCATTCTTGAGATAGATAAACAAACTGTTAGAGGAAGTCTTACAGACTGTAATGGAGCTATGCAGCACTGGATAATAAATTAAACATTCTTTTAATACTTTTATAAGACCACTCTAGTTCAACAAAAACTTAAAATTTTTGAAATATGTAACAAACTAACAACATTAGCAGCTGTGTAAACCCTGAATGTAAAAGGATTTAGAGACAATAAGACATGTTGAAGACTCTGTTTATGTACAGAAGATTCCATCTTGGCTTTGATTCATCATTTCCTGAAAGATGGAGCATGAGAAGTATGTTTCTCATCTGTGGTGAGAGTAGTGAGGAGGGAAGAAGAAGGTTAATAGGATTTGTTATATGATTGAATATCAACCATCAACCCCCTTTCCAGACATGCCCAGAAGCAGACAGCTTCCATCAACAAATGCAAGCTCTGCTCTGAAGAAATAAAAGCACCCCTCTCATACACAACCTTCACCAATGTATCATTGATGTCACCAGGGTTCATCAGAGGAATCAAAATGTACTTTTTTGTTTTATTAAAAAAAACAGTTTTATGACTTTTCCCTTACTTAATATCTATCTATCAATACATTATATATATATGTATAGATATGCGTGTGTGTATATATAGGTGGTCCCCCTGTTAAGGACGAGATCTGTTGCTGAGAATGTTCTTAAGTCGGTTTTGTATGTAAGTCGGATCTCTGGTGAATAATAAAAATATTAACAATGGCTCATATGTGGTAATAATAATACAGTGTAATAATAATAATAACCCTGAACTGTAATAATAAATTACAGAAGCTATTGTGCTCTTTTTCTTTTAATTCAAACAAACAGAACATAAAAAAAATCCTCATACAAAAGAATTGGGAGCCCGTTCTTAAGTATAGGTCATTTGTAAGCCGGGTGGTTTGCAACCTGAGCACTGCATGTATAAATATATGTAAGTTTGCGAGTTTTCAATCTTGTGTCAGGCCTTGGAAACAAGCTCTATGTACATTTGATTTTATGCTCAAAAACAGGGCCCTCCATTCTTTACAAGGTGTTTAATTTGTTTTCTGCTATGTACTCAACCCCTGTACAGCGCTACGGAATATGTTGGCGCGATATAAATAAAGATAATAATATATATATATTTGTTGTATCATTTCAAAATCTAATTGTACGAATGTGGAATATCAATGTCTAGCTACATTTTCATTTGCTTTTAACATGCTCTTAATTAAGGAGTATTATTATCATTATTACAATCTTTGGGGTGATGCATTACTTTTTATTAGAATCTCCATTTCTTATTAATCAGCCATGCTATGTTCAGTTTGTAACATTCTTGAGTGCAGAGTTCATCTGATATGAGCTCAATGCACTGAAGGGCTGTAGAGGGAAATTACAGACCCGATGACAGTCCTAGTCCTTGGGAGAGTGCAATTTGTCCTACATGCGACTCTGGCAGTGTGATTTCTCTGAAGGGGAAAATGAATTTTAATGAAATCTTGAAAGACTTAAAATTTTCATGCTAATTTTAATTATTCAGGACTGTCAGGATGCAGCTTTAAAGCTTTGTTAAAAATATCCTTTTTTAGGCTTCGAATGATTGATTAGCATGTTTTTCCATTGAAATGAAAAAGAAAACTTTAAATGACTTTGAAAAGTTGTTCATTTATAGTCAGTAGGAGGTTTAACCCTTAAAGTCGTCTGTGATGTGTAATTGTTTGTACAATATTCATTCATTTTATACCTTACTTAGACCCTGTAACTATCAGAACCTCTGCTGTGATGTCTCCACAGGCCTGTCTTGAATTAAAAGATTCTCTGATTATTTAAAATATCACTTCAGCTTCACATAATATGTCAATCCACTGGGTAATGTCTTTCATTCCTGCCATCTGCCTTTCTGAGCTTTAAAATTCAAATTTTGTCTGATCTCCAGTCTTAAAACAACCTGACAAATTTCCCTGTGTTCTTGACACCTGCCATAGGTAACAACTAGACCGTGTCACAGTATCGTCTCTTTAAAGGACCACTGTAGTGGCCATACTGTAGGCTTTCATTTGTTTATGTAGTATCCAATCAGCAATACACTAGTTTTTAATTACAAAGTTATAAATGTTTAAGCCTTCAACTGGACCCTGGAGGCATGCATGATACATTGGTGGAAGTTGTCCCTGTGAGAGGGGCATTTACATTTCTGGAGAGCACTGGTTGCATTTCCTTATGCAAGCATTCTGTTTCAGGGCCAGTAAGGCAGAAGGGGCATGGTTTTCATTTCAGTCAGATCCAATTATCTAACAAAGCAGTATGATATCTCCATATTTCCTCCTCCCATACCCATCTCTCCAATAATAGTTAAATAAACACACCCTTATGAAGCAGCTCAACGGGTGTAACAGACTCAAAATGGATTCTTCCAGTCATAAACAGGGCCTTTAAAAAATCTGATTTTCACGAAAAACATTTTTTGTTCATAGCTTACACAGCAGCTAATGTTAATCTGTGTATACTTCACAGACATGTGCCTTTTTTCTTGAATTACATTGGTCCATTGAAGTCGGGGTTGACAAATTCATACCAAAGTTTGATGGCAAAAGCCAGTTAAACTCAATCGGAACCAGGGAATGGTGCATGTATATAGATATATGTAGAAATAGCAAAACGTTTAGGGGCCAGAAGTAAACTTTTAAAAGCCTCTCTGTCTCCCAAGATTTGTCAAGCTCTAATTTAAGGGATTTTTTTAACACGTATATTTGAACTTTAATGTTTAGACTTAAAATATGCTGCTTTCTGACACCTACAAGTGTACCGGTGATGGTAGAGGTTCTGCCCAGGAGGCTGTTGAGATAGAAGCAGTTATCTGCCTCCTTCCATGGCAGACAAATCTGAAAAAAAAATGTTGGTTTGCCTCCTGGGCAGATCCTCCCCATATTAGACACCTAATAGAGGTGGAGAGAAGCAGAAACAGCTCAGCTAATTCTTGAAATGCTAAAGATCAAATATCATTTTGAAAAGTGCAATGAGTTTATTTTCCTCAAAGACTGAGTTCATAATTATTTGTTGCTGCATACACAGACAAAACACTACTGTGCGGCTACTTTGAAGGTATATGCAAGTGAGCTGGGTTATTAATGCATCTGATAGAGAAGAATTTATAGTGTGTTAAAAATAAGTTTTGCATGAAAAAAATATCAAAGTAAACAGATAAACTGTTAGCCTGAAGTTTGCTGAATTTCTTGCATGTGCAAACTGTTTTCTCTCAATGTTGACACCCCCTGAAATTCCCATATTAGCATACGTAATACATTGTATCGTTTTGGCCTAGGGATTGTGCAGGCATGCTTAGTTTGCACTTGAAGTCTTCCCTACTGTGGGAAGTCATATGATTTCAGACACTTTACTTTAGCCAATCAGCAGCTTTTATATCGGGTAAAAATGTTTTAATGATGTACCTGATATGCACAGTGACATTGCTGGGGGTGTCTACATCACCCCCAGCACATTTTTTTTTTTGCAAACATTTTTTTGCATTATTTCATGCAAATTTTTTTGCTGGGGGGGTTATGATGCTTTCTACAGGATGCATTAATAACCCACCTTACTTGCATATACCTTTAAGGATCTAGCAAAGATCTACAGTGGTTACTCTAAACATGCAGCCCAAATGTAAAAAGTTGCATGAATTTTGAACCATAGTATGGAAAATATTTTTGTGTGGGTCAAAAAAGTAAGCATAAAGATTGGCACGTATATTAAACTTATCAGCCAGCCACATTACACGATTGTCAGCCAAACTTTCTTAGACCAGTGAATGATATGTATATTGATATTTGTAGAGTAAGCAAAAAGGTTAGAAACATGTACGGTTCCCTGGCACAAGGGACACGACAAGCCCTGTATTACTAAATAACATCTCAGAGTAAAAAACAGGTTGTATATGTCTGCTGCACCTGTTTTATTGATCTAGTGCCAAGTGGCGACTCTAGCTGAGAGATATCAAGGTGTTAAGTAAAGATTATTTGATCTAGCCCTGTTGAGCCTGTGGTGATTCCTCCTGAGGACATGTTCCACTGCACTCATGTCCCCCCGATGTGCTCCCTCCAGTCTCAGATTTCATTTAATCCAAGTGGAAAGATGTGTCTAGATGAGGCCTTGTTCTTATCTCTCCCTCCTCCCTTGAAGCTTCATGCAGCAGCAGAGCCGACCCCAGGACTACAAACAGGTTCTTTATTTCTTTCCGCTGCGAGAATGCTAGTTCTGGAGATTTTCCCAGAGGGCAGCATTCCCTTCTAAACATAGGGCACCATTGTGCAGACCCACAGACTGTGAGATTGGAAGTCTAAGAAGGGGCCAGCCAGATGGACAGGGAGGGGAAATGTGTGTCTGAGGGCTGCTTGGATTGGTAACGCTTTTATAAAGAGAAAATTCCATCTTGTATCAATATCTGCAGATTTCCAAACCAGTCTAAGAAGTGAGGATTTGCTCCTCCTTGACTTATAATTAGTTCTTTTTAATTATTCTAAACCTAGTTATCACTTGCTCCCCATCCCAGTTCAGTGATGACTATCAGAAAATACCAAATTAATCTTTTTAGAAAGAAGATTTGAGTTAGATGGAAACTTCTCCTCTGGCGCCTAATATTTTGGTAAGCCTCCATGTATCTTAATACAAGTACCCTTGCTTAGGTGCAGTTCCTATCTAGAGTACCATAAATGTTGCAAACATATTTCTAACCACTGGCACATTGAAACTGCATGGCTTATGACCATGAGACAAATAAAATGCTGTTTATAAAATGTTGATAATACAAACTTAGATTTTTATTTCCCATGGAAGGTATCTGCTTTACAGTAACCCTAATTGTTTGACAAATGTCTGGCAATTGCAGTGCTTTTCTATTGTCACATTACACTTTCTTTGGGGGGGCTGCTGACTGCTAACTACCACCATTCACCTGTTAACTGTAGCCATAAGTTTCATGTATTTTATGCTGACATCAATCAGCTCCTTTAAAGTCTAGAAAATACTCAAAATGCCACTTTAGATCACAACCTCTGCCAGGATTGTCTGACAAATAATTTAATTTGTAAAGTACACACAATGTTTTGAAGAGAGAAAATGCATGTTTTATTAAAGGCATATTTAAGTTTCCTGAATTATGGCTGCATCTGATGAGGAGAATCCGTAGTGTATGAAAAAAATCCCTAAATAAACATTAATAAACTTATCCTGACATTTGCAAATTGGTTAAATTGTCTGCCACTTGATTTTGAGAAGACATGCCCCTTGAAAACCTTAGCTAAATTAGCATAAAATTCCTAATTCGTTTTGGCTAATCACAGGCAGCTATAACATTGTTTCACTGACTGGGAAGTCAGGCTGTTCAGCAAAGCATCGTGAGATGCTTTTTTCCCAGGACAAGGAAGCAAGAAGGAGCTCAGACATTGCTATGTGGATTTCTGCATTGTGCTACTGTTGGCTCTAAGGTTTGTATAGGGTTAAACATTTTTTACCTGAATGCATTGTTTCTAATGGTAGGTACCAACAGCATTATTAAATTATGATTCAGCTAATTGAAAATGTATCTATATAAGCACATTGCATACATTTAACAAAGGTTTTAGTTAGTGAAGACCTTGCTTTTGGATAGAAGTTCACTAGCTAAAAACTTCTGTAAAAAAATAGGCTGTGTGCTTATATAGAGCCCTATTCAATTGGCCGAATCGCAATTTAATAAGGCTGCAGGTGTCTATGTAGACCCCTCTGGCAGGGTGGAAGCCATTTTTTTGAAATAAAATAAATGTGTATGAGTATAGAATGACTCAATGTAATGTGTGTGTCTGATATAAGCAGCAGGTGTTAGATTAGAACACAGTAAAAACAGGGAACGATATACCTTTAATCACAATGGCCCTCATTCAATTGCAATTTGGCCGATTGAATAGGCCTCTAAATAAGCACATAACATATTTTTTTTAAAGAAGTTTTTAGTTAGTAAGAATCTATCCAAAAGCAAGGTTTTCACTAACTAAAAACTTCTTTAAAAAAAATATGCTATGTGCTTATTTAGGGCCCTATTCAATTGGCCAAATCGCAATTGAATGAGGGCCAATGTATTTGTTTATGATTTTACAATGGCATATACTGGTAGTTATTTACGTCTTTAAAGACATAATGATGAGCAGGGAATTACTCGTTTTTAGTCCTGAATAGCTGTGTTTATTCACATTATATAGTGAATATCCAGATCTCTGTCGATTCATAAAGTCAGGTCAGCCCATGCACTTCCCAGTGAGTGGCTCCAAGGAGTGTAGATTATAAACGGTTTTACAAATTGTTTGGCAGACAGTACACACACATGCAGGAAGCCTGGAGTCTGTTATTTTGGCCTAATCTCTCTGATCCCTGATCCATCTCACTAAATGGAGCAGGACACACAGCAGCAAGTGATAACCATTCACCAGCAGAGGCATGCTGTAAATTTGTGGTTAGCATGTGCTGATTCTCCCATATGTCAAATTTAAAAAAATTCCATGTTAAACAGCAGCCAATGTAAATTCCTTCCATATGTTTAGTTTTAGATCTATTGCTCCCCTAGGCTCATTATTTTCCAGTATAACACAAAATGCTCTTTATTTGTTATATTGTAGAGCCTATTTTGAAAAAAATATTTTAATAAATCTATCACAATCTGATTTTTCAAGGAGGCTTGATAGGAACCTAGTTCAAACCTACCCCAGCACAATCGTGTGGTTCTTGTTCTCTGTGGCACAAAAGATGGCATCTGAAGAGGGCAATGCCCAAAGGTACAGGCAGGGAATACTGGATACAGGTTACTAGTGGCCCATGGCAAGACCACTCTTAAATTTAGGATAGAAACACAAAAAACAGACACACAACTTGGATATGTGAAACTAGAACTGAACATTTATTGAATCATAGAACCAACATATTTATACTCTCCCATACCACACGCTTGTGTACCTTTTTGTGTATGTGTGTGATGAAACACATCTCCCTCAAAATTAAGTAGTCAGGGTTCTCATAGATAACTAGAGCTGGATGTTTTTCCATCATCTGCAACATCTCGCTCTTCTAATGCTGTCACATTTAAAAGAGTCAATATTTAACTTTTGTTTATCCTTCATTAAAACTATATGTGAAGGTGTTTGCCATGTGAGGGTGTATTATAATAGTTTGAAAATGGAAGTAAACTTTTAGCAGCCTTGGGGAACAGGTTCCCATGAGTTTTCTACTCCTATTTGCTACTACAAGATCTGTCCTGTTACTGACCCTTGATGACTAATGCTGAATACCACCTCCTATGTAGAATATAATCTCTAGAAATCCCAAAGACTGCAAGGAATTTTTCTTTGTGTCCTGACAGGTCTCCACTATTCAGTATTTATTTTCTCCTGTGTAGGAATGTATTATATTGGGTGAAATGCAGCTGATGATTTCTAGTAGTTTTGGTAGTATGGATCTTTACGAAAACATCTGATTTAAATGGATTTAAATCTGATTTAAATTTGATTTGGTGCATCAGTATGAGGGTATTTGTTAATGTATCCCAGTGTGGTTTCTTGTTTTTTTTTCATGAGCACAATCTACTACAGTATGCTATGTGCACTTCTTATCAGTACCAGTTTTTAAACAGGTTTTACTTACTATGTTTTTCATGCAAAACAACCTCTTTTAATGTTCAAAATATATATATTTTTTATATGCATGAATACATTTTGTCCCAACAGATTTAGAGTCTGGCTCCCATAGTATCACAACGTTTATTGTAAAAAAATTTGAAATCTGATAATTTGTGTCCTTTTTTTTCCAAGTATTACAAACTTCCCGCAGGTTCAGTAAGTTATCTCAGCGTCCACTATCTCTTCCTCTTTACTCCTCTGCTTCTGGCGGAGAATAAAACGATCCTAGCTGTGTGAAAGCCAAAACCACAGTTCTTCCACAAGAATCTCCTTAATGAGACATTTCCGAGACTGCATCTGGTTTCTATTGGGATTGCGAACCACAAACACAGACTGCAGACCAATGACTTAGTTCTCATAATAATTTATTTTCTATAGCCCCGCTACTGAACACTGCACAGTAGCAGGAAACGGGAAAAGGGAACCTGAGCGGCAAGGTCTGTAGCCATCGCTGAGCTGAGGCTGCAACAGGTTTAATTTACTGACCTCCATCCTTCATCACATCATAAATGAATGTCAGCTTTACTTACCTTGACAAATAGCCCTCCAGGCAGTGCAACTATTTTGTATTGGTTGCATTCAAATATTATTTAAATTAAGAACATATGTCTTTTCTAACTGAATATCATATTCCTCTTATAGTTCGCAGGACAAATGTTCCCAACTCTGGCTGTCACATTGTATTTCATTATCTAATCCCTTATTTACTCCTCTGTGAACAGTTAAAGACACAAGCATGCAACTCCAGGGCCATGCAAAATGCGAAAAAAACACGAAATGCAGGAGTCATTGACTCACGCCTATATTAAGTGTGCATTCACTAGAAATAATGAATTAATTAAGCACAAACCGTACATAATTTGCACTGTTTTAGTGCAACTCACATGCTGTTCCATCATGAATTTGTTGGTACATTATGGTTGATCTGGCCAGGAATCTGCAGGTAATTTAGTTTAAATGATTAATGTTAATTAATTATAGGTCAGGGTCACGTAGGGTGTAGCTCAAGTAGTAATTACTACCACCCTGTGTATTGTTTCTCATTGTGGCAGAACAATTCAATATAAAGACTAATAGAACATGTAAATAAAATCTCTGGATCAGGAATTTTATAAGAAGAAAAACAGGATTGCTCAAAAGCAGGTGAGAGAAGCAGAATTATAAAACAATAGTACTCCTGGTTAAATATAGGACCATCACCATAGAAAATATTCTTCAAGTTTCCACAAGGTTCCTGAAATGAGTACATATCTGCACCCTTTTTCCTTGGAAGCTATGGCTTTTTATTTTTCCTTAACCCGTTTTAAATAATTCAGAATTCAATCTATTCCCTAATATACATACATGAGATATTTTAAATTATTGAATTCTCAAGAGTTCCCAGCAAGCTTTCAAATTCATTGCAGCAGACTATTAGGTTGGAGCAAAATTTGAGGAGAAGACTGGGTTAAGTCAATGGAGGACATGATTTAATTCTTAGAAAAATAACATTTTATAGTGTAAATGTTGAGTACAGTAAGGATTTACAGGTTAATCAGATTCAAGGGAAGATGAGGGAACAGGTTGAAAGAGATAGAAATGGAAAATTGTGCAGGTCGATAGTGGTGATATTGGGAAAATGATGTTGGGTGATTTAATGGAGAAGAATATGAAGATAATGGGTGTGTTAGGGATGGCGAAAATTAATGGATTAAAAGTGGAGAAATGTAGGTTACAAGGAATCAAATATAAAGTAGGACTGAATGTAGAGTTGACAAGTACTTCACTCAGAGAGTGGGGTATGCATCAGTTGAGGAATGGGAACACAAAATGAATGAGAGTTGAGGATACACAGTAACAAAAAGATAAAGAATGGGAATTTAGATGAAGAAAAGTTGGTGTTTTGGTTAAAGGAATCCGAAAAGACTGGACAGTAGTGATTGACGAGTGATTTTCAGTTGACGTCTGGACCAAATATGTCACAGTTAAACAGGAACCTTGTGTCAGTGCTTTGGTTAATGTTTCATGTATACACATTCCCTCTGAAAACCATCATTAGGACTCCTTGTTCTCATTAACCATCATATAAATGGAAAGTATTTTAGTAGTAGAAATAAACTAAACATAAGGAAAATATTGTGAGCATAGGTCACCATAAATATAACTGCTGTCGTAGTTTATGTTTGTGAAAACATGGTTTGTGAGACAGTTATGTCTAACTCTTACCATAAACACATATTTGCAAATGTTTAAAATGCAATAATAAAGTTCCCAAATGTTTAATAAGATTTGTTTGCATTCCATATGTCAAGACTGAGCATTTAAGCCTGGATGTGCATCTCTTCCCTGTCTTTCAAGGGTACCTGTCCTCTGTGTGTCACTGTGGGAGGGAGCCTATGTTGCCCCCAATTACATGACTTTAATTATCCTGTCTAGTTAGTTATAAAATGGATGGTTCTAGCTAATGAATGCTGTCAGACACTCAAAGGAGGATTGATGGATTAAAAAAAAGGTTTATTTATTTATTTATTTATATATCAACATGATTTGATTTGTCATTGCCTTGAAATGAGAAAATAGAGTTCTCCCGGAGGCTGCCTCCATGCTGCATTATTTTTATGCAGCAGACGCACCAAGCGATTCAATTTGTGATGTGAGATTCTGGTGGACGTCGCTAGAGCAGCCCTGAGGGAGCCATTACCTGATGATATAAAGCTCTTGCATGTTTACTACATAGTAATGATCTATCATTGTATATATTTGGTTAAAATATAGGAACGCAACCTTTCAGTGCAGGGGTTGATAGCATCTTATTAAAGGGCATATCTGAGTTTCCCTGGTTATGAATGCATCTGATAGCGGAGAATCGGCAGTATATGAGAAACATTTTTTGCATGAAAAAATACCAAAATAAAAATTAACAATCTCACACTGATGTTTGCTAAATCTCTTGAGTTTGCAAACAGCAACTTTTGTGAGTTAACCTCCCTGAAAATCCCTGCTAAAATTAACATAAAATCCATAATTTGTTTTTGCCAGTCACAGGCAGCTATACTTTTTAATACAATGTAACAATCAGTAATGCAGTTTGTGCAGGAAGGAATCATTGGATGTGTAGTCCTGATGTAGAAGGAAACAGGAATAGCCAAACACTGATCTGTAGATCTCTGTATTGAGCTGCTACTGGCTTGAAGGTTAGTAAATGTTAAAATCCGTATCTGAATGCAGTGTTTCTATTGGTATGTATCAGGTGACTATGTAGGCAACTCTGGGGTGTGGAAACAAGTTTTATTTTTAAATAAAGTAAGTCTGTATGTGTATAGAATGACTGTGTAATGTGTGTTTCTGATATGAGCATCATGTGTTAGATTAGAAAAAAGGTGAAAACAGGGAAACTTAGATATACCTTTAAGATTAGTAGGTGGTCAAACTATTTTAATGACTTAGAGAATAAATAAATAGATATATGTGGAAAAAAGGCAACATTTGGGAGCTGTAGCTGCATGATTCACATTTTATCCCCCTGCTTTCACCATAATGAATCTGGCCATGCGCTATGCTGCCTACCTTGCATTATTTAAACTGCCAGTGCAAGGGGAGGGGCAAACACTTTCCTCTAAGGATTTTGACCAATTACAGGAGCTAATCAGCACGGCTCCTAAAATGTTAGTTATTTACATTTATTTCTATATGTTAACCCTTCACTGGCCTCTTAAAACAGTTTGACTAGTACATCACTAATTTGTCTGGCTCCTAAGATGCTGGTGAGGCCAAGGGGACCGAGAAGAGGGGAGAAGGGCCTGTGGCCAGAAGGAGCTAGGAGCATTTAAAAAAAAAGAAGAGAAACGTTTATATATATATATATATATATATATATATATATATATATATATATATACACATACATATATATATATATATATATAAATATACATATATATATATATATACATACATACACACACACACTGTATGTATATAATGAGTTGTTGGCGGGGGCTAAATCTTTTTTTAATACACCAGCGCCCTCCATTCACTAGCTTCGCTACTAAGTGTGAGATTACATTTTCATGCCAAACCAAACTTTTGTAATGTTCTCTGTTAAATCTGGGATTTGAAATATACAATTATATTTTAAACCTTATTGTCAGCATGCCTTTATCTCTTTGCTTCCTTCATGCTAATCAGTTGATTAGTGGTTCTTGTTTGTTCTCCACAATTCCTCCCATGTTCTCATCTTTGTTTTTTGCTTCTCCCAATCCTAACTAGTTCTGCTAATCACACAACTCAATGCTTGCAGATTTGCATATGATTGTATAAAATATTCTAAGTTTGGAACTTCGGCTTATTTAACTAGATCTTAAGAATAAAGAAATACAATAGTGTTGGAGAATTATACACATTCCACCACATAGAGATTATGAGACGTACAAAACAACAACTCAAATTCACGATGACCTGTAGCTTCTCATCATAATATCATTCCAGGAATCTTTCAGAATCATTTAAGAACCAGTGTCTTCAAGATCCATAGATCCTATTGAGATGGTAACACATTAAAAAGAATAGCTTAGAAAATAGTACGCCTGCTAAGTAATGGACGTCAGGTGACTTTAGCAATAGGAAACATAATGTCAAACAGACTGGAAAAAAGAGATCAGGAAGGTTTAAGGGAAAAATGTTAATCCGAGAGGGTGAGAGAGAAAACAAGTGGGAGTATTCCCAGCCTCCCGCTGCGGACATTATAGTTGATATTTCTTTTCTGTTCTTTCTCCAGTTTCTGCTACTTTTTCTTAAGTTTAATAGAATTATTCTGTGCAGTGCATCTTTTAGGAGGCTGCCATTGTCTGAGGCTTTATATAGTGACGTCCAATAGAAAGACTCCCATGAGGCTGCCAATTCAGCACATGAAAGGCCCGGTTGCTATGGCATCCTTTAAAATGTAGACATTAATTGCCATCGAGCGAACACCGCAGCGAAGGCCGAGGCCTCTCTTCTCAGCCGGGAACACTGGAGAATGCATGTATTATATTGGTGTGGAAGTTTACTCACTGTTCATTCTCAAGGGATGTTTAAAAAAACTTTAATATTCCCTTTATTTATTTTATAAATTGTATATAAAACGGACAGTCTATCTCTGTTATGTTTATTTCAACTGCTTTGAAAATCCAAACCCTTCTCATTCAGCTTGACATGTGAAGCAGACTATGTTGTACAACTTTCCAAAAGTAATATAAATAATATATTAATTTGATCTAATTCACAACTGAGGGGAAATTGGCACTTGTATCTTACATATCAGTCAAAATTGTTTGTCTGCATCATTTTAAAACTTATAATTTCTCGAATAGTTCAACTTTAATAAACATCAAATGCTAACAAAAAAAATACCAGTTCCTATACATTTTAAAGAAACTTAGTGCAAATATAATATTGTAATTACTATTCATTGTAATTGCATTTATCTGCCTGTAAAGTTGATTAAATTATATTCTAAAGGATATGAATTACTCTGTGTCTGAGAACTTGCAGACTAACAGCCTTATTAAATTGAGATTCGGCTAATTGAAAAGGCCTTTATTTAAGCACATAGCATATTTTTTTTACAGAAGTTTTTAGTTGCTTTTGGATAGAAGTTCACTTGCTAAAAACTTCTGTAAAAAAAAGAATGCTATGTGCTTATATAAAACCCTATCACAATTTAATAAGGCTGTAATTCTGTAGAGGCCACAATTACATGTCAGTCAATAGACGGCCATTTTGAATTTGAGACCGACTTTTTGGATGAGCAGTTTGTTGTTGCTTTTTTGACGTCTTGTGATTCTAATTAAGGAAAACATTCCCTTTACATCTATCTTAACTTCAAATGATGATGTATCGATGGTATCACAATTATTTTTGATCATTTTCCATGTATTTTCAAGTGTATTTTTAGTGTAATGACAGCGTTCAGCTGCTCTCCAGATGGCTGCAGTTTTTGCTACATATGACTGAAATGTGCTTGGCAGGAGCTGGGATAAGTCACAGCAGTGAATGAGCAGTGAATGCTGATACTGATATTATGACTGGCTTTCTTGGAACGCTTTGTCACGTTTATCAGAAATGCTGAAGTGAGACCTCTGTGTGTCAGAGACGATTGTTCCGGAAGCCAGCGAGAGCCATTCTAGTCACAACATAACACTTTTGTTCCTTTGTTTCCCTCCTCCAGTAATGAACATTTATCTCAAAAGAAGAGTCAGGGAAAATTCTTGAATTTCTTACATCCTAAAGAATTTGATTATCTCAAAATTTTAAAGAACAAAAATTATGTTGATGGCCAGCAAGTTTTTTGACACAGATCTCCCATGTGCTGTCTTGTAAATTTACTCATAAGCAAGTAAATATTGTTCATGTATGTCAAAACTACATACATCCCATGGGATACAACTACATATCCCATGGTTTTACTACAGGTGTTGAATCGAAATGTACATCTGTGTGCCGTCATCATTTCACTTTGTTCGGCTTGGTTTTTGCAGCCTTGTAGCAGGATAAAGCACCAGAGGCTGAGCTATCAGTCTCTTTGGTATGACTCTACTCTAGCATCTTTCTAGGAACGCTCATGTTCTTTTAAAAAAAAAAAATTTTTTATTCGTTTAGGGAGAGCTCATGTTCTGTCTACTTTAATATTACGAACTATACACACAAAGTACATAACAAAATATAAATATATGTATTTTATTTACATAAAGCCTCATTAAATTGCAGCAGTTACAGAGCGATTAAATTAGAGAAGCCCGCAACTACATGGCCGAAATCCAAAACAGTAAACCATGCACCCCCGTAAGTAGCAGTTCAGAGCATGATCATTTACGTAAGCTTGTAACTCCAGATGTAGAAACATCCAATAGTAAATGAGGTTGTCATCATGATGTCAGTAAAACATGGAGCTTACATGTCAATCAATTAGCGTTTACAAGTCTGATATGTACAAAATAACATAAATGTATGAAGTAAATGTTCTAGTTCATGTGGGTGACCTGATATGTATTAACCCCTTGATTCCCGAGATTGATATAAAATGAATAAAAAAAAAACGTTAAAATTTTTTTTTTTTTTTATGTCTGTCATAGCTTTCCCTCGTATTTTACAGAGCAGTATTGATTTTTAGTGCAGGGGTTGATAGTACTCGTAGGTTTTTTTGGCTACATTTGCCATTTGCGGGTGTGACAACAATTGCGGGCTTGAGGAATTGTAGCAATTTAATAGCGATTTGCGATTGTAACATTTACTGCCTTGAAAGATCAAAGGCTGAGATGGGTTGGAGTTACGATTTTGGCAACCGCAGTTGTTTTTCAGCCTGCAACCCGCAGATTGTTTGTGGGTAGCTAAAAGAGACCAGTTTAATAGCCGTAACTTTTGTGGGCTCCTTTATGGGCTTCAGCAATTTATAATTTGTGGAATTTAATGAGGCCTATAGTGTTACCAGATGCTTGGTGCATCTATAAGTTATACACAAGACAATGGGTACTTTGTTGTATTTAATAGTTACTTGATAGCTATGTGAAATTTAGGAACCATCCATGTTAGTGAGTGAAATGTACTACTCATCTAGGTTAGTGAGGAGCCAAACAGACCATGTTTTAGGAGCCAGGGAATAGAGTATATAAGAAATACAAGTATAACTGTTAAAAATATAGGAGGCAGCAATAAAACCCTAAGAGCCATATCTCCCTGTGTCCCTGATTTATTAATCCTTGTTCTAGCAATTGCTTTTACTCTTAAAATGTTGGGAGCAGACTTTCAGACAGTAAATGATGATGATTAGCAATCATTATACTTTAGCATGAAGATAAAAGCAAAGGCTTGGTGGGTAAAGGCTGATTGACAGGTACAACTTACAAACTTCAGTTTAAGTTTACTGTAAGAATATGTAATTTCTTTTTAATAAAATTATTAAAGTATTTGTTAATATGTATAAGTTTATATTATACTCTGTTTGCAACTTTTGCTATGTTCCTTTAAAATCTTTTTTTTGTTTTTATTGTGGTGCCATAAATGGCATTACGGCATGAAAACAAACCTGGCTGTCCTTGCATGACCTGTGAAAAAAGACTTTACTAGGATGTAACAGAGAACGTCTTTTCGAGGAAGTCGTAGGAGTCTGCATGACCCAAGAGAATGGGACTGAATAGCCATATAACTTTAAGACTTGCTATGTTTTTTGGAGCCATATATATTGAGGTTGTTCCCATATATTGCAAGAATTTTATTCTGGCATTGCAGGCGCAGGAAGGAAGGCGATCTCTTCCAAACACTTATTCTGAAACACTTAATCAGTATTGTTTTATACACCGCACTAAATTATCCCTGAAGAATTCAGTGGATAATGTTTAGTCATTTAACAGGACTGCCATGCGAGCAAGTAATATTAT
Source organism: Discoglossus pictus (assembly GCA_027410445.1). Classification (NCBI taxonomy): domain Eukaryota; kingdom Metazoa; phylum Chordata; class Amphibia; order Anura; family Alytidae; genus Discoglossus; species Discoglossus pictus. The sequence goes on from CM050169.1 coordinate 141,790,915, forward strand.
ATCAAATATTATCCTGCTGTCTGTTTTATTTTTTCTGTATTTGTGCATCTGTTCACATTGCATGGGGTCTGAAAGAAGCCTTTGATATCTGTGCTGCAGAGACTTGCTGTTGTTCATTTATGGGATTAATTCTACCAAAAATGTATGCACGCTCCAAGTTATTATCCTTGGTCCATAAGTTAGACAGATAATTTTAAGACTCTAATTTAGCTGTATTTAAAAAAAAATGAAAGTAGCATTTCACAAGGACACTTGGTGATATTAAGTAAGCAGCAGAAAATGTCAGTGGAGATGATATCCTTTTAATGGAGAACTAAGCATGGATTCCCTGGTGGTCCAGTGGTTAGGATTCAGTGCTTGCAACCTGGGTTTGGTCCCAACATCCTGAAGCCATGCAGGGTTGGGCCTGGTCATTACTTGGATATCTAGGAATACCAGGAGCTGTATGCTGTGGCCCACTTGAGAAGGAACCCTCTCCAGAATCTCAGCATGGTGTGTTGCGGTCCAGGAGGTCACAAAGAGTTGGACACGATTGAACGACGCAAACACAATAAGGAGCATTATTAGGCCCTCATTCAATTGCAATTTGCCCAATTGAATAGGGACCTAAATAAGCACATAACATATATTTTTTAAAGAAGTTTTTTGTTAGCAAGCATCTATCCAAAAGAAAGGTTTTCACTAACTAAAAACTTCTTTAATAAAAATATGCTATGTGCTTATTTAGGGCCCTATTCAATTGCCCACATCTCAATTGAATGAGGCCCTTAGATTGCAAGTTTATAGGTCATAGCTCCTTACCTTATTCAAAGCATGTTCCCTTTGCTTTGTAGAACGTGTTTTGCGGAAAGGGCTATGACCTTGAAAGCTTGCAATCTAATCCAGCTCCGGAGTTAAAAAGTATCATCTCCACTGAAATTAGTTTCTGTTCTTAGGCAAACACAGTATAACACTTTACCTAAATAAGAATAGAGAAAATAATAAAGAATGTGTTGGATATGTCAAGACACATTAATTGCTCAAAATTGAGACTGTATGTAGTCAACATTTTAAGAGATAGCAATGGTTCTGTAAGTAATATTTGACATACATTTTGGTGACACCAGTAATAAATGCAGTGATGTATTAATGTAGACAAACTAGACCCAGGTCTAGGGCATCACATTTTCCCAGAGCAGCAGGAAGCCTCATTTTGCCTGTGCAGTGCCACAAAATGGTTTGTTTATATCTATAGTGTGTGTGTCTGTGTATAGATAGGGGAAAGTAGCAGTAGTAACTGGATTATAATATTTCAATTGAATAACTCTGTATTCAAGATTAGCTCCTACTTGTAGAAGCTGAGAACCATCTTTTTTTTTTTTTATGTTTGTATCTTCCATACATCATAGTGATACACAGTTAATAAGGTTTAAACAAACATATCTTCTGATGTATTCTCTTCCATAAAATCATTTATTGTTGTAGCACAGTTTAGAAGACATGGCATGCTGCACTGTGGGTCATGACTAACTGTATCTTCTCTTCTTCCTCTTTACTTTCCATGCTTTCTGTAGAGCACAGGAGGCTCATTGCGGGTAAGTGGTCTGTCACCCTGTGTTTCCTCCATCCATTTTACTTGTGATGTATATATTTGATGCTCAGTCTCTATGTGCAAGTTTTTTGGGTTTGTTATGTTGGAAGTTGGGGATAGTTTGAGTACATGGCTCATTTATCTTGTAAGAATCTTAAATTCTGCTGATTCAGCTAAAATGGTACTTGGCTATATCAGGTAAAAAAATCAATTTACTTACAGAAGTCACAATACAGTACATCTTCAATTCAACAGATCCTGATTTAACAGACTTTGGATTTAACAGACAAGTTGTTCAGATATCCGTGCCTTACTTTTTCTATTAAAATGCTATCAGTCATTGAGATTGTAACACATACAGCACCCATTGCATGATCATGTGTGTATTTGTTGTGTTTAATTTATTATATGTGGGTATTAAGAACCACACTTTGTCAGATAAAGGCAACATTGTGCTATGTGTCATATATTATTTGGTTTCATTGCTGTAGATGTGGTTTTAATGGACTTTTGGCAAGCCTTGTAGAGCCTTTTGCTAGGCTGGGTAAACACATCTTATCTCTCTTAGTTTTATGGAAAATAAATAACCACTATCTGTTTTTCATTACAAGATAGTATAGCATAGTCTCTGTCTGGGTTTTCTCTGAAAGGTACTCTTATGGGGCCTGAATTTCACATTGTTGCCTGCAGCAAAGAAGACGTTAAATAGAAAAGCTGTATTCTGTGAAGTGAATAAAACTATCAACAATATATTAGTGTACAATCTTGCATTTAAACCCCACAGAATTTGTACGATCTGTATCCCTTGTAATGTCAGTTAAAAAAACAAACAAACATGCAAACAAACTAAAAAAAGATAGATTGATACAGAATAAGAGGGAATTGATCTTGGCATTAATAGATCTAAATCCCATGTTATTCTATGAAGATGGTTTAAGATTGATTTCTTTCAGGCATCTTTGATAAAAATGTTTTTGTAGGATTGTGAAAGTGAGGCTAAGCGTGCGAGTATTGGGAAGGAATCGCATCAAAAGGAGAATTTCATAGGAGACATTAGTTAGGGAAAACTGAGTGGAGCAGTAAAAGATCCCAGCCAGTGGTGAGCGGAGATGTGGGCAGAGTAAAGGACACCTCAGTTTAAGAAAAAATACACTTGTTTGTCAAGTATGTACAAAAACGAACAATATTAGCAGCTGTGTAAATCATGTAGAAAAAATATTTTAGGGTCAGCCTGTATTTTTGAAGACTGTTTATCAGTATAGGAACCCATTTTGTGTTTGTTACATCACATCCATAGAGTTGAATCATGAGGGTGTGTGGTTTGGCTTTCAGTGAAGAGAACGGAGGCAAATGAGGGAACAGGGAGCCATAACAAAGATAAGTGGATAATACTGAAATGGACACAATGCCCATTCTCTCTCAGGGGCCTATAAGCAGACTCCTTGCATCATTTACTGCAACAATAGCTCTCCAGAAATGTAAACTCCCATCATACCAGCACAACTTCCACATGTGTCATGGATTTCTCCAGGGGTTTGCAGAGGCATCAACATTATAATTTTTTCTCATTAAAAACTAGATGTATGACTTTTTTCCTGTGTAACTATGTTATGAGTCTGACTTAAGATTTTTTTTCTTTGAGTAGTGGCTCTTTAAGGATGAAGCTGGTAAAGTAAGAATTACCAAATTATGTATTTATTTAAAAAAAAAAAAACATTCTTTACAGCTGATCTGTACCAGCATGCGATTTTGCTGCTGATATCTCTTTAAAGAATCATACTGTACTCATCCTTGTCAAAATACAATTTCCACTCCATTACCGTCTCCCCCAGGGACAGAGCTCTGGGAATTTGTCTGGCTAAGCTGGATATCACTAGACTATCTGACTTACAAGGGATGAAACAGTTTAAGAATTTGTTGGAATTTGCCACATGGGATATGAGCTATATTCAAAATTCAGCTACTGGCGTTGTGCAATCTCCATATAACTTAGGGGAATCTTTGATTTATGACTTCCTAACTTTCTAGGAGATTTCTAATATTGATGCTAGTTTGCTAGTTATTTTTTGTTTTGCGTGTTTCATTTTTCTAAAAATGCTGCTGATAGGAATTTGCATGTTTCCCTGAAATAGGTGTAAATTATACAACTAACCTGATTTCATATTCTATAACACTGTGGAATATGTTTTCTCTTTATAAAAAATAAATAAATACAGAATAGCTTTATAATCTGAATGAAAGACTCCCATTAAAAGACACAGACTTTACATAATTTCCCACAAGAATGTTTTGCGAAGAAATTGAGTAATATAAAATGTACTTTTAAGGGATGTAGAATAACTGCAGAGGGGTATGTTTGCTCCTCCCCTCCACATATACATTGTACAAAAGGAGAAGTGATGGTAAAATGAATTAGCAGCATTTTGTTATAGAGAACAGCGACAATGAAAAAAGGGAAAAAAAGTTTATTACTTCCCAAGAATCAATCTATCTATCTATCTATCTATCTATCTATCTATCTATCTATCTATCTATCTATCTATCTATCTATCTATCTATCTATCTATCTATCTATCTATTTTTCTATCTATCTATCTATTTTTCTATCTATCTATCTATCTATCTATCTATCTATCTATCTATCTATCTATCTATCTATCTATCTATCTATCTATCTATCTATCTATCTATCTATCTATCTGTCTATATATCTATCTATATATCTATCTATATATCTAATTAAGAGTATTCATGACCCATGCGCACACCTCTGTGTCTTGATTTAATAGTAAGGTGACCACTTTTATATATACACAAACAAATCCTGTGCTGCCCTCTATTGGCAGAAATGTACTAACAAGCATTGATGGACACCGTGGTTTAAATAAACGACCTAAAATTAAATCAGTTTGTGAAAAATTCTGAAATTTTTTCTGGCTTGAGGCAAATTTTGATTTTAAAGCAGGTCAGGCTTCAGTGGAGGTTATTTGTGGGGAAGATGTGGTAAAATGAATCCACAGCCATAAAAAAACGGCCTTAAATTGACGTAAAAATTCCCTTTTACACAAACTGGTATGATAGGAGTCTACCCTGGCGCTTTTTGTATAATATATAATGCAGTTACTAAATCTAACCTTTGATCATGGCTATAAACAAGGCCCATCATGAGCTGTTATGTGTGTGAGGACTCAGACTTGCATGTTTATTTTATGCATACAGCTAATACATGTATAAACATGCCCCACATGTAAACCTGGCCGGCCCAGCACAGCACTATCTGAGCCTCATTTGTAGTCTGTTTAATTCTGCAGCAGGAGCTGTGACTTTCAGATTTAAGAGTCGGCCCTTTGGGACACATTAAGTAGTTATGAGAATTGCATTTCCAAGTGCATCACTAGCACGCACATTTGCAGTCACGCTACAGAACACAGACAATTTGCTAGAAACAGAAAAAGTAGTTTAAATTCACTAGGGTTACAATATAACCCCATGACGTGTGGTTATACAGGCGGTTCCTCGGATAAGGACGAGATACGTCCCTAAGAACAACAATACTATAATGGTTCATATGTGGTAATAATAATAATAATACAGTGTAATAATAATAATACTCCTATCACTAATATAGATTCTAAAGTGTGCGTAACGCTCCAGAGGGAGCAGTGCCAGAGGGAGACAGAGTCACAATGGAGGGAGGAGGGGGGAAAGAGACAGAGGGGAGGGGGAAAGAGACACAGGGGAGGGAGTAGGGGGAAAGAGACAAAGGGGGAGGGGGAAGAGACACAGGGGAGGGAGATGGGGGAACGAGACACAGGGGAGGGAGGAGGGGGGAAAAACGACACAGGGGAGGGGGGAGGGGAAAAGAGACACAGGGGAGGGGGAGAGAAATGGGGGAAAGATATACAGGGGAGGGGGGAAGAGATACAGGGGAGAGAGTGGGGGAAGAAATACATGGGAGGGGGGAGGTAAAGGGGGAGCAAAGAGACAGAGGGGGTGAAAGGGGGAGGAAGGAGACATAGGGGATGGAGAGGGGGAAAGAGATACAGGGGAAGGGGAGGGGGAATAGTATCCTGTCATTTATGACGGGCAAACAACTAGTACTGTAATAATAAGTTTACAGATACTATTGTGCTCTTTATTTTAATTTAAACAGAACAGAACATAAAAACAGACTCAAACTCATACAAGAAGCCTTGGGAGTCCATTCTTAAGTATGGGTTGTCTGTAAGTCAGATTGTCTGTAACCCGGGGACCACCTGTATAGTGAAAATGTGGTGTCTTGCTATATAACAATTAACTTGATTTGGGACTATATCCCTGTCCCTTTAAAAGCCTTAACCACTGTAGTTGGGGTGAAAATGTCCCATTCTTGTGAAGTATGTATCAAAATAACAATAATAACCAGTATGTAAGGCATGAATATAAGAACTATTTCGGGAAATCTTTTATCTAGATAACTGGGTGTCATGGGAAAACCATTCTTAGGGCCTCATTCTATTATCGGCCGCAGCCGCTGCGGGGCCGCAAGGACCGGCCGCAAGCTATTCGGCTATTCTATTCCCTTACGGCCGTAGGCTCCGGCAGGCTTGCGGCCGGTGCCTTGCTATCTCTTGCGGCCGATCGCGCCGGAGGAAAGCCTTTGATCTAAAACGGCCGCAAGAGATTTGCAATTCAATTGCTCCGGGAAACCTCTCTGCAAGGCTAAAAACGAGCCGCAGTTACTTGCAGGAAAAAGGTCTCGCTAGCACCAATTAAGCACATAAAATAGCTCAAATAAAGCCATCCTGCACTTTGAGAAGACTATAAAGGGATTTTAGGTGTTAGAAAAAATAGCACATAATTATCCTGTACTCAAATCCGTAAAATATTTCATTTTTAATATCCGTAAAATATCCATGTAAAAAGTCCAGAGTGCTTGGAGCACCTCAGACACGCCCACGCCGCAGCCGGCAAATAAACAGTTAATTTGAACTCGGGTTTGGGCAGATGTGCAAGCTTGAGAGTGGGTTCCTTTTATTCCTCATGTCCCCCAATATGATCCCTAGCATTTACAGAGCTGTACAGTGCAGGCTTGAATTTATTTTTGACTTTTTATATTTCACAGATTACGGCCGGTTCCAAGATATGCGGCCGGCCGTAAAAGGAGATCCTTGCGGGGCCGTATAATAGAATCGCGAGTAAACTGAACCCCCGCAAGGAATCGCAGCCTTACGGCCGATTTACGGCCGATAATAGAATGAGGCCCTTAGACCTTAAGTCTGTCTGTAACTCGAGGGATGGACATTCCCACTGGGCCTTAGACAGCCATTGACTACTTTTGTTAAGGCTGTATTTGAAGAGGATGTTTTCTTTTTAACAGATCTTATCTGTGTCCAATCCTCACAAGTTTCTAATCCTTTTACAAACAAACCCAAAATGTCTGTCGTCATTTAAACCAAAACTGAATACAATAAGTTAAAATAAAAAGACTGTAATTATGTGTTAAACATTTTTTCCTTTATCAATTCAAGTTATCAAAACGAGCAAACTATAAGTATGATACTGCAGAGCTTCAGATTGAAGTTTTTACTGCTTCTTCATTTGTTATTCCTGATCAGTTATTATTATTATTGCTTATTTGTAAAGTGCCAACATATTCCGTAGCGCTATAAAGGGGTTTAGGGTCCCTTACCACTTCCCCTACGCAAAAGATTGGCAGCAGCAATGCCGCCGCCAACTGCTAGATGGCGCTGTCGATTTTTGGAATACTGCCGCACATTGCATATAAGACGCGCCGACAGAAGAGGCCTGGAGCTATGAGAGGCGCGCCCGAGGCCTTCGAGGGCAGAGTCCCCGCGCTGAACATATCGATGGCCTAACTGTCAATTAAACGCCATCAAATTGCACCATGTCGGAGGGGGGAATAATTATAGCCCTTCCCTAAAACTTGATGGCGCCGTCTAGCGGGCTTGTGCAGGCGATTTCTTGCTCATACACAGCGGGATAGATCCGGATTCAAGGCAAAAACAATAGCAATATTAACACATTGCAAAAGATGGAGGACCCTGTGTTAGAGTTTAGAATCCAGTGTCCATAGAGCTTTCCCCAAAGCACCTTGCAAGACTGAAAACTCGCAGACTTATAGACTAAACCAGGGGTCCCCAAACTCGGTCCTGGAGCGCCGCACCCAGACCTGGATTTTTGGATATCATTGCTTCTTCAGTCATCCCGATCGACTCACCTGTGCATAGAAAGGAAATCCTCAAATCCAGGCCTGTGTGCGGCCCTCCAGGACCGAGTTTGAAGACCCCTGGTCTAAAGGATCAGTTATTAAATAAAAAAAATGAAAACTGTGTAGTAGTAGGCCTTTTACAAAACTGCCAATACAAATCATAAATGGCTGAGCAAAGAAATCAATGCCAGTTTTCAATAAAAAGGGACCATCCCTCGCATAAGATGAATCTTTAGCTTTGAAGGGCGCCTTTGAAGTTGTGAGAGATTCTGTACGTTACTTTCCTCCCATAACACTTTATCTGGCTTGTTAGTGAGTTAGACAATAGGCTAATGGTTTATTCATAGCCCTCAACTTGTAAGGAATAGATATGGAGCATAATAACGCTTTATATCCAAAGGATACAGAGCCCAGGGACACAAACCTGTTGCTTATGACGCTCGCCTCTTTTGTGGACCCCATTAAATATTAATGTGCGCTTGTGTGGAGTATAATGGATAATGCCCACAGATATTTGAATAATACATTGAGATGGGCTTGGGTGTCATCTGACTGAAAAGCAAAACTAAAATAATATGTAATCGGGCTAAAGGATAAAATGAGAAAAAGAGTCTTCAAAGAGAAATGTTTATAGCAGCAGCTGAATAAGAAAAAATAAATGTGCAAATATTTAAACGTGCGCTTCACTCCTACGCGTTAAATATAAATGAGTTAAGTCACTGCCTCACAGCAAAAGTCAGCTTGTTAGTGTCTCAGATCTACTCTAAGACGAGAAATATCTGCAAATTATCTGTGATTTGGGGCTGTTGTACTCATGCCACAGCCATATTAATATATCCGAAAGCAGGATTTCTTCAATATGGAGCTAAGAGGTAATAAAACGTATAAATTAAAATGAAAATACTCTTTTTGAAAAAATGTTTTTGGTTCATGGCAAAAACATTTGGCAGACATTGTAGGGGAAAATAGAATAAAAAAGCCTATTCATAATCCTATACATTAACTTCATAGGATAATTATTGAAATACTTCCTTTTCCATAAAAGGTAGATAACATATTTGTTTACTTGCAATAATTTTAATTGTGCATCATTCTGATAAAAGCTATCTCCAGCATTACAAAATGCAGCCTCCTGAGCACTTCTTGCCACTATCTTGAAAACTAAGAAAAGAAGGTCCTCTAGTGGTTTGTGCACTAGTTCCCCAGATACGTTCTGTCGTTTATTTAAAAGAGTTTGTTTTTTACATTACAAATGTTATTTCCATATGGAAAATCATATATATAGTTGTCGTACTGCGAGCTTGTGTGTAACGCTCGCAAAGATGCGGTTTTGCGCATGCGCATAGTCGATGCGGAGGCCCGCAATGAGCAGCAAAGCTGCTCATCGCAAGGCTTGCAAAGGGCACAGGAGGGAGAGGGGGGAGACACAGGGGAAGGAGAGGGGGGCAAAGAGACACAGGGGAGGGAGTGGGGGAAAGAGACATGGGTGAGAGATAGGGGAAGAGACACAGAGGAGGGAGAGAGGGGCAAAGAGACACAGGTGAAGGAGAGGGGGGAGAGACATGGGTGAGAGAGGGGGAAGAGTCACAGAGGAGGGAGAGCGGGGCAAAGAAACACAGGGGAGGGAGTGGGGCAAAGAGACATGGGTGAGAGAGGGGGAAGAGACACAGGAGGGAGAGAGGGGCAAAGAGACACAGGGGAGGGAGTGGGGAAAAGAGACATGGGTGAGAGAGGGGGAAGAGACACAGGAGGGAGAGAGGGGCAAAGATACACAGGGGAGGGAGTGGGGGAAAGAGACATGGGTGAGAGAGGGGGAAGAGACATAGAAGAGGGAGAGCGGGGCAAAGAGACACAGGCGAAGGAGAGGGGGGAAAGAGACACAGGAGAAGGAGAGGGGGCAAAGACACACAGGGAAGGCAGAGGGGATAAAGAGACAAAGGGGAGGGAGGGGGCAAGAGACACAGGAGAGGGGAGAAAGATACACAGGCGAGGGAGAGAGGGCAAAGAGACACAGGGGAGGGAGTGGGGGGAAAAAGACACGGGTGATAGATGGGGAAGAGGCACAGGGGAGGAAAAGCGGGGCAAAGAGACACAGGAGAGGGAGAGGGGGAAAGACACAGGAGAGGGGGCAAAGATACACAGGGAGGGAGTGGGGATAAAGAGACAAAGGGAGAGAGTGGTTAGAGACACAAGGGAGGGAGAGGGGGGAAATAGACACGGCCGATGGAGAGGGAGGAAAGAGACACAGGGGAGGGGGGAGAGACACAGGGGAGGGAGTGAGGGAAGAGACACGGGGGGGGGGAGTAAAGTCAAATATTATCGGGCAAGTGGCTACTAAATTATATTAATTGAAAAAAATAACACAGAAACAAGACAGGGAGATAAAAACAACATCGGCTTTTATCTTACCAGTAAATAAGGATTCATTGAGACTCTGTTAATTGTTTTTTCTGATCTAATGTACCTGAAAATCATTGCTAACAAAAGCACAATATATTGCAGTTCGGGCATCCATAAGACTCACTTGACTTTCTGTAATATATGAAGACAGAGGAGGAAAACTAAACAACAAGGGTTATCAGTAATAAAATGCAATGATCTCTCGGTAACAAAGGTAGGAATCTTGTTTTGTGGGTGGGTCAGAAAGACTTACAGCTCACAATGCTAAATGTCAATGTTATTTTACTGTAGCTGTGTCACTTTAATGAATTTCATATTAAAAGGACCCCTGTAGATTACTAAAAATGTCACATTCATAAAATATGCTGATTCATGCATTGGGGTGCGTTACAAAGAGGCTGTTTCAGGGGTGTTTAAAGCAGGGGTGTCCAAGTTCAGTCCCGGTGGGCTGCACACAGGCCTGGATTTGAGGTTTTTCCTTTCTGTGCACAGGTGAGTCTATCAGCATGACTGAGGAAGCAATAATCTCACATGGGTACAAGACGGATATGCTGAATTTCAGGCCTGTGTGTGGCCCACCAGGACAGAACTTGGATACCTTTGCTTTAAAGGGACATGGAAGGTTTCTGGATTTCACATATAATATATACCTATGTATCTATTTACTTTATTTTATTAAGAATGGCTCAAAATATATGTTTTCTGCCTACAATCTTACAACTGGTTCCTAATTGGTTTCTCCTCTCTGCACCTCATGAAGACCGTGTACTTCTAAGTGTGGGCAATCAGTGGCAACATTCTGCTACATGCTACTTGAGAAAGGTCACTGACTAGCTAATTTGAAACACTGTACATCACAATGTATTCATGAGCTGCATGAGCTACAGAGGACGGACCCAAACAGTTATGATTTTAGAAGTACATAAAAGTAAGATACACAGGTGCATTATATCCTAGTGAAATCCAGAAACCTTCCATCTCCTGTTAAAAGTTTGGGTCCTTTCCTGTTATGGTGTGCTGTGACCAACTGCTAGATGGCTTAGGTAAACAGTTAGGGTGAGGGTTAGGGTGAGTTTAAGGGTTAGGCTACCATTCTAATGTCGGCAGTGCCATCTAGCGGTTGCTTGCCGCACAGCAGCGGCGGCATACCTGTGCTATAACTATAACAGGAAAGATCCACCGTCTGTCATCTACACCAACTTTTTAATGCGATTGTGTTAATACCATTGGGAATCACTGTGTATACTGACTATATGAATACATATGCACTATTTTATTGATAACTAACGACTTGCCCATCAAAAGATGACTGCAATAAGATTGTAAGGGCGGTAAATTTTGTTGGTGTTCCAAGATGCTCCTTTGGCGCTCATTGCGAGGTTGTTGGTTGTTTGTGTGCTATTATTTTTTTTTTTTTTGCTAATGCTAATGAAATAATGAATAAAATAATCCATCAATATACTTTACCTATTTTGAAGTAATATATGCAGGAAGCATTGTGCAGAAGAGCTGTCTGTTTTGATGTTGCTGCAGCATACAATGACAATGTGTGTTTTGAGTGCTGTGGAGCTGCTGTGTAAGTGTCAGTAATGTGTGTAGTGTAATAGTGTGCGTGCGCGAGCCATATCCGTTGGGGTAGCTGTGTACTTCTGCATTGTGTAAGTTAGTGTTGTAAAATGGCGCCTAATGTGTGGTACGCGTCTGTGGCTGATTTGGCATCCTTGTTCTTGGACCGCGTCCCTCTTTTTCGGAAAAGTCGTTGGTGTTTGGTGGTGTTTTGCGTCTTTAGAGTCCTGTAGCCTCGTTTTTGTTTTTTTCGGGGGGCATTTTTTCTCTCGCTTAGGGCATTTTCGCGTGTATTTTGAGTGAAATTGACGTGTAACTTCAGTTTTCGAGGTCCTGGGTGCCCCCCCCCCTTGCTTGTAGGTAAGCTTTTTATGTGTTTGTTGTGTGTATTTATTGTGTTTTTAATGTTTTAATGTGCGCAGGTTTCGCAGTCGTATTTTTGCGAGGTTGTAATGTTTTTTTTTCTAAGTTCCGCGTCTCGTATTTGTTTCTCGAAAGTCCGTAAATTTTGCGAGGTCTCCATGCCAGCAACTGCGCTCCATGCCAGCAACGCAGGCTTGCTACGCGAGCCCGCAGCATTAGCAACAACCCGCCTGCTCACAACTATATATGTGATGTGATAGAGATTAAATGAAATACATGTTTCCCATATCAGATCATGCATGCATACTAACAAACGACCACTAGATGTCAATAGCGTACCATAAAAGATTAAGTGCAGCGGTGTTCTGCAAAGCATTAGTCAAAGGTGAATTTCTGCTGCTTCCCGGTGATCACAAAAGGAATTCATAGGCATGCTGTGCAGAGTATGGAATAGCTATCCCGCTACATACTGCAGAAAATACTCAATTATTCCAAGCAGTGAGCTCCTCATCAGAAGCACCATTGGATCCCAAGTAAAAATGTAGTTTTACAATCATTGCTTAAATGACTGCTCTGAGTCATGTAAGGATTCTCTACATATTAATGTTGTTATTAATCAGACTACAGGTAATGTATTCAGTGGGTCTCCGCAGGTGGTTGTCAGACATTTCCATATTGTATCTGTGCTGCAGCTTTTTGCCCCTGACTCCTCAGAGCATATGTGCCTGTTTGATACTGAAAGGGTTACAAGTGCCACTTTGTCAAGACACCTGCTTCCCGCAGGAATCATTTATTTCACCTTCCAGTTCCTTCCAAGCAATAGTTTGTGTTTGACGCAGGAATTAATGACAATGATGTTGTAGCAATATTGAAGAATATTTGGTTGCAAATGCCTCAAGCTACATGTAATTGGATGTCATATATAACTACTGCAGGAGGGGGCAAAGCTGCATATAGATACGAAACAGTCATTTTTAGGAGCAAATAGTTAGGATCCATGATGTTCATTTTGTTATTAAATCCTTTGAAGTATGCATTTATTAGCCCATGGTGGTGTACCTTTAATCTAACATGCAGCCATCCTACTGAGTCTGTGTTCTTTGTTATTAAAGGCACACTGGGGTCCCATCTTTACAATATGCTGTTGGGTAGAGCTAGAACTGATAATGTACGATATGTATTTAGAAAGTTAAAATAATAACTAATAAATATAGGTTACTAACTATTAGATACAGATCCAGGTCTATTTCCTGCTTGAAGAGCATATAAGCAAAGCCAGTTACCTTTCCTGTTATCTTCCCTCCACTTAGTTTTCCTGTTATCGGCTCGTCACTTTGTGGCTAGGGTAGGGTTAGAGCAGAGTTTGGGCCAGGGTAGAGTTAGGCCTAGGGTAGGTTTAGAGAAGGGTTAGGGCTAGGATAGGGTTAAGGTAGAGTTTGTGCTAGGTTAGGGATGGGGCAGGATTAGGGCATAGAGCAGGGTTAGGGGTAGGTTAGGATAAGAGCTAGGATAGGGTTAGGGCTAGGATAGAGTTAGGGCTAGGGTAGGGTTTGGGGTAGGGTAGTGGTATGGTACAGTTAGGGCTAAGGTAGGGTTAGGGTAGAGTTAGTACTAGGTTACGGCTGGGGCAGCGTTAGGGCTAGGGCTAGGTTAGGGGTAAGGTAGGGTTAGATCTAGGGTAGGGTTAGGGCTAGGATAGAGTTAGGGCTAGGGTAGGGTTTGGGGTAGGGTAGTGGTATGGTACAGTTAGGGCTAAGGTAGGGTTAGGGTAGAGTTAGTGCTAGGTTACGGCTGGGGCAGCATTAGGGCTAGGGCTAGGTTAGGGGTAAGGTAGGGTTAGATCTAGGGTAGGGTTAGGGCTAGAATAGAGTTAGGGCTAGGGTAGGGTTTGGGGTAGGGTAGTGGTATGGTACAGTTAGGGCTAAGGTAGGGTTAGGGTAGAGTTAGTGCTAGGTTACGGCTGGGGCAGCGTTAGGGCTAGGGCTGGGTTAGGGGTAAGGTAGGGTTAGAGCTAGGGTAGGGTTAGGGCTAGGATAGTGTTATGGTACAGTTAGGAATAAGGAAGGGTTAGGGTAGCGTTAGTGCTAGGTTAGGACTGGGGCAGCGTTAGGGCTAGGGTAGGGTTAGGGCTAGAATAGAGTTAGGGCTAGAATATGGTTCAGGCTATGGTAGGGTAGTGGGTGGCAAATAACAGGAAAGATCCAAAGTAAAATATCTATGTTAGAAAAAGGCAAATAGTAAGTTAATGTTGCAATATAAAGATATTGGGGTCCATTTTCTCCACCTGCTTGACAAGAAAGATAAGCTCACAGACAGGGGGTATTTACAACACTGGAGATTGCATATATGTTAATAAATGAAAGTTTTCATTCAAACTATTTTGCTTATTAATGGGTTGAATTAACAGGTCAGGTTATGGAAGGAGTAAAACAGTATGTCTTCAGTTTCACTTTAGTTTGTTTCTAAACTAAACTATACCTCACTCATTTTCCATGCAATAAAATAAAGTTTAAATGCCATCTTGCTTATTTCTTTAGGACACTATGCCCTGTTCCCCTACACAAGTGATAGATTGGGGTTAGATATAGTAATAATAATAATAATAATAATAATACAACCTTAATAATTCTGCAGATAATAAGTTGTTAAACGATCATTGTACACGGTCATAGTTTGTGTTAATAGAAAAATCTGCAAATATAAATACAAACTATGACGTTTTTCCCTGCCATATTTCAGCTGTAAATCTCCCAGCTGGGAACCCAAAATTAGTAAAAGAGAAAATGTTATTGTAGTTAAAACTTGCTGAAATAACTACATGGGGCCAGCATTAATAATGAGGGATTAGGGCAGCTAAACGGGCATTATAAGTGGTACTTGCAGCTAAAGCTTGATGAATGGAAGTTTTAATCACATATATAGGATCAAGTTCTAAATACATTCTAAACTTATGTAAAATGGTTGTTTCTTGATCATTTAGCCATCACCTTAAAGGTGTACAGCAAACGTCCAGTTATGGTAGTCATGAAATACACATATTGGTAAATATAATTGCAGTTGGTTGCTATTAGATAACCAAGTTTGCTAATCAGGTAAGAATACATTACCTTAAAAGGCCCCCAGAACTAACTTTATCTAAAGCGATTAATTAACTCTTACAGTATTGGGTAATGAGCAGAAACATCATGTCCAGTTGGTTACATTTGGGTAATCACGGATACTTTTGTCATTGTCTTATTTATACAAACTGAGTATGTTCTTCCTGCTTATCATTCCCCAACTATAATAATACATATATTTTGTATTATACATGTAGAAGAGTGTGCTTTGTACCAGGGCGGGACACTCATATGAGCTTGGGAGTAAGTGGCTCCGACATTTTTGCTTCTGGCTCATAACTTGCTTTATCTATCTATCTATCTATCTATCTATCTATCTATCTATCTATCTGTCTGTCTGTCTGTCTGTCTGTCTGTCTGTCTGTCTGTCTGTCTGTATCTATACCTCTCGATCTATATCTATCTATCTATCTATCTATCTACCTGTCTATATGTTTGTATTGCATGGTAATTTTATCATGGGGCACACAAATCGGAATAGTCCTAGGGTAGCATTAATCTTCCAGGGCCGGATCTACCCTTTTGGAGCCCCTGGGCAGTGAAGTGGAGGAACCCCTGCGAGTGAATCTGGCCATGCCCCTACCCCAGTGCAACTATACAGTCAAAGCATCTTACCCTTCATTGGAACCACTATTTGGAAAATAAAGACTATCCGACCCGTTCAAATACATTTTAGATGTGTGAAAAATGTGATTGTTGTTGAAGTTTAATAACAGACTTTATGTATATAATCATTTCTAGCCTCAAACCATCTTTAAATGCAATTTTATCAAACTACTCCAATTTGTGTGAAGGTTTTTTCTTCTAGTTCAGTGCACTGTAATGGTCCCAACCCTGTGTTTGTGCTATCATCCACTTCCAATAAATGCTCTTACAAATAGGGCTAAATCAACAGTCTGTCACATCTTCTTCACCCATCAATGCTCAACAGGGTATAAACATTTCAGTTTGTGTAGCTGAATAATAATCACAATGACCATAGCATAGCTCTGTAGTTTGATACTATGTAAAAGACCCTCCTTCATAAAAAGTACTTATGGGCCACTTTTTATAGGGCCACTGAAAGGATATCGTTAAGAAATATTCTTATGAAGAACTACACTTGGAAATAGGCAACCTCTTTATAGAATGTGAAAAAATACAGTTTTTTTATTTATTGGCCTTTTCTATGCAATTCTGCTGCTGTTGAATCTACCATTTTGTTTACTGCTAATCAATTTCCCGAGGTGGGAGGAGACTTTGAATATAGGACAAGCTTATATTTGCTAAGACTGCTAGTGCTAGCAACAGCACTGAAGGGAATCTACGGTAATTAGTTTACAAGGACACATTGTCCTGACAAAGAATCAGATCAGAAAAAATAGAAACGCACAATAAAATAATAATTGCATATAGAAGTTAATAAAATATAAATGCTGTGTTTATTTTATGGTTTAATTTTTTTTTTCATTACCAAGTTTAAATATTAAACACAGAAACATAGTTGTCCTGTTATGTTCATTTTTAAAGGCATATTTAAGTTTCCTGGATTACAAATTCATCGGATAGAGGAGAATCAGTAGTGTGTAAAAACATTTTTCCCAAATCCCAAAATAAATATTAACAAACTTACCCTGGTCTTTGCAAATTTCTTTAGTTTTTGGCTCCTTGATTTTGAGAAGGCATGCCCCTTGAAAACCTAGCATAAAATTCATCATTTGTTTTGGCCAATCACCGGCAGCTATAACATTGTTTCAAATGACTGAGAAGTCAGATTGTGCAGCAAAGCCTTTTTGGGATCTGTAGTCTTTTTTCCTCTGCAAGGGGGAGCCCAGACATAGCTATGTGGATCTCTGCATTGTTCTGCTGTTGGTTTGAAGGTTAGTATAGTGTTACAAAAAAGGTTCCCAAATGCAGTGTTTCTATTGGTAGGTACCAGGTGCCTATGTGAGAAGCTCTGGGGGTGTGGAAACCATAAAAAAAAATCTGTATGTGTATAGAATGACTCCACGTAATATGTGTTTCTGCTATAAGCAGATTAGAAGAAGGTAAAAACAGGGAAACTTAGATATACCTTTAATTTATTAATTTAGGCTGGCTCATAATTACTTTATAGAAAGTTGACCTTTGTGGTGATCTGACAGTCTACATGTATTTTTGGCTTTTTTATTGACCAGGGTGGATAGAGAAGTTCCAAAGCGGGATCCCCAAGTTATTTTGCACTAGGTACCTCCATTCACTAGCTCCGCCACTAGTAGTCATGTTACAAATAAAGGGTAATATTAATAATATATTAAGAGCCTGTAAGAAAGTCCTTAGAAGAACTTAGATTGTGGTGTTCTTTAACCCCTTTATTGCCACACATTGAAATCCTATACTGTAGCCGGATGATTCCAGACATCTGTTTACTGTCTTGTAGTTTAATGTCCCTATTTTTCCGTGAATATTCCTCTCCCTGGTCTGCACTCAGCGGGGGTGAAGATCGGTGCTCTGCCAAGTGTTAAATGAAAAGAATTAGAATCTGAAGTGGGATCCCCCGTCTCCCTCCCGTTCTGGTGCCATTATTGTCAGCTAAAATGGTAACACGTAAACCTTTTGTTTGCGGGGGGATACAAAGGCGTCACACTGTGCGCTCTCAGATATATATCAATTAGCCACCGTCTTGCGTGGATTGTGTGTACAAGTAGCAAGAAAATAAATATGTATTAAAAAAAAAAAAAAAAAGCCCAGTAAACATTGCTTCACAGCTAGGCCCTGGCATGTGTGTGTATACGGGTTTTGTTGCAGTATGAAAACATTTGCAAGCAAACACCAATTACTTCTCATCTTGTTAATTGGCATCTTCTCTCCTCCTTCCAGCCTGCCATCGGTGCTCTCGCAGTGGCACTGCTCCTGAGTGGGATATTTATAGATATAAACGCCCCCCCTTTACTTTCTAGTTTCTGCTGCTGCTCCCGGGGTCTCTGATTTTTACATGATTTTTTTAATCTTCCACTGTTTGAAATCTCAGGTCCTGCCCCTCTGAATAAGCCTCAGCTCTCAGCAAAGAACCAGGACCATGCCCGAACAGACACATTGGTAATACTATGTTCGTATTAATTTAGCCAATTATTCTGCAAGGGGCCAATTATATATTTCCTTTCAGAGAATAGGCAATTAAAGGAACGCTCCTATTAAAAAGCAACATTCAATATTATTAGGTCCCTACAACAGTGAATTATTCATTATCTGTAGATGTTTATATGAAATTACATGGAACCAAATCCTATTAGTTTTCTATTAAAATAATTATAATGATTGTACTTTTTTGCAGGCACCATTTTGAGAAGTAATATTTATTACTGTGCACCGTAATGTACAAGTCATGAGAAACAGCTTCTAAAATTGATTTAATCCAGTATTTCTCATTCATGTTTTAAAGGCAAGCACTAGTGCTAATGTACTATAAATGCCCCTTCTGGATGGAGCTATGAGCAATACCATGTAGGGTCACCCAAGATGGGCAGGTCATAGAAGAGAAGTCACACAAATCACGGTCCATTGGCGAAGGAACTGGCAACCCACTCCAGTATCTTTGGCAAGATAATCTTATCGATCAGCACAACCAGAGACATAACTGTGTCTGGTATGCACGGGTCCCAAAGGGCCACAGGGAGCTGGACATGACTGAACAACAACAACAAAACCTTATGGATAAGCACAATCAGACACAAGACATGTCTGGCGTGTTGCCTTCTATAGGGTCACGGACACAACTGAACGGCTAAATAACTAAAAAGTGACATTGACGCTACGTATTTTAAAGGTATAAAATAGCTAAAAGCTGTTTAAATGTAGTTAAAATTAACATTGAACTATGCATATTGACTTACAGGGACAATACCTAGAGCAAAACAGTTTATTTAACATTGAGACGAATAAATAATTCCTTAGTGGCACTTATTTCAATAGTATTAATAGTCTACAACCCCCCTTCCTGTTTTAGAGATATAAATCCCACATCTTTGTCTAGCATAAATATAAAATAATTGAGTGTAAACATTTCAACAGCTTTTTTAATGAAGCTTCAGCACAGTAAATATAAACTAATCTATCGGCAAACTGCACATCCTGACCATTTCCAAACACCAAACTCCACATCCTGACCAGTTCCAAACACCACATCCTTACCAGTTCCAAACACCACATCCTGACCAGTTCCAAACACCAAACACCACATCCTTACCAGTTCCAAACACCAAACTGCACATCCTGACCAGTTCCAAACACCAAACTCCACATCCTGACCAGTTCCAAACTCCACATCCTTACCAGTTCCAAACACCACATCCTGACCAGTTCCAAACACCAAACACCACATCCTTACCAGTTCCAAACACCAAACTGCACATCCTTACCAGTTCCAAACACCAAACACCACATCCTGACCAGTTCCAAACACCAAACACCACATCCTTACCAGTTCCAAACACCAAACACCACATCCTGACCAGTTCCAAACACCAAACACCACATCCTGACCAGTTCCAAACACCACATCCTGACCAGTTCCAAACACCAAACACCACATCCTGACCAGTTCCAAACACCACATCCTGACCAGTTCCAAACACCAAACACCACATCCTGACCAGTTCCAAACACCAAACACCACATCCTGACCAGTTCCAAACACCAAACACCACATCCTGACCAGTTCCAAACACCAAACTCCACATCCTGGCCAGTTCCAAACACCACATCCTGACCAGTTCCAAACACCAAACACCACATCCTGACCAGTTCCAAACACCACATCCTGACCAGTTCCAAACACCAAACTCCACATCCTGACCAGTTCCAAACACCAAACTGCACATCCTGACCAGTTCCATATGGTGTCGGAGAGCACTGATTGGGCTTTATTGAGGAATAACTTCATCTATAAGGATTGGCTTTCACATCATAAATAGGCCAGTGGAAGGTCCTGGCAATACTGCAAAGCTGCATTTCCACAGTATTTCATTCATATTATTTTACCACAGTAGCACTCGCTTTTCATTTGAATTTTTAAAAAAAATAATATTAAATAATAATAAAACCTACTTTTTTTTACGTGTGCTAGACAAATCCCTGATTTCCACGAGAGTAGCCAACATGCATAGCAGTGGCTGCCCCAATACAGGTATATGCACATCTAAATTAAAGAAATATCTAAGTTTCCCTTATTTTACCTTTTCTTATCTAATACATGCTGCCTATATCATGAACACACATTACATAGATTAATTCTATACACACACAGATTTATTTTATTAAAAAATAAAATTTGTTTTCCCAGAGCAGCTTACATAGCACACTGCATTTGGGCACAGTTTTTAACCCTATACTAACCTTCAAGCCAATAGTAGCACAGTGCAGAACTCCACAGTGCAATGTCTGATCTGCTTCCTTGTGACGACACATCCCATGCATGCTGCACACATTTCCATCATAGTTTGAAACAATGTATTAGTTGCCTGTGATTGGCCACAGTGAATTGTGAATTTAATGCTAATTTTAGCAGATATTTCCAGGGGGGCGAACTCTCAAAAATCAACTGTTTGCAAACTCAAGAGATGTAGCAAACCTAAGTATAATAATGTTTATTTTGGTATTTTGTCAGACAACACATGTTTTCTTACACTACTGATTCTCCTATCGGATGCATTAATAATGCATGAAACTTAAATATGCCTGTAATTGAAGACTGTATTTATTTTTGTTTACTCTTATTCAGTGCAGATTGAAAAGAGTATAGTGTAAACGTGGGACTGCAGCGGCCCTGTGACCCACACTTTTTTTTACCCATTTGATGCATATACCCAGTGGTGTTTCCATTGCGGGAACTAAAGCGTTTAAAGTTCCAAGACGCTGTATCCAGATGCCCTGTGCTCAAGTCAAAGAGGGGTATTTCTATCCTTATAAGAGACTGGGCAGAGATGCGCCTGGCTCTTCTGATGACTTAATGCATTCGTCCTCTGTGATTCCCCCCTCAATTTTCCTCCTATCAGCGTCTCTAATGTGTTTATTTCCAGGCACTCTGGCAGCGCGACAGCTGCCTCCAGCGCCGCACTCTCGCAGCCTGCTTTATTCCTTTCTTGGGTAATTATTATTAATTTAGGTTTTTACAACGCTGAGAGATTTGAAGCCTCTGAAAAAAAAGCACATCCCACCTCTGGAGCGAGCTAGAAATGTACAAAGATATGGATTTGAACGTTAAGTGCCATCTGGAGCTGTGGGAGGAGGGGGAGATATTAGGGGCTGATCAAACCCACCATTCCAATAACTACACAGTTAGTCTACAGGGGCACAGCAGGGATGTTTGTGAATTTTATGGGAAAGTTTATGTCATTCTCTCACATTTAATAGTTCTTTAAACAGAATTTATTAATAACAATAAATATATGAACTCATTAATTTATGTAATCATTTCTGGGGGAGGTTGTATGAATAAAATGTCCAAATTTATATTGAATTCTAACTTTCTGCCCAATGCTCTACGATGGCATCATTTTGTATTTTGGCTATCACTATAATGCTAAATGAATGTATTTTAGGAAAAACCTCACGTGTTTATGAAGCGTCCATATCTTGACCGACTTGAGTACTCCTTGATAGCTTTCAGTCTGAGGGCAGCTTTTACATATTGAACAGTGGAGGGGTGGGTGGAGGAAGAGAGAGGGAAGGATGGATTATTTAAAATTATTGGAACATTTGGAAGCTGCCTCCTTCTGTGCATATGCTCCGAACTATGCAGCTTTTACCAACCAATATAAGCTCTACCCTGAAAAAATGTAAATGCCCCTCTCAAACCTTCACCAAAGTATGACAGTGGTACCTTGGTTCTCGTCTACCCCAGAACTCAATGCTTTTTCGGTATTTGTTGACTCCTTATGAGAACTTGGTACTCTTTGTGTTTGGCAATCGTCATGCATTCTGGGACCAATTAACAACGAGTACCAAGGTACCACTATATAGCTTTATGATATTTTCTCTCCCTAATTAGTGTGACTCAGATACTTCAGCAATGTGTATTTTCTAGTATACAATGGCCCTTTTATAGGCTGCAAATGAATATCAAGGAACAATGCTTTAGCACTGTAGCAAGGGTATTGCTCCAATATTGTAGGTCAAGGTGTGATAAATCTTGGGAACCAGGGTGCCAGGGCTCCTAAAATGTTACTGCTGGTTTCTAACTTTTTAGTTATTCTATAAATATATTCCATAATCCAGATACTAAAAAAATGTCTTGCTGGCTCCTAACTAATCGGGCTGGTTCCTAAATTTCAGATACATTTGTCAGTCCCTGTCATTGGATCATATGCAGAACCACACAGTGACTTTGAAATGCACCGCGACATGTCTCTGCTGCAATGTTGCAAAACCTGAAGTGAGCAGGCATATCATATCACACTTTTCACAAGTTTCGAAACTGACAGTAAATATGTTTGTAAGTATCAAAATCAGCTTCTGTTAAGTTAAAAAGAAAAAATCCATTAAATCGTTTGCATCCTAAGCCCTACAGAAATCATGCTGACTGTTACCTTGTAAGTGTGACTTTGGCTGTGTAAAGTAGTAAACGTGTGGGTTGCAGGGATCTTTTTTTAATCCCTCTTCCTGTTATATTTTACATTTTCCTTATGGGAATACAGACCCAGCTGCCATCACATTCACAGCATCTCACACCTATGCTGAAGCCTCACACACATCAGTCTCAACCACGGGAGTGCGATATAGCATATTCTATGGAAAAACTGGGTGTAAAAGCACATCTGGCAACCTGAGACGTACTTGAAAATTAAATGTGAAATCCTTTTCCACCAGGACCCCAGACCTCTGCCTTGCACTCTCTGCCAGTCCAAGGCTTGTTCCTGAGTCCGTCAATGTAATGGTATATGATTCTGTTCTGCGGACTTATCTGGAGTGGTAGTATTTCTAAATTATCTATTACAATTCCAGGCTTAATAAAAATACAGTTTTGCTTATTTATTGCATTATGTTTTATGCAGCACATGCTTTTGTAGCTTTTGTGCTTTAGTAGTATTTTTCAAAGTGACACAGCAAAGGTCTCATTAGTAAAGAACAAAAAACTATACATATAATATAGATACATTGATTGCTATTGGTTGTTGTTATCTACAAAGGACATCCCTTTTTCTAACTCTCTTTATCTAGGACCATAAAATAATACTCATAGTTGCTATTCTTTATCAGATGCTTTCGTTGATTTATATATACCCACAAAATCTACTGCACAAGTATCAGTCCTATACTAATGAGATGCATTAAGGCAGTGCTGTCAGTAAGTAGGCTTGTGCATAATTCATCCATCTTATGCTATGATTAAAGCTGTGTAATACAGTGAGCATATGCCTAGGCCATGTATATAGTGTTTTTTTTTTACTAATAAAATGAGAGTTCATTGTAGTCTCATTTGCATGTCCCTGCCCAGTTTCCCAGAGTGTAGTACAATTACTGTATTTCTAGTAAATCCTAAGCAGGAAATAAACATTTTAACTTATTTTTAGACATTCAAATGGAATAACAAATGTGATATTCATTTTCTGTACTATATATGTGTATATTTATATATTTATTTATCTATATCTTAATTTTCAAAGCATGATTCCTGTTTGTATTCTGATATAACAGTGCATGTTACCGGGAATCCCTTTGGTGATTTTATATATATATATATATATATATATATATATATATCTGCAGAAACATTTCTCATGTGCAAAACTATTTCCCATCACGATAAAGTTCTTATTTTGCCTTGGCATATAATCTGCGGACCTGTAAATGAAATAAAATTCCTTCAATTTAAAACAGATGGAAAACACAGATTTCTATAATAAAACAATCGCTTACGGAGGGATTCTTGGATCTGAATAACCGTTCCCAGACTGTGGTGTAAATATTGTGGAACAAGTTTTTAAAGACAATTTATGCCAGCATTTTATGTACTTATAGTGTGTTTGCAATACATTAAATAAGGCTCCTCACATCCAGTGTATAGAAGCAGCTGGGAGCGCACGCTCCGTATCACAGCTCTACTGTGGGAGGGGGCTTGCAATGTCATTTGGGCACTTACAGGGGGCTCAGCTGCTTCACAGCACTGATTCAATTCACACATGAAAGGGCACGAACTTGTCCAAGACCCCCAGCAAGATGTATCCCTAGCGATCCAGGCAAAAGCTATTAGTCACAATTAACCCCTTTGATGCTAAAAGAACACACAGCAGCTTGCTGTCAGTATTAGTTAATTGTGTGACACTTGTTACATAGAAGCACTTACATGTCATTTTTATAAGATTTCAGGCCGTTATTTTGATTTATTTTATTTAAAACTGAAAACAACCCTAGGTGTAAATGGACTTACCCCAAAATCAAGCTTTTGTTTTATTTTAGTTATTTTTAAAGAGCATGAAAAACTAGCCTTCCATTGTAATAGCCATTTGATTCTAAAGTAAAACGTTCCTTAGATAAACAGCATTGTTTCCTCCGTGTTGTTGTTGTCTGACTATCGGTTACCATATGGACATCATCACCAAGGCACACCTGTCTGTTTTTCTGGTTGTGCTTATCCATATGATGTTCTTGGCAAAGATACTGGAGGGGGTTGCCAGTTCTTTCTTGAGTGGACTGCAATTTGTCTGACCTCTCTGCTATGACCTGTCCATCTTGGGTGATTCTACGTGGTGTAGCACAAATCTTAATTGAGGTATACAAGCCCCTTCACCACAACCAGGTAGCGATCCAGAAGGGGGTTTCCTCTATATTTTATTAAAATGAGTGAATATTGAATACTAATTAGATGCTTTGATGTGATAATTAGGATTATAGTCTGAATGTTTGTCTATGTGGTGGCAAAACAGTACTCTCTAAGGTTATCATGCACTTTGTTCCCCTCCACCAACCTTATTAAGCACTCCAGCCCGCAAATTAGCATATAGAGTTGCATAATAGATGCTAAATATCCCAGTAATGATTTACTGTATAGAATATATGTCTAGTGCAATGTATTAACAGTTTTTTTAAATGGACAAGTGTCCCTTTAATGAGCAGTAAAAGCTTTATTCGTTTGTAAAGTATGTAACAACATTAGCAGCTGTGTAGCCAAGAGCATAAAAAACATTTTTTATAGAAAATCTTAATTTTTTAAGAAGAATTTTTATATAAAGCTCTATATTGTCTGATTTCAGCATTTACTGATAGTTTGGAGCCAACAGGTTTATTTTTATCTTATCTTTCAATGATACCTTTTTTATTGGACAAATATTGTACTTAGCAATACACCAAGTTATTATTATTATTATTATTATTATTACTAGCTACTTGCCCGTCAAAAATGATAGTATTAAAATGTAAAGGCTGTCAAGACGCTGTTTGCCACACAATGTGAGAGGCTTTGGCGCTCAATGCGAGCATCTCACCCGTCTACTTTACTGGCCTCGCAATGAGCGGCTTCGCCATTCATTCCAGGCCTTGGCAACCCGCAACCTTCGGCGCTCATTGCGAGCCTCTTCCCTGTCTCTGACCCCTGTGCCTGTTTCCCCCTCTTTCCCTGCCCTGTGTGTTTTGTTTTTCCTTATCCCACCTCGTATCTCTTTTCTTCCGTCTCTCAGCCCTGTGTCTCTTTCCCCCCTCTCCCTCCCCTGTGTTTTTCTCCTCTGTCTCTGTGCTGCACTTTTGCGTGACTCGCGATGAGTGCCGTTGCTTGCGTTGTTCGGCTAATTGTTACTGGCTTCGTAATCGTATTTACTGTCTTGCGCTAAGTGTTACTGGCTTCGGGGTCGTTTTTACTTCCTTCAGCCTCATTTTCATTTGTTTACGTCTTTTTGGCCGCCTTTTTTTCTCTCTCGCTTAGCCGATTTTCGATTGCCGAAACACACCAAATATGCCTCAAATTAACTTGAAACCCCATTCACAGGCTCCTTGGCTCTCCCCCTGTGCTGTGCGTGACTGTAATTTTTAATTTATTGGCTTTTTTTGGGGCAGTCTTTTGAGTTACAGGTTTGAACAAATTTTGTCCTTTAAATTAGTAAACTGCGTGCCTTGCGACCAGCGGCAAAGTGCTACGGTTTTCGTCAGTGATCGCAAAGTGCTCTGTTTTTTGGCGTTGATCGTGGCCATCGACATGAGCGCCTTCTGTGCTCATGTCTAGGCTGTTTTAAAGTCCTGTGGGCCTCGTGATGAGCGCCGTCTGTGCCTATACCTCTTAAAATTTAGTTGAAAAATATTATTTAAATGGTTATGTAGGTTTTTTTAACTGTTTATAGAATCTTTTAAAAGGTCAGACACTACGTATGATAAAGTGGGTAGAATGGTGATAGAAAACCCTCCAGTGTATATACAGGAGAAAACTATCTCTCTAGCTTCATTTCACAATTGCCAGAACCAGCCGCACAATGATGAACTCCATATAACCACAAACCTGCAAAATGTAGGTGGGCTTCTGGCCCTGTACCCCAATCCAGGGCTGTGCCCTGATGGCTGCCTGAGATCAGGGCTTATACAGCTAAATGGAATCCCTGTTAAATGGACTAGAGGCAAAAGGTGGTGCATGTGGATCCTCATTTGCATATCACTACCCAGAATCCTTAGCAGCCATAGGAATCCTGGTAAATGAGAAAACTATCTCTGCAGCATAATATCAGAATTGCCAGAACTAGCCTCACAATGTTGAACTCCATATTACCACACATCTGCAATCTCTGGGTGGATTTCTGGTCCTGTACAATTAAAGGGCCCATACAATTAAATGGATTCTCTGTTAAATGGGCTAGAAGCAAAAGATGGTGCATGTGGAGCCTCGTTTGCATATCACTACCCAGAATCCTTGGGCAGGTGATTTTAGCAAACTTATCTCCAAAGCCTAATTTCACAATTGCCACAACCAGCCTCACAATGACAAACTCCATATTACCACAAATCTGCAACCTCTAGGTGGGTTTTTGGCCCTGTATCCCAATCCAAGACCTGGGAGCAGGGCTTATACAGCTAAATGGATTCCCTGCTAAATGGGCTAGAAGCAAAAGGTGGCACATATGGAGCCTCATTTGGATATCACTACCCAGAATCCTTAGCAGCCATGGGAATACTGTTAAATGAGAAATTATGTGAAAAAAAACAGATATCCTGTCTTGTTGAGGTGTGTGTGTGTACTCAGAATATTTTCTCTTTCTTTAAAAAGGTCAGATTTGAGCCTTGGTCATTTCAAATGCTGAGTAAGATCAACATTCTGTTGATTCAGGATTGAAAACTATATTAAAAAAGACATTAAAAGTGTATTGTGCCATTTTACTGTAAATATTACTTCTGTGAGTGACATCTCTAAATGATACTCGTATGTTAGATTCTGTGTCTTGCAGAACATGGCTGAGCCACTAAGGGGCACTCCTGATGTTTTAAACTACTTTTAGAAATAGTATAGGTATGTGAATGTATTTTTTCCCCTCAGAAATTCACCTTTGTGAGGCTTTCAAGTCTTTTTATCACTAAAGTTGCTTTTGTTTCCTTGTAAATGTTTTCATTTCATGCTTTGAAAGATAGGCCCTGTGTTCCCAGTACAGACATCTCCATAGCTACAGAACACGCAAATCCCCTCCTCTAACAGGCCCGTCTTAATGGCTTTGAGAGAAAAGACATCACGGAGGGAGCACTTTTAAATGTGGCCCACTGAAGAAACCATTTCTTTTTCCTGTGTATAATAAGATGCACTCATGACCAGACAGTCTGCTTGCATATTGTCTGTATACTAAGACAACAGCCAAATAATGATATTTATTTACAGAAATGTATATTTTGAATCTGTTTAAATATGCAGAAATGTAATATTTATACACACACATCTATATATATATTTGATAAGAACGTTTATACAAAGCAGTTAAAATATTACTTTTGTATTTTTTTTTATTTTTAAATGGTGTTTAAAGCACAGTGGAAAGTATTTTTTTTATTTGTTGCACTTGAATATGCTATTTGTTATTGTTGTGATGTGTGTCCTTTTTTAAATTGAAGGTTTTAGAGCATAATAAACTGGTTAGGATATGTGATTGCACTGTGGCGGTTGTATCCACAATACCAGTGAGCAGTAATATAGCTGGTGTCATACCTGCCAGAGTGATGTTCATACTACAGTATGATCTGTGCACAGAGAGGTACTTCCTGTCAGTTTCAAGTACATTTAAATAGAATAAGTACATAGGATGAATGAATAAAATAAATAAGAAAAATTGTGCTCCAGGTCCCTTTATATAACTGTCACTCACAGTGTTGCTTGAAAATACAATCAATAATTTTATTGTTTCATATAAGATTACCATTAACTCCATCCTGCTTTGTTAACTGGAGGGTTGTTGTTGTTTAGTCATTCAGTCATGCCCAACTCTCCGTGAACCTATGGACTGCAACTCGCCAGGCACATCTTATGTCTGCTTGTGGTTATCCATAAGGTTTTCATGGCAAAGATACCGGAGTGGGTTGCCAGTTTGTTCTCCATTGGACAGCAATTTGTCTGCTATGAACTGCCCATCTTGGGTGTCCCTACATGCTATAGCTCACAGCTTCATTGAGGTACACAAGCACCTTCACCACACAAGTTAGCGATCCAGAAGGGGTAACTGGAGGGCTACTTCTATGCTAAAATAGAAAAATCGGAGTGTAGTTGACTTGGACAAATGTTGACCAAATATTAGACCTCTAGTTGCTGGTTGATCTTGAAGGAACAGGCAGCATAACATGGTCAACCTGTACAGAAATTAAAATGCCACTCCATTCGTACTGGTTGTGGAGGGAAGGTAGGAGAAAGAAGGTGGAGGGTGTATGTGGGGTTGCTACATGTGTGTCTATAAGGAATGGTTAGCACCTTGTTGGTGGGGCAGTAGATGACATCTGAAAAATTATATCCCATATCACTAAAGTCTGGGCATCCCTGGCTTATCAGACAGTGAGATGTAATATATATAACTCTCATGAACTACTTTAAACTTTTAAATTATATATGAAACATTTGAAGTGACAAAGAGTCACATCTTTAATTTGACTTATGATTTTACCTGCATTTCACCCATATGGTAATATCACTAATATAGTGATGTATACACATTTTAACCTATTTTGGATCGCTACCTTGTTGTGGTAAAGGTGCTTGTGTACCTGTGAGCTGAACCATGTAGGGTCATCCAAGATGGGCAGGTCATATCAGAGTGGTCAGGCAAATTGTGGAAAAGAACCGGCAACCCATTCCAGTATCTTTGCCAAGAAAACCGTATGGACCAGCACAACCAGAGATATAATGATTGTGCCTGGCTTACTGCAGTCAATAGGGTCACAGAGAGTCTGATACGACTGAACAACTAAACAACAACACACATTCTAAGGTCCTGTGTTTTATTTCCCACATGGGTCAGGGTCTGTCCTTCCTGCGTGGCAGTAGAGGGTCTGGTTTGGTGCCCAGTTCTCACCCAGGTATGAGTCGGGTTAGATGTTGACATGGTGGCTGCCCACGCTCTACGTGCC
This sequence comes from Discoglossus pictus, assembly GCA_027410445.1. Classification (NCBI taxonomy): domain Eukaryota; kingdom Metazoa; phylum Chordata; class Amphibia; order Anura; family Alytidae; genus Discoglossus; species Discoglossus pictus. The sequence goes on from CM050169.1 coordinate 141,820,673, forward strand.
CTGTGTTTCGATAAAGAGCTTCACTTATCAACACTCGTCTCTCGCAGGCACCAAAATTTCACTCACACCTCTTTTCCCTTATCTATCAGTTCTGGCACAAGTTATTACTGTCTGACAGCTGATCAGCAGCTCCTATGTGACTTGAGTCTGTGAGATAGGTTCCTGTCTTGAAAGCAACTGTTAAAATAAAATCACCTTAACCCCTTCAGTTCCTGATGTATTGTGCTGGATCAGGCTTTTTGATCACATGTTGGCTTCTCTCTCCCTCAGCCATTGACCTCAATCCAATGGGATCTCCACGTGGAATAGTTTATTGTGTGTGTCTTGCAAACACTAAACAAAGCATGCAACCTTCAGCTCCAGTAATAGGAACATCTGGGACAGGGGGAGGGGAGGTGCGTCTTCATTGTATCAGTGTATTATAATGATTGACATACCTTTCAGATATAATTGCATATACACTGCAGCAGTGCCAAATGCAATTTTCACTACTTACAGTTATATCCATTTGCGGATGTGTATGTAAACACCAAGCTTAGAACAGTTTGCATAGTATCAATATGGAAACATATACATATAAATATATCTGTGCATGTGTTGGCATTACATATGTACATACATATACTGGGAATCCTGACAACATCTGGCTCCTAATATTTCACAAGATATGTAATGTATCACTGAATGAACTTCCCTTTCTGCCTTCAAGAAACATGTATGGCCACCATAAAATTGACCTAATTAAAAAGTATTATATATATGTGTCCATCTGTCATAATTATACATATGATTTTTGCCTTTCTTTAAAAAGTCCCATTCTACATACTGTGAAAATCCCCTCTTTCGCAAGGAATATGGAAGTTTAATATACTCCTTCCCTATGATTTTGAGACTAAAATGAGGAATCATTAATATTGCTACCTGTACCCCGTGATTTCTCTCCATAGCAGCAGCAAAGAATAGGAAGTGAAAATCTGGGTTTGAGCTGCGGGAGTCCTTTTAAAGCAAGCAGATTGGAATTAACCCTAACAGTCCCAGGGAGTCAGATCGCTTGGCACAATTCACCATACACAAGCTCTCTCTCCTAATGAAGGGGTGTGAGATAGATTGCAGGACTGATGTACACAGTAGGGGAGTAATGAGCTCCCTGGTGCTATTGGATCCCCTTCCTGTTCAACCCCCAACAAACACAATTAGCTGTTTTGTGCAATACACAGGATCAGTTTTCTTTGGTTTTGTGTGTATATATATATATATATATATATATATATATATATATATATATATATATATATATTATATGTGTGTGTGTGTGTTTGCGAATATACAGGGCCCTTATACAGGAGTATAAAGAGGGCACTGTTGTATGATTGTTGAATGGAACAACTGAATGGGTAACAAATTAGAGTGATTTAATTATATTCTTTAGAACATAAATGTAATTCTCAGGTAATATAAGTAATGAGCTAAAATATGTATTAATAGTTGACACTTAACATGAAAGTGGGGCAAAAGAGACATTTGTTGACCATTTTTATTTCTGACCCCTAAATATTTTCAAGACGTATAATATATCTCTAGGCATGGACCCCCTCAAATGTTCCTAAAAGATTTTGCTGGGCTCCTAGAAAATCAGCTTAGCTCCTCAGTATTAGCTATTTTTGTCTGTGTGTGTGTTTTTATATTTTATAATATTGAGAATAGCATCCTAGCGATAATATTTTGTGTACCCCATAGCTGTATTGTTTAATGTGTGCTACCTACAGATGGATACCTTGGAGCTACACAAATCTCTTAGCACATGATTTGTTCTATTCACGTCATCCCTTTGTTTGCAATTAGTTCTCAAGGCTTGAGGTCTGCAAAGCTGAGGGTTATACAGCCTGTACAGGAAAAAGCCTATTACAATTATAGCCTGTACATAAAAATATGTTCATGAGTTGGGATAAATTGGATTTTGTTGAGTGTATGTATGTAAAGACATCAAGAAAACAGGTACGCCGAGCCACTTTAGAGATTAGTTCAAAGCACTTCAAAGATGGTGCTGAGTGTAATATTAATGGCAGCAAGTCTATAAAGTACTGAATGTGTCATTTACAAGTGGATTTGTGCATATATAGATTTATTACCATTATATATATATATATATATATATATTTATTTATATATTTATATATAATAATCTTCCATCTCATTTGCGTTCTTTTGTATATATTACATATGGCAAATACCTGGGATGGGGGAACAAAATAGGTATATTCCGAAAAAGCTGCTAATGAACCTAGCTAGCATGAAGACTACTTGGAAAAATCATCAGCAGGACAGTGTAGGGGTTTTATTAATACTTTTTGATATTTGTTATTTCTACAGTAATATTGCTATGCATTGTGAGTGCATTCTAAAGCAAGGAAGTTCTAATGTAAAATTCTTTAATTCCATATTGTGCTTTTAAGTCTAGCAGATACGATTTGGCTAGATAGGTAGAACCCTGTGTGGTTCTTAATGCAAACTATGTGGCTCAGGTGAGCTGGGGGTTGTAGTTGCTGTGCGTGTGCCATTCCTCATGCTTGCTAGATTTGCATGGTATATGCTGTTGTGATGTATCTGTGGCTGGAGAGGGTTGATGAGGCAATGGCCCCCCGCCCCTGTCACATAGCTGCTCAGCCCCCTCCCCTCCTTTTGCTTTTGTGTGCACATGCAAGGACCCTGAGGAGGCTGTGAAGAGAATTCCCCAAAGCATTTATTCTTTGTCTTGAACTGCCTGTCAGACTCACTCTCTCTCTCTGTGAATCTGATCCTTCTTCTTCCACATCTTCCTTTCGGATAGAGAGCTCCTACAAGAGAATGCCCAGAGACCTCTAGGACCCCCCAAACTGCTCACTGGTGGAGGGGACTTGTCAGCCTGCAGAAAGCCAGCTGCCTCTGTGGATCTGTGCACTTTGAGAGCAGGCTGAGAAGCTTGAAGCAGACGCACTGCTCCTTGCGTGTCTGCGAGGGGTGAGCAAAGTCCTGGTCCTGCACAGGAGGTGAATTTGAGATATACAGTGAGGACGCAGCAGTAGTGGAGTGCAAGACTGGAATTGTCCTGATGCTGAGTATTCAGGAGAAGCACTGCAGGTGAGATGTATTTACCTTCACAGAAACTTGCCTGCAAGCGCACAGCAGAATGCTGCTCCTGAGCTCTCATTTGGCTGTGAGCACTGGTCCTCTGTCATAGGAGCCCCTGATGAGTCTCTAGTTATCTGCCAGCCCTCCCCCACTTCTCATTGCCCCTCGTCCCTTTCTCCATTTATTTTCATTGCCTGCCTTGCTGATGAATGGGTGAGAGCTGTTTGCAAAGGACCCGGCATTTGATGAGCCCCAGGAGGCTAAAACTCCCCTTATAGTCACCCCCCTCCAGAAGACTGAATTGAGTGACTGTTGTTAAGCCGCCTGGGAAGACCACTAAAGAACGCAGTGACGAAACATTGTGCTGGTGCTAAAGGGGTGATACTGAGACGGGGGGTGTGCAGCTCTGCTTCTGTATAGAGCGAGGAGGGGCAGTGAGGAAACTACAAGTGAATTTCTTTGGGAAAACGGATGCCACTTGTGTGCCGCTGAGAAAATTGAGTTTTGGGACTCAGCTAGAAAGAGGAAGCAGAAGTAATGCTAAGGAACTTTCACACTATAATAAGAATGGGACTTTTGTTCTCCTAATGTGTCCATTGCTGCTGGAGTATACCAAGTTGAAGCCTTCCAGCTCCCATGCTGTGATATTTCAGCAGAAACACAGAAATCTTCCTACGTCCATCTCGGGATGAGGTAGCAATGAAATTGCTGAAATCTCCCTTTTATTCCACGAGTCTGCTATCAATGGATTTCTATATTCAGTTCAGCAGGAGGTTGTATTCATACCTGCCATACAAAATGTTTACAAGAGGACTCTGCTAAGCATCTTACAGTTTGGGGGAATTTGTGCACCTGTGGTTTTCTTATTGTATATTTGTGTTGACTCAGAAGACTAAGCTTTGGCTTGTTATGGATCCTCAATACTAATCTTCCATTTGGGATGGGCTGTTTGAACTTTACAAAGGCCAATGTGATTGGAAAGCATTTGACAGAAGAAATAATATTGCTGTTCAACACAGGTAGCCTTGGTCACATCGATCAGATGAAGTCTGTCATGGTTTCATGATTAGTTGAAGAATTACAGCAGACTACAACATGCAGAAGATTTGAATAACTACTTGGCATTTTTATAGAAGACGGCTGGTTTGTTGGGATGGGGTACAAGGCTGGATAGGTTTGTGGAGACCATAGACAGACCCCACAGAGCTTTTGCCATGACTGGCTGTCACTACCCTGCGCCAGCTACTGAGCGGGACCGGATCTACCAGCACAAAGTCTCCCTGGTTGTGCGCTATTTCATGATTCCATGTAACATTTGTCTGATTCTACTTGCCACCTCCACGCTCGGATTTGCAGTTCTTCTCTTCCTCAACAATTGTAGGTGTGGCCAGTGCCAGGGTCCCTAACACCCTTCCCCTTAGTCGTCAATAATAGTTTTTTTAAAGTGTATGTGGTAGTGAGTGCGGACAGTGCCCATGGGGCAGCGCAATCCCTGTTCATTCATAACCTGCTCGCCAATGGAAACATGCTGTGCGTGTCTGTGCTCTGTGTGTGTGTTTGCAGCTCATTAAAAGCTCTGCTTTTCTCTTGACAGCTTTTCAGCTGTGCATGGGAGGTGCTTCTCCTCTCGGTTTACTGACCTAGTTTTTCTGGTCCAGTGTGGCACGAGATCTCCAAGGCGCTCAATTAATCGAATGCTCATTTGCAGTCTCAGTATTGAGGGGTGGAAATTTGTGAGAGCTGATGTTGAGTATAGATAGATCTGTGTCCCCCTCTGTAACAGGGACATTGAGAGGTCCATGGTCCAAAGTTGTGGTGACTGTTTAGTCATTTTGCGTATTGCACAGTTGTGGTACACAGGCTTTGGAATTAAGACGTTTAATTTACTGTAGAGACTGGGCAAAGAAGAATATTCTCATAACATAGGGAGTTGTAGATATTAGAAACTACAGTAATCCATTATAGCCACACTATCACTGTGTTCTTGTTGAATTATCTATCCTATTATGAACAAAAATGCACTAGAATACCATTGAAGTTTGGGAAAAATATCTCTTTTGTTAATTTTATCAGACTTTGGGGGTTCCATCTCAAGATCTCAAGAGCTCTGGAGCCTGATGAGGAGGAAGGTGTTGCATTCCTACTTAATTCTTTTGTCAAGTTTCACAACTTTGTGGCATAGAACTGAACAGACGTCATATCTATATCCAAGGTCCTTTCCAGGTTGAATCATTTTTAGGAAAAAAGCAAACGCTCACCCCATTGATTAAAAAAAGAAACAGTGTGTTTATATTATTTAACCGTCTAAAGATATTTTGCCCATTCTCAAGGCAAGAACGGGCCTACTATAAATGTGACACTTTAGTGGTCATTTAATAGGTGTGTTTTGTAGAGGACGGTTATTTGCAACTCCTCTGTACGACAGTATGTTTAGTTCAGCAGTATGAGGTATTTTTAGCAAACGCAGAAGCCGCAGCTCACCTTATAGCAAGGTTGAGAAACACATCAAACATAGGGGCTGGCCAGACTAGAGAGGAGGAACACACACTTTTTTGAGGAGCCTGGGACTGCCTTGCTTCTGTGTTTGGCAAGCCCTCCTTCGTATCATTTACACTTTGCATGTGCTGTCTGCAATCTTATACCCGTGTAACTTCTGTGATTCTGACATTTGTAAGGTTTAGATTAAATATTATTGCATTAAATGTTCAGGCTAATGGAACACAGCACACCTGCTACCTCTTTTATTAAAGGAATCTGACACCTTAAAACACTTTGCCTCTGTGTAAGGTAAATGTGTTCATAAATCTCTCAACACATTTATGTTCTGGTGGGCTACTGTTTAGTCAGAAACCAAATTCAGTATTAAAGGAGGTGGTCTGGTGTGCAGTGTGCGGGGAACATATACATAAGGGAGGGTCTTAGACCCAGTTGCATCAGCTCGGCTCATCTGAAGACCTCCAGGTACCTTTTGCACCTGTTTACCGATTAATCAATCATATGGGCAAAGCTAGACGGTTCATACTTCTGAATAATGGTGCAAAGTCTGGTAACATTGACTATATTTTAAAACAAGTATTTTTGTAATTTTCATTGGCAGACAGCTATGACTCATACATCAAAATACTGCTCATTGGCTGACAAGACCAAGCCCCGGATCAGTTAAATAATCTGTTTTGAGAATACACAGAATGGTACATAGTCTTTTTCAGATTCAAGAAATTACAAAAATGCTTTCAATATTCTTTTAAAGGAACCTGGAAAGATTTTTTTTCTTTTTTCAATCTGAAAGAGGGTATTTGTAAATGTCATGTTGCCTTTTTTTCCCAAGTTATGCTCTTAGTGCACAATAAACTGGATCAAACATTCAACCACTTTGGGGTGTTTGCCCCAGTCAGCCAATGAGCAGTAATATAGATGTACAAGTTATACAGATACCACTTGTGTGCTGCTGAGAAAATTTAGTTTTGGGACTCAGCTAGAAGGAGGAAGCAGAAGTAATGCTAAGGAACTTTCATACTATAATAAGAATGGGACTTTTGTTCTCCTAATGTGTCCATTGCTGTTGGAGTATAACAAGTTGAAGTCGTCCAGCTCCCATGCTAAGATATTTCAGCAGAATAATAATAATAAAGGCTCTATTAAGCTACTTGAATGTTCCTATTTTCTTAAAATTCTCCTCTGATCAGTTCTAGGGGGACGCCATTTTGACCACCCTTATTGCCATTCCTTAGAGATAGTGACTGTGTGAGGTAGTAGGGCAGCAAGTAGTGAATCTTCATACTAAATCTTGTAACGCAGTCGCTACTTATTTGTCCACATGGTTATATGGTACTCACTCCTATTCTAGAAGCTGTACTATATGAACTAATTGGTTGGCTTCAGGCCATGCAATGTCTACCTGAAGATACAATATGGAGATTCACAGCTTGTTGCCCATCCATCCCATGCATATAATGCTTATATTTAGTTCTATAGCTCTACAGTATGTTCTGTTCATTTCCTGACGGTTTCAAGAAAACAGATAACATTTTTGTTCATGCACAACAACGTATGTAAGATTTAAAACATTTATCACCAAAAATGGCCCTGTAACATTTTATATCCATAAGATAGATGCATTAATCACCTCTCTGCTTCTATATGTTATCTAACCATAATAACTTCCTGGGGTGGGTCCTGAGTTGGCACATGCACATAGTGATTTTGGAAATTGTCTCAGAGGCTGTAATCTCTCTCTTCAATAACTTATATTTCCTCCATCCAAAGGAAGCTTATAAATAAACTTCACTCAATTGTTCACCAGTTGTTCCTTGTTTGCCATGGGTAGAGGATGATTTGCATCCAAATCTGTGTCGGCTTCAAAATGAAGTCAAGTAGTTTTGAATTGACAGCCTCTAAGTACAGGTAGAACTTGCTATTTTTTTCTCTAAACTGTTTCAATGAACATGCATTGTCTCAGTGCCAAATGTTCAGTTGACGTACAAGCAAACTCACCTGCTAGTGCCTGTTTTTAAAATTCATCTTAAGCGTCTCCGGTCCAGACTGTTTATCATAACAAGCACAATTATAGATAGCAAAGCGTCTGTCTTCCTCATAGTTTTAAAAAGGAGCCAATTGTCTATTTTATTTTTTACATAAATTTTTTCTTTCTCATCTCATTATTTATCAGTTTATGCTGCATTTCAAGGAATGTACAGCTTGCGTTGGAGAGGTCTGATCCCTTGTGAGTAGACATCTCCTTGCTATGGAAATTAAATCTGGATTTACAAGTTGAGTCAGAGGTCCCTGCCCACCTACCTAAGATGGTACACAGTGTTTGAAGAGCCCCTGCATATATATGCGAAAGCATGTCTCATACCTACGTACGCTACAATTAAAATATTGCTCACCATATGGCAAGATACACAGGAAAATATGTTATTTTTTAGGTGGCTTCTGTGAAAACGGTGAATAAGACTGCTTTTTAAAAAAAATGTTTTTGCTTATTTTGTGCGTATAAAATCTAGACCAGGGCTTGAGAAATCCTGGCATCCAGGGAGTCATGACACCTATATTTTTAGCTGTTGTTACATGCATTTCTATGTATAAGGCCTACCTAGGCTCCTAAAGGTTTCCCCGGTGGTCCAGTGGTTAGGACCTGGGCTCGATTCCAGTCAGGGAACCACACCACCCTGAAGCCGAGCAGGGTTGGGCCTGGTCAGTAATTGGAGGGGAGACCATCTAGGAATACCAGGAGCTGTATGCTGTGGCCCACTGGTGAAGGAACTGGAAATCCACTCCAGTATCTCTGCCATGAATACCAAGTGGATCAGAATGACCATGGACATAAAAAGCGCCCTGATTTATCAACCCAGGTGTTTTTTTAAGCTTATTTTGGTAAAGGGTCCACAATAATAGATCTAAAATTATGTAAAATCCAAATAGTATACCTCCTACCTAAATTAAAGCGAGCAGGCCTTCCCTTTAAGTGAGACTGGTAAGACAGAAGTATACGTTTTATCTTCTATAATAAAAGCTATTTATCTGATTGTATAAAGTTATAAACTTAAACTTTTTTTTTTTTTATTCTCTTCTTTTCGGTTCAAGTGGGATGCCATTTTGATTTCCCTTATTACCATTCCTTAGATATTGACAGTATATGGTAGTAGGGCAGCAAGTTGTAAATCTTCATAAATATTTCTTGTAACGCACACAGTATGGCCAGTCTCTAATTATTTGTCCACTTGGTTATGTGGTACTTATTCCTACTCTAGAAGCTGTACCAATGAACTAATAGGAGGCTACCGGCAATGCAGTGACTACCTGCAGTTACACTGCCTTATGAAATTGTGATTTGGCCAATTGAAAATGGCTCCATATAAGCACATAGCATCTTTTTTTACAGAAGTTTTTAGTTAGTGAAGACCTTGCTTTTGGATAGTAGTTCATGAACTAAAAACTTCTGTAAAAAAAAATATTCTCTGTGCTTGGATAGAGCCCTTTTCAATTGGCCGAATCACAATTTAATAAGGCTGACAATATGGAGATTCACCGCTTGCTGCCCACCCATTCCATGCATATAATGCTTCTATTTAGTTCTACTAAACTATATAGCACTGAGGAATGGTAATTTACCATAGGGGTAACTGTAATCTTATTTGCCTACAAGGTCTCCCACATGTGCCAAACAGGGTTATACAATTAGCTTTCAAGCTTAACCGTAATTGCTAGTGATGATTAATAAATGAGCGGCGTGTTTATTTAACTTTCTATAACATGTTGCCCACTTTCACTTTCCTGTTGTGAATATGGGATTACTGTGACTTTTAACTTACAACTCACTGTTTTTGTGATTATCCATGCATAAAGCACTTTTAATTCCCTCAGTGTATTGGCCTCTACCACTTTTGCCTAAATGCTATCCATACATATCAACCACTTATTTCTATTAATAAGTACGTCACATAAGTCTTGAGCCATCCAGGTTCTCCTGACATGAGATAAAATAATATTAATTACCTATAGTAGTTTCCCTAATCTGGCTTCTGAGAAATGTATGCATAAATAAAGTATCTGTCATTACAGCCTATATCTGTGTATGAAATATTGTAAGAAATATAGCCCGGTTAATGTAAGTTTAGGTTATTTAATATCTCTACTCTCCAGATAAGAAAGCAAGACACTGAAATATTCTAGCTCCCTAGGGGGCATTGATGCGAAATTAATGAAGGTTTAAAGCAAATGAAAAGGATATCTAAAAAATCTCCCAGCTCTTGAATTACAAATATATTTTTCTTTATAAGAGATGAATATCTAAACCAAATTAATTTTTGTTTATTACCTTCAGAAATCAGTTGTCAATAATGCAAGGATGACTGTGCATTGGCGTTATGCCTAGATAAGCCCCCTGACTCTCTTGATTGAAGATTTTTTTCTCCTATCTCTTTATAACCAATAACATTCACAGGCTGATGTGCATATAAATACCCAGGATATGCAAATGTTCTCTTTTCTCGCCTTACATGAGATATATCTGTGTAGAGCTGATTAAAGCAGCGGTCCATCTTAATGTTTCTGTTTAAAGGACCACTGCATTATATATATGTGTGTATGTCTTTATTTGTGTCTATATATATATATATATATATATATATATATATATATATATATATATATATATATATATATATATATAATATATATATATATATATATATATATGTGTGTGTGTGTGTGTGTTTTATGTATATATATATATATATATATATAAAAACATATTTATTTATACACCTTATAGGTACCAGTCCCACACTGATGAGATCTGATAAGATTAAAACAGTGACTGTCTGTGGGTAGGTGTCCTAACTCATGCAAATCAATCCTATGCTGTGCATGAAATCTCTTTTGTAATGACAGGCATCCATGATCATTTTGTGAAGGTGAAAGATTGGGGTGTTTACATTTGTGAAGGAGCAGGGCTTGCATTTATTGTTTCAAGCTGCCTGCCTTTGAGCATGTGCAATGGATAGAGATAGTTGTAAAATGTAATAGCGCCACTGAATATAACAAATCCTCCTCACTTCTCCGTCTTCCTACCTCCCTCACCCCTCCCTCCATTATTACAAAATCACCATCCTAAGGTTTCTGCTATCAGGGTAAGATGTAATAGACAGTAGTGAAAAATTCTATTTTTTATGTTTTTTTTACGTTCACAGCTAGTATTTGTTTTTTAGGTAGGTTTTAATGGATTTTTTTTTTTTTGTAACTTTGCATACTCTATCATATTTTATTGAGCAAAGAGATAGTTGACCACCTTGGTCTTGTGCTACAGAACAGGCTGTTGGGTTACTTTTTATTGAAGTGGAATATAACTGTAGAATATACAGCTCTGATATGTTCCAATCAGCAGTATTGTTAGAGCGGTATGGAATTGTATTGCTCTTAATTTTGTATTCTTCACACAAGGGTGCTTTGTGACATTATTTTGTTCATTGTGCCACCCCTCATTTTGTCTCCTCTGTGGGTGACCAGGCAGCCTCCAACTGTTTACCTCTGTAGCCTAAAATAGACGCTGTATTTGTACAGAACTAAATAATCACTCTCTGTACTTTAATGCAGCACCTGCTATGGGGCTACTTTGGGAAAAGTGTGTAGCATAGCGAACTATATTCTTATCTTTCCAACGCGAATACCCGCAGGGTTCAGTGTACATGCTGTGTATATTTATTCTGTGGGCACTACACTGGCATTACTCCCAAAAAACAATCAACTACCAATTGGAGACTTTCTGCCAAGGCTTATTGGTAATCTAAGTAATTAGCACAGTAGCACTGCCGCATTTACATGTTTATGCTGAAGCGGAGTAAGGACAAGTGAAATGCTAGTAGCATCCATGATTCAATTAAAATAATCTGAGATTCTCTTTATCTTTTGCAGATAAACCAGGCAGTCAGTTTTCGAGCCCACAACCAACTCTACAGGATGGTGAGTACCCAATGGGATGTAGTAGTAAAACATGGAGCACAGGCTACACAATAAACTTTGATATGAAGGATGTAAGACACATGATGTGCTAGTACATTGACTTAAGTTCTATAATAGTCTTGTCAAACTGTTGTCCTCGAGGACCATGTTTAGGATATTCCTGCGTGAGCGGTGGGAAGTAAATTAAAAGAAATGAGCCACAGGTGAAAACACCAGTAGTTGAACAAGACATACTGGCTCTTGGGGACTATAGCTGGTCAATATTGTTCTATACCAGGGGTAGTCAACCTTTTAATACCTCCCGCCCAGTTTTAATGGTAAACTTTCCTTACCACCCACCAGTGCCGCAGTAATTCAATTTACCCTGTATCATTTCTGGTTACATAACTCATATGACCCTAGTTATGTATCGCCCTGTACTTGCTAGATAGAGATCCAGTCCTGACTGCTGTCCCTAGGCTCTCTCACCAGCTCTCCAACCAGTCAAGCCTGGTGCTGTGAGACTCCGACGTGTAACGTCAGTCATCAGTGACACCACCTAGCGATTACCCCACCGCCCACCTTGAAAGCTTGAATCACCCAATAGTGGGTGGTAGGGACCAGGTTGACTATACAATAACAGACAGTTAATGTGAAACTGTTGTGTTTCTCATTCTTGAGATATACACCATTTTTTCCAGAGTGGCACTTTATGCAAAATAGTATCACAGTGAACTTATTCAGTATAGTGTAAGGGTCATATATACAATGAATGGTATAACAGTGGTAGGTGATTTTTGGCCATCATAGAAATTAATTGGCAAGTTGTGCACTTAATTAATATTCTCTCCTACAATTAGCAAAAGAAGAGAATGTATTTCAAGGGTTATTTTATTAAGAAATGTAATTGTTCAGCTTTTTAAAATTTCCAGAATGAAAAGTGAGGGTTAAGAAGGTATTTCATTGCAGAGTTTCTCAACTCCAGTCCTCAAGGACTAATAACAGGAAAGAGTTTAGGGATATGCCTGGTTGAGCACAAATGCATTAATTTCAATGATAGAGGATTATCCCTAAACTCTGGCCTCTTAGTGATCCTTGAAGATGGGTGGTAAAAATCAGTATAACTGGAAATGGGAGTTAAATATTGATTGTAAGCAATATGGATGTGTATGTTGATTCATAGATAGCAATGTGATACATCTATAGCATAGCAAACTCTTGTAATATATGAGAATTGTGTTGACTCAGGGGCTGGTGATTTCCTAGTAGAAGCACCATATTTAATATTCTCTTTTTGACTCACTACATTTGATAATTGACTATTTTTTTAGAAAGAACAAAAAATATTACTTAATATACTGTCTGTATGCACAATAATAATATAATGGGGAGCATCACTGCTTTGGTCTAAAATCTGATCTGGGAGAGGGCCGTAGTTGCAGAGAAGGGTCAGGTTAGTTCTGTACTTCCTAAAAACATTTTGCACAGTATCAAGTCTAGATGTTCTTGTAAATATAGGGCTTTCTGTATCTGAAACCCCCCCAGAAAATAATGGAAAAGTTCTCACAATATTGCAGCCAGTGCTACTAGTAATAACTAGACAGCTATCCTATTGATTATGTGCGCTTTACAAAAAATGGTTGTGCACCTTAATTTTGTCAGGTCATTAAAACCACTTTCTACAGACTGACAAATTGATCAATATGGTGTGCATATGGGTTTTAAGAATATTTTGCCTTCACCTTAATCCTCATCAGTAGGCCTCATCAACCAAGCATTGGTTCACATTATAGCAATGATTGCTTTGTGTATAATTAGAGTAAACACTTAACTCTTAATATTTATGGCTTAATCAGGGTTGTGTGCATGGATGGCCTGGCAAACATAAGAGAAGTAATATTGGCGTATTTTGCCAATTATCTCTTATTTTAAATGTTGCATTCCCAGTGAGTATGCCTAAATCCCTTATCTGTGGAGTAATGAGAGGTTGTATACAGTTTCTAGACGTTCCCCAATGGCCGTCTCCTGCTAAGTTTGGCTGGGACGCTCCCTTGATAGATATTTGGATGATGAGGAAGCTGTGTGATGATTATATCGGCCATCACTTTCAAATCTTGCTCACACTGTTAGCCGAAATGCATTGTACAGGCCATTATCAACTAAAATAAAATACTGCCAAGAAGCACATCATCAGGGCCATTACCAATGAAAAAATCCTATTGCTCTTTTATAGGACTGAGCACCATGAAATTGCTCAATCACATCAATATAGGTTAAATCTGAAAAATCTCTCTCTGTTCAAACCGAACAATCGTAGCTGTAATGTACTTGCGGAAGATGCTGCAAAGTTCTTCCCCGCGCTTCAATCATCCGCCCGGAATAATTAGACAATTTCATCAATTAGCGCCAGCTTCTCTCAGCTGCTAAATGAGTTTGGAAATTCACTGCAATCTCGATTATTAGTGTTGTGAGTATGATGCCATTCCTCATCCACTATTATTAAAATGTGTTTTTTTTCTTTCAAATGAGGATGTTTAATATTTTGATCTGTTTGCTGACAGAAACAGGATTAATGAAGTGACGGGTATTACTTTTTATTGAACACTATAAAAAAAATGACTGTTCTGAGATACATTGACTAAAGTGAGAAATTTGCTACTAGGAGGTGAGACTGCTGCAGTTCCTATGTAAGATCCAAAATATGCATCTACTCTGCCCATTTTGTCAACCTAAAATCTGGCTTAAAGGGCCACTGTATTGATTTTTAATAAAATTCCTATCCAAGCTTCTGACTGTCTTGTGAGTTGCTCCCATTCCTTGATTATCTCATGTTGATGTTTGAGGGTAAGTATAATTAATGAATATTGCTTTTCTGTATAATTGAGTGAGAATTTTATTAAAAATCAATACTTAATTAACATATCTAGCTCCTGTTGTAAGGTTATTACAGTAGGTCTTGAATCATCGTCTTAAGTCTTATAATTATCCCAGGTATGCTTTGACCTTACCACTGGAAGGTTGTTGCATTTGTCTATTATGTGACTGTAACATAGCACTTTTCCCCTTTTAACTTCAAATCAAGACCTCTAGTACTAGTAATTCTCTTTTCCCAAAAAATTCTTCAACCTTAACTTTATTAAATCCCCTGATATATTTAAAGGTTTCTATCACATCAGCCCTCTGTATAAGATATGTAGATTAAGGTCATGATGTTTTTTTCTTACAAGTTTTGTACATTTGACTTGTATCTAATTTGTTAATATCATTTAGGAGATACAGAACTGGACATATTATTGTAGATGGAATTATAACCTTATCTTTTTTTTTTGCTGCTAATTTTTCTTCCAATCAAGCATCCGAATGGATACCCCTGCAGCTTTATAACATTGTTTGCATACTTTTATTTCAACCAATATAATAAAATCATCTATTATAATAAAATTATATAATATAATGACCCCCGTCAATTTTAAACATAGGCTTTGTAGAATAGCATAGGAATTAAAGAGATATCCCTACAATAGTTTACATTTTGGGAGTATAAACCTATGTAATTCCATGGGCCATGTTTAGTAAGAAGATTGAACAAAAAACAACATTGAGCCTACAGGGGACTTTTGAGACAATTCAGTTATAGCTATAATATTGAATCTTAGATTTCATATAATAGCCTAGGAACTGAAACAATCTCAACCTTGTAAATATATATAGCCTGTTATATGTACATATATATAAGCAGTCTCTTACTTATAAAAGTGATTACTTTAGGAACTCGCAACGCTCCAAAACATAACTACATGTGGGTTTAAACTGCTTCCACCCACATGGATTTCGAAGCAGCCGGAAATATTATTATAGAAAATCATAATTTACAGTGAAATTCAACTGCAAAACTAATATTTATAACATGTATTTCTATGCCCTTCTTAATTCATATGGATTGTCTTCCTGTGAATGGAACATTGCATCAATTGATTACTTGTACATACCTCAGGCCTCACAACATGGATGCCTCTATTGCCGCTGGACTATGTACTTCCCGTTGAATTTCAAGGCCCCCCCTGTGGTTCACAGAGAATATGCTACAGGTGTTCTTTTAGTGGGTTACTTTTAAATAATTTTAAAGGATAAGAAAAGTTTGATAATTTGAAAAAAAGTTTTAACAAAATTTAAATTAAATCCAACCTTTAAATATATCTGTTGTGTTCCGTTTTACCTTAATGGCAGTAGATATTCTGTCTTTGTTCCCGGGAAGGACCATGGATTAAAATATAACCTATATTAAGTTGAAAGGCTGCCACTTTACATAGTCACTTGAGTATAGAGTTCAAAAGAAGAGTAATCCATAGTAGTAAGCCCTTTCAAACTACAGTCAGTCTAGCAGTCCAAGATGGAAGTGCCCATGACACAGGAAGAGACAGACGAATAATCAGATTTAAAAATGCTTTTTATGCCCCTAGCTTTGTTATACCGTTCAGTCGTGTCCAACTATTCGTGACCATATGGACCGCAGCACGCCAAGGCACAATTGTTGTCTCTAGCTGTGCTTATCCATGAGGTTTTCTTGGCAAATGTAGGGGAATGGGATGCCAGCTCCTTCTCCAGTGGACCACAATTTGTCTGATCTTTCTGCTATAACCTGCTCATCTTGTGTGACCCAACATGGTATAACTCACAGCATCATTGAGATATACAAGCCCCTTCACCATGACTGAGAAGGGGGCCCTAGCTGACATTTCTGCTAATGTGGTTAGTTTATTACAGAATTTCCAAAGTTACAGTGGTCCTTTCATTTATTTTTATATGGTTCTTTTTAGAGTTTCTGTAATTGGCAGATTACAGTTTTTTTTTTAATGTACTATATATAGTTCATGCAAGCGGCGTGTGATGTTCAGGTAGGTAATTTGATTTGTGCTCTCACACTGCGTGTTTCATATACCACCCCCTCAAGCTCCTTTTATTGCTCCATATATCTTTCTATTCCATTCGCACTATCATAAATAGGTGCAGAGTTGACACAACCCTCCTTGATACATTGCAGTTAAATAACACTTGTTCCACAGGGCCCTTTTAAAGTTGTGTTAAAGACAAAACGAGCAGCGTGGGAGCTTGATAAATAATTCTGTCTCCCTTCTTCTTTTTTATGCTGCTCCAGTTAAAAAAAAAAGAGAGAGGAGAATTCCTCCACTGCTGGAGAGCAAAAAGGGAAAGCTTTTCACATCCCGGCCAATCTCCAGAACTGTCAGCCTGCGCGCCAGAAACAGAAGGCTTGACAATCCAGCGTGACGGCCTCATTAATTAGGAATAATGCTGCCTTTATAAACAAACAAGGTGGATGCCTAGAAAACTTCCCCGACAAAACATTGATTTATGAAGTGGCAGCTCGTGGGCCCCTCCCATCTTGGGAAGGAGCATTAATAGCATTGTCATCACACCAGCGGCCCAGTAATTAATCCCTCCTGAAGTACCGCTGAGAAATGTCAGAACAGCCAGACAGAATTTAATTATCTTAATATTTCCACTTATTTATATTTTTATGTGTCTTGGCCCAATCTTGATCTGTACTTTTGCATCTCTTGTTCTTTGCCAAGTTTCTCAATAAGTGCACAATCTGAATGTTGCCTGATTCAATGTGATAGAATAGGCATGAGAAAATGAAATCCAGCATATGTACAAGGCCAAGATTCAGAAGACAATGTAATATATGAGTGGGCTCATAACCTCGCTTTCTTTATTCCAAGGTCATTTGGTACTTTGAGAGTCCTTTTTGCACATGTTCACAGCAGAGGTACTTTGAAGTTATTACATTTTTACTGCCATTCAGCTCAAGTAAGAGATCCTCTTACCAGATCGGTCTTGTTCCCAGTACCTATTTAGCTCATTATTGGAGTAATGGCTTCCCATTGCATATAGCCTCTATGGCTTGGTAGAGTCCAGCTCTTCACATATTGGGACATAACATGCCATAACAAAAGGTAGCCATGAATCCAGCAAAGAATTAATAAATTATGAACTAATTAGGTATTTGTAACAAGACCAGACTGATGAGTGGATTCCAACTACAAATATTTATAATTTAATGTTTTTTTATTTTATTTTTATTTTATCATAATTGGGACCTCTACTTTAGTTCTTTAAAGGCAAGCCCCATATTCATAATGCTCAATTTGTTATGATCGGTATAGGAAGTATTAGAGCCTGTGCAATGGCCCATATTCATAATGCTCAATTTGTAATTATCGGTATAGGACGTATAAGAGCCTGCGCAATGGCCCATATTCATAATGCTCAATTTGTAATGATCAGTATAGGAAGTATAAGAGCTTGTGCAATGGTCCATATTCATAATGTTCAATTTGTAATGATCGGTATAGGAAGTATAAGAGCTTGTGCAATGGTCCATATTCATAATGTTCAATTTGTAATGATCGGTATAGGAAGTATAAGAGCTTGTGCAATGGTCCATATTCATAATGTTCAATTTGTAATGATCGGTATAGGAAGTATAAGAGCTTGTGCAATGGTCCATATTCATAATGTTCAATTTGTAATGATCGGTATAGGAAGTATAAGAGCTTGTGCAATGGTCCATATTCATAATGTTCAATTTGTAATGATCGGTATAGAAAGTATAAGAGCTTGTGCAATGGTCCATATTCATAATGTTCAATTTGTAATGATCGGTATAGGAAGTATAAGAGCTTGTGCAATGGTCCATATTCATAATGTTCAATTTGTAATGATCGGTATAGGAAGTATAAGAGCTTGTGCAATGGTCCATATTCATAATGTTCAATTTGTAATGATCGGTATAGGAAGTATAAGAGCTGGTGCAATGGCCCATATTCATAATGTTCAATTTGTAATGATCAGTATAGGAAGTATAAGAGCTTGTGCAATGGTCCATATTCATAATGTTCAATTTGTAATGATCGGTATAGGAAGTATAAGAGCTTGTGCAATGGTCCATATTCATAATGTTCAATTTGTAATGATCGGTATAGGAAGTATAAGAGCCTGTGCAATGGCCCATATTCATAATGCTCAATTTGTAATGATCGGTATAGGAAGTATAAGAGCTTGTGCAATGGCCCATATTCATAATGCCCAATTTGTAATGATCGGTATAGGAAGTATAAGAGCTTGTGCAATGGCCCATATTCATAATGCCCAATTTGTAATGATCGGTATAGGAAGTATAAGAGCCTGTGCAATGGCCCATATTCATAATGCTCAATTTGTTATGATCGGTATAGGAAGTATAAGAGCCTCTGCAATGGCCCATATTCATAATGCTCAATGTGTAATGATCGGTATAGGAAGTATAAGAGCCTGTGCAATGGCCCATATTCATAATGCTCAATTTGTTATGATCGATATAGGAAGTATAAGAGTCTGTGCCATGGCCTATAATCATAATGCTCAATCTGTAATGATCAGTATAGGAAGTATAAGAGCTTGTGCAATGGCCCATATTCATAATGCACAATTTGTAATAATCGGTATAGGAAGTATAAGAGCCTGTGCAATGGCCCATATTCATAATGCTCAATTTGTTATGATCGGTATAGGAAGTATAAGAGCCTGTGCAATGGCCCATATTCATAATGCTCAATTTGTTATGATCGGTATAGGAAGTATAAGAGCCTGTGCAATGGCCCATATTCATAATGCTCAATTTGTTATGATCGGTATAGGAAGTATAAGAGCCTGTGCAATGGCCCATATTCATAATGCTCAATTTGTAATGATCGGTATAGGAAGTATAAGAGCCTCTGCAATGGCCCATATTCATAATGCTCAATTTGTAATGATCGGTATAGGAAGTATAAGAGCCTGTGCAATGGCCCATATTCATAATGCCCAATTTGTAATGATCGGTATAGGAAGTATAAGAGCCTGTGCAATGGCCCATATACATAATGCTCAATTTGTAATGATCGGTATAGGAAGTATAAGAGCCTCTGCAATGGCCCATATTCATAATGCTCAATTTGTAATGATCGGTATAGGAAGTATAAGAGCCTCTGCAATGGCCCATATTCACAATGGTCAATTTGTAATGATCGGTATAGGAAGTATAAGAGCCTGTGCAATGGCCCATATTCATAATGTTCAATTTGTAATGATCAGTATAGGAAGTATAAGAGCCTGTGCAATGGCCCATATTCATAATGCTCAATTTGTTATGATTGGTATAGGAAGTATAAGAGCCTCTGCAATGGCCCATATTCATAATGCTCAATGTGTAATGATCGGTATAGGAAGTATAAGAGCCTGTGCAATGGCCCATATTCATAATGCTCAATTTGTTATGATCGATATAGGAAGTATAAGAGTCTGTGCCATGGCCTATAATCATAATGCTCAATTTGTTATGATCGGTATAGGAAGTATAAGAGCCTCTGCAATGGCCCATATTCATAATGCTCAATGTGTAATGATCGGTATAGGAAGTATAAGAGCCTGTGCAATGGCCCATATTCATAATGCTCAATTTGTTATGATCGATATAGGAAGTATAAGAGTCTGTGCCATGGCCTATAATCATAATGCTCAATTTGTAATGATCAGTATAGGAAGTATAAGAGCTTGTGCAATGGCCCATATTCATAATGTTCAATTTGTAATGATCGGTATAGGAAGTATAAGAGCTTGTGCAATGGTCCATATTCATAATGCTCAATTTGTAATGATCGGTATAGGAAGTATAAGAGCCTGTGCAATGGCCCATATTCATAATGCTCAATTTGTTATGATCGGTATAGGAAGTATAAGAGCCTGTGCAATGGCCCATATTCATAATGCTCAATTTGTAATGATCGGTATAGGAAGTATAAGAGCCTCTGCAATGGCCCATATTCATAATGCTCAATTTGTAATGATCGGTATAGGAAGTATAAGAGCCTGTGCAATGGCCCATATTCATAATGCCCAATTTGTAATGATCGGTATAGGAAGTATAAGAGCCTGTGCAATGGCCCATATTCATAATGTTCAATTTGTAATGATCGGTATAGGAAGTATAATAGCTTGTGCAATGGCCCATATTCATAATGTCCAATTTGTAATGATCGGTATAGGAAGTATAAGAGCTTGTGCAATGGCCCATATTCATAATGCACAATTTGTAATGATCGGTATAGGAAGTATAAGAGCCTGTGCAATGGCCCATATTCATAATGCTCAATTTGTTATGATCGGTATAGGAAGTATAAGAGCCTGCCAATGGCCCATATTCATAATGCTCAATTTGTAATGATCGGTATAGGAAGTATAAGAGCCTCTGCAATGGCCCATATTCATAATGCTCAATTTGTAATGATCGGTATATGAAGTATAAGAGCCTGTGCAATGGCCCATATTCATAATGTTCAATTTGTTATGATCGGTATAGGAAGTATAAGAGCTTGTGCAATGGCCTATATTCATAATGCTCAATTTGTAATGATCGGTATAGGAAGTATAAGAGCCTGTGCAATGGCCTATATTCATAATGCTCAATTTGTAATGATCGGTATAGGAAGTATAAGAGCCTCTGCAATGGCCCATATTCATAATGCTCAATTTGTAATGATCGGTATAGGAAGTATAAGAGCCTGTGCAATGGCCCATATTCATAATGTTCAATTTGTAATGATCGGTATAGGAAGAAAAAGAGCCTGTGCAATGGCCCATATTCATAATGCCCAATTTGTAATGATCGGTATAGGAAGTATAAGAGCCTCTGCAATGGCCCATATTCATAATGCTCAATTTGTTATGATCGGTATAGGACGTATAAGAGCTTGTGCAATGGCCCATATTCATAATGTTCAATTTGTAATGATCGGTATAGGAAGTATAAGAGCCTGTGCAATGGCCCATATTCATAATGCTCAATTTGTTATGATCGGTATAGGACGTATAAGAGCTTGTGCAATGGCCCATATTCATAATGCTCAATTTGTAATGATTGGTATAGGACGTATAAGAGCCTGTGCAATGGCCCATATTCATAATGCTCAATTTGTAATGATTGGTATAGGACGTATAAGAGCCTCTGCAATGGCCCATATTCATAATGCTCAATTTGTAATGATCGGTATAGGAAGTATAAGAGCCTGTGCAATGGCCCATATTCATAATGCTCAATTTGTAATGATTGGTATAGGACGTATAAGAGCTTGTGCAATGGCCCATATTCATAATGCTCAATTTGTAATGATTGGTATAGGACGTATAAGAGCCTGTGCAATGGCCCATATTCATAATGCTCAATTTGTAATGATTGGTATAGGACGAATAAGAGCCTCTGCAATGGCCCATATTCATAATGCTCAATTTGTTATGATCGGTATAGGACGTATAAGAGCCTGTGCAATGGCCCATATTCATAATGCTCAATTTGTAATGATCGGTATAGGACGTATAAGAGCCTTTGCAAGGGCCCATATTCATAATGGTCAAGTTATAATGATCAATAAATGCAACATTGAAGTTTATTGTGATAAAAAACAACTTGATTTTTTGTGAGAAAATATATATTGCTTTCTTTAAAGAGTCCCTGTGATACTTCCTTCCCTATTTACGTGGGATCCATAAAAGCAGTGAAAAATAGAGGACATTTTGTATAAAACTAAAAACATTGAGTTCACTGTAAAGCCCTTCCCAAAGAGAAAACATTTCCAAATGCTTCCTCCACCTTCTGCCAGTTCACCTTTACAGTAAAAATCCCTTTTTACCTGTTCCCTGCAAATAGCTGTTACCATCTAATTTATGCATATAATCCACTGAGAAGTATAGCCATAATTAGTGCACATCAATGGATGGGTCCCCACCAAAAAGCTCAGAAATTATTTTTTCCTTTTTGGGTAGGATTTATTGTAAATTCACAACATTTTCAACTCATTTATTCTTAAACACAGGCTGCTCTGTTTTTTTAAATGTTTTTGCTGATTACATGGAGAGGGGGAAAAACATTACTGAATCTATTTAATTATTCCAGAATACCTGCAAATGTGTGCAACTTTATTGGCAAGTTTAAACCACTGGGTTAATTAACTGCATTATATGATTCATCGCAGAGCACTTGTCTCTTATCGCTCCTTTTCCACTGGTTGCAAATTTGCAAATCTATCTCTAACTGGGAGCTAATCAATGATACTTCCATTTGTGTGTGTGTTTTTTTCCTTACTAGCAGCAATTATAACTCCTTCTTTAATCAGTTATGGTGTGTAGAAAGTTGGGCTAAAGAAAAGCTCTGATATAAAACCAGAAATTTAAATACACTAAAGGGAATCTGTAATGCTTGTTTCATTTTGGCTCCTGAAATGTATTGAAACATAGATTTGATGGCAGATATTAATAAAAAAAAAGGCACATATAGTCTGCCCATTCTATCTTCCTAAAAGTTTGGCCTCTAGCTAGCCTTCTCCCATTTCTGCTATTTCACTTACTTACTGTATTTTCTCTTAAGTAGTGTTTACACATTATCCTTAAATCTTCCAATTCCAAATCATGACCTCTTCTTGCAGTCCTCTTTTTCTGGTTCCTAGTACAGGTTCCTGATCAAATGGCTTAAGAATGGTGAGGTTCCCATAGAGTTTTCCAACTCTTTTACCTTTTAGCACACTTAGGCTTTGAACACAAAAGTGATCAATGGGTCCCACTCAACCTTGTACTCCCACCTTATTATCTCAAATTGCCAGCACATCTTAAATGTCTACTGTAATGGTAAAGGCCAAGAGTAAGTTGTATCAAGCATAAGGAGAGCCTTATAAGCCTTTATATGTACAGTTATGATATATACACTTTATGATTATCTCTGCTTGCCTCCTAAGGGTTGTTATGTTGGCCTCTCTCACTCCCCTATCTTTCAAAGAGCATGATATGGGCTGAAAGCGAAGCTGTGAATCTCTGTTTTGCAACTTTTAATGCACACAGCACGACCATCAGCTGTCTGTTGGTCCACATGGTCTTGTGGTGTAGCTTCAAGTGCAGCACTTTGTGACCAGATGGACCAATACAAAGCCCTTTGGCTGTGCAGTGTATATTGCAGGATGCAATATGGAGAGCCACATCTTGCTGCCTGCCCATATCACACAGTGACACTCTCTGAGAAACTGGGAAGATGAAAGAAAAGTTAACATGTCAACCCCATGTAAAATGTAAAAACTGTATATAGTTCATAACGTTGTTATTGGGCTTATAAGACTTTCTTAATGTTGGATAGTTCTTGACTTGCTTTACCATTACAGTGTACATTTAACTTCTCTCAAGAACAAGAACTCAAGAACACCATAATCCCTTATTAAAGCCTAAAGCTAAATTATTTTCGTTTTACATTTAGCAATGGAGCTATCCAGCTCTGCACTGGTATACATCTATAAAGCCGCAACTGAACTTGCAGAGAAAAAATATATAAATTAAATTATAAATCAAAGCTAGTTTTCACTTTTAAAGCTTTATTTTACCCACTATCAAATCTGTTTTTTTAAACAACACTGTCACCCCAGGAACAACTTAATTTATCTTAAAGAACATGAAAAAAATGACTATGCATTGTATTAGCCATTTTTCTCTACAGTAGATACTTTCTGAGATATACATTGTTGTTTGCAGTACAGAGTGCTTGATAAGGATGGGGGAGGGGATCAAACTGCCTGACAACTTTGAGGGGTTTATTGTTTTGCCTCCACAGGAACAGAAATAAAGACTGTTATCCTAATTATCAGTTAATTAGTGTTTTGCAGCCACTCATTTATATAATAATACAGCAGACAATATGCTGTATAACTGAGGAATGCATCACTTTAGAATCAAATGGCTAGTAGAAAATATAGCTCGTATTTCATGTTGTCTAAAAATAAAGCAAGAACATGACTTTGGGGAGACTGCATCCCTTTAAGTGTATTCTACTTTGATTACCAACATCTCAAAGGTTTGTAGCCACACAATTCACAACCTTATGATTATTTGTAGCAGACATATAAGGGGATCTTTGTATTATGAAATTGTGCCACAAAATGTCAGCCAGGGAAATTAATATTTTGTTTCTCTTCTCTTTTCCATGCTTTAAAGGGCTCCTCTGTCTGGCAGAGCAACTGACACACAAAAATCTGCACCAATTACACTGCCTTGATATAGCCGGCAAAGCAGCCACTGTAGGGAAAAAATGTTTGAAAAATCTATTATTTTAGGAATACTTTGTAGTGCAGAGTTCTAAAAGCCTTATTAGTCCCAGGGAACACAATTTCTTTACGGGTGGTGATAGTTTTCATAAGACCAGCATGAAAAGTTTCCCATACATGCTATAATATATAGGCATTCTATGCCTCAAAAGCTTCCTGCTTTGAAAAAAGATGATTTGAATCCTTCAGTAGCTTTCTTATCTCTGTGCTGCCCTTGCAGAATGAAAAGCGTTCAATGCGTGTTGCTGGTTTCTAGATTACTTGCAGGGAACTCACATTTTAAAAAGCGCCGCTTCCTTATTCTGAAATATATAAAAATAGAATGCGTTATTCTTAGGAGATTTCCATGTAATAAGTGTTGTTGGTTGCACTGCATTTACAATAACCTATTTTGTAGGGATGAGGCCTATTTGTGAGGTAGGTAGACAGACATTGACATGTTTACCTCATAATGTGTCAACGAGGGGCATGCATACAGAGAGATAGGCTTTTATATACTTTATAGGGACATCCCTGGGGTATGAGCATGCACTGAAGGCAATTGAAGCCAGGGAGGGTAATCAGTAATTATTGATAATGATCTCTCATTAAAGAACCACTATAGTAAATTATTGTCTACATGGTCATTTGATTAATTAAACATATGAACATTTCGGGAAGCAAGATAAAAATGAACATAACTTTTATGTTTTGCTGCTTTTGTATGCAATTAGCTATTTTGATTTATTGTCTACTGCTACTTGTTACATTTTTAGGAAGGTGTGTCCTTGAAAACTAATGAGCTTTCTGCAGTCCTGCTGAGAGCACTGACAGTTGTTACTGCCATTTCCTCACTGTGGAGGTATAAACATCTTCTGTATTCAAAGTTCCCTCACACCTCAGGAATTTGATCTGCAGAAGGCAAAATTGTATATTCCTTAGCAGCGTAATTGAGTATTGTGGAGATCTGCTTTCTTAAGGCCTGATAAGGCTGTTATGGCCAAACCTACCCAGCAGATCTTTCAGGTTCTTTTGATCCCTTCACCAAGGCAGCAGATGTCACTAAAATCCCCTTGCAATAATACAGCATTTAAAAAATATGAACACAGGATCACCATATAAAAAATAATGATATCTACGACCCTCACTCTATCCAGTCTGGAGCATAACAGGTTCAATGGGTGAATATTTTTTTTGAACTGATAACATTCTGTAACAGTCTGTGAGCCTTCTGGGGTTTGTATACATTGCTAATACAGTCATTGACAATGTTGCATATGCAAGGTATCATAACATCCACTCCACTATTTGTACAGGACCAGGGCAGCTATTATCTTCACTATGGATTCTGACGCATATATATCCTCTAGATATCTTATCATCTTCTCTAGGGATTCTGACACATATATATCTTCTAGATATCTTATTTAATATATATATATATTAATCTAGTCAGTTATAGCAGTTACCTCACATTTTTTTTCCAGTCAGGAGCATAGACTCACTTCAATCAGAACAGACTTTACATAACCAACAGATTACATAACATGCCAACTGTCAGTTAACCCCTCATGAACTTGTTATAACTGAACATACAGTGATTAAAATAACATAACAACATATTGAATAACTAAAACTACTACTATTTCCTCATCCCACAACTACATATGCCCAGGTGGCAGTCCCTATAGTAGTCATTATAACGCCAGAGTAATGGTCTGTTTTAAAAATCTTAATCATCCTGGGCGGATCAAATGAGTCCAAAGGGGCTGGTGGTCAGGGGGTCATGACAAGTATAACATTTAGTAAATTAGAGGTTGTATATCTAAAAACATACCGCTCATTTTCAAGTGCAGTACTGCAAAATAGTCTATGGTGGTCTTTTAATAAGAGATTTGACCATTTGTGGGTGGATGAGAAAGGCTGACTGACAGCTAAAGATTGAAAAAATAAAACTATAGACATTCTTATTTTTAAAATAACATTTGATTGATAAAAATAATTATTTCACCTTTAGTTTTGAATTATACCACGTCTAGAACCTCTGTTTTGTCACATGCTATTGTTATACTCTTAATCCTGACACTCTTAGATGTTTTTTTTTCGTCATTTTAACCATATATTTTTCACCAACCTTCACAATCTGACATATTCAAATGGAACACACATTTGCTTGTCACCGTTACTGAAAGGTCATACTAATCTTCTATAAATTGTTCTGCTTTCACTTTATGAACCTTTCAGTAGACCATTATTTTTATTATTAATGTACTGCCTTTTTTTAACAGCTTTTTTTTTTTACTGCGTAACCATTTCCTAAGAAAATTCCACCTAATTAAAATAAATGGCCGAGTTGGATTAGCGTTAATGACTTTTTTTTAAGTGCCGTTTCGGGTTGTAGCAGCTGATTATTTGACATCATTTCAGAAGTTTTCCCCCCCCCCACCTTTTTCAATGGCGTCCCTCCTTTTTCCAGTGGGACCACTGCAGCTAAATCTTCCGCTCAGTGCACCTCTCACATTTCTACATTCGCTGAATCATTTTCTGTTTACCTTATGCTGCCAGAGATTCTTAGCCCTTGAACTGCATTGTCTTCAGGTTCACTGACAGTACCAGTTCATTGATTTGATTCTCTAATGCATTAGTAATGCATTTTGCTTTGACCTTCACAAGAGTTGACAGCAAAAGTTGCTACAGGTAGAAAATTCAGTGTCTGTAGATTCTTTAAGTTTCTTTTTAAGCCCCGCTGTTATTTGTAAGTAATACTAAGTATGCGCACATCTTCTTCCAGTAAGTTCGGTTATATGTCACATCTCTAGAAAGCACCGGTTATTCTCTATGTATTGATCATGAACTATATTTCATGCATTGTGACAGGAGTTTATAAATACCTGAATACATCAGTTGTATTTCTTGTAGAGCTTGAAAAGTCCCAAGAACCAATCCTAAGATTTTATGGCTGGCTCCTAACTTTTTAGTTACTATGCATCTATTTATATATATACGGTACTCCCTTTTTACTGGCTTCTAAAAGGTTTGATTGGTTCCTCAATATTATGGCTGGCTCTTCAGTTTCATATACATTTGTTACCCCTGTTGTAGAACAATGGATGTGTGCACTAAGAACACTATCCTCCCTGATCTGCAGAGCTCTCAATCTAATTATGATGTAGCTCAAAAATCTAGTGATGTATTTAGCAGCTTGTAAATCCTGTATATACTGGTCCAGAATTGTTGAAAGCAACGAGGACGTGGCAGTAAGGACTGCCAGTGCTCTGAGCAGGACTGCAGGAAGCTCATTCATTGTCTTTTCCAAATGCTGTACTAATGCATGATGTTTTAGTCTGTGAATGTTTTATATGGTGACTTACAGTTTGTGAATGTTGTGTATTGTGATTCCTGTTGCTGAATATTGTACATACTGCTTCAGTGTTTGTTAATTGTATGTATGTTGTATATACTGCTTCAGTGTTTGTTAATGTTATGTATGTTGTATGTACAGCTTCAGTGTTTTTGAATTGTATGTATGTTGTATGTGCTGCTTCAGTGTTTGTGCATGGTGTGTATGTTGTATATACGGGTTCAGCGTTTGTGAATCCCTTGTATGTTGTCCTGCAAATGTTGTATATACTGCTTCAGTGTTTGGGAATCCTTTGTTGTCCTGTGAATGTTGTATATACTGCTTCAGTGTTTGGGAATCCTTTGTATGTTGTCCTGTGAATGTTGTATATACTGCTTCAGTGTTTGTGAATGGTATGTATGTTGTATGTGCTGCATCCGTGTTTGTGAATGGTATGTATGTTGTATATACTGCTTCAGTGTTTGTGAATTTTTTGCATGTTGTCCTGTGAATGTTGTATGTGCTGCTTCAGTGTTTGGTAATCCCTTGTATGTTGTCCTGTGAATGTTGTATGTGCTGCTTCAGTGTTTGGTAATCCCTTGTATGTTGTCCCGTGAATGTTGTATGTGCTGCTTCAGTGTTTGGTAATCCCTTGTATGTTGTCCCGTGAATGTTGTATGTGCTGCTTCAGTGTTTGTGAATCCTTTGTATGTTGTCCTGTGAATGTTATATGTGCTGCTTCAGTGTTTGTGAATCCGTTGTATTTTGTCCTGTGAATGTTGTATGTGCAGCTTCAGTGTTTGTTAATTGTATGTATGTGTATATACTCCTTCAGTGTTTGTTAATGTTATGTATGTTGTATATACAGCTTCAGTGTTTTTGAATTGTATGTATGTTGTATGTGCTGCTTCAGTGTTTGTTCACGGTGTGTATGTTGTATATACGGGTTCAGCGTTTGTGAATCCTTTGTATGTTGTCCTGCAAATGTTGTATATACTGCTTCAGTGTTTGGGAATCCTTTGTTGTCCTGTGAATGTTGTATATACTGCTTCAGGGTTTGGGAATCCTTTGTATGTTGTCCTGTGAATGTTGTATATACTGCTTCAGTGTT
Organism: Discoglossus pictus; assembly: GCA_027410445.1. Taxonomy (NCBI): domain Eukaryota; kingdom Metazoa; phylum Chordata; class Amphibia; order Anura; family Alytidae; genus Discoglossus; species Discoglossus pictus. The sequence continues at coordinate 141,849,825 of CM050169.1, forward strand.
TGTGAATGGTATGTATGTTGTATGTGCTGCATCCGTGTTTGTGAATGGTATGTATGTGGTATATACTGCTTCAGTGTTTGTGAATCCTTTGCATGTTGTCCTGTGAATGTTGTATGTGCTGCTTCAGTGTTTGGTAATCCCTTGTATGTTGTCCCTTGAATGTTGTATGTGCTGCTTCAGTGTTTGTGAATCCTTTGTATGTTGTCCTGTGAATGTTGTATGTGCTGCTTCAGTGTTTGTGAATCCTTTGTATGTTGTCCTGTGAATGTTGTATGTGCTGCTTCAGTGTTTGTGAATCCTTTGTATTTTGTCCTGTGAATGTTGTATGTGCTGCTTCAGTGTTTGGGAATCCTTTGCATGTTGTCCTGTGAATGTTGTATGTGCTGGTCAGTGTTTGGGAATCCTTTGCATGTTGTCCTGTGAATGTTGTATGTGCTGCTTCAGTGTTTGTGAATCCTTTGCATGTTGTCCTGTGAATGTTGTGTATGCTGCTTCAGTGTTTTCGAATGCTTTGTATTTTGTCCTGTGAATGTTGTATGTGCTGCTTCAGTGTTTGTGAATCCTTTACATGTTGTCCTGTGAATGTTGTATGTGCTGCTTCAGTGTTTGTGAATCCTTTGTATGTTGTCCTGTGAATGTTGTATGTGCTGCTTCAGTGTTTTCGAATGCTTTGTATTTTGTCCTGTGAATGTTGTATGTGCTGCTTCAGTGTTTTTGAATGCTTTGTATTTTGTCCTGTGAATGTTGTATGTGCTGCTTCAGTGTTTGTGAATCCTTTGTATGTTGTCCTGTGAATGTTGTATGTGCTGCTTCAGTGTTTGTGAATCCTTTGTATGTTGTCCTGTGAATGTTGTATGTGCTGCTTCAGTGTTTGTGAATCCTTTGCATGTTGTCCTGTGAATGTTGTATGTGCTGCTTCAGTGTTTTCGAATGCTTTGTATTTTGTCCTGTGAATGTTGTATGTGCTGCTTCAGTGTTTGTGAATCCTTTGTATTTTGTCCTGTGAATGTTGTATGTGCTGCTTCAGTGTTTGGGAATCCTTTGTATGTTGTCCTGTGAATGTTGTATGTGCTGCTTCAGTGTTTGTGAATCCTTTGTATGTTGTCCTGTGAATGTTGTATGTGCTGCTTCAGTGTTTGGGAATCCTTTGTATGTTGTCCTGTGAATGTTGTATGTGCTGCTTCAGTGTTTGTGAATCCTTTGTATGTTGTCCTGTGAATGTTGTATGTGCTGCTTCAGTGTTTTCGAATGCTTTGTATTTTGTCCTGTGAATGTTGTATGTGCTGCTTCAGTGTTTGTGAATCCTTTGCATTTTGTCCTGTGAATGTTGTATGTGCTGCTTCAGTGTTTGGGAATCCCTTGTATGTTGTCCCATGTATGTTGTATATACTGCTTCAGTGTTTGTGAATCCTTTGCATGTTGTCCTGTGAATGTTGTATGTGCTGCTTCAGTGTTTGGGAATCCCTTGTATGTTGTCCTGTGAATGTTATATGTGCTGCTTCAGTGTTTGTGAATCCTTTGTATGTTGTCCTGTGAATGTTGTATGTGCTGCTTCAGTGTTTGTGAATCCTTTGCATGTTGTCCTGTGAATGTTGTATGTGCTGCTTCAGTGTTTGTGAATCCTTTGTATGTTGTCCTGTGAATGTTGTATATGCTGCTTCAGTGTTTGTGAATCCTTTGCATGTTGTCCTGTGAATGTTGTATGTGCTGCTTCAGTGTTTGTGAATCCTTTGCATGTTGTCCTGTGAATGTTGTATGTGCTGCTTCAGTGTTTGTGAATCCTTTGCATGTTGTCCTGTGAATGTTGTATATACTGCTTCAGTGTTTGTGAATCCTTTGTATGTTGTCCTGTGAATGTTGTATGTGCTGCTTCAGTGTTTGTGAATCCTTTGTATGTTGTCCTGTGAATGTTGTATGTGCTGCTTCAGTCTTTGTGAATCCTTTGTATTTTGTCCTGTGAATGTTATATGTGCTGCTTCAGTGTTTGGGAATCCTTTGTATGTTGTCCTGTGAATGTTGTATGTGCTGCTTCAGTGTTTGGGAATCCTTTGTATGTTGTCCTGTGAATGTTGTATGTGCTGCTTCAGTGTTTGTGAATCCTTTGCATGTTGTCCTGTGAATGTTGTATGTGCTGCTTCAGTGTTTGTGAATCCTTTGCATGTTGTCCTGTGAATGTTGTATGTGCTGCTTCAGTCTTTGTGAATCCTTTGTATGTTGTCCTGTGAATGTTGTATGTGCTGCTTCAGTGTTTGGGAATCCTTTGTATGTTGTCCTGTGAATGTTGTATGTGCTGCTTCAGTGTTTGTGAATCCTTTGCATGTTGTCCTGTGAATGTTGTATGTGCTGCTTCAGTGTTTGTGAATCCTTTGCATGTTGTCCTGTGAATGTTGTATATACTGCTTCAGTGTTTGGGAATCCTTTGTATTTTGTCCTGTGAATGTTGTATGTGCTGCTTCAGTGTTTGTGAATCCTTTGCATGTTGTCCTGTGAATGTTGTATGTGCTGCTTCAGTCTTTGTGAATCCTTTGTATTTTGTCCTGTGAATGTTGTATATATATACTGCTTCAGTGTTTGGGAATCATTGACGGGCAACCACAGAGTCCTTAAAAAGACCTCACCATATTTTAAACCTTTTTTTTAACCCAAAGATTTTTTTTTAAATTAGTAATAGATAATGAGGAGAAGTATTTAGGACTAGAATCAGTTTTATAGATACATACAATGGATCCGTATTGTTTTTTGAGTTACATGCTGTCCTTCTCCAGAGAATAGGGTGGGGGCCACATGGGAACTGCACAACACCCATGGGCTATCCGTTTCCCACCAGTGATGCATATGTTGTCCTATGATGTTTCTGCAGAGCTTTATATCTTGTCTTATGAACATTGTATATGTTGACTCATTTGTTTGGTCATTTAAGAATGAATTCACAGTATCTTGAAAGCAGTTTCCTTGTTTTACTACACTAGTTCCTCTATTGTGGATGCTTTTGCCTATTAGATGTGGAAAGTACAGAAGTCCCAAGATAAACATATCTTTTGATATATGAATGTAATATAAGCTACTGAACACAGAGGCAGGATTGAGTTCCTAATCCCTAGACAAGTGATGGTATTGGTATCTCTCATCTTTCCTCCAGATCTTTCCTCCAGATCCCAACCTCACAGCTGCTAATACTCTCCTTTGTCCTCCATTCCTATTGGAGGTGTTTTTGAATTGAAACAAGTGGCTCCATAAGTGCTCCTGGAGTATAATTGTAAAGCACTCAGGAATTGCAAAGTGCCATATAAACTTGTAATTATATAGATGTCACGGTAAAATATTGACTGTTTATTGAACACATTTCGTGCCACCTATTATTCAGTTTTTGTGCTTCTGAAGACAAATGCAAGGCAGCTTTTTGAAATGACAGACATGCAGGGCATACAATACAATACTACTACTCTGCTGTGAGCTTGAATTGAACATTTAAATAAAAGTTAGTCCTGCCCCTAATTGTGCTTTTCCATCACACATATATTTGGAAAGCATAATATATATTATCATCTGGTGCATATTTTTCAGTGCTTTACATATTGCTTTAGTTTTTTGTGAAGAAAAGCAAACTATACTTAAAAAAACAAAGTTTCTGGTATATACTTCTCAATGCACTCTTAGGTGTCCAACAAGAAGCCCTGATAGGAGTCTTTATGCTTCCTTCTTTACAGTGTCCACTATTGGGTAAAGATGCAGATAAAGACTCAGATCAGGACACCCTCCTAGACAGAACCACTCTCTGTACACCAGATAGAGGATGAGAAGCATATCTGCTGAAGTCTGAAACACTAAAGTTTACATTTACATTTTAAAAGCTTGTGTGAATATTCTTTAAATGTATATGGAAGTTTCCCTGTTTGTAATATTAAAATAATTATGTTTGTTTGCATTTCTAAATATAATTTTAATAAGAAATGCTTAAAAGTTCTGTTTTTATTCACTAAAACCTTCCAAATAGTGCCTACAAAGCTCTGCCCCTGCAGCATGCACACAGGTTTTCTAGAGATAGTTAATGTACTAGCCCTATCACACACTTGTTCTCAACAGCATGTGATTGGTTAGTACATCTATTACGACAAAGACACTGTATGCATAGGTTACAGGGGCTAGACGTTTGGGCTATTGGAAGGTTTCATTGAGCAAAAGCAGAACTTTGTAGCTTATTTTAAAAAAAAAATGATGTTTATATATCCAAACACTTAGGTAGTTTATTTTCATATTAGAAACAGGAAAACTTCCATAGTCCTTAACAAAATACATTCATTGTAGATTTTAAAGCTTGAATGCAAACTTTAGTGCTTCAGACTGCAGCAGATATGTCTTCATCCCCTATCTGGTTTCCAGAGACTAGGGTCCTCATTCAATTTGAAATTTGTCAATTGAATAGGGCTCTATATAAGCACATAACATTTTTTTGACAGAAGTTTTTAGTTAGTGAAAACCTTGGTTTTGGATAGAGGTTCAGTAACTAAAAAGTTTGTTGAATTTTTTTTGTATGTGCTTATATAGAGCCCTATTCAGTTGGGCAACTCGGAATTGAATGAGGCTCTAGGAGAGGTCCTGATAGCGGTCTGTATCTGCTTCTTTACCTAAAAGTGTCCATGGTAAAGAAGGAAGCAAATAAAGACTCCTCTGAGGAAAGCCTGTTGTACACCTAAGAGTGGATAGAGAGAATATTATATAAAAAAACTTCAATTTATGTTTTTTTAATTATAGAAGAGATCAACCAGGAGCCAGTTTATAAGATGTATTATATCAAAAAACTTCAATTTATGTTTTTTCATTATAGAAGAGATTAATTAATAATTTAAATAAAAATAAAAAATGTAGGTTGATGACCCCTACCCTAGGGTATGTCCACCTCAGTGATACATTTCATATGACTACAGTTATTCCTGACATTTGGCATGTAATCACGTGTGCTTTTGCCAATTTGGTGATATGTGACTGGCACAATGTAAATAGTACAGCGCCTGCAAAACAACATGCTTCAAAGTGCCGACGGGAAGAATCGGTTGGCGTATTTAGTTAATTAAAGCTAGATCAAGCAAAAAATGAATGAATGCTTTATGTGCAACATAGCACAGGCTTCTGGTTTAATTAACATCAGCTGGTTGCCAAATAGAAACAATGGAAGGGTTAAATAGTCCTGTAAATCATGTATTTAGTTTATGATCTGTCCTGATGGGCTGGTGTTTGCTATTAATTAAATGCATTCCTGGCTTCACAGGCAGATAGGAGCGACAGCGTTGTGCCTATATATCCGTGTCACTGCCCTTTATATATATTCACATGACATGTGGGAGGAAGGATAGGGACTTATCCTTAGAAAGCATGGCTGTACATTGTACTAGCCATTTTTGTGAAGTGAACCTAAATATTCAGCATTGCTTGTGCAACATTACTAACCTGATTGTACTTATCAGCAGCTGATTTTCATGCTTAATTTAGTTTATTGCAACCATTTTACCCGATCCACATGGCATCAAGTACTTAGTTCTTACATTACATCTGATATCACATCTTTATTACAGCAATGTAAGTTTAAAGTCTCCTTCTGGATCACTACCTTGTCGTGGTGAAGTGGCTTGTGTACCTCAGTGAAGCTGTGAGCTATATCATGTAGGGTCACCCAAGATGGGCAGGTTATAGCAGAGAGATCAGACAAATCATGGAGCACTGGTGAAAGGAACTGGCTACCCACTCCAGTATCTTTGCCATGAAAACCTTAAGGATGAGCACAACCAGACACAAGATGTAGCTGGAATATACTGTTTTGTGATATTTTGCTGTAACTCTCCCACACAAAATGTACATGACCACTGTGGTTATTGTATAGATGTTATTTTGAATATCAAACTTGAAAAAGGGCAAAATGTTATTAGAAAGTACATTTTTGACTTACAATTATTATTTATGATGGAGTTCCATGTTTATCTGACCTGAATCTTCCCTGTGTTTTTCTCAGTATTGTGTAACCTTGTAAACTAATGAGCTGTTAATAGTCCTGTTGAAAGCACTGGTAAGTTTAGCTGCCAAAATCCCATTCTGTAGATACTTTTCTCTGCATTCAAAGTCTCCTCCCACCTCAGGAGGTTGTTCAGTAGGAACCAAAATGGTTGGTTCCATAGCAGCATAATTGCATAGAAAAAGTAATAAATCAGAGTCTCTATTACTTTTTCGCAATCTAAAACCAGCTTACCGATTTTTCCTAGGTAAATCTTGTAAGGAATACAAGTTTTAATATGGTGCCCCTTTAAATAATAATGAGACTACAAGGGGCTGCGCATCTGGGTGTTTCTTTATCTCCTCTTTCAATATCTCTCCTTCTTGTTCTAAAAACGAAAGTTATTTCTTTATTCTCGCGCTATAGTCTAGTGTATGAGAGAAGGGATTCATTGGTTCCTAGATGAGGGATCATAGACGCTCTTATCTCCCCACTTGTAATGTGCCCTGTCACTCCCCCTCCCCCTTTTCCATCTTCCTTATCCTTTGCAGCCAGGAGCAAGCAGCTAGAAATTGATTTTATTTTAGCAGCTGGAACGGAGCATTGATCCATCCACGGCTTTAATCCATCCTGTTCATGGCCCTGGGCCATTGAGTCTTTCCCTGCCAGCCCTAAAAAGAACTAAAGCAAAGATAGAGGGGTCAGAAATGCTGAGCCCCTTCACTGCCCCTTGGCTCCTTCAGTTTGGGAGCCGGCGAAGAGCACAGCAAAGCTTTCTGATGAAGCGTGAAGTGGAGAGAGGGCAAGTTTACCTCTACATGCAATTATTTCCGGGCCCATAACATCCAATCTCACAGGCCCTGTCAGCGAACGTGCTGCCGAGTTGTAGTATATTATCAGGCAATAAAAGTTGTATTGCTTCTGAGGTCCGTGTTGTCATTTCATGGGCTGTAATAGGTTTTAGCTTGAATTCGTTTACAGCCAATCTTAGTGAAAACTAATGTTTGTTAAGTATATAATAAAATACCAACATTAGCAGTTGGGTAAGCAATTAACGTAAAAAACATTCTTAAAAAAATCTTAATTATTGAAGACTCTGTTTGCATATAGAATGTTGCCATCTTGTCTGACTTGAACACTTCCTTATAGACTATAGAGTAGCAGGTAAATGCTTATCTAAAAAAACAATAGACAGAGATGATTGGAGGATTTGGAAATAATAACTGCAAGCACTGCCACATATGCAACTCTCACAAAAGTATCATGGATTTCTCCAGGGGCCAGCTGGGGAGCCACAATATATTATTATTTTTTTAAAATTTAAAACTAGCTTTATGACATTTTGCTATCAGACTCCACATTTTCAAACACATGTATCACTTTCATCATGAAAACAAAATAGAGGTGCTCAATCAGAGAATGAACTAATAGGTTAGTTCTAAGGACATGATAATCCACTCTGAGAGCAACCTCTTTTAGCTCACTTGTGCCCTTCACAGGGAGAATTATCCTGTAGTATATCAGTCTGGTCCCACTCACTAGAGTGACCCAGCCCCAAAATACCAGGCAATTCTATCCTGAAAAGGAGAAACAGCAAACCCCAGACATACGTTTCGGCCTTGATTGGGCCTCTTCAGTGAGGTGCAGCTGAACTCCCTAAGGCGCAGTGAGTGGTAAATTAAACAGTAGAACACTTTAAATCTAAATAAGTTTTCTAAATTTTATATGGCTAATTTTTCATGCAAAAAACACTGTTTTCCGATAAAAATTTAAGATGTCAGTGTCTAATGCTGAATCCATTGTAACATGTCATATATCACTTTAATTTGTTCATTTACATTTATGCAGATATATTCTTTCACCTTTATTTTTTTCCTACAGACATTTTAAGTTTAGCGGAGTGTGATGCATATAGAGAAAAAGTCAAATAACTGTAACCTAGATACATAATAATTTATGTTTCAGGAAGATGCACTTGGCAGAAGTCTTCTCTTTCGGTAACAGCCTGCAATACTCAAGGGATTAGTAGATCCCCATCATATAATAAATTATTGCATTGCCCTCGAGGTGTATTTCTCATTATTTCTAATAATAGGAGAGGTGGATCTATGGGTCAGGGTCTCAAAATGGGACCTTAGTGACAATTTAAACAGCTAGGGACTGCCAGTAAGGGTAATACATATATACAATTTAATTTTTTTTGGACAAGTAACTGCAGAGGTTCACTACTCAGTATATTTGATGCTGTTTAGTCGTTCTGACATATCCGACTTTCCGCGACCTCATGGACCATGGCACGCTAGGCTATCTTTTATTTGGTTACGCGGATCCTTAAGGTTTTCTTGACAATGATACTGGAGTAGACTGCCAGTTCTTTATCCAGTGGATTGAGATTTGTCTGATCTTTCTGCTATGACCTGCTTGTGTCTGCTACACAAGCCCAGTTGCATAGGAGCCAGAATTATTCTAGGGGGATACAGTTTATTGTATACACAGGCCGTAAAATAGCTTATATGTATACATACATACAAACATATAAATTAATTGTTATTTAATTAGATGTTAATTAATTATTAATTAATTGAGTTAGAGGAAGGCAAACAGAAAAAAAAGTGATCCAGAAGGGGTAACCGGTACATACCAAAGTAGATATACTCACCTAGGAATTGGCACTTCCAAAAGCCCAGTGGTAAACATCCAGTAAAAGTATTTTAATAGCAAGTACATCATATAAAATGCATGTTCTTAAGTACGGGTCATTTGTAAGTTGGGTCGTCTGTAACCCCGGGGAACTCCTATATAGATGTGATATAGCCTATGGCTAAAATTGGACTTTCAGGAATGAGTTAGACCAGAGGTTCCCAAATTATGGTCCGATGGCTAGAAAGTGGTCCGTGAGCGCCATTCTACCTGACTGGGATTACAAAAATGATTTAAACGAAATGATAAATTAAAGACAGAGGCTGTCATATCTTGTGATGTGTGTGTGTGCTTCATAAATTGTTGAAGCCTATCACCTTTACCTCTAGCCTCACTATTCTCAGGTACATGTGCAAGATCTAACAGAATAAACCTGCTGAATCTAGAATCACACAGCAATTTGTTATACAATTAATTATAATGCACTAAATCACTTTTCAAGATAATAAAGGATAAAGCGTGTTTTATTAATCACTCATTGATTGTACAATGTAAGCTTCCCTTCAATTTCATCCTGACAATTTGCTAGTCAGAAAATAAGTCTGCGGTAATTCCTATGAAACTATTCCGTGGACCCTGGCCTCCTTTGGGAGTAAGACGTGGCTACTTCTACCGCGAGAAGGCTGTACGCTATGTAACGACAGGATTTTGTTAAATTGGATTTTAAACTCTTGCGCAAGCAGTGCTCTTAGAGAAGGTGAAACTGTGACTAGCTTCATGTTTTATTTATTAATGTATACCTTGAGAGGATTTACACTCTCCTTTCTCTTTACCAAGGATATAAGACATACTCAAGTCTCGTTCAGGTCCAATTTGCGCAAGTACAGTTATACATAAAGGTGATAAGTAAGTGCAGTAACCTTCCAGTGTAAGTGGTAGCAAAACAAAGGTCTGATTACTACACAAATGAAGGGCAAGCATAGAAATGAATATAATTACAGTTGGTTGTTAGGTGACTAAAAAGCTGGAAGGTTAGGTATAGTAAGCATAATTTATATATAAATCCCACCATGCTCTAGCTTTATCTAGGGCCATGTACTTTCATAGTGAAGGGGCGATAAAGAAGACACCATGCACTGTTGGATAAAAAATCATAGTCACAGAGACTTTAGATTGTTAGACTTATCCACTCAATACCAGCTGGGGATTCTCTTCTTCTTTATTAGCTTTTATATCCCTAGATAAAGAATTAGGTAGGAGAACCTTTATTTATATATATATATATATATATATATATATATATATATATATATATATATATATATATATATTGGGCTTAAAATACCTATACTTTAAGTTTCATTATCTATCACTTTCACTCAACATTTTTAATAACAACTAGTAACAATTATGTACATTTATACGTTTTCATTTCTGCAGTAACTGAGTCCTTCTTTGCTGTGTCTATTTTAAGTAAAGTGCATGCATAAGCATTAAATAAATGGACACTGAAAACATCAGTCTGAATTTTAGCACACTAAACTATTTCTTAATTACTTGCAGAAACATTTTTTTAAAATATAGTGTTCAAGGATACAAAACATATAGCTTTTTGTTCTTTTATATATATATCTTTTTATAAATATGATAATGGACCTACCGTCTTTTTTCAAATGTCACCTTACTGTTTTAAATAACAAGGATAAATAAAATGTAAGAAGGTTTAACAAATTAAATCAGCCTGTATTTACTTAGAGAAATAGATTTGATGGCAGATAAGATCCAAAGGCCCATCTAGTCTGCCCATTCTACCCACCTGAATAAACTTGGCTTTATTTATTCCTTGGGAGAGCATCATGCTTATCCAATACATGCTTACATTGTTTATCTGTGTTTGTCCCTACCTTATCCACCGGTATGGTGGTCCAGTGGTTAGTATTCAGTGCTTTCACTGCTGCGACCTGGGTTTGATTCCAGTCAGGGAACTAAGAGACCATGCAGGGTTAGACCTGGTTAGTACTTGGATGGGAAACCACCTAGCAATACCAAGAGTGGTGTGCTGTGGCCCACTGGAGAAGAAACTGGCAACCCACTCCAGTATCTCTGCAATGAATACCAAGTGGATCTGCATGGTGTGTTGTAGTCCATGAGGTCATAGAGAGCCGGACACGACTGAGCGACGCCAACAAACATCCACTGGTAGACTGTTCCATCTATCAACTACCCTTTTTGTAAAGTAGTATTACTGCACGTTGACACTCATAGCTGGGCATCTACATTACTTAATGTAAGTCCTCTATTTACAGTTTTTTTTATCTGTTTTGAAATATGGGAAGGTCCTATCTAAAAGTTGTGTTTCATTATTATTAGTACTATATCATGGATACTCAAATTAGTTTTGCTTCCCATTTCCAAGGGTCCCCCTATTTCATAAGACACTTGTGGGTACTTACAGAGAGTGATATATGTGTGTATATATATATATATCGGCATACAATAAGTAATTAATGAAAGTCTGATTTTCCCATAAAATGCTTGTTGTTTATTTTAGCTCTTCAAACCAGTTTCTCTTAAAGGTTCTCTGACATTAAATCAGAATTGTTATCTGTCATGGAGTCCGTCTCGTTCTCGCCGCCTGTAATGTGTTTTGTAGTTTATTCCATTGGCGGAAAAGAGATGTTTAAATATTACATGCAACAGAGCTGTCATGTCTGAGCCTTGTTGGGAAACAGAGTAGACGCATGACTTGAACTCTGCTTATCTCATTCTATGGAGAGTGGCTGCAATGAAACAGACCTTGTTAATATTTTATAAGGGAATCGCTCTCCTTGTGCAGAGCACGTTCCGGTGGGTTAAATAACGTTGCTCAAGGTCCTTTGTACATCGCTCTCTGACAGCAGTGAGAACGCCGGTGACATTTTGCTAAGCAGATCATTATTATCGGCCAGTTGTTTTAGACGTTAGATTTAAAACCTGCTAACATTAATAGGATGATTTCAGATTTTTTTAAATGATTACTAATTCTTTTTGTTTGTAGTATGCTCTTTTGAAGAACTACAATTGAAGAAGTAGACCCAATATTTAATGGAAAAAAGGCAACTATTTCAGTATGAACTGTCTTAGCAGACAGAAGTCCTACCCCTGTGACTCTCACCTAAGTTTAACTTTTGCTCCTAGAAAGTGGTGTGCTCATATGTGAAAGATGGCAGTATGCAGGAGAGCACACAGGAAGAAAGTGAAAGGCTGTTAGGGTGTTGGCTTGTTAAAATTCAGTGAACACTACATATAAAGGGACATGGAAGGTCTCAGGATTTCACTAGGACTATAATATACCAATGTATCTCTTTACTTTTGTGTAATTAAGTGCTTAAAAACTCCCCTCTGCAGCTCATGAAGACGGTGCACTTCTAAGTACAGTATGTGTAGTGTCTCATAAGAAAGGATCAGTGGAAACATTCTGCAACATGCTCTTTGAGAGTGGTCATTGACAGGCTAGTTTTAAGCACTTCTTAATAAAATACATAAACGTAAATGTATATATATATATATATATATATATATATATATATATATATATATATATATATTTAGCAGACTAGGCTATGATGTCACTGGCCTGCTCCATGACATAATTAACTCTGCCTCATTAATGAAATTATGTTTAAATATGCAAATAAGCAATTAGCTAGTTTATTTTAAAATGAGGACCCCTCCATGTGCGTTTAACATTTTGTCTAGGAAAATCCACCACTGCCTCTCATATCTCAAGAGGCAGCTCTGAATTACTTCTTTTTTTTTTTTTGCGTCCTTCATTCCCTTTCTGACCCTCCATGACCTAATTTACCGTAAAACACAGGACATCTTTATGTCCATGTTCATGCTGATGCACTTGGTATTCATAGCAGAGATACTGAAGTGGGCTGCCAGTTCCTTCTCCATTAGGCCACCGCATAAAGGTCCTGGTATTCCCAGGTGGTCTCCCATCCAAGTACAGATCAGGCCTAACCCTGCATGGCCTCAGGGTGGTGTGACCTCTTGGGTCCCTGACTGGTATCGAACCCAGGTTGCCATGGTGAAATCCCCAAATTTACAGTAAGACAAATTAAATAAGAAATGCAACCTGTGGCCCCAGATTATTTTTCTGTGCAAAATAAAGTTCCACAATGGTTTCAGCCTTCTGATTTTTGCCATGTATATTATATGTCATGACCAAGATACAAGCTGTAAATCTTGGAAAAAGTGATTTTTTTTCACATGCAGTGTAAAAATCAATTCTGTCACTGAAAGCCAAACTAATTATAGAAGACCTGTCTCCGCTGAGAGTTCTGATACCTAAAATAAATATATATAGTTTTTACAAATATTTATGATTGACACCAACAAGAAATGTGCACTATAGTTTGCAACTTTCGTATATCAAAATATGACCTATGACAGCCATACCAAAGTATCTCATAGAATGACAATAATGCTAGTATAGAACATATTTTAGAAATGTACACATCGAAAGGTATCCACAGTTTGTAGGGTTAATCTGTAAGGATATTCTGTTGAAATTACCAGAAGAAAATATGAAATTGTTCTTCAAAATTAGGAAAATTATATTTTTTCAACATAAACTCACACAAGCACAATTAATGTATGCAGATTAGAAATATATTTAAAAATTATTTAATTAGTACATTTAACAAAATCTCCTTCTGGAGTATTATCCACCACAATACTCTCCAGTTATGCTTGATCAGGCTCCTAGAGGAAAGTGATTAGCCAGGTATATTCATTTTATTGAATGCAAGAGTTAAGCCAACCAGTTATACTAATTGAAAGGCATTCTGTGGGTTTATATTTCCTTACACTTGAAATACTTTTCATTATGCTATTTAATTGATTGTAATATCTTTATTTTAATATCACATATATAGTTGTGAGCGTACGAGTCGTTGCTCACGCTTGCGGGCTCGCGTAGCGAGCCCGCGGCCCTCGCGAAGCGAGGGCCGTGGCTCGCGAAGCGAGCCGCGGCCCTCGCGTAGCGAGCCGCGGGCCTCGCGAAGCGAGGTCACTGGGCAAGGGCCTCAGTTGCTGGCATGGAGCGCCGAAGGCGCTCCATGCCAGCAACTGAGGCCCCTCGCGAAGCGAGGGCCTCAGTTGCTGGCGAGGTCACTGGGCACGGGTCTCAGTTGCTGGCATGGAGCGCCGAAGGCGCTCCATGCCAGCAACTGAGGCCCCTCGCGAAGCGAGGGACTCAGTTGCTGGCGAGGTCACTGGGCAAGGGCCTCAGTTGCTGGCATGGAGCGCCGAAGGCGCTCCATGCCAGCAACTGAGGCCCCTCGCGAAGCGAGGGACTCAGTTGCTGGCGAGGTCACTGGGCAAGGGCCTCAAACCCTCGCAAAATTCACGTCGCTACTCAAAAAACACGACACACAAATTACGACACTCGCTAAATTTTACGAGGCACGCAAACAACGTACGAAACACGTTACCACACATTACGACCTCGCAAACATCGGACGCAACACGCCGACATACAAACATTTAAAACACAATACATACACACAGCACATACATAAAAAACTTACCTACACCAAGAGGGAGCACCCAGGACCTCAAAAATGCAACTTACACCTCGATTTTACTCGAAATAAAACAGTTTAGAGACTAAAAAAAAAACGAAGCGAGAGAAAAAATGGCCGCCGAACAAAACGAAAACGAGGCTACAGCACTCTAAACTCGCAAAACACCACAAGAAACTCGCAAAACACCACAAAACACCTACGGATATTCCGATACAGACCTATACCACACATTACTCGCCATTTTACACCAATGCGGAAGTACACGACTACGCTAACGGTTTGGTCTCGCGCACGCACAGTGTTACACTGCACACATTCAGCATGCTTATACAGCAGCTCCACACCACTAATGCTGCAGCAGCATCAACACAGATTGCCAGCTCTTCATCACAATGCTTCAAAATAGGTACAATATATTCATTTACTAATTTAGCTACCTTACTATTTCATTGCCGTCATTTTTTGACGGGCAATTCGCTAGTTCATAGTATATTTTTAAGTTGCTTACAGACTAACAGTTTGTTTGCTTCATGCACTGAACCCCAAAAATATTTTTGAATGTTATTACACACAAGAAAATAAAGGAAATATGGGGTGGTGCCTGAAGCTGACAGGCTGTTAGTCTGTTGGCTTAAATAACCACTTTGGACTAGGAAAATGTTTGTGAAATATGCAACAAACTAAGAGCTTTAGGTAAGTAAGCTATTTGCATGAAAGCATCTTAATTTTAGCAGACTCTGCTAGTACAGGAAAACTGCCATGATGGTAATACTTCATTTTCAAGGAATGCAAGCTTACTTGTGATTGCATTCTAGTGGACATGTATAGGAGAGTGAACATATCAAACGCTAAAAGATTATTAAAATCACCTTCCTTCCTCCCTCCCCATTCTTCCATTCCTGAATAGATAATAATAATTAGCCAAGCTCACCCCCTCAGACTCCAAGCCAGCAAGAAGTGTGGAAGATGCCAACATCAAAACCTTCAAGCACAAGACTGGTAAAATAAATAATGTATTTAAAAGTTTTATACTAATGACAAAGATTACTGGAATGTTGTTTGTTTCATACTTCACAAACTTATGACATTTTCCCAAACTACAGTGGTCCTCAAATAGCAGTTTTCTTTAAAATGTTCATAAAAAGGCTACAAACAATTAAAGAAATTACGGAACAGACGCAAAAGTATTTCAAACAATAGAACATATAAACCAACACAATAACTTTACATCGATATCAGACACACTTTTTCATTTAATTCATAGAGCATGTTTCAAGAATTTCACATGTAAAAAGCTAAATTGCAAAAACTGTTTAATCTTCCCTGAAACTAACAGGAACTGCACAGAGCCTACTAATGGCGTTATTGGCACATGAGTATGATTGTTGTTGTTTATTCCTTCAGTCGAGTCTGTGACCTTATCGACCGCAGCACGCCAGGCACATCTTGTGTCTGGTTGTGCTTATCCATAAGGTTTTTGTGGCAAAGATACTGGAGTGGGTTGCCAGTTCCTTCGCTAGTGGGCCGTGATTTGTCTGACCTCTCTGCTATGACCTTCCCATCTTGGGTGACCCTACATGGTATAGTTCACAGCTTTACTAAAGTGCACAAGCACTTTTAACCGGACAAGGTATGACTGCTACAACTAAATTAGAGCTCATTGTCTCACAAGGGCAATCAGTTTATTGTGCACTAAGACAATTGCTTGAGGGGGCACTGTGACACATTTGCAAATGCAACAAAGACAAGTTTCCCATGTCCCTATATACCATTGTAGAAACACAGGGTTAAACATGACTGTTTAATTCACCATCCTCTCTGTTAGCTATAAGGGTGGCTGCCTCTGTCAAGCAACATATCTCTAGCCAATGCAGCAGCCAAAGGCTTTTTTCTGTCAATACGTGTTATCTACCTTAACTGTTGGAATCTGGTTGCTGATTTGAAACCTATCCTGAGATTAGACATTGTCTTGTGGAAGAAGAGAGGAGGCGCGTTCAGGCTGGGTGAGCGCACTACAGGGAGCTAATGGAATTGTGCAAGCTTGTGTATGCGCTCCCACAAACTGCACTGCCTGCGTCTCCAACGATTTTATAAGCCTAGTTTTCTAATTAAATTATTGATTTCACTGTGGAAACTTGTTACGGAAGCAGCTAATAGAGAGTCTAATGAAATGCGTGCGCTCTCGCTTATATTCAAGTGTTTGAACATTGCTGTCAAAAGGCTGTGCCTTTAACTTCCATAGTAAGAGAACATGCCAGGCAGCTGAGGGGGACTTTTGGTTATGAAATATTAATACACCTGCAATCCTTTCAAACCGTTTGACACAGAATAATATCAGCCTAGTGCCATGATTTCTTCCAATCTGTGTAATAATGACACAGGAACCGTGTTATTTATGATTTTTACATTTCTTTTGGAGCTTTTTTTTCCCCAGAGAATAATGATAATACTTCAATCAGTGCAATAAATGTTTCCATAGAACTGATTCAATACTGGGATAATACATGGTTATCAACGTATTCAGTCATTTTACCATGATTTCTAAACCTTTTCATTCCACTAAACATACATACATAATATATATATATATATATACCCATTCATTTGGCAACTGTTTGAAAACATTCAGACATGAAACTCTGTTTAACAATATGGCTGGCATATATTAAGAGTTGCTCTAGCATAGTAATGTGAGAATTTAAGCACTTTTGGTCATTGATTCGGATATTTGACTGAATACTCTTATTTTGTAATTAAAACTACTATGAAGTCTCTAAGTTTTTATTCGTACAATGTATTCTTGCAGCAGTCTATAATATTATATTTCATTCTTCAGCATAGCTCCAATCTCCCTCAGTTGAACAATTGTAGGGAGTTGGTTCCTTTTTGTTTCACCGGTCAGGTTCTATAGTGTAGCCAATCACTTTATAGCCATTCAGCCATTTTATTACAATGGTACATTTTTTTGTATGTAGATCATTGGTGAAAAAAATTAGTCACTCCCCTTTTTAGTCAGCAATAATATGTTTATATTATATATGTGTATATTTCAAAAATGAAGCTCCTGGAGCAGCATTTACTGCTTTAGATATATAACAGTATTTGATGGTTTGCCCTTGTCAGCCAATGAGCAGCAATACAGCTGTATGAGTCATAAGTATCTGCCAATGAGATCTAGAGTCTACTGTCTGCTCACACAGAGATTTTTCCTGTGGCATTTAGGGTTAGTTTCCAATAAGCTTTACTAAATATTTTTCCTAAACACGCAAAACACCACCAACCACATACAGATTTTCTAAAAAGCCGTACGAGGTACAGGATACACTATTAACAAGGACACTACATCATACACAGCCGCGTACCACATACACATACACCGCCATTTTACAACACTAACTTACACAATGCGGAAGTACACAGCTACCCTAACGGCTTCCCCGCGCACGCAGCCTATTTACACTACACATTGCACACATTGCTGACACTTACACCTCAGCTCCACAACACTGCAAACCTACATTGCATGCTGCAGGAACATCAAAACAGATTGTCAGCTCTTCAGCACAATGCTTCCTGCATATATTACTTCCAAATAGGTAAAGTATATTCATGTATTATTTCATTAGCATACAAAAACAAATATACACAAAAACAAATAAAAAAATCTCACAATAAACACAAAACCCATTCACTGCGCGTCTCCACCAAACAGCATTACCTGCTTTTACAATTTTATTGCCGTCATTTTTTGACGGGCAAGTTGCTAGTTCTTTATATAATTATTGGCATAGAACACCATCATGAACCAGTGATAGTGTTATTAAAATGTTCAGCTATAGTGTTTCATGTTATAATCTTACTTCCTGTTTGGAGTTATTTCACAATCTCACTCATATTTTTTCAGAGTAGCAGGTTTTCTTTTATACAGGATATCCACATCCATATTTTCTACTTTCCATGAAATTCCTTTGAAACATTAGGAAATATTAAATACTGATTGAACCTGCTGTTTCTCTGAAATTGTATTAAGTATGCATAAGTATGGCGAAAATATCTATTTAGGTTTATAGAAGTATAAACATAATGCTAAGGGACTTTTTCTCAGTCAAATTTAACCAGTTATAGTTCTCAAGGTTAGATGATGACAGGGCTCTTTTAAAGAAAAGCAACAAATGATGCAGTAAGGGCTGCATTCCACTTTTGACACCAGAACATAGCTCAAATGCCAACTGGTAAATATTTATTTTTGTGATCATTATAATAAATGCGCACATACAAATAAATCTGTATTTTACAGTATACAGGTAAACCCTGCTTAGCACTACCCCACTGAGCGCTGATTCACTACAGCGCCCTTCTAATTCTCCCCTCCGTGCTAAATCTCATGATGGCGCGCCAAATTGCGTTGTGACGTAAAAATGCCCTACTTAGCACTGTTTCACATAGCGCTCCTGCATGCAGGAACACATGTAAAGCGCTAAACGTTGTATTCCTGTATTTCTCCTATATTCCAGCTTTCAGTCTTAGTGCATCATTTCTTTTACCTAGCCCTTACTGTCACATAGTGATCTCTGTTAGTTTATTCCAGCTCCCATGTAGTACATACATGACAATTTACTGCACTATTGTTTTAGCAATTTACAGTAACATTTAAATAAAAAACACTGTATTGCACCTTTGATCCTTCACATTTATATAATTCTATACATATTTTGTTCTTTAGACGCTTCCGAAAATTATTTCTCTTTAAGTGACTCACAAAACTGAATAATGTTAAAAATTCATATCACAACAATCCATTAAGTAGTTTTAACCAAGATTATCTTTCAAAACGAACCAGTGTT
The DNA here is from genome assembly GCA_027410445.1 of Discoglossus pictus. Classification (NCBI taxonomy): domain Eukaryota; kingdom Metazoa; phylum Chordata; class Amphibia; order Anura; family Alytidae; genus Discoglossus; species Discoglossus pictus. The sequence continues at coordinate 141,868,865 of CM050169.1, forward strand.
ACACACAAAATTAAGCAGAATCAGTACCTTTATAAATCAATGAATCTAATAATTTTAATATTTCTATGTGTGCTGTAGCTTTTTTATTTTATTTTTTTATCTAACAAGCCTTGAGGGGGCTCGCTGCTTGTGCTGGTTCAAGCTTATTTGAAGATTAAACTACAGATGCCCAATTAGTGAGACTTGTCAATAGGCTGAAGATCAAACTATTGAACACATCTACATCTTGCTTTTCAGTGACCTGATGTTTTCATTATCTACAACTCCAATCAGGAAGAGTGAGTCCATATCGGTCAGTTCAGATGTTCATTTACCAGATAGTTACATAAACCTTTTGTAGTAGACCGTACTGTGTCTTTGTTGCAAACATTAGAAATTTCCTACTGGGAATATTGATTCATTCCTTCTTTTGTGACATTAATGCTCTATCTCACCTTTTAACCATTTGTGATGGACTGGGCATTAAAAGACAGGTTTGCTATTGACGTCTTCCTTATTGGAAATAAAAAGAAAATTAATTTGTTTTTTTCCTAGTAGACCCTGTTTTATCCTTTAAAAATGGAATAAGAAAATTCAAGGAGAAATATAGAAATAATGAAAATAGCTATCACATATATAGCTGTCAGTTCAAGGACGTTGGTCACGTTTGCGGGTTTGTCACGCTTTGCGAGCCTTGCATAGCGAAGGAGCCGTCGACCATGCGGGACTTAGGCTGCAATGAGTGCCAAAGGCGCTCATTGCAGAGCTCATGATGAGCGCCGCACTTAGCAAGGGATGCAAAAATACGGCTCGTAGGACCACAGGCACGTATATGGACTGTGGGCCACACAAAAATACAACTTTAATGGCTGAATCACTGAACAGTAAAGCTGAAAAAAACAACAAATATCCTGCAAATTAACTTACACACAGGGGGAAAGCCAGGGAGTCTGTGACTGAGGTTGCAACTTAAGGCATACTTGCAGTTTTTCACAATCGAAAATCGTCTAAACAAGAGAAAAAATGCCAGACAAAAAAACGCAAAAGGATGAAAACGAGGCCGAAGCTCACAAAAACCAGCCCCAAACCCGTAACACTTAAGGGAAACCAGTAACATTTCCTCTGCAACGGTAAAATTTACACCAACGCAGTAACACTTTACCAAAAGCAGTAACACTTACCCAAGCCAGTAACACTCATGGCGATGCCCCTAAACTACACGGGGGGGGGGGGGGGGGGGGGGGGGAGGGGAGGCTCGCAACGAGCGCCTAAGGTGATTATTGCATTCCCTGTAAAGTACACGGGGGAGAGGCTCGCAATGAGACTTGAAGGTGCTCAGAGGGCCCTTAGCCTCGCATTGTGTGGCAAACAGCATTGCTAGCCGTACAATTTTACTCCTGTTATTTTTGACGAGCAATTTCCTGGTTAGTACAATAAATGCAAGTTTTGTAATGTCTCCTATTTATTTTCATAGAAACCAATTGAATAATGTATTCTGTTAACAATCATGTGTGTCTTCTAATTAGTTTAGACGCAATAATTTGAATGCAATATCAGAAAAAATTAAATTGTGTGCTGTCATATAACAGACGTTTTCTTGAGAATATTGAATTGTAACAGTTGTAGGTAATAACATACATATATAAAGCTCAACTAACATTTTCCATGTATTAAAATCGTATATATATTATCTCTCCTCATGGACACTGCTGAGAATAGACATTTTCCTTTGCACATATTGGTATTAGTAGTCTCTGTGGCCCAAAATTACCCTTATTATATAAATAAAAAAAATGAATAGGCAAACGTCCACATTTAAATAAAGATTGTCCAAATAGCGACTTATTTAGGTTTTATGTTTCGATACGCCTATTCAATTCAATATACGGTACTTATTCACACATTTCTATGTGTGTGTTTGTCTGTATGTGTGTATATATATATACAGGGAGTGCAGAATTATTAGGCAAATGAGTATTTTGACCACATCATCCTCTTTATGCATGTTGTCTTACTCCAAGCTGTATAGGCTCGAAAGCCTACTACCAATTAAGCATATTAGGTGATGTGCATCTCTGTAATGAGAAGGGGTGTGGTCTAATGACATCAACACCCTATATCAGGTGTGCATAATTATTAGGCAACTTCCTTTGTTTTGGCAAAATGGGTCAAAAGAAGGACTTGACAGGCTCAGAAAAGTCAAAAATAGTGAGATATCTTGCAGAGGGATGCAGCACTCTTAAAATTGCAAAGCTTCTGAAGCGTGATCATCGAACAATCAAGCGTTTCATTCAAAATAGTCAACAGGGTCGCAAGAAGCGTGTGGAAAAACCAAGGCGCAAAATAACTGCCCATGAACTGAGAAAAGTCAAGCGTGCAGCTGCCACGATGCCACTTGCCACCAGTTTGGCCATATTTCAGAGCTGCAACATCACTGGAGTGCCCAAAAGCACAAGGTGTGCAATACTCAGAGACATGGCCAAGGTAAGAAAGGCTGAAAGACGACCACCACTGAACAAGACACACAAGCTGAAACGTCAAGACTGGGCCAAGAAATATCTCAAGACTGATGTTTCTAAGGTTTTATGGACTGATGAAATGAGAGTGAGTCTTGATGGGCAAGATGGATGGGCCCGTGGCTGGATTGGTAAAGGGCAGAGAGCTCCAGTCCGACTCAGACGCCATCAAGGTGGAGGTGGAGTACTGGTTTGGGCTGGTATCATCAAAGATGAGCTTGTGGGGCCTTTTCGGGTTGAGGATGAAGTCAAGCTCAACTCCCAGTCCTTCTGCTAGTTCCTGGAAGACACCTTCTTCAAGCAGTGGTACAGGAAGAAGTCTGCATCCTTCAAGAAAAACATGATTTTCATGCAGGACAATGCTCCATCACACGCGTCCAAGTACTCCACAGTGTGGCTGGCAAGAAAGGGTATAAAAGAAGAAAATCTAATGACATGGCCTCCTTGTTCACCTGATCTGAACCCCATTGAGAACCTGTGGTCCATCATCAAATGTGAGATTTACAAGGAGGGAAAACAGTACACCTCTCTGAACAGTGTCTGGGAGGCTGTGGTTGCTGCTGCACGCAATGTTGATGGTGAACAGATCAAAACACTGACAGAATCCATGGATGGCAGGCTTTTGAGTGTCCTTGCAAAAAAAGGTGGCTATATTGGTCACTGATTTGTTTTTGTTTTGTTTTTGAATGTCAGAAATGTATATTTGTGAATGTTGAGATGTTATATTGGTTTCACTGGTAAAAATAAATAATTGAAATGGGTATATATTTGTTTTTTGTTAAGTTGCCTAATAATTATGCACAGTAATAGTCACCTGCACACACAGATATCCCCCTAAAATAGCTAAAACTAAAAACAAACTAAAAACTACTTCCATTTGATATTAATGAGTTTTTTGTGTTCATTGAGAACATGGTTGTTGTTCAATAATAAAATTAATCCTCAAAAATACAACTTGCCTAATAATTCTGCACTCCCTGTATATGTGTGTATAACACTTTGGAGCCTGGAAATAAGTCCTCCATAGGGATACATAATCCTTTAAAACAATATACAAGAGCCAAGTACAAATGTATTATAAACATTTATTAAAACCACTGAATTTTCATCTTAGTAATGTGGTAGACATACTGCACATGCATAATACATGCATCCATGGGCGCTCTTGCTGCTAGTTCAGTTGACCCATTTATCTGAAATTTAGGAGCCAGTCAGATTACTTAGAAGCCAGACAAACCTTTTTTTAGGAACCATGGATTATATATAGTAATATATGTATAATACCTAAAATGTAATATTTAAGGAGCATGACTCTCTGTCTTCCAGTATTTGTCGAGCCTTGCACATGAATTTTATTAGTTACCTATATGTTTATATGTTTCTTGCAATATTGAAACAGACACATGAGCATAGAAAGATAATCAAACAAGCACTGAATTGCAAAGAAAGTCAACTTTCAAACTTGTTTAAAAAATCATTTGGTTTTTACAGTACTTCAATAAATAAGCCCCACAATGGAGTGAATATTAGTGTGTAATGGGGCCTAAGGATCTCTCTTTTAGAGTGAATTATAGTGTTAATTTACAGCCTTTCTGCTTGTCTTTGTGGGATCTCGGGCCTGGTTAGTTTCCATGGAAACGTACACCTCTGTCTCATGCACAATTCATGCTGACCTTTCCGTTTCACACAGAACCTCCTCTTCCTCACTGTCCCTGTTATAATCACCTCTTCTCCTTTCATGGCAGCCTCAAGAGAGAGTCACAGGCCTGATGCACAGGGAGAGGCAGCATCCCCCATCACCTCCCACTTGCCTCTTCTTTGATGACTGTGTGCATCTTATCTGAACGCTTCTATGGCGGCCCTGTCTGTAATTATGCCCATGAGATTGTAAAGACTTCACCTGCATAAAGGCCTACAATGCAAGTCACAGCCCCCTGGGTTGTGATATACACGTTCAGATTTACTGAATATGCAGATACGTTGAATTGGGAAACAGGTCAAAATGGCTTGGCTTGCGTGGTCTACCCATTTCCTTATTTAGCTTTCTTGGTGTTTTTTGCATTGCCGCAGCAAACCTCACCATTTAGGAGGGTGATTCAGTCAGTCTGTCTCCTCACCTCTAATGCCCATGATGGTCAGCCTTTTCTATCTGTGCCTTTCTGCTTTCTAGTTGGTCCCGTTAATTTCCAGACACCATATTGACTGATCCACCAGCACCAGGATGCCGAAAATTGCACATTAACAAAAGTTGTTTTTGTATGAAAGCTTTCAGTTTAGCAGTTGCCTCTTGGTGTTACAGGTCCCCTCCAGGTTAGATGATGTGAAGTATTGGACATCAAGATACATGAATATAGCTTTCAGAGCTTAGACCTCAACTGCATTTTGATTTTCACTTGATCTGGCATTCGAACTTTTAACCCAGACCATTTACAGAGATCAGCGACACTGACACAAACCAAGGTTAAAATGGCAGCATGGAGCAATAACCGGCAGACTAGGCAGGTTTGTCTCTCTCTATCTCTCTTTTATATATATATATATATATATATATATATATATATATATATATATATATAAAAGAGACTTGCCCGTGAAAAATGACGGGGCAATAAAAAAAGTGTTGAAATGCTGTTTTTCACACAATGGGAGTCTACTGCGTGCCTCAAGTCCTGCGTGTCGCATCGCTTTGCGAGGCAACGTCTCGCCTCACTTTGCGAGGCTCGTGGTTGCGGCCCTATGGGCCGCCAACGGCAGTCACTGCATTACCTTCAACTGCTCGCCTTCGTCGCTCATTGCACCCTAAGTCCTGCATGTCGGCGCTTTGCGGGGATCGAGCGCCTTTGCATGTCGCATAGAGCGAAATTAGTCCCTCGTGTGGGCTCGCGAAAATGTATCAGTTGTCAGAGCATAATAAAGTGATTTAAATATTTAACTACTTTGAGTGTCCTATCCCTGTCAGCCAATGAGCATTATTCATAAAGTAAGGGCAGTGTAAAATATGAGATTTGTTTTTAATAATTAATGAATAAATTAATATACCTTACTATACCTAATGAATACATTAATATATGTTACCTATTTGTACTTAATATGCAGCAATCAATATCCCGAAAAGCTAACAATCTTTTTGCCGTATTTTTTAAAATGTACAATGACTGTTGATCATCTGAGGAGAAAGTGTCAATGTGCTAAGTGTGCAGTGTATTTAGGCAGTGTGCGCGAGTGCAAATAGTTTTTTTAGGCGGGAGAACCACCATTTGAAAAGTGTAATGAGGTAATGTGCAAGTTAGTGTTGTGAAATGGCGGCGAGTGTATGTCTTACGCGGTTCGCAAGCATTTTCCATCCTTCGTAAAAGCGTGGCAGTGTTTTGCCCGCTTTAGGGTTGTGTAGCCTCATTTTCATTAGATTTTTTGGTATCTTTGCCTTCTGCACTACAGAGACCGCAAATCTCCTGGTGAAGAAGTACAAAGAATCATAAAATCCAGACAGCAACCTGTTCAGTTCTGAAGCATTTGTCATGTTCTGCTTATTAGTGATTCTGTATTGCGAAGGAGGTTACAGTTGGGAAAAAAAATGTATGTGGTTTTTTTTCGGTCGCCATTTTCTCTCTCACTTGTGCTGAAACTCTGTAAATTTGGTTTAAATTTGCGTATAACATCACTCCCAGAAGTCCCTTTATGTGAGTGTTTTTTTTTTTTGTGTGTGTGTTTTTCGATATGCGCAGTTCCGCTGTTAACTGCGTCTTTTTTGCGACTTCGTTTTTTTTTTTTTTTTTTTTCTAAGTCCTGCAGCTCGTTATTTTTTTCTAAGTGCCGTGTTCCTCAGCTGCTTGCAGCCTAATGCAATCCTGTGTTTCCTAAGTGCTTGTAGCCTAAGTCCTGCGTGCTTCAATGGCTCAACTGCTCGCCTCACTTTGCGAGGATCGCAGGAGCGCTTTTGGAGCTCATTTCGGCTAAGTCCCACGTTTTTCATGGCCTCAACTGCTCGCCTCGCTTTGCGCTCATCGCCTAATGTGGTGCACGGTCTGAAGACTTTTGTGCCTCAACGGCTCACTACGCTTTGCCAGGCTCGAAAAAAATGACGACGAATCACAGTTTGACAACTATTATAGTATATATATATACCTTGCCTTCTCTCTTAAGAAAAGTTTAGTCTCATTAATAATCTGGCTGTCTCCTAAGTGTGGTACATGTTTGTCAACCCCTAATATAACTCTTACTTATGCATTTTCAATAAACGTCCATTTAAAAGTGGTTTTATGGCCCACTATCCCAAAGGCTCCTTTCCTGTAGACCTCTTTTTTAGTCTCTGGTAGAAACAGAAATTGTTATCAAGAATGTTTTAATAACCTATCCAAAATAGGTCTGAATGCCCTGTATTAACCTATACCACTTCAGTGGAGTGGCGTTTTCTCATAACAGCCAATATTTCTATAAAGTAGCCTTTATTCCTTCAACTCTGCAAAAAGCCACATAATTTTTTTTCCCAACTGTAACCTCCTTTGCAATACAGAATCACTAATAAGCAGAACATGACAAATGCTTCAGATCTGAACAGGTTGCTGTCTGGATTTTGTGAATCTTTGTACTTCTTCACCAGGAGATTTGCTGTCTCTCTAGTGCAGAAGGCAAAGATACCAAAAATCTAATGTAAATTGAGGCTCATTTGTGTCCATTCAGATTACATTACCCAGAATTCCTGGGTGCTTTTTAGTTACAGGCAGTGGGATAAAACATACTTTAAAGATTGAAGGTGCGTTTCTGTTTTTTAAATAGTGATTCAAATATAAATTAGTTTTTGATGATTTTCAAAATAGAAAAAGTGCTACTAAAATAGTCTCCAGGAACCTTACCTGTGTACATGGTAAGCTCCTGAGATTAGGTCCCTCTACACCACCTGTACCAGTATACATTATTTTCGCATGTTTCTCTTATGTTTTCACTGTATCCCCTGTGCTTAGAATGCAGAATTTAATGGGGCTTTATAAATAAGTAATCAATATGGAATAGATTTTCTCAGTTTCAGTTATCGATAATGCCATTTTTTAAGAATATCCCTGTTTGATCAAAGCTGACTGAAAAGGACCACTGTAGTCCTATATGTAAAATATATTCTTTGAATAACTATATTTGATGATGGACAAACTGCTGGTTTCAGCTGATCTTGGACTACAGATAGGAGCCTTTTTTTTTTGCAGAGGAAGCTTCTATAGACAGGAAAGATTGGTCTGCAGTCTCATCAACCCACCTTCGCTCAAGTAATTTCACACACAAATTTGTAGACTTTAAGGATCGAAAATCAGAAATGTAGAGAACCTACTATAGACAATATTAAGAAAGATTTCAAGCTTTAAAATGTGATTTTGAAAAAAAGGTTTGATCTATGAAGAGTTCACTGTCATTGAAAATCATTGTGGTTAGACAACTATAGCTGTGACCATATGAAGGGCAGAACATTCTGTAACCACTGTACTGTTCCTGCATTCATTTGTCCCATAGGAGCTATTGCTATTTCCTCTGAATGGGGCATCCTAGTCTCACTGACTAGTCCTTCATCAGCTTTATCCTTCATTTTACAATCAAACCTCTCACTAGGGGTTTGATTGCTTTCTTTCACTGTGTGTTAGGGAAGAACCCAGCACCTGGTGAGAATGGGGAAACTACTTGCACACTGTGCATTTGTAATTATAGTTAGTCACCCTGCTGGTATCACACAGGGAGTATAGGTAACCGCTTATGACACTATATTAAAGACGAAGCATAGTCCCACTTTATCCATAAAATGAATGCTAATGGAGTTTTGATCAATACAACAGAAGAGGAAAGGGGATTTGGGATGTGCTATTTTGGAGTTTAAAATAGGCAAATAGTGCAACAAAGCTGCTAGGTAAACAGACTGCATAGGAAGAGAACAAAATTGTGCATGGATTAGAAAAAACAGGAAAAAGTTTATTACCAAGCTATTACTTCATATGCAGAATAACTGAAAATATTGTAGTTTGCAGAATTCTTCTGTGGAAAGACCTGTCCAAAGAAACACTAACTTTCTGTTAAAGGTACTGTACATGGAAAATCTATATTTTTTTTACTAGGAAGTACTTTTAGACAGCAGAAAATTATGTACATAAATATTTTCGTAAATAATTCCATTAATTAAAAACTTGCTCTATTTGACTAATGTAAACTTTGTCTAGGCTAGAACAGAGTACTGTGAATACTCCCATTGACAGCTGTCTGTATATTCCCCTGGTTTGCCCCTATATGACTATTTTCATAAGCTGACTAGTTACTTAAACTGCTTGTACAGGTAAACCCAGCTTAACACTGCCTCCATGAGTACTGATTTGCTATAGTGCTCTCTTCCCTTCTATTTCTATGCTCCAAAACGCATTTGGCCATTTAAAACCTTGCTTAGTGCTGAAAGATTCGCCAAAGCACTCTGAGCCCTATGGTGTTTAAATGCACTATTTAGCGTAGTTTTACATAGCGCTCCTGCATGCAGGTATGCATGTGAATCGCTAAATGTGGTATTCCTGTATATTGAGAATGGTTGCTATGTGCATTGGGAATCCATTAACCATACTAGTTTGGTCAGTGACTTCAGCAGACATGGGTCCCTCAGATGCAGTCTTTTCATGTGATAAATACAGTGGGTGAAGAAAGACTATTTATATTATTAAAAAATGCAGTTTACACATATTTACTCTTAAACTTAAAAATATGTACTTGATATAGCACCATTGTACAAAGCACTCTCATCAAAAAAAAAAATATTATTACTTACCTGTAACAGCTTTTTTTGTGGTTATTTTCTAAAATGATATATAGTGATACTTTTTCATTGCTGCTAGCAATGTGTACTTGTTTTGTTCCAAACAGAATGTTTTCTTTTATTTTTAGATTAGGAGATTGAAGGCAGGTTTTTTTTAACCTACCTATGAAAGTAAAAATAAACTTAATTTCCATTTGCATGCCTGTTTTCCTAAATCCTTTCCCAGCTCCTCTCCCCCGCCCCCATCTGCTTGTCCTTCATTTCTTGTGTATGACAGTATCTCTGCAGGCTGAGAGTTTGCCGCTGGCAGGCAGCAGTGACGCGCGGCTACCTAAAGACAGCCTCAATGGGAGCATGTCAGAAGTGTGGCAGAGTCCCAGCACCTTCCCTATCTGCTTTCTCCACTGTACAAGTGCTGGGAGCACATACAGTAATGTGGATGATAATAAGTACAGGAAATCAGGCAGCTTTCTGGCAGTCAATATAACCCAATTATAATTCTTACAGTGTTACATGCCAAAATCTTCAGGTTACAAAATATGCTGCATATTTTATGTATAAAAAAAAATTTCCACCAAAATATTTTTTAATTATTATAATGCAGTTTTATGCACCAGTTGTTATATTTTTTGTATCTATTTAATTAAAAACAAATCAAAACACTTTTTGCTACTGATATGTTCCATCAGCAATAGAAAAATGCATGTTTAGTATAGCTGAAATGCATTTTCCTTTATTATAATATTTGGACAGGGACAGACACATAACGCTAAGGTTATTTATAAACCATAGGTAGGGATTTTTTTATATAATAAGGGGCTACATGAAAAATGCAGCTTCATTAAATAAACATTCAACTCAATACTGACAAGCATACTGGACCAAAACATACAGAGGCACATGGTTGGCCCTAGACTACAAGTCCAAGGCCTTTAGTAAAGGTATACAGAAGTCTCCTTTTTTATTTTATTTTCTAATCTAACACATACTGCTTATATCAGAAACATGCATTGCATTGATTCATTCTATACACATACAGATGTTTTTTATAAAAAAAAAATGGTTTCCACACCCAAGTGCTGCTTATATAGACACCTGGTACTAACAAATAGCAACACTGCATTCGGGTATATTTTTAACCCTATACAAACCTTCTAGCCAACAGCAGCACATTGCAGAGATTCAGAACAGCAAAGCCTGATGCTGCTTCCTAGTGGTGGTAACAAAAACTACACATCCCATGATGCTTTGCTACAGAGACTGACTTCATTTAAACAATGTTATAGCTGCCTGTGATTGGCCAAAACAAATTTATAATTGTATGCTAATTTAGCTAAGATTTTTAAGGGGCATTCCTTCTCAAAATCTGGTGGCAGAAAACTGAAAAATGTTTATTGATGCTTATTTGGGGATTTTTTTCGTGCCAAAAAATGTTTCAATACACTACTAATTCTCCTCAGATGCATTCATAATCCATGAAACCTAAATATGCCTTTAATGGTTATGCATCACTTGCAAAATGCCAGGGTCTGTATTTCTGACTAACTCTGATCTGAGATGGTCACGTGGAGCTGAAACCTTTTAATTGTGCAAATAGCAGATTCGTTTTCCTTAAATCTCTATAACTCACTTGGTGCCGTGACCTCCTTTTTTTAAATGCATAATAGAAAGTTCCATGTCCCTTTCATCTTTGTACAGATTTCTCCTCCTCCGAAGCCTGGCTGCTTCTCTTTCCTACATGTGCAGTATGAAATAGAGATTGTATCTCTCATCCCCAGGAGGCCCTGCTCCAGCTGTCTCTGGTCATTCCAATCAAGATATTGGGGCTGTACAGCAAGTGGTCCAGACTGCAAATTATTTGGTGTTTATTCTCCATCTAAATTTAGCTGGAAAATAATGTACTCCAGTGTCATAAAATCCCTCGACCCAGTGTATGTCAGAAGAAGATTAAGATATTTAGTTAATTTCTCTTCCAAAGTACCCTGAGAGGAGCTTTCACGCTTTTGCAAGTGGGGTCATGGAGGTAACAGGATCTCCACAGAAGTTTGCTTCCGTGCCCTCCCATCTGTTTGTTTTGCCGAGGGATGTTTTGGAGGGCTATTCCATACCAGCTGGGTTGGAAGCCTGCAGGGGCTCAGGTTACTGCTTTGTATTCTGGGTAGATGTTTGGCAGTGCCTTCATCATAGAGATTCCCCTTATTATGACAGATCCTTAGAGGAGTCTTTGCTACTGCTAGTAGATTACAAGGTTTTAAATTATTTTAGAAATGTCCTCACTAATGAGCTGAAGTGGTTTTGTAAACTGCTATAGTGTCTCATTGATTGGGAAGTTTAACACAACTGACACTTAATTCACAATAATTCAGCCAGGGGGTGCACAGGCAAAAATCCCAAGCTTTTGTTTTGTTATAGATTAAGACTGAAATTGGCACCACACCCTTCACCATAGATGACCCAGAAGCAGACTTCTTACATTATTCAGTGCAAAAATATCTCTCCAGAAATGCAATCGCCCCTCACACACAGAACTTCCACCAATGTATCAGGGATCTGAAGGAACATAAAAATGAATTTGTATCTATATAAAAACTAACTGTATGAATTTTTTCTTGATTAATTATGCTCTTATTCTTACATAAATCTTTCAAACACACATTATTTTATTTTTTATTTTTTTGCCTAGTTGTCAGTTAAAAAATATAGCATTTACGGTAATTCAGTTATGGTTTGCTGGAGGCAGACATTAGCTTTTTATGTTCCTAACAGGACTGGTCATGCGCAAGGAATGGAAAAAAGATTGGATGCAGATATGACATGTATTCAGTTTGTTGTATTTAACAATAGGATTAATTGGAAGTGCATTGCACAGTAGGATAACTCCTCAGGCTCCAGGTGACAAACATTCCAAAATGGAAGCTCCTAGACACAAACAAATCTCGCTAAAACTAAGATTTCCTCTAACAGTGTGTGTATGAGCATGGCTGCTAACATGGTTAGTTGTTACATTCTTCACAAATATGCCATTTTACCATACTACAGTTGTCCTGTAAACATATTTGTTAATCAATAGCACTACATCAGCTTGCAAAGTCATTCTCTCTACATTCATTCTGATGTCTTAGTGGGGTCAATAATCCCTTATCCTAAGGACATCACAAAAAGACAGTCACTGTTAATAAATAGCATTGCCAGTTATTAATTCTTTTGTGGACTTGTTGAATTTGCAGAATCACAATCCCTTCCCTCCCATACGTTTTCTCCTGAATCACTAACCTAACGTCCTGGGGCCTCATTCAAACGCAATTTGGCCAATTGAATATGGCTCTTTATAAGCACATAGCAAATTTAATTTACAGAAGTTTTTAGTTAGTGAACTTCTGTCCAAAAGCAAGGTCTTAACAAACTAAAAACTTCTGTAAAAATATATGCTATGTGCTTATATAGAGCCCGATTCATTTGGCCAAATCGCTTTTGACTGAGGCCTCTTGTCTGCTATGAGTAATTAGAGAATAAATCATGAGCTCTGATTTTAGGAATGAGCAAACAAAGGCTTAGCCTCACTGAGTGCTTAGTAAAGTGCATTTTATTGTGAAATGTGTCCTTATTATAATCTAAATCTTAGTGAAGATGATATTCTCAATTTGATGAATCCAGAAACTTTCTCAGTAAATGAATTATACAGTTTGCACAAATGATATGTTGGATTCAAAGCCTAGATGGAAATGTCTGTGGGTAGAAAACTTGGGGCCCCATTAAATTCCAATTTGAAATTTGCTGGAGTTACAGAGCAATTAAATTAGAAAAGCCCGCAAGGACATGGCCGGAATCCAAATCCGTAAACCATGCTGCGGGCACGTAGCATTTCCGGGCATGAACATGATAAATGATTCAAACCCGTAGTTATGGGTTTAGACGAAGCTAATAGTAAAAGAGGCCGTCAGCATTACGTCACTAAAACATGGAGGTTAAATTTCAGATTTTAGATCGGACCCACATTCCAGAAATGATGCAATATGAAAAACATCAATAAATATAATATTCTAGTCAATGCGAGTTCTATTATATGTTTTAACACATTGCTGCTGGGATCGCTATAACACGGAAATTATACATTAAAAAAGGTATTTTTTATTGCAGATTTGCGAGCTTGAGAATGTTGTGCTATTAATTGGAATACCTTTCACCGCTTTCCCTATAGTTTAAAATACAGTAGTGGGTTTAAATTTGCTTTTACAGTGCTACGGACAGGAGTTTAACCCACTTGCAGGTCCTCTCTAATACACGTAGGATTTTTGGCTACATTTGCCATTTACAGGTGTGAAAGCAGTTGCAGGCCTGAGGACTTGTAGCAATTTAATAGCGATTTGCTATTGTAACATTTACGGGCTTGAAAGATCAAAGGCTTAGCTGGGTCTGAGTTCAGATTTTGACAGGGATTTTCAGCAGATGCCAATTTAATAGCCGTTTTTTGCAGGCTCCTTTACAGGTTTCGGGTACTCAAAATGGCCACATTTAATAGGGCCCAATGTGTTCATCTATAGGTGCTCTGTGCTTATATCAAGCAGGTTTGCTACGTATCCATCTGGGTTATAGCTCCACAGCCGGTTCTAGGACCTGTGACGGCCCCTGAGACATTATCTGCTGGTATTCAATGACATTGAGGGATGAGGATAGTGTAACACTACGATTAGTCAAAATTACAGATAGAATCATGATGGATAGTCGTTAAATGTACATTATTTAAATCATTGCAAGACTAACTGAAATTTCATTGTGCCAAATGTAGTATTATCGTGTTACAAAAAAATTCTGTATGTCAAGATCAGTCCCCATGAGCATTGGAAGTTGAGCTAGTCCTGATATCAAAAAGGTTATGATCCACTGTGTTAAACCACTCTGGAGATAGCATTTTATAAATGAACATATAAGGACATTTACTGAACCTCTCTTTATAATGTAGTTTCTAATATGTTGCTTGATAGTTATTGGTAGCTCTCCAGCTGCTAATACCACAACCCACTTATTGTACTTAATGATTTTATTTGATACAGAGAATCCAAATAGCTTGCAATTAGTTTATTCCATTAATTTCTGGTTAAAGAGCTTCAAACCTGCACTTTATTTGCACTCCATACTATACCTTCCCAGTAGTATAACTCACAATATTGTAATTCAATGTCTGCTCCCAACATTTGCCTGTTGAAACTAGCAAACATGAATATATATAGTATATATATTTCAGAAATAACAGATTGCAATATATTTTTAGTTTTATAATTAAATGCATTAAAATATCTGATGATCACTTAAAGACTATAAAGACTTCGGCCTATATTAAATTAAAAGCCCGCATCTGCAGTGGGACACTTGCAAGCACTGCAGGGGGCAAAATCTTACGCAGTTACATAGCAATTACAAATGACCCGCTTCGCCGCAGTCCAAAATCGTAAACCATGCTTTGCGCCATAAGTATTTTAGGTGTGGACGCAATAATTGATTCAAACCCATAATTCAGAAGGAGCCAATAGGAAAATAGTTGGTCATCTTGACATCACTACAGGAATGGAGGTTGGCTGTCAATCAAATGCGCGATTGGCGTTCGAGGTGCGATTGGCCACACAGTTTAAATATAAATAAATAAAATATATAAAATAAATATAATATTTCAGCCCATGTAGGTAATGTGTTAATACATGTCATAGAAAAGTGTTCCATTTGTTACAATTTAATCGCGATTTGGAATTGATACATTTGCGGCATCGTAACTTCAAAGGCTTCGCTTGAACATAGTTTTATTGATCGAAGGCAATTTAAGATGCGAGCTCGCAAATATTTTGCAGCCCACAAAAAGGGGCATTGCTGGCCTAATTTAATTGCAGTAACTGCTACGGGCTACTTTGCGAGGCCAATACGTCCAATTGAATAGGGCTGTAATTTTGCTAATTTTCCCAGGGTGCTTTTCAGGTGACACATTACGTACCTGACAAGAGAGGGTGTGAAATTCTCTGTAAACATGTCCAGCAGCTGTTACCATCTTGTACAAGATGGAACATCTGTAGAGGTGCTTCATGCACCTCCTTCCTATTATAGCCATCATATGTCTGCCAAAATTAAATTTAAGGCCAAAAATCAAGCCGCTTTGGGTTTTTTAAAATCAGCAGGAAAAGGAAACATCTCCTTATCTGCCGTCATATTCTGTTTTTCTAACTGATGTAAGCGAAAGAAAAAGCTACAAGATAGCATTTGGCAGAGATGGAAACCTCCAGCGATCTAAATCAGAGAGAATAAAGGATTTTAGATCAAAAACTGACATTTTGATGAAAAGTGGTACCTGCTATGAATGACACTGTGTAGAGAAATTAGGACACCATTCATGCCAAATTGAATATAGAAGCAGAGGAATATAGAATGTGATAATAAGGACCTGACTGCTTAAGTTGAAACGTTTAATGTTTAATAATGGTGTGACAGTTTAATAATGGTTAAAAAAATCAAACTGGTTTGTTTTAGTGAGGACAGGATAGTACACGAAAGGGGTGGAGCAATCAGTTCCCCTTGCACTTCCTTATTCTAAATTCTAATATACGTCTGAATGCTTTTGTGTGCATAAATAGGGTGGACACAAATATCTAACACTTAGGAGACTGAAAGATTGTATAAGGGCCAGACAGGAGCCTGGTAGGTAGACATACCTTATACTTTAGAAAAACATTTAGGGACCAAGTACACATTTTGGATGCCAGGGTTCCAGGAAATTCCACACACACACACGAATACATATTTATAACAAATTTAGGATATATATATGAATACCTACTTGTAAGATTGTCTTTAGAAAGCAACTTACTTAGTAGTTTTTCGTTATCTCTTTATCTACTGCCCCTTCTGCTGTATAGCAGTACGTACATGGAATAATCTCCCAGTAGAACTCATATAGAGAAATATAAATTAACTAAATCTCACTTGCTAAGAATCACAGAAAATGAATAGGTTTAATTTTGTCAGTATGCAAATTCTCTTCATTTGATGGTTATTCAAGGATACAGTTATTCATCTTTAAAATATAGCTAACAGCGGTATCGCATCTCTTGTTGCAGGTGCTATGTGGGCTACTAGTAAGGATGCTCTGTGATTTTCATATAATGGTGTAGATTTGGGAAGGCCATGTCTATAACAGCTTCTCTCGTGTGATATGTCCTCCTGCAACCTTGTCTCTGATCCACCCCCTGCCAGTATTTTTTCGTTATTTCACTGCTTTGTTTAATTTGACACATGCAGAACATGCCGTGTGTGAGATTATTGCTGCAAATAGATTCAGTATCTTCCCCCTTTGCACACTCCTGCAAAGGCTGTGAGAACCCAACAGGTTGTTACTGAAGAAATCACAATATATCAAGCAAATTCATATCTCGCATAAGTCTGACTCTCAGAGGTTGGCTGATGGGTTTATGGCAGTTATGACTGCTGGAGGGACCAGAGCAAAAGTGTTACAGGTGCTTCCAGCTAGAAAGACTTGTAGCCTTTCAGGGCCAGAGGCTAACTTCTATCCCGCTGGCAATTACACTGTTCACAGAATATGGGACTGAATAGCAGAAACATAACAGCCTCTGCACCATGGATTATGTATAAATAATGAGAGTCAATGCATAAACAGAGTTTAGAGCTGACAATTCTCAGGGTTTCAGCTAGAATCTGAGAGTTTGAGAGCAGGAAACTAAATCATCAGGATCTGCCAAGCTATGGGCACGATTACAATCAATCAAAGCGTGTGTAATGCTCGTAAATTACGCGTTTGTTGTAAACTCGCAATTACTAAATGTGATTGTGCAATGCGCAGCGAGTTGCACATGCACAATGAGCGTCATGAACCGTGCATGCGCATTGCGCTTCAAGTCAAGCATGCACAATGCGTGGCGCGTGAGATGCGCATGCATGGCATGAGCCACGCATGCGCATTGCACGGTGGGGGTCACGCATGCGCATGGTGCTGTGGGGGTTAAGCAATGCGCACGGGAGAGGGGGAAAGGAGACACAGGGGAGGGAGAGGGGGAGAAAAGGACAGGGGGAAAGGAAGCACAGGAGAAAGAGAGGGGAAAGGAGACACAGGAGAGGGGGAGGAGACAGTAGAGGGAGAGGGGGAAGGAGACACAGGGGAGGGAGGGGGCAAAGTCACAGGGGAAGGGAGAGGGGGAGAGAGAAACATGGCAGGGCGATAGAGGAAACAGACACAGGGGAGGGAGAGGGGGAAAAGAGACACGGGAGGGGGGAGAGACACAGGGGAGGGACAAGGAAGAGACACAGAGGAGGGAGAGTGGGGAAAGAGACATAGGGGAGGGAGAAGAGACACATGGGAGGTAGAGGGGGGATGAGAAACAGGGCAAGGGAGAGGGGGAGAGACACAGCGGAGGGAGAGGGGGGAGCAGAAACAGGGGAGGCAGAGGGGAGAAAGAGACACAGGGGAGGGGGAGGGGGGGAAGGCGGTACAGAAGAGGGATAGGGGAAAGGAGACACAGGGGAGGGGAAGGATATACAGGGGGAGGGGGGAGGAGACACAGGGGAGGTAGAGGGGGGAAGAGACGGGAGGGAGGGGAGAAGAAACACAGGGGAGGGAGAGGGGGGAAGAGACACAGGGGAGGGAGAGGGGGTAGAGACACAGGGGAGGGAGAGGGGGTAGAGACACAGGGGAATTTCCTATATTTGTAATTCACCAACATATTCTGTAGCGCTTTACAATATATATTTATATATATATATATATATATATATATATATATATATATTTATATATATATATATTGTTGTGTGTCACAAGCTCAGTTGTAAAATTTCAAAAAATATACATATCAATCTGTGCAAGCGCACACATACCGCCTCCATTTTCACTATTGCTGGCTGTACCAGCCACTAAGACAAAAATGGCAGATTTGTTGCGCTCATTTGCCTACTCATGCCCAGAAAAGCCTTTGAAGTTTGAACACTATGTAAAAGACTGAAACAGACATCAGGATCGAACGTGAGGCTGGTAGATGAGTTTTTGATCGTTTCTTGTATCCTGAGCACAAATCCTTTGTAAACGATGAAATTTCGAGTTGCTGTTTTCAAATATCGTGTCTTGAAGCATGGAACCTCTTTCAAAAGCGTGACATTTTGCGGCACTGTGAGTTGCATTAAAAAGCAGCAGACATAATTTGGAGAGTGTGTACCTTATTTCTCTATTCTCTCTTCCCATCTTATTTTCTCTCCCTGCTCGTATCTTCCCCACGTCCCTGTTCTGCCTTCTTGCAGCAGGTGACAAAATTGGGTCGCCGAAGCTGTCTGAATAATTAATAGAATCTTGTCCAGACATCTGGGGTCTCAGCTGGTGGGTGGAAGCTGTAATAGGCAGGTATTCGGTAAACGTATTACCACAAGTAGAATGTGATCTGCGTTTCTTATACCACAAATATTTATTTGTGCTGCATTGTTTGTACCAGCCCCAAACTGGCAACATTTGGTGAAGTGTCTTCTCTGACAAAGTGATGTTATCGAGGTATTGCCATTGTGTGTTATTTGATAAGTATACCAGGAGAGAAAAATATATTTGAAGGATCGCTGTACAAGAAAACTTTAAGTCTGATAAAGACTAAGGAGGGGAAAAGTCATAGAGCTAGTTTTTAATTAGGGAAAAAAATATACCTCTGCTGCACCTGGAGCCATCCATGATAATTTAGTGTCTATGTGTAGAAAGAGTGTTTACATTTCTGTAAAAGCAAAGCATGATGCAAGCTTGCATGTGTGATGGAGGTTGGTAGGTGTCAGATTATTTGGTTATTTAGCAAATTATCCTCCCTCTCTCTCTTCCCTGCTCCACAACCCCTTATGCTTCATGCTATTTAGGAAGTGTTGAAACATGATAAGATGTAATCCTCTACACATAAACAGATTTTCCCAACAATTCTGATTTTCTCTAAAAATGCTTTTATGCCCATTGATTGCATAGCTGCTAACTTTGTTAGTTTGTTACATATTTAACAAATGTGACAATTTTTTCTAGAACTACAGCAGACATTTAAAGGAAAACTGTAATGGGCTAAGTTTAAAGGGCCATTTACCTTGCTGTAAGTTCTCTTCATGGTGTGAAAGAGCAGAAGATTGTATTCTATATTTGGTTAGTTATACTAACAGCTAATAAATATAACGTTTTAAGTCTGTTTACAAACACAGTCTATCCTGCCTACTGGCAGTTTCATGTTTAATAACAGACAGCTGTGGCTTGCAGTGATGACACTGATTGATAGCAGTTTTCCCTGAACTCAAGGTTGACGCACAACTGATCTGTTATGGTGATTCCAGCATGCCATGCCCTGCACGGATTGATTTGTTGATGGTTGACTCTATATTTTATTTTGCTCACTACACGGAGCTGGAGCAGTATGTCTGGCTGGGGGCATGTCAGTGACTCATGTAAACACAGACTTTACTTTATTGAATTCTCAGTGCAAAAATACATGTACATATAATACTAGAAGTATCAGAATAAGCGAAGGAGCAGTTATAGTAATGTTAAAAACCACTCTACGCTTGTGTACTCATCGGTGGGCTGCCAATCAGTTATGCTGCTTTACCCTGTATAGCTTCAGCAGTTATACAATTATGCAGCCACCTTGTTGGCATATTCAAGTTGAATTGGCTCAGCAACAAACATAAATGTCTATCGCTTCTAGAAATTCATGGTTGATATCAAAACACATATGCCCCAGCTTGTCAAATCTCCCTCGTTTGGAACGAGTCTCTCTCAAGGGAACATAGTCCTAATCATCAAAGTCAGATTTGGTTTGTAAAAATGTGCTAATCTGGGCAAGAACTTTGAAACAAAAAACTGTCTCAGGATGCTAAAAATCAGTGATGATTGCTGTCTCTAGAATATACAACTTGCCATGTTCTGCCTTTATAGCACTTTTTCTTGTTTCAAGTCAAACATGGAATTTTGTCTTCCGATCCATATGTGACAACCGCACCCCAGCCATCTGGTTAATAATCTGTACAGTAGGTGGTCTGCAGATGATGGCTGCTGTTGGAAAGACTGCTTTAATATTATGCATCTATTTTTTTGTAATCTGTCGCTGCACATTCCATTTATTTGTTGGAGACACAATTGTTCTGTAGTGGTCAGACTGCAAATCATATTTCCTACCTGTAATAAACACTTTACTTGCTGTTTCTGCTTTTCACAGCCTTGTATGTTTTCTGTGCAGTTTGAAAGCTGCTAAACTTAATATACAATGAAACAAAACCCTGATATTCCAACTTTATCTTTTGTTGCTCACAGCAGAAGAAGCTTGTCTTTTTCTGGGCGCTGTCATAATGATTGTGATTGGCAGATTAATGATGGAGTTATACAAATATCCCCAGCCTACACAGCTCACTTTTGCTCCTTTCTGTTTTGTATCCAATTTTACTTCTTTCTTTTAGCTTAGTTTTCAGAACAATTTCACTTCTTCATTTAAATTTTAACAGCAACTTTAGTTGGGCAATTTAGGATGCATTAAGTTAATGTCGTTCAGGCCTTGGGCTGAACATTTCCAGGGGGTTTCATATCTCCTAATGCTGTATGCGGTGAAATATATTTTAATACAGATACATTTATGTCTGTAAGTCTTTGTGATACTCTCTGTATCTGTATTTAGGTAGGGGAAAGAATGCAACAAAGGGAACGATAGGTAGTAAGTAATTCAGATGTCCAAGGGCGCATGTACATGAATGAGCCTAGGATACATAAACACCAAACATATCTATGGTCAGTATCTTTTAAAAATGCACATCTTAAAGGAACACTATGGAATAAGAAAAAACTGTACATTATTGTGAGATATACAGTGGATATAAAAAGTCTACACACCCCTGTTAAAATGTCAGGTCTCTGTG
Organism: Discoglossus pictus; assembly: GCA_027410445.1. Taxonomy (NCBI): domain Eukaryota; kingdom Metazoa; phylum Chordata; class Amphibia; order Anura; family Alytidae; genus Discoglossus; species Discoglossus pictus. The sequence goes on from CM050169.1 coordinate 141,890,036, forward strand.
CTGTAAAAAAATTAGACAAAGATTAATCATTTCAGAACTTTTTCCATGTTTAATGTGACCTATAAACTGTACAACTCAATTGAAAAACAAACAGAAATCTTTTTGGTAGAGGGAAGAAAAAATATAAAAATAAAATAATATGGTTGCATAAGTATGCACACCCTTAAACTAATACTTTATTGAAGCACCTTTTGATTTTATTACAGCACTCAGTTTTTTTTGGGTATGAGTCTATCAGCATGGCACATTTTGACTTGGCAAGATTTGCCCACTCTTCTTTGCAAAAACACTCCAAATCTGTCAGATTGCGAGGGCATCTCCCGTGCACAGCCCTCTTCAGACTTCCCAACAGATTTTCAATCGGATTCAGGTCTGGGCTCTGGCTGGGCCATTCCAAAACTTTAATCTTCTTCTGGTGAAGCCATTCCTTTGTTGATTTGGATGTATGCTTTGGGTTGTTGTCATGCTGAAAGATGAAGTTCCTCTTCATGTTCAGCTTTCTAGAAGAAGCCTGAAGGTTGTGTGCCAATATTAACTGGTATTTGGAACTGTTCATAATTCCCTCTATCTTAACTAAGGCCCCAGTTCCAGCTGAAGAAAAACAAGCCCAAAGCACGATGCTGCCACCACCATGCTTTGCTGTGGGTATGGTGTTCTTTTGGTCATGTTCAGTGTTGTTTTTGCACCAAACATATCTTTTGGAATTATAGCCAAAAAGTTCAACCTTGGTTTCATCAGACTATAACACCTTTTCCCACATGCTTTTGGGAGACTTCAGATGTGTTTTTGCAAAATGTAGCCTGGCTTGAATGTTTTTCTTCGTAAGAAAAATCTTTCGTCTTGCCACTCAACCCCATAGCCTAGACATTTGAAGAATACGGGAGATTGTTGTCATATGTACCACACAGCCAGTACTTGCCAGATATTCCTGCAGCTCCTTTAATGTTGCTGTAGGCCTCTTGGTAGCCCCCCAGACCAGTTTTCTTCTCGTCTTTTCATCAATTTTGGAGGGAGCTCCAGTTCTTGGTAATGTCACTGTTGTGCCATATTGTCTCCACTTGATGAGTGTCTTCACTGTGTTCCATGGTATATCTAATGCCTTGGAAATTATTTTGTACCCTTCTCCTGACTGATACCTTTTAACAATGAGATCCCTCTGATGCTTTGGAAGCTCTCTGTGGACCATGGCTTTTGCTGTGGGATGCGACTAAGAAAATTTCAGGAAAGACCAAGGAGAGCAGCTGAACTTTATTTGGGGTTAATCAGAGGCACTATAAATAATGGCAGGTGTATGCTGCCTCCTGTTTAACACGATTTGGAATGTGATTGCTTAATTCTGAACACAGCTACATCCCCAGTTATAAGAGGGTGTGCAGACTTATGCAACCACATTATTTTTCTTTTCTTTTTTTCTTCCCTCCACCTAAAAGATTTCAGTTTGTTTTTCAATTGAGTTGTACAGTTTATAGGTCACATTGAAGGTGGAAAAAGTTCTGAAATGATTTATCTTTGTCTATTTTTTTTACAGCACAGAAACCTGACATTTTAACAGGGGTGTGTAGACTTTTTATATCCACTGTATAACTAACAACACTAACAGCTGTGTATGCAGTGAACATAAAACCATTTTTTGAGAAAAACTGATATTGTCTTTGTTTCATCACTTCCTGATAACTTATTAATTAGTGGAGGAAGGAGTGGGGGGATGTAAGTACAGGGAAAAGTAATGAGGCCTTGTTAGATAATAGAATTTGATTGAATTTGACACCAACCCTCTTCCCCTACACATGCTCAGAAGCATTTCGCTTGCATCAGTAAATGCAAGCAGTGTTCACTAGCATTGTAACCTCTCCTCTTACACATACAACCTCCACCAAAATATCATGGATAACTTGATGGTCCAGCAAAGGCATCAAATTGTTTTTTTCTCTCTAATTAACAGCAATCTTTATGACATTTTATATACCCATAGTCAGATTCAAGCAGATATATGTTTTTAATTTTATTGTGACCCTTTAACCTGTGTATAACCTAGTTCTTCACAGGTGGAATAAGCATGTACATTACATATTTGAGAATCTTGCATCGCCTGATGAATAACCCAGAGCGCACAGTGTTCACATTGATGTCTGTATTAGTATATATATATATACTATATACTATATATACTATATATTTTGACTGCCTAGTATATGATGTGACTGGTTACTACAGCCAATCACTTATCACATCATGTGATAAATAGCCCCTGATGCAGAGTATTCACACTGACGCCACTATTCATTTCAGTCATTCAGTCTGCCATTGGCTGAAACAGTCAACCATGGTTTAAACCTATATGTAGAACCAACAGTTTGCAGTAGATTTTCAAAAGGATTATTTCATAACTCAGTTTTCAGAAATGTAAAGTGTAAGATTTCAATTTAATGAGTTTTTGCTAATTTACTGTTTCAAGTAATAGAACTATATTTACTTACATAGTTCAAATTCACCCGTAAAAAGTTGCAAAACTTAGACTATTTTAACAAGCCAGTACAACACAACACATTAGAGCTCAAAATGGCAATTCCACTTGGTGGAATCTGGAAATATTTAGTGGCTTGTCTTCCTCTACAACCCTACTGAGAGTCTTTAATGATATTCATAGACTGTGTGTGAGGCTTTAGCTGTCTTCATTGATGAGGATATTGCGCCATCTTTGCTATGGTTTAGGATACATGTTGATTGGATTGGTTGGAAAATTAAGTGTTTTTGCCCTGTACCTCAGATCTGTCCTGTGCTGAAGTCACCCTCAGCAATCATTGCCTATCTGATGATGATGCTCTCAGGCTTCCCAGAGCAGTAACTGGATTTTGGCAGGTTGATGTGTTAGAGAGTTTTTATAATCCCCTGTAGAGCTGTCTCTGTAAAAGGATTAATGGCTTTACCATCTCCAACTACCAACACTGCCAGAATTGCAGACTGACAGCATTTGAGGGAATCTACGTATCTCACAGGAAATACATGGGATGCAGAGATACTGGCTGGTTACTGAAAGGGCATAACTGCCTTGATAATAACCTGAAGGAGAGCGATAGAGAGCTTATGCAGTGCTGTTATATTGGTATTGCAATTAACTTGCCTTAATTGATGGCCAGAGTCCACAATAACACCGAAGAGTGATGGCCTGGATGCTTAAACTTTGTGATAAAATAAATCTTGTTGTATGTAAAATTTCTGTGGATTTTACTGCGTCTTTGTTCATTCTCTTGGCCGGCATGCCCTTGGGCCATATGTTCTTAAGAGTGAAGTGTTAATATAAATGGTCCTGGGTCTCCTCTTTACAGTTATATATTTAAATCATTTATGTTTATGGAATTTTTATTAAGTGTACACATTGTCCCTTTAAAGGACTACTGTATTTAGGAAATAGCTTACATATACATACATAAACCACAAACATAAAAACCTTAATTTCGTAAGCTCTTGTATATACAAAGCTTCAGTCTTGTCTAGTTTCATCACTTCCTGATAGCTAATAGCCAGAGGGGTGTATTTCTTATCTAGTGGTGGAAAGGGTGGGTGGAAGGAAGTGGGAGAGGTAAGGTGGCGTTTGTAATATAATTGGATCCTATTGAATTTAACACCAATTTCCTTCCCCCACATGGTCAAAAGCAGGCAGTTTCCAATAATAACTGCAAGCATTGCTCCAGCAGTGTAATTGCCTCACTCACATACAAAACTTAATCAAAGTATCAATTGTCCAGCAGATGCATTATACTTTATCTTATTCTAATTCAAATCTGTATATATAACATTTTCCCTGCTTAATTATGTTCTTATCCAGATCTTCTAAATATATTTTAATAAAACAGTGTAGTGACTTCCTTGATTAATTCCAGATATTGGTTTCATAACCATACAATTCTGTCATTATGAAATAAATAATCCATAATTTTTATCTGTAAAATGAGTCATTTCAGATACTAAATTTACTGTAAAATTTCACACTGCCATGAAAACTCCAGTTCCACCATGAATCAATTGCCCAGCAAATATTTGGCTCATCTTTAATAATCTCTATAATCAAATAATCATCATATAAAGAGCCAATTCTGTTAATTACTGTTCTTCTCTCTGCTCTCGACCTGCAGGAGGTAGGTTGCCATCAATGACTCACAGCTTAATCTTCTTTTTTTATGTTTTTATTCCCTCCTTTCTTTTCTTATCAGACGACAGCGCTGTCTCACATCTTTTTCTTCCCTCTCTTAGTCATTTCATGCTTTTTATTTATTTTATTTTTCTCCCAATGCTCATCTCAATCTAACAAAAGAAAAAAGGAACCTAGGGAAAATGCAAATTGGAAATAAAATACAGATTCATTAATATGATAATTATCTTCTTCTTGGAAGGAGAAACACAGTGCTACCCGACAGATAAGGGAAATTCGATAAGCATTTGAATGATACTTTCATGAACTAACAGATGAATTAAGGTATATCTTTTATAGCCCTTCACGTTTGCTCTTATTGGAATCCTATAAAGGGCTAGATTAAATGTACAGTATTACAATGTTATGTTTGCTAAATTCAACTGCATAGTTGACATCTTAAAAAATAACCAGTAGACCAGTGTCATTGCAGTTATATTCAGGTGATGCCTTGTGGGTATCTTATATATGGGGCTGTCCAGAATTCTTTGTCGTATTCAGAATACTGAGTTCAGACACTGTGGCCTGCTTGAGAAATGTATATTTGCTAAAAATTATATTTAAAGGACATCTGTCATTTTAGGGGGAAAGTTTATATCTTTATGAATACATTATTAATAGAGAAATCTTCGTTTTAGCAGACTACTTGTGTCTTAGGTCTTCCATGCTTCCTCACTTCAGCACTGTCTCATAACTAAGAGCCTGATGGGGGGATTGGTGAATTGATGTGCGACTTAATAGAACTTTTAGTATTTGACACCTCTATTGGTCTCTGTATACGAAGACAAATCCTGCTTTGTACTGGACCTTCACACATTGCATGTCAGCCTCCATACACTAGCCTGCTAAAATAAAGACTTGAAATGCACGTGGTTTAAACAGCTGCTAATTTTACTTCTTTGATATGTACTTTACAAAGATGTGAAATTAATGGCTTTATTTTCTATGGTTCCTGCCGTAACTTGAATTTTCTTTTGGAGGTGGGGTTTGTTTAGCTATTCAGTCGTGCCTGACTCTCCGTGACCTTATGGACAGCAGCACGCCAGGCACATCTTGCCTCTGGTTCTGCTAATCCTCAAGGTTTTCATGGCAAATATACTGGAGTGGTTTGCCAGTCCGTTCTCCAGTGGACTGAGATTTGTTTGACCTCTCTGCAATGACTTGCCCACCTTACCACATGGAATAGCTCACAGCTTCATTGAGTTACACAAGCCCCTTCACCACAACAAGGTAGCAATTGGGTAGGGGGGGAGGTAATAATAAACAAATTCCCAACTACTTTGGCTTCTAAATGAACTAAAGTACTTTTGCATTTCTTGCTTCCGATTAGGCCGTTACACAAAACACTGTAATGTGAGTTAAAAATACAGTTGAAAAGTATCACAATTTGAAATGTCATTATGTCTGCTGAGCTAAAACTGACAAGTGACACAAAGATTTGATGACCTTTGCAGTGATTCAGTAAAATTGTCTTCCAAAAATAGTAATGGAGCCAGTTGGAGGTAGATGTTGATAGGTAAACAAATTGTGTTGTCAGTGAATATATGATCACATGTATTCACACCCACTCATAGCCGCCTACTAGAAATGAAATGAAATTAACAGATACAATTACAGAAACTGATTTAAATACTAATACATTCCTTGTGTAATTAAATATTACATAACCCACTAACACATCTCTCGGTAATTTAGTCATATTTGGACACCCACAATAAAAATAACATTGCAAAGATTGGAACTAGTAAAAAAAAAAACCATCTTTTATGCTAACACACATTTGTTACCTTCGTCATTACTGTTCTTTTTTTTAATTGCTTTGTTAAGTGTTGTATAAGATGCTAAAAATGGTTTATCTGGGAGGGCAAAATGGCTGCCTCTTGGTTACTGTGGTAACCGTAAAAGATAGAAATGCAATAAAACTGAGTAGAAATATATATCCACAATTTGTCACCGTCACAACCTAAAATCATGTCTGTTAAAATAATATATGAATTCCCATGTGTAGTTTCATATGTACTGAGTGATTAGCTTTGTTATTTTCCAATCAGTAACCTCACAACACTCGAAGATACTTGCACAATATAAATTAGTACAACAATAACAATTAGTAAAACGAGATCAACTATTGAAGAAAATGAGACAGCACGAGACTACTTTGTGATATAGGATTTTATGCCATAGTCTTTTATGGTATTCTGTTCCTTTAACTTTATTCCATTATTTATTTTGTCTCAGGTAGATTGCAAGCTCCATGAGACAGGATGTTACAGCCACTTGTTTGTGTGCCTTGATAAGTTCCGCTTTCATGGCCAATGTGCATATAATGACAGTTATATTCAGTACAGAGCTAAGTCTAAGGGTGCACGCTGCCATTCGGCTTGAGATAAAAAGCTGCTGATTCCGAGCTGCTGACTTGTCTGAGAAGATTCACTGCATTGAAGTGCTAATGAGTATTCACCTTTTATTCCATTCCTGGCGCCATTCTAATTTATGGCTGAACTGCTGTTCTGCAGGGCTTATCATGTCAAAATGTTCATGTGTGCATGTGTGTGTTTTGAGGTGCAAACTGGGGCAGTGGGCAACATCTTTACCACGTGCCAATTTATTTTAACTCATTCATCACTGCTATATGTACTACAGTGCTTATGTTACTATAAGATCTCCTATACAATAGGTATGTGCTATATCACCTCAGTGGACGTTTTAGCTCAATACCGAGTTGGTGCATTCAACGAAAAATAAATATAAATACATAACTTATACAGAGGTGGACAAAGTCTGGGAACTACAAATGTCACTTCATGCTTCTAAATATCTTCAAGACGCATCTCCATTAAGTGGTTCGCTCTCTAGCTCCCAAGTACAGTATTGTGTTCCTTTTTCCAACTCTGTACTTATATGTGTATACATAGATCCTACCACACATGTATATCTGGCTGCTACATACATGTGCTGTTGTTCTGCTTAGCTGTGGTGATCCTACAAGCAGGGTAATAGGGTACAGTTCCAATGTTAATACCAGGGCCTTGCTTGACACACAGATAACATTTAATATATGCAACATTTTAAGATGATCTTGTGCAAATTGCTTTTTTTCCAAACAAAAAAAGGGATTTTAAAGATTTTACCTTATTATATGAATATTTCAAAGCATAGTCAGGCAAATAAAGTTAGATTAATTCACTGGACATCACCATGCTTTCAAAATAAAACGAATGAGCAACAGGTGTCTTAGTATGAAATGTTATTTTCTTCAAAGAAAACATTTTGAAAGATGCTTCTGATTTTCTTTCCTGATGAACAACAAACATTTTGTGAGTTTTGAACAAGCATCTAAAAGAAGGATCTGCTACACATCTATTTCATTTTTATCTTTGCCTATCATAAAAAAGTAATTGTATTTGTGCTACCTTTGTTAGGGTAACCTATCTCTGGTAAGCCACCTGACCTCACTCCATTTTATTTTTGACACATATTACTTCTCACATGCTTCCTCTTTTCTTTATTACTACTGTATTACATTACTATTGTTCTGAAGGGTAGAATACTTTGTGCTTTCAATATGAAAGCACTGCAACATAGTAGTTCTGCCATTCACTGGCTTATGTTGGTGCAGCAAGTGCAAAGCACCGAGACCCACAATGGGATAGGGGGCCATTACTTCAAGCAGCAGCCTGGAAAAAAAGGGGAGGAGGGCAGATAATTGTGTTATAGAATGGTAATTTGATCACATTAGGGATAATCTGACCACCTACATATATTTGTGGCATTTTAATGGCCCCTACAGGCACCGTGTACTGAGAATTTGTTATGTTGCGCCAAATTATTTTGCATTGGGTCCTCCAATCACTAGCTCCACCACTGGTCTTGACGATAGTCGATAGTACATGCACAAATTTACCTGCGGTCAACATGGTAGTCTTGTAAAAAGAATGTGTGTGTTCTATAATTTTAAAGAAATCAAGATTTCTTTAGGATGGCTGGGGATATATGTAATAAAAAGTAAGTTCCGCCTAAATGGAAGTTTTGTGTATATGACAGATCACTCCTAAAACAATTCACTATATATTTAATTTATTGAACTTGCCTGTTCATGTTTGAGAAGAGAGATACTATTAGAAGAAAAAAAGTTACTCTTAGAACTACGAGCTATATGATCTGGTTGTTTGAAAAACTAAAGAGCTAATCAAGCTACAGTTATGGCTGTTACATTCATGTTTCTACAGTGCCTTGCAAAAGTATTCACCCCTCTTGGCATTTTTCGTGTTTTGTTGCCTCACAACCTGGAATTAACATGGATTGTTTGAGGATTTGCATCATTTAATTTACAGAACATGCCCACAACTTTGAAGATGTTTTTTTTATTTTTATTGTGAAGCAAACAACAAATAGGACAAAAAACAGAAAAAGTCAATGTTCATAACTATTCACCCCCCTAAAGTCAATACTTTGTAGAGCCACCTTTTGCAGCAATCACAGCTCCAAGTCGCTTTGGATAAGTCTCTATGAGCTTGCCACATCTTACCACTGGGATTTTTGCCCATCCCTCCTTGCAAAACTGCTACAGCTCCTTCAAGTTGGATGGTTTGCGCTTGCTGTGGAACTCTGCAGCCCCTCAAGGGTTACCTTAGGTATCTGTGCTGCCTCTCTGATTAAGGCCCTCCTTGCCCAGTCCGTGAGTTTTGGAGGGCGGACGTCTCTTGGCAGGTTTGCTGTTGTGCCATGTTTTTTTCATTTGGTTATGATAGATTTGATGGTGCTCCTGGGGATCATCAAAGATCTGGATATTTTTTTATAACATAACCCTGACTTGTACTTCTCAACAACATTGTCCCTTACTTGTTTGGAGAGTTCCTTGGTCTTCATGGCAGTGTTTGGTTAGTGGTGTTTCTTGCTTAGATGTTGCAGCCTCTGGGGCCTTTCAAAAAAGGTGTGTATATGTAATGACAGATCATGTGACACTTAGACTGCAGGCAGGTGGACATCATTTCACTAATTATGTGACTTCTGAAGGTAATTGGTTGCACCAGAGCTTTTTATGGGCTTCATAGCAAAGGGCGTGAATACATATGCACATGCCGATTTTCTGTTTTCTAGTTCTAAAAAATAGTTTTATATATATATTTTTCTCATTTCACTTCACGAACTTAGACTATTGTGTTCAGATTAACAAAACATTAAACTAAAGGCTGTAATTTAATAATAAAATAGGTAAAAAGTTAAGGGGGCTGAATACTTTTGCAAGGCACTGTATGTTGTTCGGCAGCTCACATCACCTAACATACAGAGGTATTGTTTTACTCTTTACTATTTTTGAAACTTTTAGAAAAGTACTTTTTATATAGGAACAACTTGTGGTAAGGTGGAGTTTCTCATTTAATGCTTTATGTTTGAAATTAAAGTTTTATTAATCGTAATTTATATTTAAACTAGGACAAGGGAACTGATTTCTTCTCATTGTTACATAAGATAGTATTTATACCAGAATCTGTATGATTGTCAGCTGTCACTGTATCTCCTCCCTTTCTTTCTGTTTCTAAATTGCTGTATTTAAAGGAAATCTTTAGATATGTTTCTATTCTATATAAACGTTTTAACTATTAATTCTATTCCCAATATAATATAAAATGTACTCTTCACTTGCTTCTAAGAAGGCCCTTAGAGTAATAAGTTCTCAGTTTCTAGAGCCTCCTCATTTCTTACTGTACAGTCTCATGAGAGCTGCCATGTTTCATATCTATGGGAGGGGCATCACATTGCAGTGTCATGCTGCATCCAACATGTCACTGTCATGTTGGCAGCAGCATAACATTGCAGTGTGAAGCCCCTCATCTGTGGGTTTGGTCTTATGTCATAGATTTGAAACATGGCAGCCAGCAGAAATGAACAGAAAGAAATGGAGTTGTTCATGAAACAGAGTACCTGTTACTCTGGGGTCTTTTTAGAATTAAGTGAAGTATATGTTGTACATGACAATGCCATTGTAGATCAAACTAATCATCACCTTTTTTAATCATTTACATGATTAAAGAGACTGTTTAAGTTACATTGTTTATGAACTTGTCCAGCAACTTGCATTGGTGAGAATTGTGTCATATCCTGCTATGCAGCAATTCCTGCTATAGGTTGAACTTTATAGCAAACATATGACAAAACTTTGCAAGGTGAACAATTTGCCTAGACATAACACACTCCTGACATTTACTGCTGACTCAAACAGATAATGGAGCAGGGAGTCTGTTTGCTCTATCTGGATTTCTAATTGACACCAGCGTATGGCCCCAAGAATCGGATTGTCTCTGTGATTAACTCTCCTCTTCCAGCTTAATAAATACATCTCTACTTTACTTTTCCTGTTTTCAGTGTTCTCAGCACCTTCTGTCTTTCTTACTTTGTCATTCATTCATTCATTCTTTCTGTCTTTGTTTATTCATTATTTTTTTTATTCTCTATCTTTCCCTTTTTATTTCTTACTACTGTATTTCTTTTCTTTCTTTTTATTTGCCTTTATCTTTCTGTTTATTCTCTATCTTTCTCTCTTTCGTGCTCTTTCATTTTTTTTTTCTTACGTATCTTTCTCTTTCATTCATTTTTTGTATTTATTTTATTAATTCTTACTCTTAGTGATATTCATAGTATATTTATAGTTTTCTCTCCTATTTTTTTTCATTCTGCTCTTCTTTTTTCATTTTACTCTCTCCCTTCTTTTAGGTATTTTATTCCACTTTCCTTCTTTAGTTATCTCGTCTTTTATTCCCTTTCCTCTTTTTACCATCACCCCACATGCCTTTTCTTCTTTCTTTGACATTGTCTTCTCTTCCTTTTCTTCCCTTTTACTTTCTTCTCTGCCATTTTTTTCTTTCATTTTATGCTTCAGTCCTTCCTTTTCCAATTATTTCTTCACTCCATCTTTCCTTTATCCTTCCCTCCATCCCCCCTTTTCTACTTTGCTCTATTTTGTCTGTCTGTGTCAATGGCTCTCATTTGTACCCCTGTGCTTGTTCTATGGTCAGGGCTATGAGCAGGCACTGTGGATTAGCTGGGTCACATTAGCATAGTCTGCCTCACATAGAGGTACTTTTGCATCTCAGAAGGGGGAGGATAGTCCGAGCCTCAGGATATGTGATCAGTGTATTTGCATAGAGCTCAGCTCACGGCTCTAGTATTAATTCCACTCCAGCTCTCCTGCCTCTGCACCAGTAAAGACAGCATTGTGTCATTAACTCTTCTCTGCAATGTATACGCACAGGGTAGAATGCCAGGTCGGTCTGAAATCGCTTGCCCAATATCTTTTATTGTTATCACGTTGCTGCCATTAAACACATAGCTGTTCTCTGCACTTTAATGGGCGAGGGACATATAGATCTGACATAAAAACATAGATATGACAGAAGGTACAAACCAAAAAGGCCCCATTCTATCTTCCTAAAAGCGTAGTTAAGCCTAGGGATGGCTTAATGCATAAAATGCTTAAATTCTTGTTTGATCTTAATGTTTCTATTAATCTACTACCCTTTCTCACATTATCCCTAAATCTTTTACCTTTCAGTATCATGTTAATGCCAGTTTAGCTTTTTCCATTTCTCGCTCAAAAACCTACGAGATGTAAGACCCACATGTGAGGTCATGCGTTATCACATTTGCCTGACAAAGATGCCAGTTAGCAATTTCTTGAAATCCCTAAGCACAAGGTTGTGCTACTTACACATTCGCTTTAATATTTCAACCACTTTATATATTTAGTAAACACAGCTCCTTGTAGAAGGTGATATAATTCATGTGTTAATATTTTCTGTCCTTGTTTTGTCCTGATTTATACTAAACATTTTCTAATCTCCTTTCCATTTAAGCCTCTCCCATTCAAATGTAATTCAGTGCATTTTAAAGGACCACTGTGATGCCCTAACAGCATTAGCTAGATGTTATAATTGGCATTGGTCATTAATTAAATTCATATTCCTTGAGTTAAAAAAGCAAAATTCAAGAGTAATCTTACTTTTGAAGAAAACTTTCTACTGTTGCTGGTTCACTCACTATAAAGTCAGTAGGAGTTATATGAACACAATTTGTTAAGAACTTCCTGTGTTAAAGTGGTTTCCCTTGGCAACAACATTTTGATGTTGGGTAGGCTATGAATAATTCTTTGGATTTGTATCTAATAAGATTGTAAATATACCTTTACGACATGTCCTTCCGCCAAACCCCCTTCCCTTTGATGATCTTTTCAGGGTGGAGACTGCTCAACTGGATGTTGATTTTGTAATATTTTAGTGAATTTACTGTTTAAATTGGTATTATTAATAATTTAATAGGGATTTTACTAATGATCAAAGCGTAATTAAAAAACAGCTTGTGTTGTTAGGACATTAAAGTGGTCCTTAGCGCAATATACACCCAGCCTGCCTTTCTCCAGCACCGCTATAGCACTAATACTTGCCACTGTATTGTTTGCAATTTCTATTCCGTTAGCTACTTTCCTCTTAGACTTAAAAGACTTAGCGGCTTAGTTGAAATGCTCATTTACAGCCTGACATGATAATGAAGTTGTGCTTCCCATCAGATTACTCAGTTCTGTAACAAGCCCAGGATGTCTCAGTATGGTCCACTTGCCTACCAAATGAGTTTCTGATAATGATCATTGTGATGCCGCACCAGATGCGAGATGTTGGGGTAATGGGTTCATTCTGAGAAGGGTTGTGTGTGCTGTTATTTATATAGTGAGCTGCTACTTTACAGGCACAGTGTATCACTGTTGTTAAGAGCTTGCAGCCTAATTTGTTGCCAGATTCTGAAGTGGAATAAATTAACTTTCTTTAGATTCCGCAGAGCGATGGTGTCAGGGCTGGAGGCGCATACTGTCTAACTTGTGATCTCAGGTTCTTCTTGGCACCTGTGTATATATTAAAAAAATATTAGAGGGGAAAAACTGTTGCAGAAAACCTATTCTTATTGGTAAAATTACAGTAGCTGTAAAACAAATATTGTTTTTTTTTATTATGTTAAATGTATATAGTGACAGCAAATTCCACAATACTGCATAGTGATATAGCCCAGTGGCTCTCCACCTTTTTGAAAGGTTAGTTAGCTTCCAGTGTACATGGGAACCAAATGTTCATTACTATTCTATCTATAACTGACTGATGGTAGTGGTAAGTCTAAGTGTTTGGCTCTCCACATTCATCTTTGTTGCTGAGGACCTGGCAGATTAGGTCTCAGGGACCCTCACCAGCCCGGCTACAAAGTTAGTTATAAATCTGGAATAGAATAATAGCACAACAGAAAGTAGATAATTACATATATTTAATTTTTTTTTATATAAAAGGGAATTTACCAACACCTAGTCAAACTTCAAGGCTACCCTTTGAATTTGCACAACTGTGTTTTTGAAGCTACCACTTTATCAAAAGCCATTTCTATCAGCCTCATTAAATTCTGGCTACGTGTTAAAACGTTGACCATAACGTTGAAAGTAGGACTTAATCCTATTAAATTAGCCCAGGAAACGACTTGCGGGGTAAGCTGCAGGACAGATGAAAAATGCCTACAGCACGTGAACGTGGAACTTCGCAGCCCGCAAATCCTTTGATCTGTCAAGCCCGTAACCACTACAGTTGCAATCATGCTACTAAATTGCAACTTAGTCACCCGCGAGCTAGCCCTTAGAACGCAAATGGAGCCGAAATCCCATTGTGTGCTGGAGAGGACTCGCAAGAGGGATAAAGATCAATACGTAGCCCCGTAAATGCAAATAAAAACGCACTACTGTACTCTTATTAAAACGGAAACTGGTGTTCGGTCCTAGAATTAATAGCACAACATTCTCAAGCCCGCAAATCGGCCCCAAAAAATACTTTATTTCATTTTTAATTTCTGTGTTATATTGATCACGGCAATCAATGTGTTAATACATATACTGTTACTCGCATGTAATAGAATATGATATTTACAGCTTTATTAATATTGCATTTTCGTGAAATGTGGGTCCGATCGCAACTTGTAAGACTTTGAAATGTATCCTCCCCTTTTTCAGTGACGTAACGCTAACAATCTCTTTTTCCATTGGCTCCGTCTAAAGTCGTAACTATGGTCTACACTGATTGATCATCCGCAAGCCACACATCCAACGTTCTGTGAACGAGCTACGATTTGCGCTTCAAGCCCGTAGCTTGCAGTCCATTCTGATTTAATAGCTCTGTAACTCGGCCAAATGTCAAGCCCGCAGCTATTGCGAACTTAACGTTGGACTTACTGTCCTCAAATTTAAAATGGCTGTATGTCTCTGTTGCATCAAATGATGCATGGCAGTCTATACAGAGTGTACGACTAGGTTGGTGCTTCTGATATAAATATCTTGTGTAAATGTAAGGGGGTACTCTTAAAGTGAAACATTGGAGTTAAATTGTGGCACGTCAACTATTCATTTGAATTAACATCACAATAGAGCATAATGTACAATCAATATGGCTCTTTTAACTATGATGTCTGTGAACCTCAATGAATCATATCAAAAAAAGGGGAAAGTTGGTCCCTAGGGAGGGATCCTCATGATGTCACCTCATTTTTCCAACAACTGACATATGCAGGCCCATCCTCTATCTCCCCTCTTTTCTTTTTCTCTTTCTTATTTTCTACTGTTTTATAACTACTCATACACACACATAACCTCCCTTATATCTCACTTCCTTTGCCAACCTTTACAACACAAAATATATAAATTAACAATATAACAATAAAAAGTGTTATTGCATCTCATATATCTTTATTGTTATGTAAGATTATTGGTATTTTGAGTTAAGAAACATATAAAATGTTCTCTTTTTCTTTTAGATTCCACCATTTTATTGCTGTTTTCTGGTATCATACATGTCTCCTTTCATGTTAAATTGTCATACATTGTTATACGTTAAAATAAAGATATATCTATTTAAATGATCGTTGCCCTTCAGGTCAAACAAGCATTGCAACTGATTTTCTATATTCTGCCGGGCTGTTATATAGCTAACAAGTTGCTATTTCCAGGACATGATTAGAAATATGTGTTAGAGCTGTTATCCTGAACACTTCAGGTTGTCACATGTTACTGATATCTGTCACCAAGTACTTCTTAACACAGAACTCTCTTAATATTATATTTGTGATGTAGAAAAGGCACTGAAGGATCATCTTCGTGGGAGAGATCTTATTTCCCATCTCCCTTTCATTATTACAAGTATACAACTGATTGATATCCAATCTAGCACGATTGCCCTCATCCTTGACATGATGCAATGGAGACATATCTGATTAACCCTGGTGCTGGTATCTGGCAGACTTGAATCTCAAGGACCGCATAATTCCAGGTGTAATTTCCTAGCTATGTAAAAGAACTCCAACTCAAGAAGAAAAACAAAACTGTGAGTGTCCCCTTTGAGGGGCACAACCTAAAAGTAGAGACTACCTTTATGTATATTTTCTGCGGATATAGTAATGAACAGAAGGACAGGCTAAACACTTGCACAGCTGGGCTGCTGACCTCTGACCTGTTGGGAAAATAAGATGATGGTCCAATCTGATTGAAGGATCTATTGACATACTGGCTTGTTCAAAGGAATAATGGTACCTGATGCCTTGTACTCAATCTGACAAATATTTGATTTATGTAGGCTCGTGGGAAATAAAGAAATATCAGCTCAATTCTAGTAATTCACCTTAATCTGGCCATGTATCTTAGTTCTGACAGCGTGTAGACGATGGCCCTGTCATACCTCTTCAGTCCCTTCCCCCAGTGCACTTATAGTGCTCTTCAGGTATTATACAATGGCCTATAAAGTATGTATATATATATAATATGTAATAACTTTCTAAATAACTGTGTTACTCCAGTGATTTTGATTCTAAAGTATATATCTCTGTTTTTTGGTTTGCATATCACTGCAGTAAATATGTAAAAAAAAGATATTTGTTTACAAAATGCATGTATATATATATATATATATATATATATATATATATATATATATATATATTCTATTTTCAAATACTGTCCACATTGAAAGCAGTTGGATAGCATCCATGTTTTTCCATTAACGTGACATTGCTAGACGCAAGGCTTCCATGTCCCTTCCACATACGATGCTGTTACATGAGAGATTCAATTGACAGCTTTTGAGGTCAGGAAAAAGACCACAATTTCTAATAGGATAATTTTTTTTAAATATTCAGTATATTTTTAACTCCTTCTAAATCAATAACAAGCAAAATACTGGATCAGGTTGATCAGAAAAATGTTGTGCTTGATAGATGTCATATTTAACTACTACATCTATGTAAGAACAGCCTAATTAAAGTACCACTACATTTCAAGAAAAAGGATACCTGTTTGTCAAGCATGTACTAAACTAACAATATTACCAGCTGTGTAAGCATGGAAAATCTGTATTTTTGAATATTGTTTATGAATAAAGGAACCCCTTCTGTGTTTGTTACATCCCTTCCTGAGAGCTGGATGATGGGGTGTGTGTTTGTAGTAGAGGGAGGAGAGAGCAGACATAAGTCCAGGGCCTTTGTTTAAGTATTAGATAAGATTGAAAATAACACTACTCCCTTCCTTAACTGTGCAGTGTTCCTTTAAGTTATAATACATAAGCATCACCTGTTGATCCCAGAAGCCATTCATTGTAGTACAGATAACATGAATGGCAGTGTAAAGTAGATTACTGTACTTCTTTGTTTGTTGTGTATTTTATAATGGGTGCTAGGGTTTGCTTTTGCAGTAGGTTGGCACTAAACACTGTAGCAGCTTTGCTGTGAGTTGCTGTTACCTCCAGGACTGAAATAAGTTAAACCCACTGCTCTTAAGTTATTTAGTGCTGCATTTTCTAAGCCTCGGGCTACTTTTACTCTCTTGCTCAGGAAAATATTCACAGTTAATCACTTGTATACTTCCCATGCGTGCCGGTGCATACTTTATTTCCTTCTAACCTTTGCTTTCTGTTTGTTACAGTGTGCCGGGGAATGCTCTGCGGCTTCGGTGCCGTATGCGAAAAGAACAACGCTGACCCATCTCAGGCTACCTGCATCTGTAAGAAAACTGTGTGCCCGTCCGTGGTCGCCCCTGTGTGTGGATCTGACTATTCCACCTACAGCAATGAGTGTGAGCTGGAGAGAGCCCAGTGCAACCAGCAGAGGCGAATCAAAGTGATCAGCAAGGGACCTTGTGGTAAGGGCGCCAAAACCATGCTCCCGAGCTAGAGAGATTAAATAGCGATAAGCGAGATTGTACTTCCTTTCTACCCATTCATCTGTGATGTAAGACATCAGGCGCAAGGCTTTGTTCCAGTACAGCTCCCGAAAGATGTATAACGCACTTCATATAGTTGCTGTATCAGACTCACAATATACTCTGATGAAATGTATTATACATGGCCTCTCCCCTCCCTGTTTTTACATCTCCCCAATGAGGCATATAATAAATGGCCTCTTTCCTTTCATTATTATACAGCTCCCTGGTCATACATATACTGTGATGTGCAGTCTTTCTCTTTATTTCTCATGCAGTGCTTTAATCAGACATCTAATACACTGCCTCTCCTCTCTGTCTTGCACTGATCTCTGATAAACTGCACAATGCACAGAGTCTCTGCCTCTCCCCAAGCACATATATAACACAAGACTTCTCTCTTTAACATACAGCTTCCAGTATTGATGTATAATATATGGGCCTTTTTTTAATTTTTCCCACAGCTCCTTTATTACATATTTAGTGGATTGGCTCTTTTTGCCATGCTCACATCCAAGAACCTATTACAGTGCATTAATTTAATGGGATATATAATACTTGGCTCCCCAATTTCCTCAACAACTCCTAAAGGCACACGTTACCCTATTTGTCTTCATGAGCAGCTATAAGGACTTGAAGTTTCATACATTTTTCAGTCATGTGTGTTTTAAACATCATCATCATCTTTGGCATGAAAAGTGAAAGCTTAAATGTAGAAGGCTTACCTTTTTAGTTTTTTTTTTTTTTTTTAAACCTTGTAATTTGGGAAAAACATCAAATTTTTTGGTAGTGTGTAACACACAACAACCATAGCAGCTGAGTGATCCATAAGCAGAAATAAATAAATCTTTAATTTAGGTGTATCTGCTTGTTTGGGGATTCCATCTTGGAGTCCTAGGGGCCTCATTCAATTGCGATTTGGCCAATTGACTAGGGCCCTATATAAGCACAGATCATATTTTTTTTACAGAAGTTTTTAGTTAGTGAACTTCTATCCAAAAGCAAGGTCTTCACTAACTAAGCCCTATTCAATTGGCCAAATTGCAATTGAATGAGGCCCCTAGTCTGCAATAACTTGAAGGGCAGGTTTATACTACTGGGTCTTATTATTCTGTTTAGCTCTATTGTAAAGTTGTACTTCAAAGTGGCAGTCTTTCAACATAACGAAATGTAGATCTGGATCCACAGTTCCAGGAACAAATGCAAAGTATTTGCTAGCATCACAAAATGTAAAAATAAAGGCTGGATTTCACTTAAAGCTATTAATGGGTAAAGGAAACAAAAAGGATCAAAAGATTACAAGTCTTAAAGGACCACTTTAGTTTTCTTATATAGGGATCTCTAAAGAATAGGTTTAATAAGAAAAACAACTTAATTAAATGTTTACTGTGCATTTAAACAATTACTTATTTAAGAGCGTGTATAGCTTGATTGAAATATAGTAATTAATTATTTGAACGCACAGTAGCTGTAATCAGACCCAGAGATCCCCATTTTATTAGTGAGGTCCACTTAATAAACTCTTAAAAATTCCAAGAACAGTAATTGTTTCTGAATGGCTCTGATGTACAGCTTACATCATTTAGCAGCAATTACTGTACCATATGCACCACCTACATCACTGTTTTTAAATGTCACCAGCTCCTTACAGACTGACAGGAGAGGAGAGAGGATGCCCAGGCCTGATTAAAGGCAAGACAATCCAATGAGGGAAAACATTTCAATATTACATTTATTTTTTTGCTAATTACTATAAATTACAGGCTTCTTTATTTAGATTTCTAGTTTACACAACTGCAACAGCTGGAACTTTTTCCTTAACAATTCCAAGGGACACCGCAAAGGTTCCGTTATATCAAAATTTTTATTTTAAATATAAATCATTAACTCTCATAGTGAAGGGTAATAAGCTTGCTTAGTTGGTATAATTACACAGTATGATTTAAACTTGAATTGTGCTTCCTCCTTATCACCGCACTATTAGAGTTCATTAATCACTTTAGATAAAGGAAGTTAAAGAAATGGAGGCGCTTTTTACAATATTTTGGTTTAAAATCCCTATATTTTAAGCTCATTTATCTAACATTTCCACTCAACCAGTTACAATTGTATTTATTTTTTTATTTTCTGCAATAACGGGAATCTTTGCTATGCCACTTTAAATAGAAATAGAATTATTATTTCTTATTGTATTTGTATGTGTCATACGCTCTCTGTATATAATGTATTTTCCCATTTTATGTTGTGCTTTATATATAAAGGTTTATAATGATAATAGAAGAGGGGCTAAGTAACCATTTGTCCATTAAAACAACAAATCCTCTGCTGTATGCTAAGACATATCACCTATAAGTTTTTCTTCTCATCATCCTACTGAAGTGGATGCTTTGTGGATCACAAGGTCGGGGCAGTGGGACCTTCCTCCTCCGCATCCTGTTGCATCCTTCCTACCTCACTGCGCACACTGAGTGAGGCTAATGGAGCTGCGTTGTCAGGCTGCATGCTGCTTCTGGGAGTTAGGCGCTGTGTAAACGAGACCTAGTCCCCTTTCTCTCCAAGTAAATTAACTTGACCTTTTTCTTTCGCACTGCTCAAGCTTGTCACCACGCTCCTCGCTGCCCCCTCCCAGTCGTGAAGTCAGCCTGGAGGTAACTGCTGTGAAGGGAGCCGCTGCAGCTCCACATACAATCCAGGCTCCAGATCAGAAGTGTTTATTAATTGGCTAAAGTGCAAGAATATAATAGAGGTTCTGTCTCTGTATGCAGGAGATCAAACCCTGCTAAGTAATGGGGCACAGATCTTTGGGCCAAGATTGTAAAGCATTACTGAATTAATTGAACCTTTCAAATCAGTTTATAAGCCTAAAAAGATAATGCCAGAATTTAACAGGACAATGGAGCTCAAATGTTCACTAATCTATTTTTTTATTAAAAGATATTTGTACAATGAACAAATATATGGCTGAAAACTTTGAGCCTCATTCAATTCAGGGGCCGCAACTCGATCGGAGTAGAACGTATGCCTGCAGCGACTGCAAATTATGGTGCTAATCAATCGCAAGTCCCGGCCCAATAGCGCACATCGCAAACCATGCTATCGAAAGCAGCATTTGCATGCTTGAACATGATCGCTGACGCAAGGCCGTAACTCGCGGTAAGAAACAGCCAATGTAATGTGGGTCTGATTGTGAATCGTGGTTTAAGCCCATATGACTTTGAAATCCAACCTCCATTTTTCATTGAAGTCCTACGGGCTTGAACCACAAATCACGATCTGACCCACATTCCATTGGCTGTTTCTAACCGCGAGTTTAGGCCTCGCCTCAGCGATCATGTTCAAGCCTGTAACTTCAATGAAAAACAGGGGTTGGATTTCAAAGTCATACGGACTTGAATTATGAGTTACGATCGGACCCACATTCAAGATATAATGCAATATTGATAAAGCCATAAATATGATATTCTATTGCATGCGAGTTCCATTATATGTATTAACACATTGATTGCCAGGATCAATATAACACGGAAATAAAACATGAAATAAAGTATTTTTGGCCCGATGTGCGAGCTTGAGAATAGTGTGATAATCATCACTTTCCCTTTTAATAAAAGTACAGTAGAGTGTTGTTATTTGCATTACAAGGGCTACGTATTGAGTTAACCCCCATGCGTGTGCTCTCTAGCACACATTGGCTTTTGGGCTCCATTTGCGTGTTACGTGCCTTGCTTCGTGTTTATATATGCATTTACAGTGCTCCGGACATGTCCTTAAGCCCTTTGCAAGACCTCCTTGGTACCAGTAACTTGTGGTTTCGACTTTTGTCATTGGTGGGCTTGATGGAGTGGTTAGCGAGGGTGAATCGGAGCAATTTAATAGCGATTTGTGAATTTAGCGTTCATAAATCTTGCGGCCATGAAAGATCTTGCGAATGTGAAAGATCAAAGGCTTGGCAGGGCATTAACTTGCAATTTTACAAATCGCAATGAATCGCAGCCCGAAGCCCGTAACTCGATCAGAGCCCGCAAAATGACACCAATTGAATAGCAAAGTAACTTGCGGGCTACATTTCGGTGCCCAGATCTCCCAAAAGCCTCAATTGAATGAGGCACTGAGTGCCTAAGAACATAATTAGGCATGGAAAAATCTTAGAAGTCGTTTTTAAATGTGCACATTGGACACTGGAGGCACCCATGATACATTGTAGATGGGTTCTAGAGGAGCGTGGCTTGCAGTTATTGCTGCAAGCTGCCTATTTCAGATCATGTAAGGGAGTAAGTGTCAAATGCAATAAGATCCAGTTATATAACAAATGCAGGCGGTCCCTGGGTTAAGCACGCGATACGTTCTTCACAACATCTTTAAATCGGATTTGTATTTAACTTCGATCCCTGATGAATAATAATACTGTAATGGCTCCTGGTGTAAAAATAATACAGTGTAATACTGTAATGAGGGTTCCCTGGTTAGTGCTTCGACTGCCTTGGGAGCCCGTTTGGGTTGTCTGTAAGTTGGGTCATCTGTAACGCGGAGACCTCCTGTCTTCTCCCTCTCCTTTTTCCAGAAATCCCTCTACAGCTACATTTAATAAGCACACCCCTCAGACTCAGGCTATCAGGAACTATTGAAACCAGACAAAATGGAATATTCTATAAATTCATAGGGACTTGAAAAAATGTTTAAAATATTTTTTTATGTTCAAGGCTTACATAGCTGCTAATGTTGTTAGTTTGTTACATATTTCATAAATGTGCAGTTTTTCTTGAATTATACTAGACCTTTAAAACTGAACATTTTTTTTAAAACTTTAAATAATAATTATATCCTATACACCCATACTACACAAAGTATCTTGACACCTCATCCCCAGACAGTTCATACAATCTTAATTTTTTTTTAGATTTGAGATATGTGGTGAATAATGATATGTCAGCAGTGTGTCAGTGTTTCCTGCACCTTATCTCAAATAATCAGAAAAGACACTTGAGATTGTATTATAAAAAGCCTTAGGGATTACATACTATGCAGCATGTGCAATAACAAAATGCAGAGAAATTCACATCTTTTTTTTTAGTTTACTTAACTTTTTTGTCATTCGTAAAAACTTGCTACAAAAAGATTAGTTAAAATTAGGTTTCTACCTTTCTCCCTGAAGTATCTGATTTATATTCATGCTTTATAATGGGAAAAAAATGTTTTTAGAATAAATAAATACATCCACTACATTTTAACTGTTGTATTCAATGTTGCTTTAATAGCAGCATACATTTTGCTCTTCTTCATAACAGGATTAGAAATGTAGGCTAATGCACCAGACTAGCAGTCCAAGATATAATCCATCATGTCAAAGATTTTCTTTAAAAAGTATGTTATGCTCTTGACTTACATAGCCGCTAGTGTGGTTGTTTGTAACATACTCCATAACGGTGAGATTGTTCCCAGACAGTAGTGGTCCGCTAACATTTTGGCCACATAAATGGTATTCATACAAAACACAATGCTTGACAATAACTTAGTTTTGAACTCACATAATATTTTTTGTGATTTTTTTGTTTTTTATCACAGTCTCCATAGCAATCTTATTATTTATCTGTTTCTGAAGGCCAGATTTGCCGTTTTCAGAACATATTCAGTTGTCCTTTTGATCCGTATAATTCAGAAATTGGACTTTTATTACTATCACCTCACACAATGGCAAGTCACGTTGATATAATCTACTCATACACAGGTTCCAATTAATTCAGCTGGCCTGGGGTACAGTTTTATTGACGGCAGAGATTTATTACATCTCATCCTATTTTGTTAAAAGCTGTTGAAACTTACTTTGACCCTCTTCGTTCCCAGGAGACTGATGCTTCTATCTCTTGAGGGAGAGCACTTACCTAATGGACACAACAGCCAATGAGGAAATGCGTAGTCTTATGGTTAAAGGAAATTCAGTGGTTCTACAGGTGCTCCCAGAGCACATTGAGCTATAAAAACATAGATTTGATGACAGATCTCTATCTCCCTAAAAAAACATGCCTTAAACATGCCTTGCTTCAATGACTTTATTGTGATTGTTCATTACACTTCTTGAAGGCTGTTCCATTTGTCTGCTATTTTATCTGTAATATAGTTCTTTCACCTAAATCTTCCAACGTCAAATCATGCCCTCTTGTTATTGCATTCTTCTTTTTTCTGGAAGGCACTTTCCTCCCGAACTTAATAAAATCCTTTGATATTTTTCACTACTGTGCTAGCTTTCCGTCTAGTCAAAGGAACCCACTATGTTACATTCAATTGCTATGTTATGTTCAATTCAATCAGTTCACCAGTGTGCAAAAATGTCTACACACTTAATGAAGCAGCTTTATCAAATAACACAGGAGTTGATAAGATTTCTCTTGGTGCACAGGAACACCTCACTAGTTAGACTTGACTATTTTGCTCTCAGGAGCCGAGGCCTTTAATATCAATATCATTTCAATATTCACTGGAGTCAGGCACTAACCAAGTAGAAAATAGCAAATCATCAGAGGATTTGTGTTTTTACTCTGATGAGTGGATGGCTTCTTATTACCTTCCTTTGCACCCAGAAATAAGTGTTATGTTGATTATCAAAGCATTACAGACCTCTTGAGGAATCATTGAAGTCCACCACATGCAATTACTCTTTGTTATTTATGTCCCTTCTTCTTTCTCTTCAAAGGCTCCCGCGACCCATGCTCCTCAGTATCTTGCAGTTATGGCAGCACCTGTGTCCGCTCAGCAGATGGGCAAACAGCCAAGTGTGTCTGCCCTACCACCTGTGCTGGTGTGCCAGAGAACGTGGTATGTGGCAGCGATGGCAAGGATTACAGGAATGAATGCCACCTGAACAAGCAGGCATGTGACAATCAGGAAAACCTCTACAAGAAGTTTGATGGGCCTTGTGGTAAGTGCCAGAAAGCATTGGTGGGCATGGCAGAATATTTTAATGTTTGTCATTAGGAGTCCAGAGAAGGAGAGAATAAAATATTGCACACTAACTATTAATAATTTAGAAGGGCGTACTGTATCTGTATGAGTATACTTCATCATTGATTACTAAAAAATGTATTTAGCTTTATGTACTATTGTTGTGCTCAATAATTAAAGATTAAACCTCTTTAAAATAAGCTGGTTTTCTGCATGCCTACTTTTGAAAAGGAAATTAAATGTGTTTCATTTTTAAAATGGACCCCACCACTTCTGAATCCACAAACACAATTCAATAATTTAATTATATTAATATAATTCAATTATTAACATTGATATATGTTCTAGTAAATTATTTAGACAGTACTTTTTTATACATAAACTTTTCTCCGAAAAGTAATTTGTCTTCCGTACCTCTCTTAACTTACTCATTTAAAATTAAACTTTACCAGTTCGACAATAGTTTAAATTTTTTTTTCTTTTTAATAACCTGCACAATTCTCATTCTTTGGCATCTATCCTAAATGTGTGGTATGCATTAGAAATACAACTTTAATATTGTGATGGCTTAAGGTTGATAAGGGGCAGACAAAGGAGGAAGAAATCTTGAGTATTATTGCAACTAAGAAAATCCTGGCATTAGATTTTTTTGCTGATTAGACT
This sequence comes from Discoglossus pictus, assembly GCA_027410445.1. Taxonomy (NCBI): domain Eukaryota; kingdom Metazoa; phylum Chordata; class Amphibia; order Anura; family Alytidae; genus Discoglossus; species Discoglossus pictus. The sequence goes on from CM050169.1 coordinate 141,915,085, forward strand.
AGTTGCTTATTGTAGAAACTCTTCTGTGTCTATTTAAGAAAGGCATCATGTACTGAGATTAAGTGAAGTATAAATTCCATTGCATCAGACAGTAATCAAACGATATTAGCAGTTGTCCTCAGCTGCTACTTGCCTATGAATTCTAGCCCTTGTGTTTCCAGAATAATGTTGGCGTCCATCAACAGCCAGCAACAGGCTGCAAATCCCAGGCGTTTGATTTTCAGTAGCCTTGTAAATTATATTCACAACTGTTACATCTTACTAAATTCTTAAGGGAAAGTGGCCACAGCATTAGCAATAATAAAGTTTTTTTTCTATGTAAGGCTGAACATGAACGAATAATAACGGTAAAAATTCATTGTAGAGGAACCTCCACGTAATGTATTTCTTCTGGGTATTGCAAACTGTCTGTTTTCGGCACAATCACTGTATTTCATTTAATAAGTAATCTTTTTCAGGATTCCCTAAAGACAGATTTACCAATATACTTTACAATAAATTTTAGCCTGCAATGCTTGTGCATCTTAGAGCGGGAATTATATTAGCTATATTGGTCCCTGAGAAATGGAACCGAGATACGATTATACAATTACATTGTTGTATAAACGTTTGGTGATCCAATGTAATAAAAAGCAATGCCTGAAAATTATTCTTAATATATACAGCAATATTTGTTTTGTTTCTTTTTACCCAGATCCATGTAAGAGTGCCCTGAATGATCTGAACAAAGTATGCAGGGTGAACCCACGAACACGACAAGTTGAAATGCTTAACAGAGCAGAAAACTGCCCAACTTATAGGCAGCGGGTGTGTGCTGACGATGGACAGACATATGACAACGAGTGCATGATGATCAGGACTGGTGCCATTCGTGGAATTGACTTGCAGAAAGTACGCTCAGGGCAGTGCCAGTCTCAGGGTATGTAGATTTTGACTTTTGGCTTTATTTACAATAATGATCGTTGGGATCATCAGGGCAGGGCCAATGTCAATCCCTGGAATTGAATCTCAGCTTGTAAAAGCACTGTTGCCACCATACCCCCTACTGGCCAGCATATTTTTATTTTTTATTTTATTCCAAATTACTTTCTATCTATAACAGAACGCTGGTCTTTCACTGTTCATCTAAAAATCAGGTATCATTTGTTCAAAGGCCCTCAATTACTACGTTATGAGAACTTTGCCGTTCCATGGACTCAAAATCACTTCAAATGCTCTTTTCTTGCTTTTTGATTCCACTGTACATAGGTATTAGTTTTTCTTGTATTCTTAGTTATCAGAAAATTATGGTAACAGGACGATATACTTGCATTTGTGTGGTGTGAGCAGTTTGCTCGATTTTTGATGTTACATGATTTTAAAAGGCATTCTGACATGCGTGAAATAGCCACCCATGCTGACAATGGTCTTAATGTACTTCAAGATCTCGTTAGTCCACAAATAGTGAGAGACAACTACTTGTGTACATTTAATGTTGAAGAAAAAAACATTAATTCAATTGCAATTTGGCCAATTGAATAGGGCTCTAAATAAGCACATAACATATTTTTTTATAGAAGTTTTTAGCTAGTAAACATCTATCCAAAAGCAAGGTTTTCAATAACTAAAAATGTCTTTAAAAAAAAATGCTATGTGCTTATTTAGAGCCCTATTCAATTGGCCAAATCTCAATTGAATGAGGCCCTAATAGAGGAGCTCAGGTTTTGCCAGAAAGTGAGTTCACATTATTTCTAAAATCAGCCACCATTCACTTCCTCTCATGGCTTCTACATAATAACATGACTCTGAATCCAAGGATATAGCAGTTGAAATCAAGTAGAAAAGGCGTAGACATTTTTTTCATTATTATTTATTGAGCTTATGGGAACAAGCTGTCAGGTCCTGAAGGGACAATAATTCAACTCTCCAATTATATATACTCTTGTATTTTTAAATACAAGAGTTTATTCTCATTTAAGTGTGGTCGTGATTTTTAATCCTTTCAAAACTTTTAAGTCTGCTAAGACATTACGGAGAACTGTTTGAGGATTAATTGGATATATAAAAACTACAACAGTTAATTGCATTTTTGTACCTGGATTCTCAAAGAACCAGAGCCCACCTAGCAAAGGAAGGATACAGGTGCATTGCATACACAAATATACATCACAAAGGGCCATATTAAATTCCAGCTGTAAGGACTGCGTGCTTGAAATGTGGCCATTTTACATCGCTATTAAATTCGAATGGGCTGCAAGCTATGAGCGAGAGATGCTATTTTGTAAACCAGTTCTCGTCCGTCGGGGTTGCGTGCTTGAACGCAAACAATTAAGCAAGCACAAGGGTTCAGATGGAGCCAATGGAGTGTTACATCACCGAAAAAGGGGAGGGGAGATTTCGAAGTCCTACGTGCTTATAGAATATCTGTCATATTCTATCTCATGCGAGTTACAGTATATGTCTTAACACATGAATTGCCGGGATTGATATAAAACAAAATATTACAGGAAATAAAGTATTTTTCGGCCCCGATTTGCTGGCTTGAGAATCTTATGCTATTAATTCTAAGACCTAACATCACTTTCCCTTATAATAAGTGTACTGTAGAGTGATTTTATTTCCATTACAAGTGCTACATATTGGACTTTATCCCCCTTGCGTGTGCTCTACAGCACACGTTGGCCTTTGGGCTCCATTTGCGTGTTACGTGCTTGCTCGCGCGCGACCACGTTGCATTTTAATAGCTGAATTGAACAAGTAGCGGTTACGGGCTCATTGGATGAATGGATTTACGTGCACGAAGTTCAACGTTGCTTATCACGTAACCTATTCTCGGCCGTCCTGCATGTTAACACGCAAAGTCCGCTGCGAGCAACGTTACATTTGTAAACAAAAAAAGATACATCTGATTAGCAATGTAACTTAGAAGATATAGTAATTTACTTATATATTAAAATTATAGAAAATCGGAAAATCGAAGATGCTCCTAGAAGGTACTCTATCTTTCTAAAGGTCTTTCTTTTTGAAAATTATAGATATTAGCAACGTTACATGCCTAATTTAATACCCGTAACTCGTAAATTCAGAGTTCCGGGCTACGTTTTAATACGTAGCCCCAATTTAATGAGGCTGTATGATGCCAAACGTATTCTGGAGTCTCAGTTACCCTTTAATTAGGCCATGATAGTGTCCCTTTAACAACATCTTCAGAAAAAGACAGGTACAGAAATCAGGAGCACACAACTTTGGGAAGGGCAGGAATTACGTACAAATGTCAAGTTACACAATACAGCACAGAAAAACATAAAACACTGCAGGCTGAGCCGGTAAATCAATATCTTCCCCACTCTGTCAAAGCCTAAAGAGGTATATTTGTAACACAAAGAAGAAATCGCAGGATGAAATGACACTTATGTGGTCACAAAACATTTAAAGGGAGGTCTGTGTTGGTAACTTACAATCGATTCCTTTGACATTAAGTGTGCTTTTAGAGATATGAAATAAAGGAATGGGAGATGCTGCTCTATAACACATTATTGTGTGTTCTTCTTTAGAGGATGGAAGAAATCCCAATTCAGGTAAAGCAATGACATCTCTATAGAGACTGACATTTTTATACCTATTGAATTGCAAACCTATCTCATGGGGGAAGGTTAAATAATGCAAATGGCAAAAAAGAAACTTATACTTGTTTAGGAGCAACTGCCGAATAAATTTTGCTACATAATCTTGGGTCTTTTGAGATACATATATCATACAGATATATATATATATATATATATATATATATATATATATATATATATATCTGTATGATATATGTATCACATATATAGTTGTCAGCAGGCGGGCTTGGCAAAACCTGTTGCTAACGCTGTGGCCCTCGTGGAGATGAGCGCCGTAGGCGCATTTGCGGAGGTGGCCCTTCAACTTTTGAATTTGTTAAACTTGTATTTCCCCTATTCTTATCCCCTGTACAGCGCTGCGGAATATGTTGGCGCTATACAAATACAAGATAATAATAATAATAAATAATAAGACTCATTGCACACTGCAAATGCAGACAAAACCCAATGACTAAATACGAACTTAGACAAAAAATATGAGCCGCAGGACTGACAACAAAAAAATTGCGAACTTACAGAAAAATAAAAACGATTTGCGGAACTCGGAAAAATACGACCTTAACGGATAACCCGCACACAGCCAAAAACGTTAAAAATACACTAAATACAGACAAATAACAAAATAAAATAATACCCAGCAAAAACATGTTACACATCGATTTCAATAGAAATAAAAAAGTTTAGACACTCCAAAATCCCATAAGCGAGAGAAAAAACGGCCGCTGAAAAAAACGAAAACGAGGCTGCACGACCCATAAAGCCGCAAAACACCACCAAGCACATACGACTTTTACTAAAACCTGTACAACCTACAACATACACCATTAGCAAGGACGCTAAATCATCCAAACCCACATACCACATACACATTCAGCGTCATTTTACAACACTACCTTACAGAATGCGGAAGTACCATGCTACACTAATGCTTTCCCCTCGTGCACGCAGCCTATTTACACTACACACTGCACACATTACTGACACTTGCACCTCAGCTCAACAACACTGCAAATCTACATTATATGCTACAGGAACATCAAAACAGATTGTTAGCTCTTTAGACCATTGCTTGCTGCATATATTAATTACAAAAAGGTAAGTATCATTTAATTTATTTAGTAATTAATTATCATTAAAACATACACATATACAACAATTTAAAAAAAAACACAATCACAATCAACGGCGAAGGCGCTCATTGCCAGCAACACGATGAGCACCAAAGGCGCTCAGCGCCAGGCTCGCAATGAGCGCCGAAGGATCTCAGACGACCAAAACACTTACTGTCTGTGGCAAACAGCATTACCTGCCTTACAATTGTATTGCCCCGTCGTTTTTGACGGGCAAGTCGCTAGTATATATATAATAGATGGATTTAAGAGATAGATAACAATGTATGCCAATTTATTCATTTCCTTCAGCAATTTTACTATTTTGCTTTAGGTGAAATACATTTTTAATGCAGTGTGAGGCACCTTTAATGACTCATGGGCCGCATGTGAGACCCTTTAAGTGAAATAGGTTACCCAGCACTGATCGATATATATATATATATATATATATATATATATATATATATATATATATATATATATATATATAGATAGATATAATTAAATTACAAATATATATTTAAATTAGAAATGTTCTACCTTATGAATGAGCTCATTCAGTGTTTGCTGCACCATTGGTTACTTAGCAACAATTCTGGAGTATCTGCTAAAGTATTGAATGCAAGCACTATAAAATAACGAGGGACAATGTCCACCTAAAAAGACAAGGACTGCCAGGCACATGTCCTCCACATGCTAAGCAAAAACATGTTTATTTCTAGGGATTTATAGATAAACTATTAATGGATTAGCAGCACTCAGGATGCAGAACAGGTGGGTAACAACTCTCCATGTTTTTGTTTGTTGCTTGAACATCAGAAGCTAATAGTTTCAAGGCCTCAGGGCTTCTTTTTCTAGCACAGTAGCACAATACACTTAACAGTCCTGTATACAGTGTCAGTGGTATCTTGTTAGAATGAATTAATCCCAGGGAGCCATTACATACAAAAGACACATATAGTTCAGTGATGATGCTTAACGTATGATGTGATTCACACAAAATGTGCCTTATTTTGGCACGATGCAAGCTGCAGTAGCACAGGCTACATCCTTATGTTTTTGGGGGAACTTGGTTGTTTGCTGTGGAAGACCCACATCCTCAGTGATCAAGAGGTCAGGCCAGGAGCTGATGGGCAAACCCTCTGTTTGTATCATGTTGCCCCAGGGCCACCTGTTGGTCATCACTGGTACAGCAATGAGGCACATAGAAAAATGTGGTGAAACAGATTTTCCATTTTAGGTTATAGATATAATATATATATTCATATATTTACATATATTATGTTACAACATTTCACGGGCTATTTAATACATAGCATGTCTTAATGGTGTGTCTAGTAATATGCTTATTGCTTCTACTAAGAGATTACAACTGGTTAATGACTATATTCTTTTTCTTACATGCTTCGTTTAGCTACACATTGTGCTCTTTTACCTGCCGTGAATTTATTTCCCATGTTTCATTCATTCTAACATAGTATCACAGAGTTTAGATTGGTAATCCGTACAGCATTTATTTCTCTGGTAACCGCATATATCTTTAAACAGAAAGTAATTGACTTGATGATGGCATCACATATTGTACAAATTTGTTTTGTAAAAGTATTACTTTACCAATGTGATCTAAGTGGATTGTGGAAGCCAACATTGTGGCACAATGGACTAAGGGACGATGTATTTGAGCAAACAAAGCAGTCAAAAATGTGGTGCATAAACAGTAAAAAAATATCCAAACTACTATGAATCTTAAAAATCTGACCTTCTTCCATGTTTGACCTGTATCTGTCTCCTGTTTTTATACAGATAAATGCAAGGATGAATGTAAGCACAATGCTGTGTGCCTTAATCGCAGAGGAGTGACCCGCTGCTCTTGTGACCGCATTACCTGTGATGGCACCTACAAGCCTGTCTGTGGCCGGGACAGCCGCACTTACGCTAATGACTGCGAGAGACAGAAAGCAGAATGCATGCAGAAAACGGCCATCCCAATGAAACACAAGGGTCCATGTGGTAAGTTCACAATCTCCCCTTCCCTCAGACTTTTTTTTTGTGTATTGTGAAAACCCAAACACTTCATGTTAAGCCCAATAACACTTGACTTTTCAAATCTCCAGGTAAGTATTTCTCATTGTCAGTGTTCATTAAATTATTGGTGTTCTCCTGCTTTGTACTTATGACTCTAACTTCACAAGGGGTCCACTGTGTCATATTTAAGAAGAAAATGGCAATTAATGGGAGATGGGATGGGAGCAGAAGTTCTAGGAAGGGGGAAGGGTGGTGGAAAATCCATAATTCACATTGCTTGTTCATATATAGCTTCATCCCATATTAATCATTTATTCGGCTTGCTAAAGCCACATTCTATAAGATGCTTTGCCATGACCCAGTTCCATACACTCGCAAAAAGCATTTTATAAATTTGTATCTTCTCTCTTTCTTTCTAATATATTACTTTCTCCTCTCTGTCTCTCTCTGTCTCCCTCCTAGTGAAGGTGTACAGTGTAATTTTCTGCTGGTGACCAGATAAGGTTTGGATAAACTAGAGGATGACCAGTCCTCTTGCAAAATGCTCTCTCTCTTGCTAATAAGGCTTCATCTTTTTCTTCCCTTGGCTATCCTGGATAAATTCCTTCTTCCTCCATCACTTTTATTTTGTAATTTTTAGACTGTAATGACTCTGAGAATTTTGGGAGAACCCCATAGGAGCTTGCAGAGGGCTTATCTGCATTTTATGTGCTTCCTTCTCGATGGCTGCAAAAAATCAAACAATATTATCTTCCTATTTGCTCCCCCTGTATTTTGTGTCTTTCTTTTCAGCCGTGGCTCTGTGGAGTCTAGATGGATGGCCGTTGAGTGCTTTCTCATCTGTCTGTGAGGTCTTCAGTCTGAGGTCTGCTCTGTAACACACTCTTCTTCTCATGGACATTCACTTCTCTCCTATACATTCACAGCTTGCTATCATTAATTAGTGTGTGTGTGGTTAAGAGTCACAGTGCTTTTTCTGAGCTTGCTTTCAGGCTTTTGGACTCAGTATCTTAGCTGTGGCAGCTTGGGCTCCCACCACCCTCTCCGCTACCTCTTAATCCACTTGTTTGTGCGCTGACACTTTCTGTGCTTGTTGCCTGTTTACTTATTGGCACACTGCAATCTCCTCTTAAAACAGCCAGTATTTGACTCCATACCTCACAGACATTCAGCTCTAAGCTGTACGGCTCCTTCCAGATGATGCTTCACAGCCTATTGTTTTTAGTTGAATTGTTTGTAAGGTGCTTACAAAGCTTAGCAACTATGGTGCGTAGTGCTTATAGTAGGATTGTGCATTGCATTATCTTATGTGCAAACCTAAACAGGCTATCAAGTATATTTTATGTGGAATGAGTCTAACACATTAGCAGATATCACTCATTTTAGCAAAGTCATACAGTTGTGTCTCAGTCTTTCAAATCAAATTCATCTATTAAATGTACATTATGATGCAGAACAGAAGTGGGTTGTATCATTAATTAGCATTTTATTTGGTGCCGTTTCCTTGTAAGACATGCTTCTCATCAAAAAACTAACCCTGCTGGTTAGCATGGAGGATTACATGATAATATTAAGATTAACTACTGTGAAAGTAAGATCATATCTGCAGTAATAATGGAGAATATGCACATACATCTCCAAAACATATATTTTATTCAGAACTACATACAAAATAATCAGTGTGTGTGGCCTTACCTGATACATTCCATCTCTTTCCTGCATTATAGTGTTTAATAGTGTGACATGTTTTAGTCGCTACATTTTTTATGTACCGTATTCATATTTTCTATAACCTGTCTTCAAATCAGCAAAAGTAATTCTTCAGTTTAAACATCTCTTCATAGCAAATACATTGATTGTCTTTATAAAAAAAACACTTCTCAATCAACCCTCAAACAGATTTTATGTTCAAGCTTATCTGCCTATACTTAGCATGTTTAATACACACCTTTACCACTTTTGTCAGGAGGCAATTAATGTACCCACTTCCATTTCTTGATATACTTTCTTTCATTATTCCAAGTCACTCCAGATTCAGAGCATGGCCTTTTCTCATAACACCCAGACACCGCAACGCCATATCTATTCAATTTGTACAGTGACAATCTTCAGAAATGAAACCTGTGGTTCTGGTAATAATGGAATTATAGAACAGTGTAAAAATCCTTTTGTTTTCCCTCTTCCCATAACTATTTCTTCTCTCATGCCCGCTTGGGATTAACATCTGGAGAGAAGGTATTCACACAGTCCCTCCAGCTACAGATCCCATCGGGGAAGATTTGCTGAAGAGTTAATATGGCTCTTTGTACAGTTATGGAAGCCAATTAGTGAAGAAGCACTTTCTTCCTTTATCTATGGCTGAAGGGTGATATATATGATTTTTAGTTGCTCTCAGACACTTGGGGAATAAAGGGCCTCTAACGGATTCCACTCATTACGGGTTGTAACACGGCTCATCCAGAGACACTCTGCAGCCAGAGTCAGACTCCAATTCACTTAATTGCTATTAGTATTCTTTACTGTAGGGAACAGCAGATTGTTACTTTCGGATGTTCTTGGAGAGCAGCTGGAGAGAATATGTAAGGAGGGAATACTGACCTTTCAGCACCTCCTGCATAACTAAACCTGTCTAAAAATCTTTCTCAGATCAGTTTGTTTGTAAGAGTCCTATGTGTGTAACGCTCAAAATGCTGACTCAAAGCATTGCTGTCATGTATGCACCACATATTTCTAGAGTTAATTATTTAAAAGCAGACACCTTTTGACAAAGGAAAGTTGTATTACACTGAAGGAATTTTAAAGTTTCACGTTTTCAGTCCAACACTTAAACGATCATGTTATATATAATAAAAAATACACTTTTTTTGCAAGATTAACGTATCTGTCTGTATCACGTTTCTAGCCCAGCCATCAGCTTTTGCTGACAATAATGGTTATATTCTTGAGAAAAGTGGATCATTTCAGATTCAAGTTATTCCTTTTGTAGAATGGAAATGAAGATTACTGGACTTTTAATCAGTAATTTTTACATTCAAAACTTTTTCTAAGGTTACAAAAATGCATAACAGAAACCTGTGGCTCCTCTTTGTTACCACAAACATAAAATCATTAGTCTTTTTTGTAACAGTTGCTAGTTTATTATTAGTTTATTAGAAGTTGCTAGTTATTATAACCTGGCCACATAACCAGCACAGGATGGATGAAGCTAACATTAATTCAAAATCTTTCATTTGCACTTGTCTTTGATAGCTTATTTGTTTCTAAAGCATATTTAATAAAAGCATTCAGGAACACACAATTCAATCTTATTTTTCAGGATATCATATTAAAGATGTTTGAATCAAGCACAGAATTCTACAATCCACCGTGGTCCTCATACAAAGTGCTGCGTTTTTAGACTCCCTGTTCACAGCCTGCTTATTTTATGAAAGACTTGACCTTAATAGACTTTATAGTGAGTGGAAGTGTTTTCCATTTAAAATGTATTATTGCAATAACATCAAATATAGAAAGTAATAATACATTTACCATGACCTTTTTTCATATATACTGGATGCAAAAATGTGTTTACATGTACAGCTATAATGGTAAGAAAATGGAGCATACATAAATAATACATTTTATATGTGGATTGTGTGCATTTGTGTGTATATATATATATATATATATATATATATATATATATATATATATATATATATATATATATACATATATATTATATAGTTTGCAGCAATATCTGAATTTCTGACATCATATGTGCAGATATATTTAAATGCTTGCACCTTCACACATAATTGCCCCTTGTCTACCCTCATTGTGTCCAATTACACACACAAACTGTCATACTGTCATGGAGCAGTGTATATATATATATTCTTTTTTTGTAGATTTATATATTATCCTTGGGCACCAACATTTTCCATCTCTCTCTCTCTCTCTCTCTCTCTCTCTCTCTCTCTCTCTCTCTATATATATATATATATATATATATATATATATATATATATATAGTAGATCAGTGTATATGAGTGTCTGCATGAAATAACACAGAGAGGCGTATGCATATAAGTATGTATTAATATGTAAATATATACACATACTATTTGTAGTTCTAAAAATAATTAAATCCAAGAATATAGCTTTTTTTCGGGTTTTTCAAAACCAATCAAAAGTATGTAAATGAATGCAAAACTGGAGCTTAAAAAAAAGAACATTAAATGACATTTTAATCAAAGACATAAACATCAGATAATAAAATTGTACATTAAAAGGTATGAACAACATACAGTTTTGAATAACAGCTCCCCAAAAATGTTAAAAGGAAAGAGCAGTTTATGAATTGAACCCATCATATAAAATTTCACAGTGTTATATTATACAGCTTTTTGATCTACTGTATTTCATTTTCTAGGCATTTGAAATTTACATTTAGAAGCAAAGGCCTTAAACCACTAATATCGCCATGGAAACCAGGATCTCTCTGGATAAAAACTCACAATAGCTTTAATTTCAGACTATACTTTGTGAAACGTAGGGGGAAAAATAGTTGCCAAAATGAAAGAATAAAACAATGACAGATGTTATTTTTCTAAAATTGTGTTGAATTTTTATTTTTTTCTTATCCCGTTCACGTCCACAAAATGCTGGGACAATATTGGTTTGTAATACATTTTAGGCCTCGCTAGCCCAGGAATGGTTATGTAAATAGGTCAAGCCATGAGGGACAAGGTAGCAATTACTCTGGCTCAGGCATGATCTGTGGTACTGGAAGACCTTGGTACACTGCAATGTGTAGGGTGACTTTTAGGATATTTATTGCAATATTAACATGTTTCACTTGTATTGCTCCATATTGGAACAGCAAGGTGGGTTCAGCTCTGATACAGCTGGGATATGGATGGTGACAGTATTTGCAGGTAGCCACCGTTTTCTGTTTGCTACAAAATTGTGGATCTCAGGGGTTGGGCCTTTCCTGTTTAGTTCCCGTCAGCAGAGGTGTGCATTGGTCAGTATGTAACGTTACGGTGGCTCGCCAAGACTTTGCACAAATTCTTGGGGTTAGGATTAGGTAAATCCTATCAGCTGCCACTACTCTTACCCTAAACCCTAACCCCTAAATCTAACACTCACGCTAAGAACAAATTGAACAAATTCTCAGCGAGCAATTGACGTGCCTGCTACTGCCAGATGCACGTCACTGCTGGCAGGGACAAAACAGGAAAGATTTCATGGGTTTTCTTTCCCTTTATCTTGCTTACTCTATTGGAAAACCAGGGCTGCTTTTAGATTTCCAGGAGCAAAATGGCCTATTGCATGTCCTGTACCTAGGAATCATATTTGCATTTAAAATATATAGACTATTACAATATTATATTAAAATGAAATGAAAGGCAGTTGCCCTCTAAAAGCAGCACTGGAGGTACACTTGCACAAAAAGCTTGCTTGTTCCCTTCCCTCTACCAGGGGGCAGCGTGTGACTGGCATGCAGTAGTCTCCTCCCGCTTGCCCTGCTTGCCGCTCAGGAGCGCTACTCGCAGTATACTCCATAAGAATATATCCGTATCATGAGTCTTAACTGGCCCTCTTCTCTCGCTTATTTTTACAGATCTTCATGCCCCCAGTCCATGTCAGGATGTGGAGTGCAGTTTTGGAGCAGCATGTGTTGTCAAGAATCAGCAGGCGGTGTGCGAATGCCAACAGATTTGCCAGGGTGTTTATGACCCTGTTTGCGGAAGTGACAAACGCACCTATGGTAACCCCTGTGAGCTTGCGGCTACAGCCTGTGCTCTCAAGAAAGAAATCACAGTGAAGCACAAGGGTCCCTGTGGTAAGTAGCAGTATAAATACCTGAGATTAGTGTGCCAGACGAGGGGCTTCAACCCACGCACTGAATAGACCTGTTAACTTTATACTGTTGTTGTTGTTCAGTCTCTCAGTCATGTCCAGCTCCCAGTGACCATATGGACCTCAGCACCCAGGCTCATCTGTCTGTGCTTATGTTTCTGCTTATTCATATGGTTTGCAAAAATCCTGGAGTGGGCTGCCAGTTCCTTCTCCAGCGGACCTCAATTTATCTACTATGACCTGCCCATTTTGGCTGACCCCACATGGTATAGCTCACAGCTTTATTGAAGTACACAAGCCCCTTCACCACAACATGGTAGCAATCCAAAAGGGGAACTCTATACTACAACATGGGGAAAAATGCACTGTGCATTTCCTGTTAGTTTCAATTAAGTTTAAACAGGTTTAAATCAATATTTGTTCATGGAAAACACATCTTTGGTCATTTTTAAAGCATGCTCTTTTAAAACATGAAAAAAAGAGAATTGTGTTCCTTTAAAGTGATCCAGTAGAAGTTGGAAATATGGTACAATTTGACATAATGGGTTATAATAAGTACTTAATCAATTGAATGTTATTTTAAAATATATATTTTTCCTACAGTAATATAAGATTTCTGATCTAACCACAAAAAGAGGTGTGGAAAGTTATCTTAATGGGAGGGTATTGCATTTAATTATTGATAAGCCCCCTTTATTTTTTTCTGTGCAGTTGTGTTCCTAGATTTGATTTATGCCGCTGACTATGCCAAGATAGTGCCTTACATGCAATCCTTTCTCAATAAGAAAATGTTTCAACCCTCATTTATGGGTGGAACAGAAAGACAAAAGCACAGCTCAAAATGGCAAACTTCAAACTTATTTTACTCTAGGAGAATGCAACTTTTTAAATAACGCTCCGTTGATAACATACTTGTTAAAACTTATAAATTATGCCATAATTGGAACCTCCACTGTGTCATTTTAACAAGATGATAACTATAGGTAGTAACTGGAAAATGCCCAAGCATACATTGAAAAGATTAATCAAAACATAGAGTTTGATTACAGATATGAATCAGTAGACCTATTTAAGGGGACATGGAACACAATTGTTTTCATTCATTTAAAGCATCAGAATATTTTTGTATGGAAAAAACGTTATTAAAATGTAACAAAAGAGAGTTTGTAAGACTATACATTCGATTGGCAGACAGGAATGGCCAAACAACTATTTTACTGCTCACTGTCTAACCATCTAGAGCAGTTAAATGTTTGAATCAGTTTGTTGTGCTTTGGAAACAGTCATATTAACAAATACCCACTTTCAGAAGAAAAGTGCTTTCACTGTTCCTTAACTTGCCTATTCTACCTATCTAAAACGCTTCACTCAACAGATTATCAAATTATGGCTGTTGCATAATCCCTTTAATATATTTGTCCCTACCACCTCCACTTTAACACTGTCCCACTTATCCACTACCTCTCTGTAAAGTAGCAGTAGTAGAATCTAAACCCATAACTGAGGAAAGGGAGGAAAATCTATAATTTAAAAATTAAATCTGCTCAAGATCCTCAAATTTTACTTCTGTTTATCCAGATAAAGTTAAACAGGATACCCACTAAATATTTGTCAAAATGTCTCAAATAGGATTATGTATTTGTTGTATATCTATTCTGAAGACCATTAGTTTTATTTTAAGCTAAAAATCTATATAGCCCTGTTTCTCAATTTTCAATACCACTGTTTATATATTTGCTTTCCTTAGACTTCAAGACTTAAAGGTTTTAGCAATATGTTTCTCTCTTCCTACTGAATCCTTATAACCCAGTGACTGAATTCATGAATCTCATGTGGGCAGCGCAGAGTGAAGGGGTTAATAGTTTTACTTCCCGAGCTGTATTGTTTTATTGTGAGCCAGGGAATCTGGGCCCTGGTAAAATGATGAGGTCTCAGAGAGTGCCCCTTCTGAGTAATGAAAGTGCTGAGCATCAGGGGAGTGGGAGGTCAGCAGCGCTGCTCTGTTATTAGCTGCTGCCACTGCTACATCATTGTACTTTACACAAGTGCAAGTGTCACGGATCTACTAGTAATGCTAGCCTTTTCTTTCTTTTGTATCTAACTATCTATCTATCTATTTGTCTGTCTCTGATTTTATATCTATCTGTCTCTTACGGTCTATCTATCTATCTCTCTCTCTCTCTCTCTCTCTCTCTATTATATATATAAAATACATATATATGTCTATCTTTCTGTCTGTCTCTGTCTGATATCTATCTATCTATCTATATTATCCATCTATTATCACATATATAGTTGTGAGCATACGAGTTGTTGCTAACGCTTGCGGGCTCGGCTACTGCGAGGGACCGCGGGCGAGGGCCTCAGTTGCTGGCATGGAGCGCCGAAGGCTCTCCTTGCCAGCAACTGCGGACCCTCGCAAACTTTAACATGTAACGCAAACAACACGACACACCAACTGCGACCTCGCAAACTTTACCTCGAACGCAAACAACATACGAGACACGTTACCACTCATTACGACCTCGCAAAAATCGTCGGCAACTCGCGAACATGAAAAAATTCAAAACACAATAAATACACACAGCACATACATAAAAAGCTTACCTACAGCAAGAGGGAGCATCCAGGACCTCACAAAAGCAACTTACACCTTCATTTAACTCAACATAAAAGAGTTTAGACACTAAAAAATTCTCTAAGCGAGAGAAAAAATGGCAGCCGAACAAAACGAAAACGAGGCTACAGCACTCTAAACACGCAAAACACCACAAAAGACCTACGGATATTCCGCCAAGAGGCATACCACACATTACCCACCATTTTACGACAATGCGGCAGTACACAACTACGCTAACGGTTTCGTCTCGCGCACGCACAGTATTACACTGCACACATTCACCACGCTTACACAGCAGCTCCACACCACTAATGCTGCAGCAACATCAAAACAGATTGCCAGCTCTTCAACAGAATGCTTCAAAATAGGTAAAGTATATTCATTTATTAATGTATTATATATTTCATTATTATACACCAAACAGCATTAGCTACCTTACAATTTCATTGCCGTCTTTTTTGACGGGCAATTCTCTAGTACAAATATAATATCTACCTCTATATCCATCTTTATCATTTTATCTGTCACTATCTCTCAGTGTACATCCATTCCTACACATTAGTCACTCTATACTATAGTATACACGCACATCATTTCTGTATGTTGTATTACAGTATTCTCCTCTTGGGAAGCAATTTCTTCTGTTTGTTCTGCCTGTCTGTGCTCATTACCTTGCTATCATTTTTAATCTATATGATCCAAGCATCTTTTCCTTATATATTAGATGTGGGCACAGTCTTAGAGAATGCACATTGTTTATATAAGGATACAGATATTCTGTATTTGTATGTAAGAAATGTTTATGTGACTGTTTATGAATCAGCCTGTGTGTATTAGGATCAAGCTGCATTTATATATTTGTAGAACAGGGAACACTCTTTGTGTATGTCTGTATATTATATGCCTGCATTTATTCTGCGCGTGCATAGATTTATTAATGTCAAGGATGCAGAGCATTTTGTGAATGCATTTGATGTAATTATATTGCATCATGTCTAAGTGGTTTATTATGTACAGGAGCCTTACGTATGTGTAGTAAGATTTCTCTGTGCATATATCAGTTTAACAGTAATCATATTTGTATTTCTGTGCTTATGTCATTGAAAAAGTGGCCTACACTCACTAAATGTATATTTCTTCCCGGCCCTCATTATTATAATGACTTTAGATGGATGCAGTGCTTTAGATAATATGGGCCTCATTCAAATGTGATTTTGCCAATTGTATAGGGTTTTATATAAGCACATAGCATTTTTTTTACAGAAGTTTTTAGTTAGTAAACTTTTATCCAAAAGCAAGGTCTTCACTAACTAAAAATTCTGTAAAAAAAAAAGAAAAAATGCTATGTGCTTATATAGAGCCCTATTCAATTAGCCAAATCACATTTGAATGAGGCCCTATATCTGTAGTGGTAACTGGTGGTCACTGGATTATATTCCTTAATAATTCATGATTTATATTATAATAAAACGTACAAGTTAAAGGGTCTCGTTCACCCCAAAATAAAGTTGTTTTTAGTTGTTTTTTATTAAGAAGCATGAAAAACTAACTATACATTGTGTTAGCTGTTTCTTCTACAGTGAATAAATCTTGGGAATTTCCATGCTTTTGTTGCTGCATTTATAGGCAAAATACACACATAGGGCCTCATTCTATTAGCGGCCGTAGGAGATGCGGGGCCGCAAGGACCGGCCGCAAGCTATTCGCCTATTCTATTCCCCTCAGGCCGGGGATTCCGGCAGGCTTGCGGCCGGTGCCTTGCTATCTCTTGCGGCCGCTCGCGCCGGAGGAAATCCTTTGATCTAAAACTGCCGCAAGAGAATCGGCCGCAAGAAAATCCTATTTGCAATTCAGTTGCTCCGGGAACCCTCTCTGCAAGGCTAAAACCGAGCGCAGCTTACTTGCAGGAAAAAGGTCCCGCTAGCACCAATTAAGCACAAAATATAGCCCAAATAAAGCCATCCTGCACTTTGAGAAGACTATAAAGTGATTTTAGGTGTTAGCAAAAATAGCACAAACATTCCCTATACTTAAATCCGTAAATAAATTATTTTTAATATATGTCAAATATCCATGTAAAAAGTCCAGAGTGCTTGGAGCACCTCAGACCCGGCCACGCTGCGGCCGGAAAATAAACAGTTAATGTCAACTCGGATTTGGGCTGATGTGCAAGCTTGAAAGTGGGTTACTATTAATCCTCATGTCCCCCAATATGATCCCTAGCATTTACAGAGCTGTCTTCAATTTATTTTTGACTTTTAAGATTTCTGCGCTTACGGCCGGTAGCAAGATTTACGGCCGGCCGTAAGAGGAGATCCTTGCGGGGCCGCATAATAGAATTGCGACGTAACAGAACCCTCGCAAGGAATCGCAGCCTTGCGGCCGTTTTACGGCCGATAATAGAATGGGGCCCATAATGATTAGCTTCTATGATCAGTGGACAAATTGTGTGGGAATGTTAGATAATTGAGCTTGAAAATTGGGTATTTTAAGCATAAATTATCTATATGATACCTCACTCTCTCTAACTGTCTTTATCTAGGACCATCTAATTATTAACTCTGTGGGAGTGACGAAGAAGAAGATGCCCTGTTGGTATACATTATAATAATGATAAGACTATAACAATTAACAGTCTCTTTTGACTATTATTAATTATCCAACTCTGACTGGCTTTTTCTTGATTACTCCACCCCCACAATGTTAGACTTAATTAAAAGCCCTAGATAAATAGACTTAGAGAGAGAGAGAGAGAGAGAGAGATGTTTGGTATAGGTAATGCATAGCTTAAATACCCACACCTGCAAGCTCGATTTTCTAACATTTCAACTCAAAATGGTTTTAATACCCACCACCTGCAAATATATAGTGTATTTGAATAAATCAAGAAAACAGGAGGACGGCAAAGTGTATTAAATCAAAAATATTTTAGACAAAATGCTACTTAAAGACAAAAACATGAATAAACAACCAAAGCAAAAGAACCAGGGGGGCTCCTGCTAAATTAATTCACCAGGGACTGCCTTGGGGATATTTATGAATTTGTGCACTTTTATTTCTGTAATAACTGTCACTTTGCATCTTAATTTTTCAGGTAGGTAAGAGAAAGACAGACCAGATGGGCTTACATCTAAATCTAAGGTTTATGAGCCTAGATTTATTTTGGTTAATATTGCTTGTTACACAGAAAGCATTCTGCAAATATACATTACTACACAGTGAATCATGATCCCCAGCAATGGATTATTAAACTGTCTGTTTAATTCCACCGCATTTCCTAAATTTATTTTTTTCATCCATCCTCAAACTCTATAAATGTATTTGTTTCATGAAGCGGTGAAAATAAATGAATATTTTCATAAATGAATTGTATTTTCAATTACAAAAATGGTCTTGAAAGACAGGACTTATTTTGCTTGAGGCTGAAATTTGGATTTAGCTGAGAGCCAATCAGAATACAGCTTGTATTCATACCACAAATGCCGTGTGTGAAAGAAGCTTTCACATTGGGTTCTCTGTTACAGAGCGCTAATGCTTTGAGGCAAGAAATGCAAGAGAGAAGTACTCTATTAATTCTCTCTTATACCCTTCTATCAGAATTTAAAGATTCACAAGAAAAGCTATTATGTCCCATTGGGCATTTTCCACAAAGGGATTTGTTGAAATAAATGAGATTCCCTTGTTACACTCAATACTGCTTCTACGCCAATGTCCCTTGCACACCCTTTAACCTTGTCACATAGCCCAAGGACAGTTAACTTAATGGCATCTAATTTATTACTGCTGAGGTGACAGGTCAATTAATTAAAGTGGGTGCAGCTGCATTGTAGCTATGTCATGAGGACGGATGGGTGACACATGCAAAATATAGCTGGTTAGAGAATTGGAGATATTAAAGGACTACTGTAATTTAGTAAAAACCTCATGTTTGAGCATAAAACAGTTTATGGAGAAAATCTATGAATTCATATTTAGTTTTGTGTAGAGAAAGTCTCCTTCGTGTCTGACTTGCACATGTTATAATAGCTTAGAACCTGAAGGCAGGTTCTAATCTGCTGAACAGTGAATGGTGGGGTTTTGTTAAATCATTGGATATTTTGGTATTTGACACCTACCCCCTTTGTCCTCACAGTGATTGCAAGCATAACTGCAAACTCTGCTCCTCAAAAATATAATGGCCCCATTCAAACATGCAGCTTTCAAAGTATCATGGATACCTCCAGGGATTAGCAAAAGTATCAGAATTATTATATTTTTATAAAAAAATAGTTCTCAAATTTTTAAACAAATATATTTTGCTTTGATTGCACAGTAGCCCTATAAATCATATCTTATGACTTTCCAACTCTCTTGCAGACCGATGCGGAAAATGTCAGTTTGGGGCCATCTGTGAGGCGGAGACCGGCCGCTGTGTCTGTCCGACAGAATGTATTACCTCATCCCAGCCCGTGTGTGGTACTGATGGAAACACATATGACAGTGAGTGTGAGCTCCACGTACGAGCATGCACTCAGCAGACCGACCTACAAGTCGCAGCACAAGGAGATTGCAGTAAGTCATTTTGATCATCTTTATAGGCCAACTATTTTTTTGGTGAATAAATAGATTGGGAAGATACATTTGTTGTATTATTAAACTATACAACAATTTATTTGTGCATTTAAAATATCATAGTCTTAAACATTTAAAAAAATATATCTTTTTCATGAAAGAATATTAAATAAAACTGTTTAAATTTCCTTGAAAGTAGCAGGAAGTACTCAGCGGATACTGTAGTATGTATGTATCCATGGCCGGATTACCCATTAGGCCAACTAGGCAGCCGCCCAGGGGCGCTTCCCTGGGAGGGATGCCACTTTAAAAAAAAAAATGTTTCCTGCCTTTAAAAAATGAAATGTTGCAGTTCATAGACTGGCTACTAGGGGGTAACCACCTAGAATAAGACAGTTACAACAGGAAAGGGAACTTACACATACAGAAAAGGCAAAAATGGGTCCGTGAATACTTTGTGTACTCACGTGCAGGGGCTCCGCCACTTTAATGCCTAGGGGCTCCAAAAGGGTAGATACCGCCCTGTATGTATCATTGTCAGGCAAGAATGACTCATACATCTATATTATGGCTCACTGGCTTACAGGGGCAAGCCCCTAGAGAAGATAAACAACTTAATCAGATATCCTCTTTTAGATGCAGCAAAGAAAAAAATTGTTGCATGCCACTTCAAAATCTAAATATGTATTGTAGTTTAAAATATATAATTGTATTTTACATTATTTCTATAGCAGTCCCATGTCATAGACCATCACTATTTTCAGATAAAAATGAAACTGTCTTTTGGTTACAATAGAGAGCCCTTTGTTGGACACTTTATTTCCTGTGCTAAGGCCAAAATTCCTATGTCATGATATCATTGACACCAGACTAGAATAACCCGCATCCCCTGCATGATGTCATGGCATTAAATCATCAAGGCATCACCAAGAGCAAATATGGAACACAGTTAAATAACATATTTTTATTCAAAAGTAGTTTTTTTCTCATTATTGTGCCATTTTATAGATTTTTTTTATTTTGGTAAAGTTAGAGAATTCTTATTTTTGCGTTAGGATAAACAACATTAAATGATGTTGATAAAGACTGCCCGCTAACTGATTTCAACTGAGTAATCTTTAAAAGCAAATCATTTTTATAAATGTAATTACAGTAAATAAAAGTCATTCTCTATATAAACCCAAAGATCACACTAATGTCCATCCGATTGTGCAAATCTAGCTGTGGAAATTGACATCAGTACTTTAATGAACAAGGCCATCAAATAAAGCTGGTATTAAATGCAAAGCCTCATTGTTTGAATGAAACATATTTATTTGTTCCATCTCAAAGAGGGCATTTCAGCATGTTTCCTTGTGGTGTTTTTATTAAAGGAAGTCTCAATGCTAAATAAACTGACTTTAAAGGGAAGGTTTCTGGATTTCACTAGAAATATAATATGCCTATGTATCTATTTATGTACTTTATTAAGAAGTGCTTAAAGGCTCATTTTTTTCTACCTAAAATTGTACAAATGGTTCCCTCATCTGCAGCGCATGAAAAAAAGTACATGCAGCCTTATTAAATTGTGATTCAGTAAATTTAAAAGGGCTCTATTTAAGCACATAGCAGATTTTTTTTACAGAAGTTTTTAGTTAGTAAAGACCTTGCTTTTGGATAGAAGTTTACTAACTAAAAACTTCTGTAAAAAAATATTCTGTGTGCTTAAATAGAGCCCTTTTAAATTTACTGAATCACAATTTAATAAAGCTGATGGTGTGCAATGTCTTATAGTTATTAATCAGAGGCAACATTGTGCAACATGCTGCTTGAGATCACTGACAGGCTAAGCTCAAAACAGGGTCCTCCATTTTTGGAAGGTTGTTAATGCTGTATTTTTCCTTGTTTTTTTTATGCCCTGTATTGCGCTATGGAATATGTTGGCGCGTTACAAATAAAAGTTAATAATAATATTAAAGTATATTCACGAGCTGCATGAGCTACAAAGGACAGACCCAAACAGTTACAAATTTAATGATTTTAGGCAGGAAAAAAACAGAACTTATAAGCACTTCTTAGTAAAATAAAGTACATAAAGGTACATTATTATTATTATTCTGTATTTGTAATGCATCAACATGTTCTGTATCGCTATACAGGGGTTAATTACAAGGAAAAACAAAATACTTTGTAAAAGAACAGAGGGCCCTGTCTTTAAACTTAAAGCTTGTTTCAAGATAGAAAACATATGTATAGGTACATATATAGGTATATTATATACCTAGTAAAATACCACCTACTTTTTATATTAAAAAGACCACCTAGAGAATAATCACATATATAATTGTGAGCGTACGGGCCGTTGCTCACGCTTGCGGGCTGCGGGCAAGGGCCTCAGTTGCTGGGATGGAGCGCAGAAGGCACTCTAAACACGCAAAACACCACAAGAAACTCGCAAAACACCACAAACGACCTACGGATATTCCGCTAAAACGCATACCACACATTATCCGCCATTTTACGCCAATGCGGAAGTACACAACTACGCTAACGGCTTCGTCTCGCGCACGCACAGTATTACACTGCACACATTCAGCACGCTTACACAGCAGCTCCACACCACTAATGCTGCAGCAACATCAAAACAGATTGCCAGCTCTTCAACACAATATGGCAAAGTGAAGGGGATATAATATGATTGAAAATTTTATTATTACTTATATCAAACAGCGACGAGTAAAATGAATAAAAACAGGGGAGGTGAAGGGAAAATTTTAAAAAAGGGCAAATGCAAGTACAGTAATCCTAGTTCTATACAGAGACTCTGTATTATAAATTTTCTCCAATTGGAGGGATACTGATACTACAACTAGTAGTCACAGCTATTACAATTCTAATGGAAAATCCAAATATAAGGATGTGCTTGCCTATATAGAGTATCCTATGTGGTTCAGTCGTTGGCGATTTGACAATAAACTGACCATAGGCTTATAAGAGTGTGGCTTGCTATACAATAAACAGTCCCAAAATTACAATCAAGGGAGTATCTCTACTTGACTTTTAGTAGTTGGCAATACCTATACAGCACAATATGAAGGAATTGTGCAGTTGCTTGTAAGTAAACAGTCCACAGTGTGGCAATCGTGTAATGGTATATAAATGAACCCAAGGGTAAATCCGTTGGTCTCCCAAGGGCAAGTACCAGATGTCAATAGGACTGTCTGTGAGTATATCAGAAATATAAAGTGATATAGGGCCTACTGCAGGATTATGAGGGACATTAAGCTAGGCCAGGACTCTTAGCATTTGCAGGCCGCACACAGCGTGACTTCCTGGTTGGTAACGCGCATGCGCACGTCTAGCGTGATGACGTGCGCTGCGTGGTTACTGAGGCCTGACGCGTTTCGACGTAGACACGTCTTTTTCAAAGGTAGAATGACACGAGGCTGTTACAAGAGAGCTATTTAAAGGATAAGGTTGTCTAGGTAACACCATAGAGGCTTGCTTGTAATGTAATTTGCGGCTATGGCTCCATCTGCTGGAGGGAGTTGGTATATACCTCAGACTTAAACCTGAGACAGTAGAAGTGATGTGGATAAGATGGACTTGGGCACAAATGAAAAAAATAAATAACAGATGTGTGTAAAATGTATGTGTGGGAAGTAGCTCCTAATATAGGAGCTATGAGAATAAATTATGTCCCCCAGAGAACAAAGGCAACATTTATATATTTGAAATAAATATATATTTTTATATATATTTATTTCAAATATATAAATGTTGCCTTTGTTCTCTGGGGGACATAATTTATTCTCATAGCTCCTATATTAGGAGCTACTTCCCACACATACATTTTACACACATCTGTTATTTATTTTTTTCATTTGTGCCCAAGTCCATCTTATCCACATCACTTCTACTGTCTCAGGTTTAAGTCTGAGGTATATACCAACTCCCTCCAGCAGATGGAGCCATAGCCGCAAATTACATTACAAGCAAGCCTCTATGGTGTTACCTAGACAACCTTATCCTTTAAATAGCTCTCTTGTAACAGCCTCGTGTCATTCTACCTTTGAAAAAGACGTGTCTACGTCGAAACGCGTCAGGCCTCAGTAACCACGCAGCGCACGTCATCACGCTAGACGTGCGCATGCGCGTTACCAACCAGGAAGTCACGCTGTGTGCGGCCTGCAAATGCTAAGAGTCCTGGCCTAGCTTAATGTCCCTCATAATCCTGCAGTAGGCCCTATATCACTTTATATTTCTGATATACTCACAGACAGTCCTATTGACATCTGGTACTTGCCCTTGGGAGACCAACGGATTTACCCTTGGGTTCATTTATATACCATTACACGATTGCCACACTGTGGACTGTTTACTTACAAGCAACTGCACAATTCCTTCATATTGTGCTGTATAGGTATTGCCAACTACTAAAAGTCAAGTAGAGATACTCCCTTGATTGTAATTTTGGGACTGTTTATTGTATAGCAAGCCACACTCTTATAAGCCTATGGTCAGTTTATTGTCAAATCGCCAACGACTGAACCACATAGGATACTCTATATAGGCAAGCACATCCTTATATTTGGATTTTCCATTAGAATTGTAATAGCTGTGACTACTAGTTGTAGTATCAGTATCCCTCCAATTGGAGAAAATTTATAATACAGAGTCTCTGTATAGAACTAGGATTACTGTACTTGCATTTGCCCTTTTTTAAAATTTTCCCTTCACCTCCCCTGTTTTTATTCATTTTACTCGTCGCTGTTTGATATAAGTAATAATAAAATTTTCAATCATATTATATCCCCTTCACTTTGCCATATTGTATTTGGGGTGGAAAACACCCTGGGGAACCATAAAATTCCTCACATTACCTAATTTGTATCTTGACAAGTGGTTTAACCCACAAGGAGGAAGCATAGAACTATATTTTTCTGTCATCTAGATTGACTCATATATACATAAGTTTAAGTGAACGCTTGGTTGTTCAGGTAACAAATTTCATAATGGCCAATTTTACCATCACAAATATAGATACAGATTCCCTGCAGAAGGAAGCTGATGAGAGCTTTAGTTCCAAAATTCGGTCTACTTTAAATGAAAACAAAGATATCAAAGAGACATTTGGTGAATTATTAAAAACAGTCAAAAAACAAGTAAGATCAGTATGGGAGATCAGCAGTTTACAGAACTATCTAAAAAATCAGATCGTCCCTAGAGGCCTAAGAATCAACATAAGCCCAGCTAATAATTTAGCCAACGATACATTTATTAAAAAATGGCAGGAAATACTGTTAAAGTGCTCCTTTGACTTAATGTCCCTTATCATTGAAACAGAACAACAGAACTTAGAGGTCATTAAACCGAAATTGGCTTTGAACCAACAGGAGTTTGGTAAATTTAGTGAAATACCAGAATATAACACCTTCTGTACTAGGCTTAATGACAACATAGATAAGTTCAAAAAAGAAATCAAAGACCGGAAACAAAAAAAGTTCTGGAGAGATCAGACAGACTTTAAAACTGGCAGAGTCTTTAGGAAATTCCCTAGAGGCACCCAGAAACAGGGGAACTCAGATATAAGTTCCTCAGATTATGAGAACTCTGACTTGGATGACCTTCCGATACACCATGTCAGAAATAGGAGACACAATCCCAATCTCCAAAGAAGAGAGAACTATGAACAGAAACCATATCAGCAACCCAGAGTAACTACCACACCTAACACTCATTTTTTAGAGAGAGGCAGGATCCCACAACAAGGACCAGAGAGAAACCTGAGGTCCAAAGCAAACAGGGATCCCTAATAGTTAACTCCCATGTCCCACAGACTAATAGCCTTCAGATAGTCAACTTGTCTAGTTTCCCTCTGAACATCTATCATATGTCAGTATTACAGAGAGGGCTAACTTTTGTCCCTACTTCAAGATCCGATATCTTCACACACATCAAAGATGTAAACCTCTTTGCTCGCAAACTAGCATTGCATAAGTTCTACAAAATCAAAGAGGAAAGAGAATATATGGATCTTGGAGTGGGAAAGGAGGATATAGAGACATTACGTACTCTTTTATCCCTAATGGAGGAGAATGACCCTGATAAAAGTAGAAATAAAGAACTAATAAAGTCTAAGACCTGGAGAAACAAAAGTTCATTTACACCAGGACTAAAGGACTATGCTAATATCTGGGTCTTCTTACAGCAAATAACCTTGGACATTGAAAATATTGACTATCTAAGACTAAATAGGGAGTTCAATCTATCCAAAAATGAATTTATAGCACTTAAAGATTTGGAGAAATGTAAGGAGATACAAATAAAACCCGCAGATAAGGGAGGAAATATTGTAATTATGGATAACAGTGATTACAAGGATATGTGTAATAGAATCTTGGACGATATAAACACATATAAGATCATCTCAAAGAATCCAACTATTGAATATAAAAAACTTCTAAAAGAGATTCTAGATGATGCCAGGAAGGAAGATCTGATTGATGATCAAACCTATCAATTTTTATATCCCAAATTTCCCACTATGTCCATTTTCTATTCCCTCCCCAAAATACACAAGAAAAAAGTACCCATTCCAGGAAGACCTATTGTGTCCGGTACAAACAATCTTTCTTACAATGCTAGTATATTCATTGACCATCATATGAGAGAAATGGTGGAGTGTCTACCATCATATGTTAAAGATACAAATGACATCCTTAAACAACTGGAAGATCTATGTGTACCCAATACTGCTTGGCTAGCATCGATTGATGTAGAAGCACTGTACAGCAGCATACCTCACCAACATGGGATTAGAGCGTTAAGTCACTATCTGGGAATGAAAAGTATGACCCATACCAAATTTAATGACTTCCTATTAGATCTACTAGAATATGTGTTAAAACACAATTACTTTATCTTTAACAACAAATGGTATCATCAACAAAAGGGCACAGCTATGGGGACACCATGTGCCCCAAGCTATGCGAATTTGTTGCTAGGTTGGTGGGAAGAGAAATATGTATTTCAAGACTCCCGTCACTCTCTCTCTGAATATGTGTTAGTATGGCGTCGCTTCATAGATGACGTTCTAGTGGTCTGGACTGGTACAAAACAAGATTTTGAAAAATTCATGGCTGAGCTTAACACCAATGACATAGGCCTACAATTTACCTATGAGATTAACTCTTCATCCATTACGTTCCTGGATCTATTGATAAAAAAGGATGATAATGGAAGACTATCTACCACAACCTACAGAAAAGACACAGCCACAAATTCCTTATTAAATTGGAGTAGCCAACATTTTGAGCCACTCAAAAGGGGAATTCCCAGAGGGCAATATCTCCGGATAAAAAGAAATTGCAGCTCTGAGGAGCAATACAAAATTGAAGCAGACAAATTACGAACAAGGTTTCTGGAAAGAGGTTATTCTAACAGATGCCTTAAGTCTGCTTACAAGTTTGCATCCAACTGCAACAGAACTGAACTACTTAATGGCCTAAACGAAAAGAAGCAAACGGACAATAAGAACAATCAACCACGCTGCATAATGACCTTTGGATTTGATTCAGACATCATCAGAGAGATATTATCAAAACATTGGCACCTCCTAAAGAGTGATGATGACCTAAAAGAAGTTCTACCTCCAAGGGCCTCCATCACATACCGCAGAGGCAAAAATCTCAGAGACATATTAGTCCATAGCTCTTTTCAAGAATCCAAGGCCAAAACCTGGTTACAACCGTTGGCAGGCTGTTTCAGATGCAGTAGATGCAAATTTTGCAGGTATATTAGTCCAACAAAAACATTTGAACACCCAATAACAGGGGAGAAGTTTATTATAAAGGAATTTTTGAATTGTTGTTCTACTGGAGTAGTGTATGTGGCTTCCTGCATTTGCAGGAAAATTTATGTAGGTAAAACGAGGCGCCAGCTGCGCCGAAGGGTTGGTGAACATATAAACAGCATCAAGAATTCACTAGACACACCAATTGCTCGCCATGTAAAATATTATCATGCCAACCACAGTGAGGTGTTGACCTTCTGTGCGTTAGAAAAAGTGTATGCAGGTCCCAGACAAGGAGATCTGGAGACAAAATTACTGCAATGTGAGGCAAGATGGATTTACAAATTAAAAGCACAAAGTCCCAATGGTTTGAATGAAGGTTTTACCTTCACACCCTTTATTTAAGGGGTTCTTTTTTTGTTGATATAATCTATTATTATTTCCTTCTTCACTTATTTTATCATTATATTTTTTATTATTTATCAACTTTGGCTTGATATCTACCCACCTGCCATGATATGGCGGTCCAGTGACACACCTCTGCATGATCCTATTTATCTCACCTTGATTCCACTGGCTATTAGTTTTCCCCAGTGATACACACATGGAAATATATTCCTCATCTATTTATGGTACCTTTCAGGTATTGGGGTTATCATAGATCATCTCTTATATCCCAGTGCACTTATGCCATACATATACTTCACTCTAGCCACACATCACTTAGTATGTCTACACTTTTATTAGCCTTTCTTCTGTAGTTCCACATATTTTTGGTTCACATACCTAGGTGGGTACCACTTGACACCATTTAACATCTCTTGTTACCTTCTTACACTGTATAATCTTGTTTTCTATATTTGGTGGTACACAATACTTTTTCTATTTATTATATATGTCAACACCTTTATTAGCTTCTTTGTAGTTTCACATATTTTGGGTTCACATTGTCATATATAGGAGGATATTACCTTTTACCATCTAATATACCTCCCTCTTTCATTAGATTATCTTATTTCTAGTTATTGGTGGGATATCACATTTTTTATATATATTTTTATATATATTTATTTCAAATATATAAATGTTGCCTTTGTTCTCTGGGGGACATAATTTATTCTCATAGCTCCTATATTAGGAGCTACTTCCCACACATACATTTTACACACATCTGTTATTTATTTTTTTCATTTGTGCCCAAGTCCATCTTATCCACATCACTTCTACTGTCTCAGGTTTAAGTCTGAGGTATATACCAACTCCCTCCAGCAGATGGAGCCATAGCCGCAAATTACATTACAAGCAAGCCTCTATGGTGTTACCTAGACAACCTTATCCTTTAAATAGCTCTCTTGTAACAGCCTCGTGTCATTCTACCTTTGAAAAAGACGTGTCTACGTCGAAACGCGTCAGGCCTCAGTAACCACGCAGCGCACGTCATCACGCTAGACGTGCGCATGCGCGTTACCAACCAGGAAGTCACGCTGTGTGCGGCCTGCAAATGCTAAGAGTCCTGGCCTAGCTTAATGTCCCTCATAATCCTGCAGTAGGCCCTATATCACTTTATATTTCTGATATACTCACAGACAGTCCTATTGACATCTGGTACTTGCCCTTGGGAGACCAACGGATTTACCCTTGGGTTCATTTATATACCATTACACGATTGCCACACTGTGGACTGTTTACTTACAAGCAACTGCACAATTCCTTCATATTGTGCTGTATAGGTATTGCCAACTACTAAAAGTCAAGTAGAGATACTCCCTTGATTGTAATTTTGGGACTGTTTATTGTATAGCAAGCCACACTCTTATAAGCCTATGGTCAGTTTATTGTCAAATCGCCAACGACTGAACCACATAGGATACTCTATATAGGCAAGCACATCCTTATATTTGGATTTTCCATTAGAATTGTAATAGCTGTGACTACTAGTTGTAGTATCAGTATCCCTCCAATTGGAGAAAATTTATAATACAGAGTCTCTGTATAGAACTAGGATTACTGTACTTGCATTTGCCCTTTTTTAAAATTTTCCCTTCACCTCCCCTGTTTTTATTCATTTTACTCGTCGCTGTTTGATATAAGTAATAATAAAATTTTCAATCATATTATATCCCCTTCACTTTGCCATATTGTATTTGGGGTGGAAAACACCCTGGGGAACCATAAAATTCCTCACATTACCTAATTTGTATCTTGACAAGTGGTTTAACCCACAAGGAGGAAGCATAGAACTATATTTTTCTGTCATCTAGATTGACTCATATATACATAAGTTTAAGTGAACGCTTGGTTGTTCAGGTAACAAATTTCATAATGGCCAATTTTACCATCACAAATATAGATACAGATTCCCTGCAGAAGGAAGCTGATGAGAGCTTTAGTTCCAAAATTCGGTCTACTTTAAATGAAAACAAAGATATCAAAGAGACATTTGGTGAATTATTAAAAACAGTCAAAAAACAAGTAAGATCAGTATGGGAGATCAGCAGTTTACAGAACTATCTAAAAAATCAGATCGTCCCTAGAGGCCTAAGAATCAACATAAGCCCAGCTAATAATTTAGCCAACGATACATTTATTAAAAAATGGCAGGAAATACTGTTAAAGTGCTCCTTTGACTTAATGTCCCTTATCATTGAAACAGAACAACAGAACTTAGAGGTCATTAAACCGAAATTGGCTTTGAACCAACAGGAGTTTGGTAAATTTAGTGAAATACCAGAATATAACACCTTCTGTACTAGGCTTAATGACAACATAGATAAGTTCAAAAAAGAAATCAAAGACCGGAAACAAAAAAAGTTCTGGAGAGATCAGACAGACTTTAAAACTGGCAGAGTCTTTAGGAAATTCCCTAGAGGCACCCAGAAACAGGGGAACTCAGATATAAGTTCCTCAGATTATGAGAACTCTGACTTGGATGACCTTCCGATACACCATGTCAGAAATAGGAGACACAATCCCAATCTCCAAAGAAGAGAGAACTATGAACAGAAACCATATCAGCAACCCAGAGTAACTACCACACCTAACACTCATTTTTTAGAGAGAGGCAGGATCCCACAACAAGGACCAGAGAGAAACCTGAGGTCCAAAGCAAACAGGGATCCCTAATAGTTAACTCCCATGTCCCACAGACTAATAGCCTTCAGATAGTCAACTTGTCTAGTTTCCCTCTGAACATCTATCATATGTCAGTATTACAGAGAGGGCTAACTTTTGTCCCTACTTCAAGATCCGATATCTTCACACACATCAAAGATGTAAACCTCTTTGCTCGCAAACTAGCATTGCATAAGTTCTACAAAATCAAAGAGGAAAGAGAATATATGGATCTTGGAGTGGGAAAGGAGGATATAGAGACATTACGTACTCTTTTATCCCTAATGGAGGAGAATGACCCTGATAAAAGTAGAAATAAAGAACTAATAAAGTCTAAGACCTGGAGAAACAAAAGTTCATTTACACCAGGACTAAAGGACTATGCTAATATCTGGGTCTTCTTACAGCAAATAACCTTGGACATTGAAAATATTGACTATCTAAGACTAAATAGGGAGTTCAATCTATCCAAAAATGAATTTATAGCACTTAAAGATTTGGAGAAATGTAAGGAGATACAAATAAAACCCGCAGATAAGGGAGGAAATATTGTAATTATGGATAACAGTGATTACAAGGATATGTGTAATAGAATCTTGGACGATATAAACACATATAAGATCATCTCAAAGAATCCAACTATTGAATATAAAAAACTTCTAAAAGAGATTCTAGATGATGCCAGGAAGGAAGATCTGATTGATGATCAAACCTATCAATTTTTATATCCCAAATTTCCCACTATGTCCATTTTCTATTCCCTCCCCAAAATACACAAGAAAAAAGTACCCATTCCAGGAAGACCTATTGTGTCCGGTACAAACAATCTTTCTTACAATGCTAGTATATTCATTGACCATCATATGAGAGAAATGGTGGAGTGTCTACCATCATATGTTAAAGATACAAATGACATCCTTAAACAACTGGAAGATCTATGTGTACCCAATACTGCTTGGCTAGCATCGATTGATGTAGAAGCACTGTACAGCAGCATACCTCACCAACATGGGATTAGAGCGTTAAGTCACTATCTGGGAATGAAAAGTATGACCCATACCAAATTTAATGACTTCCTATTAGATCTACTAGAATATGTGTTAAAACACAATTACTTTATCTTTAACAACAAATGGTATCATCAACAAAAGGGCACAGCTATGGGGACACCATGTGCCCCAAGCTATGCGAATTTGTTGCTAGGTTGGTGGGAAGAGAAATATGTATTTCAAGACTCCCGTCACTCTCTCTCTGAATATGTGTTAGTATGGCGTCGCTTCATAGATGACGTTCTAGTGGTCTGGACTGGTACAAAACAAGATTTTGAAAAATTCATGGCTGAGCTTAACACCAATGACATAGGCCTACAATTTACCTATGAGATTAACTCTTCATCCATTACGTTCCTGGATCTATTGATAAAAAAGGATGATAATGGAAGACTATCTACCACAACCTACAGAAAAGACACAGCCACAAATTCCTTATTAAATTGGAGTAGCCAACATTTTGAGCCACTCAAAAGGGGAA
Source organism: Discoglossus pictus (assembly GCA_027410445.1). NCBI lineage: Eukaryota > Metazoa > Chordata > Amphibia > Anura > Alytidae > Discoglossus > Discoglossus pictus. The sequence continues at coordinate 141,947,260 of CM050169.1, forward strand.
TTCCCAGAGGGCAATATCTCCGGATAAAAAGAAATTGCAGCTCTGAGGAGCAATACAAAATTGAAGCAGACAAATTACGAACAAGGTTTCTGGAAAGAGGTTATTCTAACAGATGCCTTAAGTCTGCTTACAAGTTTGCATCCAACTGCAACAGAACTGAACTACTTAATGGCCTAAACGAAAAGAAGCAAACGGACAATAAGAACAATCAACCACGCTGCATAATGACCTTTGGATTTGATTCAGACATCATCAGAGAGATATTATCAAAACATTGGCACCTCCTAAAGAGTGATGATGACCTAAAAGAAGTTCTACCTCCAAGGGCCTCCATCACATACCGCAGAGGCAAAAATCTCAGAGACATATTAGTCCATAGCTCTTTTCAAGAATCCAAGGCCAAAACCTGGTTACAACCGTTGGCAGGCTGTTTCAGATGCAGTAGATGCAAATTTTGCAGGTATATTAGTCCAACAAAAACATTTGAACACCCAATAACAGGGGAGAAGTTTATTATAAAGGAATTTTTGAATTGTTGTTCTACTGGAGTAGTGTATGTGGCTTCCTGCATTTGCAGGAAAATTTATGTAGGTAAAACGAGGCGCCAGCTGCGCCGAAGGGTTGGTGAACATATAAACAGCATCAAGAATTCACTAGACACACCAATTGCTCGCCATGTAAAATATTATCATGCCAACCACAGTGAGGTGTTGACCTTCTGTGCGTTAGAAAAAGTGTATGCAGGTCCCAGACAAGGAGATCTGGAGACAAAATTACTGCAATGTGAGGCAAGATGGATTTACAAATTAAAAGCACAAAGTCCCAATGGTTTGAATGAAGGTTTTACCTTCACACCCTTTATTTAAGGGGTTCTTTTTTTGTTGATATAATCTATTATTATTTCCTTCTTCACTTATTTTATCATTATATTTTTTATTATTTATCAACTTTGGCTTGATATCTACCCACCTGCCATGATATGGCGGTCCAGTGACACACCTCTGCATGATCCTATTTATCTCACCTTGATTCCACTGGCTATTAGTTTTCCCCAGTGATACACACATGGAAATATATTCCTCATCTATTTATGGTACCTTTCAGGTATTGGGGTTATCATAGATCATCTCTTATATCCCAGTGCACTTATGCCATACATATACTTCACTCTAGCCACACATCACTTAGTATGTCTACACTTTTATTAGCCTTTCTTCTGTAGTTCCACATATTTTTGGTTCACATACCTAGGTGGGTACCACTTGACACCATTTAACATCTCTTGTTACCTTCTTACACTGTATAATCTTGTTTTCTATATTTGGTGGTACACAATACTTTTTCTATTTATTATATATGTCAACACCTTTATTAGCTTCTTTGTAGTTTCACATATTTTGGGTTCACATTGTCATATATAGGAGGATATTACCTTTTACCATCTAATATACCTCCCTCTTTCATTAGATTATCTTATTTCTAGTTATTGGTGGGATATCACATTTTTTATATATATTTTTATATATATTTATTTCAAATATATAAATGTTGCCTTTGTTCTCTGGGGGACATAATTTATTCTCATAGCTCCTATATTAGGAGCTACTTCCCACACATACATTTTACACACATCTGTTATTTATTTTTTTCATTTGTGCCCAAGTCCATCTTATCCACATCACTTCTACTGTCTCAGGTTTAAGTCTGAGGTATATACCAACTCCCTCCAGCAGATGGAGCCATAGCCGCAAATTACATTACAAGCAAGCCTCTATGGTGTTACCTAGACAACCTTATCCTTTAAATAGCTCTCTTGTAACAGCCTCGTGTCATTCTACCTTTGAAAAAGACGTGTCTACGTCGAAACGCGTCAGGCCTCAGTAACCACGCAGCGCACGTCATCACGCTAGACGTGCGCATGCGCGTTACCAACCAGGAAGTCACGCTGTGTGCGGCCTGCAAATGCTAAGAGTCCTGGCCTAGCTTAATGTCCCTCATAATCCTGCAGTAGGCCCTATATCACTTTATATTTCTGATATACTCACAGACAGTCCTATTGACATCTGGTACTTGCCCTTGGGAGACCAACGGATTTACCCTTGGGTTCATTTATATACCATTACACGATTGCCACACTGTGGACTGTTTACTTACAAGCAACTGCACAATTCCTTCATATTGTGCTGTATAGGTATTGCCAACTACTAAAAGTCAAGTAGAGATACTCCCTTGATTGTAATTTTGGGACTGTTTATTGTATAGCAAGCCACACTCTTATAAGCCTATGGTCAGTTTATTGTCAAATCGCCAACGACTGAACCACATAGGATACTCTATATAGGCAAGCACATCCTTATATTTGGATTTTCCATTAGAATTGTAATAGCTGTGACTACTAGTTGTAGTATCAGTATCCCTCCAATTGGAGAAAATTTATAATACAGAGTCTCTGTATAGAACTAGGATTACTGTACTTGCATTTGCCCTTTTTTAAAATTTTCCCTTCACCTCCCCTGTTTTTATTCATTTTACTCGTCGCTGTTTGATATAAGTAATAATAAAATTTTCAATCATATTATATCCCCTTCACTTTGCCATATTGTATTTGGGGTGGAAAACACCCTGGGGAACCATAAAATTCCTCACATTACCTAATTTGTATCTTGACAAGTGGTTTAACCCACAAGGAGGAACCATAGAACTATATTTTTCTGTCATCTAGATTGACTCATATATACATAAGTTTAAGTGAACGCTTGGTTGTTCAGGTAACAAATTTCATAATGGCCAATTTTACCATCACAAATATAGATACAGATTCCCTGCAGAAGGAAGCTGATGAGAGCTTTAGTTCCAAAATTCGGTCTACTTTAAATGAAAACAAAGATATCAAAGAGACATTTGGTGAATTATTAAAAACAGTCAAAAAACAAGTAAGATCAGTATGGGAGATCAGCAGTTTACAGAACTATCTAAAAAATCAGATCGTCCCTAGAGGCCTAAGAATCAACATAAGCCCAGCTAATAATTTAGCCAACGATACATTTATTAAAAAATGGCAGGAAATACTGTTAAAGTGCTCCTTTGACTTAATGTCCCTTATCATTGAAACAGAACAACAGAACTTAGAGGTCATTAAACCGAAATTGGCTTTGAACCAACAGGAGTTTGGTAAATTTAGTGAAATACCAGAATATAACACCTTCTGTACTAGGCTTAATGACAACATAGATAAGTTCAAAAAAGAAATCAAAGACCGGAAACAAAAAAAGTTCTGGAGAGATCAGACAGACTTTAAAACTGGCAGAGTCTTTAGGAAATTCCCTAGAGGCACCCAGAAACAGGGGAACTCAGATATAAGTTCCTCAGATTATGAGAACTCTGACTTGGATGACCTTCCGATACACCATGTCAGAAATAGGAGACACAATCCCAATCTCCAAAGAAGAGAGAACTATGAACAGAAACCATATCAGCAACCCAGAGTAACTACCACACCTAACACTCATTTTTTAGAGAGAGGCAGGATCCCACAACAAGGACCAGAGAGAAACCTGAGGTCCAAAGCAAACAGGGATCCCTAATAGTTAACTCCCATGTCCCACAGACTAATAGCCTTCAGATAGTCAACTTGTCTAGTTTCCCTCTGAACATCTATCATATGTCAGTATTACAGAGAGGGCTAACTTTTGTCCCTACTTCAAGATCCGATATCTTCACACACATCAAAGATGTAAACCTCTTTGCTCGCAAACTAGCATTGCATAAGTTCTACAAAATCAAAGAGGAAAGAGAATATATGGATCTTGGAGTGGGAAAGGAGGATATAGAGACATTACGTACTCTTTTATCCCTAATGGAGGAGAATGACCCTGATAAAAGTAGAAATAAAGAACTAATAAAGTCTAAGACCTGGAGAAACAAAAGTTCATTTACACCAGGACTAAAGGACTATGCTAATATCTGGGTCTTCTTACAGCAAATAACCTTGGACATTGAAAATATTGACTATCTAAGACTAAATAGGGAGTTCAATCTATCCAAAAATGAATTTATAGCACTTAAAGATTTGGAGAAATGTAAGGAGATACAAATAAAACCCGCAGATAAGGGAGGAAATATTGTAATTATGGATAACAGTGATTACAAGGATATGTGTAATAGAATCTTGGACGATATAAACACATATAAGATCATCTCAAAGAATCCAACTATTGAATATAAAAAACTTCTAAAAGAGATTCTAGATGATGCCAGGAAGGAAGATCTGATTGATGATCAAACCTATCAATTTTTATATCCCAAATTTCCCACTATGTCCATTTTCTATTCCCTCCCCAAAATACACAAGAAAAAAGTACCCATTCCAGGAAGACCTATTGTGTCCGGTACAAACAATCTTTCTTACAATGCTAGTATATTCATTGACCATCATATGAGAGAAATGGTGGAGTGTCTACCATCATATGTTAAAGATACAAATGACATCCTTAAACAACTGGAAGATCTATGTGTACCCAATACTGCTTGGCTAGCATCGATTGATGTAGAAGCACTGTACAGCAGCATACCTCACCAACATGGGATTAGAGCGTTAAGTCACTATCTGGGAATGAAAAGTATGACCCATACCAAATTTAATGACTTCCTATTAGATCTACTAGAATATGTGTTAAAACACAATTACTTTATCTTTAACAACAAATGGTATCATCAACAAAAGGGCACAGCTATGGGGACACCATGTGCCCCAAGCTATGCGAATTTGTTGCTAGGTTGGTGGGAAGAGAAATATGTATTTCAAGACTCCCGTCACTCTCTCTCTGAATATGTGTTAGTATGGCGTCGCTTCATAGATGACGTTCTAGTGGTCTGGACTGGTACAAAACAAGATTTTGAAAAATTCATGGCTGAGCTTAACACCAATGACATAGGCCTACAATTTACCTATGAGATTAACTCTTCATCCATTACGTTCCTGGATCTATTGATAAAAAAGGATGATAATGGAAGACTATCTACCACAACCTACAGAAAAGACACAGCCACAAATTCCTTATTAAATTGGAGTAGCCAACATTTTGAGCCACTCAAAAGGGGAATTCCCAGAGGGCAATATCTCCGGATAAAAAGAAATTGCAGCTCTGAGGAGCAATACAAAATTGAAGCAGACAAATTACGAACAAGGTTTCTGGAAAGAGGTTATTCTAACAGATGCCTTAAGTCTGCTTACAAGTTTGCATCCAACTGCAACAGAACTGAACTACTTAATGGCCTAAACGAAAAGAAGCAAACGGACAATAAGAACAATCAACCACGCTGCATAATGACCTTTGGATTTGATTCAGACATCATCAGAGAGATATTATCAAAACATTGGCACCTCCTAAAGAGTGATGATGACCTAAAAGAAGTTCTACCTCCAAGGGCCTCCATCACATACCGCAGAGGCAAAAATCTCAGAGACATATTAGTCCATAGCTCTTTTCAAGAATCCAAGGCCAAAACCTGGTTACAACCGTTGGCAGGCTGTTTCAGATGCAGTAGATGCAAATTTTGCAGGTATATTAGTCCAACAAAAACATTTGAACACCCAATAACAGGGGAGAAGTTTATTATAAAGGAATTTTTGAATTGTTGTTCTACTGGAGTAGTGTATGTGGCTTCCTGCATTTGCAGGAAAATTTATGTAGGTAAAACGAGGCGCCAGCTGCGCCGAAGGGTTGGTGAACATATAAACAGCATCAAGAATTCACTAGACACACCAATTGCTCGCCATGTAAAATATTATCATGCCAACCACAGTGAGGTGTTGACCTTCTGTGCGTTAGAAAAAGTGTATGCAGGTCCCAGACAAGGAGATCTGGAGACAAAATTACTGCAATGTGAGGCAAGATGGATTTACAAATTAAAAGCACAAAGTCCCAATGGTTTGAATGAAGGTTTTACCTTCACACCCTTTATTTAAGGGGTTCTTTTTTTGTTGATATAATCTATTATTATTTCCTTCTTCACTTATTTTATCATTATATTTTTTATTATTTATCAACTTTGGCTTGATATCTACCCACCTGCCATGATATGGCGGTCCAGTGACACACCTCTGCATGATCCTATTTATCTCACCTTGATTCCACTGGCTATTAGTTTTCCCCAGTGATACACACATGGAAATATATTCCTCATCTATTTATGGTACCTTTCAGGTATTGGGGTTATCATAGATCATCTCTTATATCCCAGTGCACTTATGCCATACATATACTTCACTCTAGCCACACATCACTTAGTATGTCTACACTTTTATTAGCCTTTCTTCTGTAGTTCCACATATTTTTGGTTCACATACCTAGGTGGGTACCACTTGACACCATTTAACATCTCTTGTTACCTTCTTACACTGTATAATCTTGTTTTCTATATTTGGTGGTACACAATACTTTTTCTATTTATTATATATGTCAACACCTTTATTAGCTTCTTTGTAGTTTCACATATTTTGGGTTCACATTGTCATATATAGGAGGATATTACCTTTTACCATCTAATATACCTCCCTCTTTCATTAGATTATCTTATTTCTAGTTATTGGTGGGATATCACATTTTTTATATATATTTTTATATATATTTATTTCAAATATATAAATGTTGCCTTTGTTCTCTGGGGGACATAATTTATTCTCATAGCTCCTATATTAGGAGCTACTTCCCACACATACATTTTACACACATCTGTTATTTATTTTTTTCATTTGTGCCCAAGTCCATCTTATCCACATCACTTCTACTGTCTCAGGTTTAAGTCTGAGGTATATACCAACTCCCTCCAGCAGATGGAGCCATAGCCGCAAATTACATTACAAGCAAGCCTCTATGGTGTTACCTAGACAACCTTATCCTTTAAATAGCTCTCTTGTAACAGCCTCGTGTCATTCTACCTTTGAAAAAGACGTGTCTACGTCGAAACGCGTCAGGCCTCAGTAACCACGCAGCGCACGTCATCACGCTAGACGTGCGCATGCGCGTTACCAACCAGGAAGTCACGCTGTGTGCGGCCTGCAAATGCTAAGAGTCCTGGCCTAGCTTAATGTCCCTCATAATCCTGCAGTAGGCCCTATATCACTTTATATTTCTGATATACTCACAGACAGTCCTATTGACATCTGGTACTTGCCCTTGGGAGACCAACGGATTTACCCTTGGGTTCATTTATATACCATTACACGATTGCCACACTGTGGACTGTTTACTTACAAGCAACTGCACAATTCCTTCATATTGTGCTGTATAGGTATTGCCAACTACTAAAAGTCAAGTAGAGATACTCCCTTGATTGTAATTTTGGGACTGTTTATTGTATAGCAAGCCACACTCTTATAAGCCTATGGTCAGTTTATTGTCAAATCGCCAACGACTGAACCACATAGGATACTCTATATAGGCAAGCACATCCTTATATTTGGATTTTCCATTAGAATTGTAATAGCTGTGACTACTAGTTGTAGTATCAGTATCCCTCCAATTGGAGAAAATTTATAATACAGAGTCTCTGTATAGAACTAGGATTACTGTACTTGCATTTGCCCTTTTTTAAAATTTTCCCTTCACCTCCCCTGTTTTTATTCATTTTACTCGTCGCTGTTTGATATAAGTAATAATAAAATTTTCAATCATATTATATCCCCTTCACTTTGCCATATTGTATTTGGGGTGGAAAACACCCTGGGGAACCATAAAATTCCTCACATTACCTAATTTGTATCTCTTCAACACAATGCATAAAAATACGTAAAGTATATTCATTTATTAATTGTATTATATATTTCAGTAGTACACACAAAACACCATTCGCTACCTTACAATTTCATTGCCGTCATTTTTTGACGGGCAATTCGCTAGAGGCCTGGCGCCAATTAAAGTCCAGTGCAATAGCTTCTACACAGATATTTAAACTTCTATAAATATGCTCTATACAAGAACAACTTGGCTTTAGGTGAAAGTCCCCCTTTAAACAGCAATATGTTATTTTTTACAAATTCTCAAAGGAATAGTTTAGTTCTCAAATGAATGTGAAACATTATTTAAAAAAAACAAGGTTTAATACTCTATGAAATGTGAAATTATAGGTCTTTATAACCTTCCACTGTAGAGCTCCTTATTATTCATTGCTTTGCACATTACTGCCAGCAAATCAAGAAATTGGGGCAATTTAGATGTGGTACAATCAAACCGTTCATTGACATGTAATGTACTGTTCTGACTATTTATAACATATATAGAATTTCAGTTGTATTATTTTGCAATGGATAATATGGTGATTTATTCGCCTTCCATGTGTTCTCTCTTGTAGCTGAGTGGTTTAAAAATAAATGTGTAAAAAAATGCACTCAGTTCTGTTCACATTATTTTTACCTATCATGGTCAGAGAGAATTGGAACATTTCTCAGAATTTATGAGCTTTTTATGCTGAATATGAATAAAAACTGAACACTTGTCGAGCAGCAATAAACACAAAGCAATGGAAGCATAACTTTCTGGTCCTGGTTTAAAATGGCTCTGTAATGGTCCGGTTCTATAACTTGTAGGTAGTAAAGATCCATATAAACAACTTTTCAATTTATTTGGATCAAAAAGATGCTATAAAATATATTTTTTTTCTTTGCAGAAATTTACAGATAATATATAAATGGAGGGATCAATAGTTTTATTAGAAAAAAGAATAAAGACATATTGTATAGTTGTCTTACCTGCATTTCGCTCTTCTAGCAATTTCTTATTCTCACCCCTAATCACATGGGGCCTCATTCTATTATCGGCCGCAGCCGTTGCGGGGCCGCAAGGACCGGCCGCAAGCTATTCGGCTATTCTATTCCCTTACGGCCGGGGATTCCGGCAGGCTTGCGGCCGGTGCCTTGCTATCTCTTGCGGCCGCTCGCGCCGGAGGAAAGCCTTTGATCTAAAACGGCCGCAAGAGTTTTGCAATTCAATTGCTCCGGGAAACCTCTCTGCAAGGCTAAAAGCGAGCCGCAGTTACTTGCAGGAAAAAGGTCTCGCTAGCACCAATTAAGCACATAAAATAGCTCAAATAAAGCCATCCTGCACTTTGAGAAGACTATAAAGGGATTTTAGGTGTTAGAAAAAATAGCACATAATTATCCTGTACTCAAATCCGTAAAATATTTCATTTTTAATATCCGTAAAATATCCATGTAAAAAGTCCAGAGTGCTTGGAGCACTTCAGACCCGCCCACGCCGCAGCCGGAAAATAAACAGTTAATTTGAACTCGGGTTTGGGCAGATGTGCAAGCTTGAGAGTGGGTTACTTTTAATCCTCATGTCCCCCAATATGATCCCTAACATTTACAGAGCTGTACAGTGCAGGCTTGAATTTATTTTTGCGTTTTTATATTTCACAAATTACGGCCGGTTCCAAGATATGCGGCCGGCCGTAAAAGGAGATCCCTGCGGGCCGTATAATAGAATCGCGAGTTAACTGAACCCTCGCAAGGAATCGCAGCCTTACGGCCGATTTACGGCCGATAATAGAATGAGGCCCATGGTCTGCTAGTTAGCCAGTCAGAGAAAGCATCCTGGGATATTCCTAATCACATGAGATGTCACAGCCAATAACATGAAGCCATTGGAAATTCAGCATGTGCTGAAAGATTGTGGTGCTTTTCAATGATCAACTAGCTAAGCAAACACTCCTAATTGGCCTAATAACCCAAAGTCGAGGCTTCTAGGGAACTAGAGGGGCAACACAATCATCTAAAGCTGGTTTTGTGTTGCTTTAACGTTAGTTTTCTAAACTTCAAATCCCTTTTTTTGCATACAAAATAACAATTTGGGGATTGTGTGTATTTACATATATTATGGTCCATTTTCAAAATCTTACTGTATTGTAATATTCACTAAAGTTAAAATATTATCCTTCTCAGTCCAGTGGAACCTATTCACTAAAGTGTGATGAGCACCACTGACTTATTTGTTTTGTTTATGCAAATGACCCGTAGGGTTTAGTCCCTAAGGGTAATAGGGGACTCCAGACATGGACCCCTTGCTCACTGTGCCTTAGGGAGTTCAGCTGCACCTCACTGACAAGGCCCATAGAGGCCGAAACTTACGTCTTGGTTTTGCTGTTTCTCCAGTTCGGGGAAGAATTGCCTGGTATTTTGGGGCTGGACCACTCTAGTGAGTGGGACCAGACTGATATACTACAGGATATTTCTCCCTGTGAATGGAACAACCTATTACGGTTAGTTTATTCTCTGATGAGCACCTCTGACATTTGTTTTGTGAACACATCTATCCAGCTTGAAAATGGGCACTGTAGATTAACATAAGAAATTTAACTGAAATTGAAGTATACTAGTTATTATTGTATGCTATTGTGAAGGACCTGACATGATAATACTCAGGAAACACCTCTATTCAATTCTGCTGAAAGTTGGATACATTGAAGTGCCACTTGACAGTTCATAGGGCCATATTCTATTAGCTACTTGCAAATGCCTTGAACTCATACATTTGGCTTTGGGAGTCTTTTCCAGAAATATTTATATGCATTCTATTGACTTAAGAATTAATTAGTGCCAATAAGTAATATTTGCCGAATATGTAGCAATATTAAGAGTGATTTTAAGTGTGTATAAATTTACGAATTGGGCAATAGAATAGGGCCCCTAGATAGCATCAACACCTTTATAGGGTAACCAAGAAATCTTGATGTTTAGTTTTTTTACTGTTTTTAGGAGATGTGTTTCTTCCTCCTCTTATAACAGCAATCTAAAACATAATTAAATGCCTGCCATTGTGGTGTTTGTTGGGCCCCCCTTCCAGGATGGGCCCCCCAAAAAGTTCTCATTTTCACTCTCTGTCAATAGCCATCAGGGTAACCACCCAGCTCAAGCCACAGGCACACTAGATATACAGGACAGAAATACCCATGACACTTGCAGAGTCTCCTAAACATGATTTTTTTCTAAAAATGCTCATGACTTTTTGTTTGGCTGCCAATGTCATTAGTTTGTTATATATTTCAGAAAGATAATCAATTTCCCAAACTACAATGGTCAATTAGAGGACATATCCTAGGAAGAAACAGTATTCTATATTATTAATTACCTTAGCAGTCATTAATCATCAGTATTTGATTATATGCAGAAATTGTATACTTTTATATTTCTGCTTATTTGCTTATTTTAAAAGTGCTGTGAGATCAGTGGGAGCAAACATCTTATAAGACTTTCATGTCTGCTAATCTCTTCCCGCTGTGCACAGACAGTTATTGTGTGTTTACAATGCAGTGTGTCCCTTTGTCTAATGTCCCTAAAATGTTGTAATTGCCAGAGCTTTTAATTATATATTTTTTAGAAATGATAAATAAAGACTTGGATAATGCTTCTTCATACATTGGTGCCCTCAAGAACTGTAGATAGTCTGTATATAGTCTTCCCATTCTATCTGGTAGACAATCAGACACTGTAATGATGTCTCCTGCAAAGTCTAATTGTAAATAATAGCTAAAATGACAATGTCCCGGTTATTGAAAGAAAACAAACACATTTAAATAAACATATTTACAAATAATTGTAGTTATTCATTCCAACTAGAAGTGCTTTAAAATTGACATAGAGTTATTTTATATATAAAGTGACTGAAAAATCCACCTTCTAGTATAATGGCTTCATCAACATCAATAGTTAGCAGTGGGCTGTAATAGAACAGAGTTGTTTAACAATTAAATGTCATTATTGAACATATCTGTCACTATTATCATTTATTGAGATGCAGGTCTTTTTATTACCTTGCAGTACAAATCTTAATTCTTTGCCATTACCTCAGAGGGTGATTTTTACATTATTTATACATAAAATATCTCTTAATTTCTATGTCAATTTTTTCGGCACTTCCATTTTGCTATTATTTATATATTTTTGGGCACTTTTCATGTCTGTAGTAGCTGGAAACTTTTCTGTGTCATTTTATTAGATTAAAGTACTATATTTTTGCTTTAATTTCTAAAAGCACGCTGCATACTGTAAGCATGGAACTTCACTGGGCCATTAATTAATCCCTGGGGTAGCCATACTTCATTTCCTTCACCATGCTTACAAATTAAATTTGAGTAATAAACAAAAGCATCACTGATTTATTAGCTAAAGTAAATAATAATATAGATTAGTATTGAAATAGTCCCATAAGCTTTAGTGACAGAATTAGTTTTCACAGTCGTTTGTAGATTGCAACAATATATCATGTTTTCTTCTCCATTAACTAATGAGATTATTCCCTTTGTTTCTAGAATAGCCAGTCCCATGTTGCTCTGCTCGGCTGATTCCTGGCCTCTTGGGACCATGTTGTCATATTGTATTTATACCAAAACATATACATTTGCTATTTTTAAAGTGATCTCAGTTCACTTTATTAAGGTTATGCTTTAACATATAGCTTTCACTTACCTTCTTGCCCATTTCCCATGACTTATGCCTTGATTATATTATTACCTGTAAAGCACCCAGTAAGAAAAATGACCCGCTAATTATAATTTTTAATTTATCCAGATGCTCTGGTGGATATTAGGAGAATATTAAATGTAGATGTCTGAACCTCATCTGTTAAGCAGGTCTCTTCATGTATTCAAACTCATCTCTGGATATTCCTTTTTTTTCTTCTTATCACTGATAGAACATCAGTTACCTACTTGGTGTTGCTATGGAAATGAAACAAACAATATGCTTATTCTTATTATATGTTTAATTTATTACCCTTAACTTTTAGCTTTAGGTGTACATCTGTTTATTAATGCATCCTCGTTAATATGACACAGAAAACAGACCCGTTAAACTACCAAGTGGGGAAAATCTAAGAGATCTAATGCATTTGATGCCTTTATTGTCTGTCTTAGGGGCTAGTGTGCATATAGATAATATTTGTTGCCAAATGAAAACTGCCACTGTTTTCTTTTTCTTGGGAAACAACAAAGTGTGTATATATATTTATATATATTTAAAATGAAAATGAATAGTACATTTGTAATCCCATTTAAATGTCTAACAATAAATTAAAACAACTTATTTCCTTCTCAGGTTTCCCAGAACTACAGTCATTGCATTGCACTCTGGGAGACGGAGAGACTGATGCACTACAATGCACCTCAGTCTTAAATCCAAAAAACACTTTTATACCTGGCTCCTTTTAGGCATATGCTCGCTGTATTATTACACAGCTTTAAGCAAATCATAGGATGGATTATGTACAAGCCAGTAATGCATCTCATCAGTGTGGGGATGCTACCTGGTTTGTGCAGTAGATATATATGTATATATGTTTTTACCTATTAATACATTTATTGTGTTCATGCTAATTGTTAAGTGTGTTCTTTATCCATTTAGAAACTTGTGGAAACACAATATGCTCCTTTGGCTCCAAATGTGTGAACAACCAATGTATATGCGTGACATGTGAGAGGCAGGCGTACCTTCCTGTGTGTGGCAGCGATGGCGTTACCTATGATAACCAGTGCCAGCTTCAAGCTACGTCTTGCATGAAAAAGAAGAAGATCGAGGTGTCCCGAACCGGGTCTTGTGAGGATGGTAAGGAAATTTTCACTTATTTTTGCCCATAGTATTTTTCACAGAAAGGCAGTGTTAAACAATCCAATCTGGTTTTCTGTGTCAGAGCAATATTAAAGTACAGATAGTCTTTTTATTCTGTATTGTGAACTGTAACATCAGTGAATCAAGGCACAGCGAGTCTTGGAAGAACCAAAGTAAAGGGGAAATTGGTAAAAACAATAAAATCTTATTTTCTCAAAATTATTGGGATTTGTAGTGGGATTAAATAAAAAAGAAATATTAGGGAAGAAGCACATTTTATATATAGTTGTTTATCTAAAAAGTCTTGAATTTGTGAGGTTTTATATAAAAAAAAACAAAAAAAAACAACACAGGACTGCAGCCATTACATTTAGAGATACAAATACAGTGCCTTGCAAAAGTATTTTTTGTGTTTTGTTGCCTCACAACCTGGAATTAACATGAATTGTTTGAGGATTTGCATCATTTAATTTACAAAACATGCCTACAACTTTGAAGATGTTTTTTTATTTGTATTGTGAAGCAAACAACAAATAGGACAAAATGACAGAAAAAGTCAATTTGCATATCTATTCACCCCCCTAAAGTCAATACTTTGTAGAGCCACCTTTTGCGGCAATCACAGCTCCAAGTGGCTTTGGATAAGTCTCTATAAGCTTACCACATCTTACCACTGGGATTTTTGCCCATTCCTCTTGGCAAAACTGCTCCAGCTTGTGAAAAGCAATCTTTAAGTCTGACCACAGATTTTCTATTGGATTGAGGTCTGGGCTTTGACTTGGCCATTCCAACACATTTACATGTTTCCCCTTAAACCACTCAAGTGTTGCTTTAGCAGTGTGTTTGGTGTCATTGTCCTGCTGGAAGGTGAACCTCTGTCCTAGCCTCAAATCACGCACAGAGTGATACAGGTTTTGCTCAAGAATATCCCTGTATTTAGCACCATCCATCTTTCCCTCAACTCTGACCAGTTTCCCAGTCCCGGCTGCTGAAAAACATCCCCACAGCATGATGCTGCCACCACCATATTTCACTGGGGATGGTGTTCTTTGGGTGATGTGATGTGTTGGGTTTGCGCCAGCCATAGCGTTTTCTTTGATGGCTGAAAAGTTCAATTTTAGTCTCATCAGACCAGAGCACCTTCCTCTATACATTACATCTCTCACATGTCTTTTCCCAAACTCAAAACATGCCATTTTGTTTTTTGCTGAAAGTAATGGCTTTCTTCTGGCCAGTCTGCCATAAAGCCCAACTCTATGAAGCGTACGGCTTATTGTCGTCCTCTGTACAGATACTCCAGTCTCTGCTGTGGAACTCTGCAGCTCCTCTAGGGTTACCTTAGGTCTCTGTGCTGCCTCTCTGATTAATGCCCTCCTTGCCCGGTCCGTGAGTTTTGGTGGGCGGCTGTCTCTTGGCAGGTTTACTGTTGTGCCATGTTCTTTCCATTTGGATATGATCGATTTGATGGTGCTCCTGGGGATCATCAAAGATTTGGATATTTTCTATGTATATATTTTTTCTCATTTCACTTCACCAACATACTTATTGTGTTCTGACCCATCATGTTAAACTTGAACTTAAGGCTGTGTAAGGCTAATGTAACAAAATAGTTAAAATGTCAAGGGGGTGAATACTTTTGCAAGGCACTGTATCTGTCTAATTTTGCCATTACCATTACCTGTGCAGCTAGGTAGTTGGTGTAAAGCCACACTGCAAAAGTAACTTAAAGGCATATCCAAGTTTCATGGATAAATACATTTCTGCAATCCTTAGGCAAGAAGCAGCCTATATGTATGCAGCACATTTAATAAAACATTTTTTTTTCATTAATATCTAAAAATCCCTCTAATGATTATGTTGACAACTCCATAGGGGCACACATGCATGTGATCACCCCCAATCAGCATGCAGCATCAGGGGAGCGATATTAACCCACTATTTACCTGCTGTTGCTTGCTCAGCCAATCTCCTTGCAGCTTCCTGTCTGTATGTCA
Source organism: Discoglossus pictus (assembly GCA_027410445.1). NCBI lineage: Eukaryota > Metazoa > Chordata > Amphibia > Anura > Alytidae > Discoglossus > Discoglossus pictus. The sequence continues at coordinate 141,962,854 of CM050169.1, forward strand.
GCAGCAATACATAGCACATATCTGTGAGAAACTACATATCCCAGGCTGCTTTGCAGCACAAACAGGAACCCCAGAGTTTGAATCAAATGTTTCAGCTAACCTGATTGGCTAAAACAAATCATTTTACATTTGATGCTAATTTATACTGGGTTTGGAGGGTTTTAACCCTAATTTGCAACTTTCAGAAATTACAAGCCATTTTGCTGACTTCAATGTCTTCAAAAGTGTTTAAATGTTTATTTTGGGATTTTTTTTTCATGGATTTTTTTTTTGCATACACTACTAATTCTCCTCTTATCAGATACATTCATAATCCAGCAAATTTAGATATGCCTTTTATTTGGAAGCCATAGTTATTTGGAGCTCATAAGTTCATCTCCTCATATTAGGACAGTGGCCTTTACGTGCTGGGACATTAGAGTGTCCTTTAATCATCACAGGCTGCTGGTTGATCTATGTTGCACTGGGTGCGGCTCAAAGCTCTATGCTGAGAGACACTACATTGCATTGCATTTGTCTCTGCCTGTACGTTCCTCATAGTCTGTAGCTTTAAATCCACTTAATTAAATGAAACCTTGGCCGTGTCTGAAATGTCAGAATGTCTCTGTAGCTGATGACCTTCATCAAATGTAAGACATTTATTACAAGCTTATTTTAAATTGATTTCAGGTGAAAGCAGAAATGTTAATTATACATTATAATTATAACTTGCCTGGCCTATGTGCAATATCTTTTTTTATATATATGTGATAACCATCCTTTTTTAATTAACCCCATACTGGTCTAATGTCTATAGCATGGTTGTGTTGCAGTAAAGGAGGTTGAACAGGTTATGGTAGTGACTCCCATGCGAATGTGACCAAGGTACCACAGTACAGAAATAGATGCCTTTTATTGTTGTACCCTTTAATAAATGAGCCTCTGTACAGTCACTGACAGGCGATACTACACAACTACCTCTGTGACATTGTGAGTTCTAGGCCATAGAAATATAACAGAGTTGTGGACTGGGATTATAAACTGAAACACGTTCATTGTAAGAACAGAAGACTAGAATTTAGTTTTATGGTTTTGTGACCATTAGGTTTATTTGAAAAGTATCTTGGTACGTTGATAAGTTGTTAGCAGTTACATGGCCATCATGTGATAATCCTAAACTAGTAATCTCACTATGAAGTCACAACATGTACATTTTACAGTACATTATTGTTTGAGTTTGTCTTTGCAATTTATTTAAGAAACTAACATCATTAACAGCCATGTACAGTAGACTCTCAGTTAACCGGCAGGATTGGTAGATGCCAGATAAGTGTAGTTTCTGGTTGCTTGAGAGTTGCTATTACAAGAAGCCTAGATTAGCTACACATAGGATGCTCTGCTTAGTATATTTGTCAGTCAGGGCTGTTCTAGCAGCAGCAGCTTTCACTCCTCACTTACACACAGGTACGTTAGGCTGGAGGGTGCGGTGCTGAACCCGGGGAATGTTACGACAACACTGCCCTGGCCCAGTCACTCATGCCTGTCTGCTTGCAGGTAACATTGGATTGCAGAGAGGTACAATAGATGAAACCTAGGTGCCTATAAGCATTTTGTGGCATGCTCCTGGCATTTGTTGAGCCCTGTACATTTTTATTTTTATTCAAAGTAAAGTATTCCATATTTTTCTAGTTGCTTGAGTTCCCGTTAACTGAGAGTCTACTGTACTTTGATTATAAAAACGTTCATGAAAAAAATTCTTCTGTTTAGGTCGATTCTGCTTGTAACCTGTACATTTCATTGCTAGTCTGCCTGGAGCTGAGGAAGAGGGTAGTCTTACTGAGAGTTGCTCTGCTATTTAGCGCCAAGAGGCAATTTCTGAATCTAATTTTCATCGTATTCTTCCCAGGTGTCAAATCTCATTAGGAACAAAGGAACAAAATATCTGCTGCCATTAAAGCAAAATTGAATACAGTTGTTAAAATGAAATGCTGTATTCAATTATTTTAAAGTTCTAAAAGATGTGAAAGTCTTCATAAGAGTGCACAATAAATATATTATTTCAATGGTCCTTTAAGTAAATGTCTCTTTTTCTAAAAAAAAATGATTACTGCAAATGTGAGAAATAGACCTTTAAGTCCTGGGCAAACTGCTTTTGCAACAATGTCAGTACCTCTTTCTGATAAGGATGTATTAGTTGATCACAGTCTGTGAAGAGGTCAGTAACTGGTTTCTCCATAGATCTCAATAAGTGAACAAGTGCATTGTAGTGACAAACCCTAATTAGAATGGATGTTGCTGCAAAGCTGCAGTTGTAACCACTATAACACTATTTATCTAATCAAAACAGGTTTGAAATGTCAAAAATCTGAGTGACAGTAACTTCAGTGTTCTTTTAGGTAGTGTTGAGGGATTGCGTTGAAACATTCTCGGTAATCGAATATATAGGTTTTCCCTAAATGCGCCCATTTGAGCTGTCACGTTCACAAACGAGTTGTTAGTGTCCACATTTGGATATCACATCAAACAAGTGCTGAAGGGAACATATAATGAGATACTTGATGTGATTGACACTTTCCCATCCGCACTGTATGGTAGTTCTCTGCTAGTAATGTGGAAGATTATAAAGGTAGTCAGCTTGCAAGTATTGGCGCTTGTAAAGAAGCATCTTCATAATCAGTCCCCTCTATATTTTTGGGCAGATCCATACACATATCTTTTCTGTTATCTGTCTGCCGCTACCATAACGTGGAATTTTCCTGCTATCTGTCTGCCACTACTCTAGACGTAATCATAACAAAATGGCAGGCAGATAATAGGAAACATAAGGGGATGGCATAATTAGGAAAGTCCATGTACACTCTTTAGGCTTTAGCCTCATTACATATCCAAATCCACAAACGGGTGTATTCTTCATATAAACCTGATTACCGTCAGACCCCCCAGAGCCCCCCCGAGCCTTAGTGATTAGAGCTGTCCTGACCACAACAGAGCTGATAACAATACTGTGACAGAAGCCACATCCACACTGTGGTTTCTGTTTACTATGAGAACATGGGGAAATAGAACAAATTGCCATTTTTTTCCTCTGTAAACATCTAAATTGCAATATTGCATGCACCTTAAACAGTAATATAATAGAATGATATTTAATGTACAACTAGAATGTTATTTATTTCTTTATTTAGTAACTTAATAGCATTAAAGCCAGTGTTTGAAGAAAATAATTTCAATGTTGCTTATGAAACTTACATTTGAACTTTAGTATTTCAGGAACTAGCAGAGCAGCTGCTAGTTGTCCCTGTTGAGGGAGAGGACCTGCCCAGGAGGCTGTCCTGAATGTATTTTTCTGAATGATCTAGATTAGTCTTTAGTGGCTATTGTAGGGAAGGAGGCAGGTAAAGACAGCTTCCTGGGCAGATCCTCTCCCACCCATGCACACTTAATAGAGAGAAGCAAGTTTGCTGCTGTCTGAAACACTAAAGTTATAATCAAGTTTTGAAAGCTGTGCTAATTTTTTTTTTCTTTACTAACCAATTTTATTGCTAATCAGTCATCAGTCACTCAAGTAGTCGCTTGAGCCAATATAAAACCATAACCCAAGTATATGGTAAAGTCACATTACACCATCAATAACACTTAGGTTTAGCTGTGACTTATATTTAGGGAAGGACATGACGTTCTGCAATTACACGAGTCACCATTTTTAAAGCCTAACATTGGGCTCCATTTATAATGCACTTGTTTGGCAGGTTAAGGTGCATGTAGGCTGGACAGCTGGTGTTTACTCTGCACCTGTATATGAATCAGTTGCAAGGGCATTGATTTGTGTTGCATTCTTTCTCCAGCACTGCCAGCTCATGAGCACCATCCTCGCCAGAGGTGCCAGCAAACCGTGCCAAGGAGGTCTGCAGAATTAGCACCTCTTGCACAGACTACTGCCCAGAGTAGGAGGAATCTGTGGTCTTGTGTCTTAGTGAGGCTATGGGATAATAAGGATAATTACATGCTCAATTTTAGAGATTGATGGCTTTAAAAATCAATAGCTATATTTAAATAATCACTCGGAAAAAGTTACTAAATATTGCAGAGCTGTTTGTAACAAGGCAGTTGGACAGCCTTCAAATTTAAAGTGACAGAGTTGTGTACATGGGTAATGGATTCTATTTCCACATAGGGATTAATATTGTGTGACCTGGTAAGTAAATCAGGAAAGAATCTAAGTATATTTTACTTATATACTGATACTTTGCATGTCATGATTATAGTCAGAAGCTTGCAGAGACACAAGGAAACTTAGTAGATGTATTGGGGTTTGTGGTACGCAATTGCTACAACTTCATAATTTATCAATTATAGCAGCAAAACAAAGTGCAAATAACAAATCTATCCCGTTGTGTAAGTGCAGCACTGACAGCTGCAGTGCCATCAAGCAGCCGCTAGATGGCACTATCCGGTTTGAGGAAAGGCAAAAATTATTCCCTCCTCCGACGTGGCGCAACTCGGCGGCGCTGAATCGACAGCGAGGCCATCGCTATGTTCGGCGCTAGCCCTCGGGGGCCTTCTGGCGTGCCTCTCATAGCTCAAGGCCTCTTCTGTCAGCGCGCCTTATATACATTTCGCAGCACTGTTGGAATATCGGTAGCACCATCTAGCAGTTGGCGGCGGAACCACAGCTGCCAATGTTTTCCGTGGGGGTAGAGGGAAAGGACCCAAATAACTTTTTAATATATCTGTGTGCATATGTTAAATAAGTACAATCTATTAGTAAGGCTGCCTCTGTAGTACTGGGTGATTTGTTGTAGTTTGTGAAACCTTTTATGGGCCCAACATAAGAGCTCCGTGTAGATTAAATTATAGCACAGAGAGCTTTGCAAGCCTTCCAGCTTCTTCCAAATATACTTGTATGTGATGACTCTGCTTCTGTGTGCATTATGGTCCTGAGCTTTTATGTATGCAGAAATTATATGGCAAGACACCTTGCAGCTGGCAGCTGTACTCCTTACCGCTACACAAAGTTACTTCCCACACCCTGTACAATACACAGCTGTGTGAATGATGCTTGCTCTTACTTAGATCATACCTATTTCTGCTGTGTCCCCTTCTGAGCTTAGATAATTATCACATTCAAGCCTCAAAATACCTTTTATTGTGTGACTCAGTGTGGTTTAAAAGGATATTTTTCTAAGAATAATCATGTGCTGTATATATCGGGGAGAGTGAAATGTACCTGGAGTTGAATTAAAGGGACACTGTATTATGAATCAAGGCATATGTACAGTGGTACCTCGTCACTCATTGGCTTCAAAACTCGACAAATTTGATCATCGATATTGATGAGGAAAATGTTGAGAAAAAATGTTTTAGCACTCAATGCTTGCTTGGCACTCCTCGCACTTTCCGAACCCGTATGAGGTTTTATTCCGTCTTTCCGGAAGAAACAAAGAGTAGATTGGTACTCTTCGTTTCACCACTCGTAGCGTCTTCTGGAACCAATTAACGATGAGTACCAAGGTCCCACTGTGTATATACAGTAAAACCCCAGTTATCCGGCACACACGGGTTCTCGCTATTGCCGCATAACTGTAGTTGCCGGTTAATCGAAGTCCCTGAATTTAAGGGTCTAAACGACCCTTAAACCCCCCAAAACCCCTCAAAATGCTTTTAAAACGACATTAGCATTTGAACTTGGCCCAAAAAACAATTAGGAAAAAATGGTAGCATTTTTTTATTGTAGTCTCGAACTGCCGAATAGTGCTTGTTATGCCGGTTTAGTGGGATTTTTTGAAAATGGGGAATTGATGCAGATGCCGGTTGCTTGAGAGTCCCGGTTAGTTGAGTGCCGGATAGCCGGGATTCTACTGTTTATATATATATATATATATATATATATATATATACATGTATATACATATTTTTTATGTATGGAGCAACACTGAACTGTTTGGTAGCATCTAAAAATTAGACCCTTAGCAATTAGACTTTTTTTAGGTGAAAAAACACAGGATATTACGCAGAGCTTGGCAAAGACATGGATATGGGGTAATAAAACAAGAACACCTAGCAGAGCATGAAGGCAAGAGAGAGTGGCATACTATTATTTAGGAGATACTAAGTGATGAAGAATAAAATATACATACACACTCTTACAGATACATACACTCACACATGCTTATATACATATACACATATAAATACACATACACTTATTGGCACATGCTATGGCACGTAACCATGTGGACAAGCTTCTGTCCCTGCTTTTGCATCAGAAGATACACAACTTGCTGCCCACCGACCTCACATAGTAACACAAAATGGGTATAGGGATAACTTTGTAGAACTGAATTAAAAAAAAAATGTAATATATGACATGTAACATATTTTTAAACAGACTTAGCTTGTTTTACCACTGCAGAATTCTTTTAATATGTACATTAAATTAATTGTTTTTTATATACCGGTAATTAGTATTGGGGGCTACAATGCTTGTATTAGTGTTGCTCGCCTTCTGACCTTAAAATGAACAAAGCTGTGACAGCTCTTTACCAACAGTTTCATCCTGGCTCTTTGAGTAATTACTAATAGAGCCTGATTGATTACTGTATTGATTTTATAAAGATAGTTGTCTTTAACCAGAAAATCCTTTCTTTGTTTCCTGAGTTATTAGGTAAAATCACTGGTAATCTCAGTGAAAGCATCGTAGGGCGACATTCCTTATATTCCATCCACTTTTTTACAATTAAGCCCTCAGTGCGAGGAGTTGGAAGGAGTAGGATAAAAACACAGAACTCCCAGCACCTATAAAAGAAGATATCTGAAAACAGAATGAAACGCAACATAAAGCAGCTTTGTTTTCAAGATAATTAAACAGATATGTCACCATTCACATATTATGAAATATTAGATTAAGTTGGCTGAAAGCTGTGTTATAGGAATACTGTAGATTAGCAAAGACTTTGCAATTTCACAGCTTGCAAGTTGCCTCTATTAAGCCTATTGGAGATGGGGAGGATGTCCTGGGCTGAAATATTATCTGAATCCACAAATAAAACCTGGATGGATTGGGAGGTAACTGAGTATTTAGTTAAAATCGCTGTTTTCTCTCAGAGTTTTGTTTAAAGATTGCCACTGTAAATCTGGACTTGACAATATGACTGAATAGAGAGCAATCCCCAGTAGAATAAGGCTTCAGGCACACTAGCTATATACGATGGAAGTGTCCATGATATAAGTAGAAGCTGCTAGACTATATGCTCATATAGGTGCTAGTTTGTAACATATTTCAGAAATGTGACGTTTTTCTCAGACTACAGTGTCCCTTTAAGTTAGATGCTATGAGTCATTTAGAACAATAAATATGCCATTTAGAGCAAAATGGAAATCCCCATGTGTACTTCTGGCATTCGGAACGCTCCGTCCTGTAAACATTTGGCGATTACGCTCATTGTAAGAGCCACCGCTGAGTGACGGCGAGTTGATAATTTTGGCTTAATCCTCCCGTTGTATTATGCTCGCCGTTGAAAGCGCAGGATGAACCGTTCTGTCCTGTTGCTCTGCTCTGCGCTTCCTCGGGGAGCTGCACAGTGCCAGATAATAAGGGTATATTTGCCTAGTCTCCTAGCAACGCTCGGGGGGTGATTCCGCCTTTTGGGTGATCATTTATAAGCAGAGCCTTTAATATCCCGTCTCGTATTCAGCGCAAGTGTAATTACCATGAGTTCATTAACGCAGCATGGCTCGCATGGGCTTGGGGGGTGTGTGCAGGAATGGAGTGAGAGGGAGAGGAGACCGCGCTCACTTGAAGGACAGGCTGCTTTCACAGCGCTGGCTTTTATCTCCTGATATAGACGGAAATAGACCAGGGAGGATGGATATCATGATGCTTTCATTTCCCACTCCAAATTCTCAAAGAATTTCATATCATTTGCCATTCTGCACATTCTTACTTCTATCTAGCATCTAATTAAGCAACAAAGTGTCCCTCATACCTCAAATTCCATCTGTTTTTCTAAGAAAACTGGATTTCAAAGAGAATAATAATACAGCGTTCTAAAATAAAAATATATTGGTTGGGATATATATCAAAAGTGGTGTTAATAACACTAGTTTCTATATTATTCTGTAGAGCCTGATAGTCATAAAACCGCAGACTCCGATGAATATGCTTTATAGAATAAAAGATAGTAGAGTTATTAAATTCTAAGTTTATTTATTTTTTACTTTGTTCTGTGAAGAGCCACTATGACATGTTTAAAATATACTGATTTGAAGAACTACACTTGAAAATGGGCTAAATGGTTTTAGTATTGTCAAAAGCTGTTGTGTGCATAATGATTTCATTTTTCTTTTTAAAATCTACACAAAAACTCTAACCTGAAATATTGTAAAGTGATTATAAATTAGATTGTAAAGAAGATTACAATCATTCAGTGCAGTGGGAATTTAGAATAATTTCTCACGGCTTTAACCTAATTTGTATGCAAGGACACAATGAGGCGAAAACAAGCCCTTCCTGTGTAATTTTAGTAGATGTTTCTAAATTACAGGTCATATGTTTTCCCTTCAAAATAATATTTTTTAATGTTTTTGAAAATTACATTTTTATTGAAAGAGACCCTGTTATTATATGAAACGTAGCGTATCAAGACAGATACAATATACTTGTCTAAAGTTATTAAAAACAAACCATAATTAAATGGCCATTTACTCACTGTAAGTGCTCTGAAAGAGCATGAGATTGTATGTTAAAAAGCTAAAAAATACTTTTAAGTCTGTTTATGTACAAGTCTATCCTGCCTAGTGGCTGTTGCATGATTAATAACAGATAGCTGAGTGCACGGTGAAGACAGTGATTGATAGAAGTTTTTCCCTGGACTTGGAAATGCACTGACCAGTTAACCCAAAGCAGACTTGTTTAGGTGATTCCAGAATTCCATGCTCAGCATAGAAAGATTTGTTAAGGGTTAACTTTTTTCCTTTTGCTCACTACATAGAGCTGTAGCTGCGGGTCTGTCTGGGGGCAGTCACATGTAAACACCGATTTTATTTAATTTGATTTCTCTGTTGAAAATGCACATATTTCAAAAATAAAAAAGGGACTTCAACGTGCTTTTAGGAGAAATTTACTGTTATGTGGGCTACATTGTGCTGAATTAAGCAGCCATTTAATAAATCATATGCATATTTTACATTTCCACTTTCAACACTGAATCTGTGTAATGTTTAATAGCTTCACTTTTAAATTCATGATAGGAAATTGGGGGACTGATATACTGAGCTGTATTCCCTAATATAAAATATTCAGTCCCAATATTGATTTTTTGTGAAGATATTGTTCCAGCCTCAAAAGAGGCTTCAAAGAGTAATGTATAAACTACAGTTTTCAAATTACTAGTGTGAAAGTGAACACCTTAGTGAATATAGCCTGAGATCTCTCCTGATTTGTAAAGAAGACTTAGGTTTTACATCCGTAGGAGGGGGATAGATTAGTTGGGAGTAGAAGTCTTTCTGTATAAACATTCATACTAGTGTTGTTGAAGTAAAATGTGTTTAAATAATATATATGTGAATATTCTGCGTTGTGCTATTCAGCAGCCCGTACATTTGCAGCAGAGAATATCTCCTCCTCATTGCTAATTTGCAAGTGAATAGGGTTAGTAAACTCTATTTTTATGTTATAATAGTGTGGCAGACACAGCAGAATTCAGGCGTTTGTGATCCTGTAATATTCCATTAGAGGCAGCTTTCACCCGCAATAATAACTAACAGTTTCTCAGTGTAATAATACATTCCAAAGGAGACTGGTCTATATGTCTAGAGAAAGTATATTCATCATCACTATATATGTTGCACATTAATTTAAAGAGGCACAGAAAAGTGTTAGTTTTTACAAGCTACAACGAAAATCAAATCAAATTTGAAATCTAAGTTTTCTCACAAACAATCAACTTTTTATATTTAATATAAATTGAAAAGTTGTTTATGCTGATGTTTACTACTTTAAGATACAGTAGTTTGCGGAGTGTCTTGTAATATCATTAGTGTTTAGAAGTCAAAATAGAAATTATGCCCTAAATATAATATAATATATTTTAAATGTGATAACGTTATTCAAGCCAGCCTAATCAATTTTATCTCAGTTGAAATCTGCTACTTCCTTTCAGTGGTACTTTGGACTAGAGAGGAAGACTGGTGAAGCAGTTACCATTAATAATTGTGTTTTTTAATTATATTTTCTACTGTTTCCACGTGTATTTGTTTTTCTCAATACATTTTTATTAGGTACACAGAGAATCCAAGCATGTTTACAAAATATGCATCTTTACAATGAAATGTAGTTATTTCTATACATTATAGTAATGACCAGCATGGAGTAAGTAATTGAATATTAACCTGTGACATCTCAACTCCCAACTCTAGTATCCAATGTTTTTCCTGTAACTTTTCTGTGGATAAAATGTTTTAAGGCATTACATTTTGCACATGTATTTTTAATATTAATTAATAGTGAATGAAAAATAGGTTTAACATGAAAAGTACCCTGGCCCTTTAAATTCTTTTCCGTGAGAAATGCCTTGCTTTATGTTTGTCTTTTTTGTCAGTCTGCGCATCTGTCGGTTGTTTACTGAGATTTTTTTTTTACATTCACTTGTATAAATTATAATTATCAGTCAGAAAGCATTTGGCTCATATTTATATGACTATGCTGAATGCTAAAAGCACCCTAAATCACACGTTAAAAGTTACCGTTTTGAGAAGTATTAAACTGTCTGTATATCACCAAAAAAAATTATCACTTCATAACATTCCTACAATTTAAATTCTGGCTTTTACATCTGAAACATTTTGTTTGGGTGTTATTTTTTCTTTTTTTATTTTATTTTACATATTTTTCTTAGCGCAAGACCATTTTCATCACAATAAAGAACATATTTAATTGGTAACAAGAAATAATTAATACATGCGGACAAAAAATAGTATCAAGCAATTAAGGTTTTAGCTTTTTTTAAACATATTTTGGTTTAGTATCTGATATTTTATGGATGAAATTGGACTATTGATAATGATGACGACTGCATATGTCTCACCATTCAACAACATTTAAATGGAGTTTTTACTACTTGCTGGAGACAAAATATTGCTATTCCTAATAGTCTTAAAAATATTTGAGTTAGACTCCAGTCATTTTTTTTATATTTGAGTAAAAACTCCAATACCATTAAACAGCACTTCAAATTTTTATTATAATCAGAAAACTAACGCGTTGATCACAATCTAATTTTCCTGTACTTGTGATTTCTCTGGACCATTGTTTCCCAAACTTAGCCTCCATTTTGTGTGACAAAGGGTTACACAAGAAAATATCTTGTCTGTGGCAAGCTAAGTGTTGACATTGAGAGTTCAAGAAAGGGAATAGGGGGTCCTATGTATGGGGGTTTGAATTTGAAAGCTCTCTGGTGGGTGTCAGACTAAAGGAGCCATTGTGTGGTTCTAAGGAGAGGATGTAAGCTCCACAGGAGATACTTTGTTTCCTTAATACTGTTGGAAGCCAGAAGGGATGAGAAAATGGCCCAAAATAATGGAGATCCTTTCTGTGGAAACTGATGTGTGATGGAGAGGGTTTCTTGAAAGACTTTGCGGCCTAGTTTGAAGACTACAAGTTCCTTGGGACCTATCTTCTTGGTGCTAATCTATACAATTGTTTATTTCTAATTCTCTCCCTGTCTTCAGCATTGTAAAGCTATCCATAGAGGATTCATGTAAATGGTGGACACCATTGGTTTCAGTTTTATTCTTCTTTGCCATATAACTGAACACTTCATGCTGTTTGTAACTAAAGTGACTTAGCCAGAATGTTCAACTTTGTGCTGTTACTCAGGAAAGAAAGCCACATTTCAAAATACTTCCGTAGAATGAGGCCTGAAGGGCCTTATTCAATTGTCAGTGAAAACTTTATTGCTGAAATGCATGTGGACCACAGTCAAGATTTTGGAGGGAAAAATATGTGTTCATTTTTCAACAGTCAAGTAATTGAGATGAGGCCTAAGTGATATATTCATCAAATGCTCTTTTTTTTAAATCTCACATGGCATTAGTAAGACAGCTTCCAGTGTTACTCTGTGCAGCTAATGTATCAAAGAGTGAGATGTATTCAGCTCCTTGCTGATTTTATGATAACAATCTTTGATGAAGAAATCACTAAAAGTTGTGCTCACTAATACTTTCCTTTTAGTAAGTCTCTGAAGATTTACAAATCGCTGGATAATTGAAGTTATGCTTTGACTGAAATCTTGGGTCTGTGTGCACTTGTTTAGGATTTCTGTTTGGTATGTGGAAAAAGATTTAAATGATGGGTGAAGTGTAGTTTTTTATTTTGCTTTTTGAATGGACAAAGCCATTTTAAACTCTTTTAAAAGATACAGCCTTTTGTTTTGAATGTTTATATTATTTTCTTCTGGAGGGAGACATTTGCTTTTGTTCATATGCAGAGCTATTGTCTTATTAAGTGATACAATATTCTGGAAGTGCAACGCATAGAAGAATAATAATCCTCCCCTTAAAGCTCCCTGCCAACAAGCAGTTCAATATGGCAGCTACCAAACACAAGCAGAGTCTGCTAAAGTAAAGAGTTTTCCTAAATAATTATTATGGTTATGGTTTACTGTATTTCCAAGTAAAGCCCATGTGTTTCTTTGCTGTGAATAGATTGTTAAAAATAGTGTGCTGTTTTAAATAAATAGAAGTTCACATTTTTTTCTTTCCGTTTAGACTGTGTTTTGTCCACAAGCAGAACTGCGTATCTCCTCCTACCTGTGTCTGCCTTTTTGCCGGACTAAAGTAAAGTCTGACCAGTCTATGTTCTGCTTCAGAATGAACATGCTCATTAAAAGTGGGGCAGGGCTATGATGGCTCATGCACTTGCACTGGGTTGAGCCTATGAGGCAGCTGCAAGCATGTTAAAATAGAGTTGTTACTTCTGTGCAGGCAATGGGGGTGGAGCTAATGATTTCATGGGGTATTACCAGTTACATCAGCCCAGCATGCTTCCAAGCTCCATGATAGTCCAGAACACAGGAAGAGCTGACCATGCCCCTGATAGGACGAGACAGGCAATCTACTTGAAGGGAAAACCGACAGTTTTTAAAGTTAAGAAGCAATATTAGCTTTTATTTATTTGAAAGTGCATCATTTTTTAATAGACTAAGCACAGCAAAGAAACAAGTGAAATTTACTTAGAAATGCACTAAAGTGGTCCTTTTAGTAAAATTAACTCCCACTCCCACCTGGCCTTTGGGTTGTTATTATTATGGTTGCACATTATATGGTTACTTTAATCCAATCTATTTCATGATCTACAACATTAAACCTGGCATTAAAGGAACTTGTCCTGATATCTACGCCTTGATGAAGTCATAGACATGGATGATGTCACTGATGCACTGTTTTATTGTGTTCTCTTCTGCAGAGTGTGGCTCTGGAGGTTCAGGCTCTGGTGAGGACAGTGAATGTGAGCAGGATCGTTGCAGGCGCTATGGTGGCTCCTGGGATGAGGACGCAGAGGATGATCGTTGTGTCTGTGATTTCACCTGCCACGCAGTGCTTCGTAACCTGGTGAGCTTGACATCTTATAATACAGCATCCATACACAGTGGGGACCTACTACTTGTTTTACTAGTAGGATGTAGCCAGTGGCATTGATCTATTGATTGTATTGTCTCTGCAGGAAAGTGGAGCTTTAAGTTAAAGGGTGGAGGGAGAGTTAGAAATATGGGAATTGTATATATAAAATGGAGGCCAGCAACTCAAAACTTTGGTATGTTTTGATGCTCACCTTGCGTAAAGGGACAAAGTGGAGGCCCCAAATATTGTGTAATGTAAATCAGTAGTTATCACAAAAACTTTATCAATTGTACTGTACTAAAAAAATTCTTACAGCAAAGATACATTGAAATTTGCTTTGGTGAATCAGAAAGGTTGACTGACAGGTACAAATTGCAAATAGTGATATCTCTTTCTAACTGGAGATCATTGCTAATTATCCCTTGGCTGCTTAACCAGTTGTTTTCAGTGATAATACTGTGTATGCTCAGGCACTAAAGGATAATTACATATTCAATATTTGTAATCCCTTTAAACGAACAGAAATAGATTCAGAGCCCCAGGAGTAATTAGCAACTACTGACATTGATCTGTCTGCAATTTTTATCTGTTAGTCAGCCTTTCCGATTCACCCTCCAAGCAAATTGCAATGTACTTTTACTATAAGAAAATATTTTTTCCTAACGCTTTACATGTTATAACCTTTGAATTTACACCATACAATATTTGGAACTTCCGCCGTCTCCCATTAAGACTTGAACCTGCACTCTTCCCCTGGACCGATCCAGCGTCCCTCTAAAGAATTCTGAGGTTATCATTTACCCTGTTCATTACAATTTAAGTTCCGTTGAGTGGGGTGAGGATGGTTTGAGCCTCAATATGTTTAGCTTCAAAATAAAATATTGTTGTGTCAGCCTCATTTTAACAACAGGAGACTGTCTTTTGTCATTATAATGGAGTAATAGATGTGTGCCAAGTTATTGTGACTTATTTCTGCTTCTCCAGAGTATACTGGTTGTCAGAGGTCATAGTGCTAGAGCACACTCACTCGAATTCCTGTATCCTTTCTCCTATAGGTGTGTGGCTCTGATGGAACTACTTACTCCAACGAGTGTGAGCTGAAGAAAACTCGGTGTGAGCGGCGGCAGGATCTGTACGTGGTTGCTCAGGGTCCCTGCCGAGGTGAGAGAGGATTATTTTCTTTTTTACAGTCCTATAATCTCTTGCCTCCCGAGAGCTGTTTTTGCTCCATGATTTACAGTACAATGATCTGTGTTAGCGTCTCTGACCATTTATAAGCCGTGCAGATTCCTGAGCAGGCTCTCTTGGCAAAAATTCATTGCAGGATTTGGATTATTGTCATACAGCTGACAAACGGTAGTAAGCAGATGAGAGGCTTATAAATGAGCGAGGTCTTAAATATTAACTAGTAACTGTAACCCTTCACAGACTGGAAGGCACTTTGTCTGTAGTGGGTTCTGATCCTGTTTAACAATTTATAGTTGGAACATTTTTGTCCATTCAGTAAATCTAATCTGATAATATACCACTTTTTTTTTCATTAGGTTTTCTGTTGTTTTGTGATAATCAATGTTACTATTTCTTGAAGCATATTGCGTATAAATTCCAGATTATTTTTGTGGAACTATAAATATTCCATTTTAAAATGATAAAATACTTAATATTGTTTATGTTTTACATCACCCCATGCATTATTGCGGTTTTCTGGATCCTGTCACAAAGATCTTCCGCAGAGAGTGAAATGAGCCCTGGGAATAAATTATTACAATAGAATATAACTCCTGTGGTGCACTCTGTATCATTATCTCATTTCTTTTTCCTTGACAGCTACTTCCACCAGTTCTACACCTCCCTTGGTCCCACACTGTAGTAATACCGTGTATGGCTGCTGTCCTGACAACATCACCGCTGCCCTTGGAGTCGGCCAGGCAGGATGCCCAAGTAAGATATTTGATTCAGCAACTGCACCACATGCAACTGCACAGCTACTTTATAGATACTGTTTAAAGGGAGTACACATAAAAAAAAAATCAACTTATATATTGCAGGATAAATGGTATCTTTCTTGCAGGTTTAAATCCATCATAGTAAATACACGTATAACATTTAAATATATCACAGTTGTAACAGAGGTTAAAAAGTGGCTTTATTTTCCCCCTAAAATGCACAACTTCATATTAAAGTTCTTTAAAGAAGATAGGAGTCAATTTGTACAGATTTGGAGTGGGTGGGCTATTAGAGGAGCTCTGTAAGGTAAGGTTTTCCTCGCATTAAAACAGCAAAATCATGTAAAAATCAGTGAACTAAAGAAAATGTTGTATTTAAAATGTTTGCTTCCAATTTGTCCCCTTTATTGGCCTCAAGTCAAGTAAGGAGTTTGTAGTTCTGGACAGCAGTTGAACTAAAAAAGTTTCAGTGAAGTGTAACAAAATTAATAAGGGGAGTGGAGAGATTGTGCTATAAAGAGAGGCCAACCAAATTAGACTTGTTTTCTCTAGAAATAAAGTACCTCCAAAGTAATAGGATTACCTTGTAAATGCAACAATGGAGACAAAAAAGATTTCACCTTAAAGAAATCAAAGGTGTTCTCACAGTAAGGACTTACTACTACCATATGTCCGTTAAACAAACTATCAGCCTTATTAAATTTCAATTCGGTAAATTTAAAAGGACTCTAAGCACACAGCATATTTTATTTACAGAAGTTTTTAGTTAGTGAAGACCTTGCTTTTGAATAGAAGTTCACTAACTAAAAACTTCTGTAAATAAAATATGCTGTGTGCTTATATAGAGCACTTTTAAATGTACCGAATCAGAATTTAATAAGGCTGTAGGTAAGATATAAATACATGGGATAATCTGATTGCCAGTTTGGATGTCAGATAACATGTTTTCACTTATGAGACAAGTGACAATTTTACAATGTTTTTTCTGGTTCAGTTAAGAGTTCACATAATACAAGGATCAGAGGACATCTAAAATGGTTGAACTTCGTGGACTTAAAGTCTTTATTGAGCCTTAGGTCCCATGTTACTATATTAATCAAAATTCTAATACATCCTCATGCAATTTACCGGACAAACGATATGTACTCTGGATATTTGATCCTTTTTTGATTGCACAGGTCTGTGGTTAACTGCTTCTCTCATTCAAAAATCTTGTTTTTGCAAGTTGCCATTTACTAGTGTCCAAATGTTTTATCCACCCCTTGTAAATTTTCTTTTACTGTGAGAATGACATGCTGGCTTCTCAGCCAATTGCAGATCAAATCCTAGGATCTTTATTCCTTTTGATGATTCGCTAAGAATAAATTGTAGGATTGCTGGTAGAGCGAGGAGGGAACATTTGGAACTGGCTTCCTTGTGACATAGTGATAAGGTAATTTTTTTACATATTTAAAAAAAAAAACATCAGTTTAGTCTATTTTTAAGTGCGTTAGCTGATTCCTTTGGGGGAGCATTACAGTATCCCTTGAACTAATTGTGTGGAACATTGGCTATAGCACCGTTCTGGCGCTGGTACAAATTGAAGTCATTGGAAAATTAAGAAATCTTGCTATTGCTCAGAAATCTCTCTGACAGGAGCTTTGTTTAAATGTCAGCCAGAGTACCTGGCACCTGTGAGAGGGAGGCTTTGGACAGCTGCTCTCTCTACTGTCCCTGCTACAAAGCAGTCTGATTGTGCATAATAGCCAGTGTGGCATGCACAAAGGAACACTGTCAAGAGGATACATTAAGGCTCGGAATAAAGGCACATAAACTGCAATTTATACCACACATTTTTAAAAAATTGCCAGTGATTCCATTTTAAAGATATTATTGTTTCTTTATGCTCGGCTTTATTATCTTTGGTTGAACTGCACCGTCAGGGCGATGCTGCTTCTCCCTTTTCAGCACACTAATTGCTATTTCAATAGCGATATCCCTCAGTACAAAGAAGCCATGAATTCACATACTCATCATTTGAAAGGGCTGCAAATATAGAGAGGTGAGAGCTCCTGTGCTTAGCAATATTTACACTTGAAACAAATTAGAGCTGCTTGGATCCTTTTGCAGCTGGGCCTTATTGATTTCTTGCGTAGCGGAACTGACTCCCTTAAGACTGCCAAAATAACAGTTTTTGTTGATAAAACGTTTTTGTGAGTCTAAAACTGCATTTATACCAGGGACCAAAAATTAACGGAAATAAAGGTGTGTATCCTTTACAAGTTAAGTTACTGGCAATTAACATAAAACCAAGTTTACTTGCAATTTGACCCCTTTACTGACCTCACGTGAATTAAGGAGTTCTGGACAGCACTTCAAAAATAGTTGAACTAGAAACATTTCAGTGAAGTGTAGCAAAATGACTAAGGAAAATGGAGGGATTGTGCTATGAAGAGACCAACCAAATTAGATTAGTTTTCTGTAGCAAAAATACCTCCATAGTTATATAATTATCTTATATAAATATTAGCTAAGGAAAAAAGAGATTTCACTTAAAAGAAAGAAAAGGTGTTCTCGCAATAAGGGCAGGCAGAACTCACTATTATATGTCAGTTAAACAGACTAGGTAAGATAATCCACAGATACAAGTTTTGCACTTATGTGACCATTAGCAATTTTACAGTGGGTTTCTGTTGTTTCCTCTAGGTCAGTTAAGAGTTCACATAATACAAGTATCAGAGGACATCTAAAAAGGTTGAACTTCATGAACTTAAAATCCTTGTTCAATATTAAGTACCATGAGCCCGCATCTTGTGGCATACAGGCTGTATGTCTGCATGCTTGCTGCGGGCTCCTGTTCGTCTCCGATTCCGGTGCTATTCTTTTGAACAAGCCTGCAAGTTACGAGACGAACGCCGATGCCGTAAACCATGCACTCGTGCATAGCAGTTCAGGGCGGGAACATGATCAATTACGCAAGGCCGTAACCACCTATTTCGAAACAGCCAATAAAAAATTAGACCACTATCATTACGGCAGTAAAACATGGAGGTTACATGTCAATCAATTAGGTTTGGGGTCCAATATGCGATGGGACTCGCAAACCCTCAAAATACAAAATATAAAAAATGAGTGCCAATACTGTTCTAGTCCATGTGGGGGGCCTGATATGTATTAACTCATTGATTCCTGCGATCGACATAACCCCGAAATTACACATAAAAAATTAGATTTTTTTATTGTCGATTTGCAAGCTTGAGAATGTTGTGCAATTAATTTGAATGTCTTTAATCACTTTCTCCGTCATTTACAGTGCCGTATTGATTTTTTATCTTCATTTACAGTGCTGCGGATAGGGGTTAAACCCCCTTGCGGGTCCTCTCTAGCACTTGTAGGATTTTCTCCCACATTACGGGTGTGAAAACATTTGCAGGCTTGGGGAATTGTAGCAATTAAAAACCGATTTGCGATTTTTCATCGCAGATCATAACTCTTGCGGCCATGAAAGATCAAAGGCTTCAGGAGGCTGTAAGTTCCGGGTTTAAAAACTGCAAGATTTTCAAGGCCGTAACCGTAAACCTTTAGAGCCCGCAAAATGACGCCAAATGCATAGCAAATTAAGTTACGGCCTCACTTACGGGCTCCAGTAACTTACAATTGCTCAATTGAATCAGGCTCGATGTTACTATGTTAATCAAAATTATAATACATCCTCATGCAACTTGGCCTAGGTGCTTAATCTGAATACAAACAAAAACAATATGTAGTATATTCTCTGGATATTTATCCTTTTTAATTAAATGTTGCATAAGTCTGTAGCTGTTGCTCTCATTCAAAGGAGAAATGCCTGGCATTTTTGTGCTGGACTGTCCTATTGAGGAGAACAGTCTTTTATATCACAGGACATTTCTCCTACAAGTAAGGTGCAGTACAGGCTTTTGGTTTTACTTATATTATAATCTAATGGACTAATGTAAGGATTAGTCAGAGATGATCTAAGTAAAAATAATATTATTTGCAATTGTTTTTTATTAAATATGAGATGCAGGGTCTGTATTCTCTCTCTCTGCTATTTTATTTCTATGTTTTATTTATCACTAGCAGACCAGACTTTTTGCTGATTATACTCACCTGCTTTTAGGGTGAAGCGGAGTTGAGTAAGAAAGCTGGTATATGTGCAGCTTGACCACCCATTGATAGTAACTAGCAAGGCACAATAACATGAAGAGACCGGGACCAGGGAATAGAATTACAACACAAAAATTCATACAGTGGATTTTTACAGCCTGTGGATTTTTTGCCATTTCATAATATAAATACCAAACACAAAATTATTATTTTGATCTGTATTTCAAATGCAGAACGAAACAGAGATCTTTTTCAGTATCTCTTTAAAATCTGATAAAAATAATATGTAAAATCAAATTTGACTCTTATGAGGTGGATGGGATTCTTAGGAAGTGAGCCTAAGAATAGAGTGCTGTGTTTTAATTCTATTTTTATCACCACTAGTCTGAGTAATTCAACCCAGCAAATTGATTTTAGACACACTCCTCAATCCTACTCCACAACCAGATACTATGGGCCTCATTCAATTGCGATTTGGCCAACTGAATAGGGCTCTATATAAGCACAGAGCATATTTTGTTACAGAAGTTTTTAGTTAGTGAACTTCTATCCAAAAGCAAGGTCTTCACTAACTAAAAACTTCAGTAAAAAATGTGCTTTTATAGAGCCCTATTCAATTGGCCAATTCGCAATTGAATGAGGCCCTTTGCTTTTTACCTAATCTAGTTCAAGTTATGTGATTTTGCTGCTCCATTAAGACACACTTAAACTTGTCTGGAAATAAGCCCAGTATCTTTTTGCACACCTTTACAGATGGAAATGGCACGTTCCCATGCCAGCTGTTGCAGACACCATGTTGTCATTTGCTGCGTTACTGTGCCGGTCTATTAATAGTATAGATAGTCATGCACAGTGACACATCAATCACACTGATAAAAAATAAAAAACTTTATTGCCAGGAATGAGTGGTGAATGAATGCCCTTTTGCATCGAATAGTTACCTATTGGGTTAAATGCCTCCCACACTCGCACATTCCCAGTATGTAGGTGCTTGTATTCCAGGGAGTGCTTTGCAAGTTATCTTCTGATAGGAAATATTTGTCGTTTGGCTCTGCTGCTCTGCATGATGAATAACTTGATTAACTACCGAGACTCATCTGTGGGGGTGCAATTTATTATTCCAATGCTGTCCATTGCTCTCAGTCACTTTGCTTACACTCTTTGATATTCAGCTCAATAAGGCACAGAGTAAGCACTCAGGGCACGAATATGTTCTGTAGATAGTTTTCTGTGGACAAATAACTCACCATTTCCATCCTGCATTTAAAGAGGCACTGTAGTTCAAAATCGGAATGGAAAATGTTTCTGCGTCTCGTGTTTTAACTTGTTCTATGATATGATATGATGTGACAAGATGTTCTTTATCACCATTAGTGTATCACCGTTTTTAGTGTAAACTTGCTAAAAATGTCCGGGGATTCAGTCTGTGCAGCAAAGCATCATGGGATGTGTAGTCTTTTGTTCCCACCACAAGGCCCTAAGGAGGCAGCTTCACCAGTGCGGCTCTGGATTTCTGCACTGTGCTGCTGTTGGCTTGATAGTTAGTATAGGATTAAAAATACATACTTGAATGCTGTTTTTCTATTGGTTAGTATGAGCTTCATAGATAGGCAACACTGAAGGTGTGGAAACTATTTTTTTAAATTAAATACTCAATATGTGTATGAATTAATCAATGTAATGTGTGTATCTGATATAAGCAGCATGTGTTCGATTAGAAAAAATGTAAACACAGGGACTTTTCCAAATACCTTTTTGAAAATATGACGTTCACCATAATATGGCTTATACAGCCTAAAGGCATGCATGATCTACACCTTTTATAATTAGTTTTTATTGTACAGAAATGATTTTAATTACTGCATTAATATCTCAGTAAAACAGCAATTTAAAAATAGTTCTAGCAGGTGGGATGCAAGCAGTTCTCTCTAAATTTAAAATTATGAAAAATTACTTTGTAATGCTCAAAATACACTTTTTTTGAAACTTTGTGACCCTTTATTTTATTATTTAAAATTAGTCTAAATGATATTTATCTTCAAAATGAAGTGGATCGATTAGAGCCATCCACTAAATATATAAAGCATGGTGGAATCACTATTGAGGTAATATAATAGCCATTAGACAGACGGGAGCCTGACCTTTGGTATCTGTCCCTTGCAGAGCAGCTACAATGATCCACTAACAGGAGTGCAAGCCATATGGAGCTACTTAAAAGATTTAGTGTCTCACCAGACAGACCATAACTTTATATGTCTTTTACCATTTACTGCCAGCTGGATGTTCTCTGTGGCAGTGAAGGGGATAATTCCAATGACACGCACCTCTAACAGGTCACTGATACAGTTGGGTTGTACTTTCACAGGCAGCTGCCAGTGTAACCAGTATGGCTCCTATGGGGGTTCCTGTGACCCCGCCACCGGTCAGTGCTCCTGCAAACCTGGCGTGGGAGGGCTGAAGTGTGACCGATGTGAGCCCGGATTCTGGAACTTCCGCGGGATTGTGACTGACAAGAAAAGTGGCTGCACTCGTAAGTACCCGCCAGCACATGCAAGGGGCTTGGGTTACCTGGTAACTTTCCCAACCAGATATACAATTAAACAGCAAAAGCAGGTTAATAGTAACATGAAATTAGATTGTATTCGGATTGTAAGACTACATTTGTAATGATTATTACCCAGAATACTTAGCTGCAATGTAATCATTCTGTGTTTGCATAATACACACATTAGTTTGTACCAGATAATATAATATAGGGACTCACATGTGAGAAAGCGGTCACCTTGGATATAGCCCCTAGAGTAAAATGTAGTGACTCTGTTAGGAACCACTAACAAGGCTGCAATAAATGGTTAATTTTACTTTTCATATTAGCAACACTGTTAGGTCCTAAAATCTACGTAAAGAGCTACTTAAGTGTCCTTACTCGGGTGTTTCTGAACTATACAACAAACTTATAACATTAATAGATGTGTAAGCCATGAACATGAAAGCATTTATAAAGAAAATCTGAAGACTCTGTGTATAAAAAGTTTCTGTCTTGCCTGACTATAGCCATATGTTTATTTTATCTATCAGTAGAGGATGGATGGCGGTTTTGTTTAAGCACTGGACCTTTGTAAATTTGACATCTACATCCTTCTCTTGCACATGCTCAGTAGCAGCCATTTTGCAACCTTAACTGCAAACCCTTTCCTGCAACCTTCACCGATATATTGTATATAATTGTGATGTTTTCCCTGACAAATTATTCTTAGTCAGACCCACACTTTTCAAACATATATATTTTCTTTATCATACAATTATCCAGTACAATGAATGATTCTGGGTCATGCAGATGAGGCACATTTCACACTTAACCTATGGCTGTAGTGGAAACACTATGCTATTTTAGGATAGTTTTCACACTGAATGTTTAGTGGATTTTGTCACCTATCTTGCTAACCATTTCTTCTGCTATAGAAGAGTTCAGTTCAAATCAATTCTAGCTGTTTAAATAGAAGAAAAAGCTTCTAAATCATTACATATCTTATGTGTATATACCTTCATAAATAATATGTAAAACCCCATGCACTATTATTGCTAATGACCCATTTCTGCAGGCAGAAATACAGCACAGTTAAGTTTCTCTAAATAGTTATTTTGGGCACAGACTTTAAATTTTGTAACAGTTGTCCTGCACTGTCCCATTGGATTGAGAGAGCCCGAGGCAAAGAGTGATTCAAGCTTAGGAAGCTTGAGGCATGATACCGAATGATATAATGGGAACCTAAGCAACAGAGGCACAGTGGATAACTGCATGGGGTCCCCCTGACTAGCTGAGGCTTATATAGGGATTGGGAATAAACAAGTGGGGCTCAATATACATTAAATGGATGCCTTCATAATTTAAGAGCACTTTTAAAAAAAAAAAATTTTTTTTTTTTTTTTAAAGGTTTATAACCTTGTAAGTATCCTAATTTATTTTGACTTTTGTCTGGTAACAGAGTTTGCATATTTAAACATTTCCACACAACCTGGGCTGCCTCAAGCAAATGACAAGATTAATTAATGAGTAAAGGGGTAGTGATGTCTGTCTTTTATGGAGATATGAGCCTCATGATATATGTACCTGTTCCTTCAATTACCAGGAGAAAATAAGAGGACATTATGTACTGTTTATAAAATAGTAATATTTTTTTTTTTTCAAACGACAAAAAAAACAAAACAAATACTAAATGAATTTAGATGAAGACATTTACAGTTCTTCACTAATGTTACAAAGCATATTTAAAAAAAAAATGCCTTATTTATTGAGTATTTGACTGATCGCGCACTCAGATTGCTTCTTTACTCTCTCATTATAAACAGAAGCCAGATCGTGGCTGATATCAATTTATATTGGTATAATTACTGCTCTAACCAGGAACCTGAGGTTCCATGTTGGAAATTTACTAAAAGGTGTTTTCCGGTTTAAGTGGGATGGGTTGAAGGAGTGAACAACATAGCTGACCGAGTGTTCATGTTAAAGGACCTCTGAACTGCACTTGGGAATTAGCAAAAATGTTTTACAATAATGAAGCCTTTGATGTATTATATGTTATGCTATAGTGGACTTAATCCTTTTGGTTGCTGCTGATCTACTTCCTGTGGTGAGACCTTAAATGCAGTGGAAGTTTTTATCTTCAAATGTGACATCAGAAATGCAGTGATTGTAACAGGATTAATATCACAGTAGTGTAGAGATACAGTCAGCTCAGAAATCAAGAAATGGAACCATACCGTAAAGAATAATTGCATATAAAAGTTACAAATGTAAAAGTTGTGTTTAGTTATTCAAAAGATCGTACAGAAAATATGGGACCACGGTGATCATTTAACGTTGATGGCACCCATCAATTTTTTTATTGACTTTAATATTTTTATTTAAGAATAAAAATCTTTACTGACATTTCTCTTCTCACTCAATGTCTTATGTGTTTCTTCACTCTCTCCCAGCCTGTTATTGTGACCCAGTTGGGGCCGTACGTGACGATTGTGAACAAATGACAGGACTTTGTTCCTGTAAGACGGGAATCTCTGGCCTAAAATGCAATCAGTGCCCAGATGGAAGCAAGCCTGGCGTGAGCGGCTGCGAGAAGGGTAAAGATGAGCTGTAATGGGGGAACTAAATTCACAATCTTGAAGCTTTTTTTTATGTTTGTTTTCATTGTACATCTGATGATACATGTGAGAGATTTATTGTAATATGGGTCCACGATCAATAATCGTTTACTTGCCATCAAATAGAAACAAATCACCCTTGAAGTAATTGAACTTTCCATTAAAGAGACCTGGAAAAGCAAATCTCAAAATATCCATATCATCCATGTGTTAACAAAAGTAGGAAAATCTTATAAGATTTTTTTTTTTAATGTTCTATAATAACCATTCAACTCTCTCATAGCAAAATAGTAAATATATGCTTTGTGCTGCCTCTTGCTGTTCTTTTTGCAATGACAATCCTGTGTTAGATTCTCAGTTTATTGTATGTAACAACCCAGGATTTATTTTCTTCCGTGATTGGCTGAAAATAGGATTCTCGTTTTCTTTGCTAGTACTTCTTATAATAATTATGTAGTGTTTAAAAAATGGTTCAAAGACACTTCACCCTTTAGTATGCATAGTCCAGTGGGTTTAATCTTTGATTTAAGGCACCACTGAGATGGAATGGGGAAGTGAAAAATGGGTGAACATTTTCAGAATTTCACAAAAAAAACTCTGGGAAAATTAACCAAAAAACCTTTTAATTATAATCTGAATATGTCAGCGTTATAATCACTTACTAGAATATTAGATTCTTGTATCCTGTTCTGGATATGCTTATTCATTCTGTACCTGTTCTTATCCTCAGATCCTTCAGCTCCTAAATCTTGTGATGCCATAACATGCCACTTTGGAGCATCTTGTGTAGTGGTTGGTGGTTTTGCGCATTGTGAGTGCCCATCTCCACTGTGTCCAGAGTCAAATCTAACAAAGGTAAGAGCATGTACGCCCTATTTAATAGGGTTAATAAAGTGAATGCCTTTAGGCTGTGTAACATAGAAAGAAAACCTGACATATTTATATGTGATTTATGATGATTATTTTATTATTCATTCAGTGAACAATAGAGTCATACCACGAGGAGGTCTACTCATGGGTCATCTGGTTTCATGATGTAATTTGGAATGGAATAGAAATGTTTTGAGACAAACCTTTAGATGTCCCAAGATATATGTCACTATTTCATAAAAGCAGTTTGCCTTACCTCTCTTATCCTCCTTTACTTTATCTCAGGTTTGTGGCTCTGATGGCGTGACCTATGGAGATTGGTGTCAGCTGAAAACAATAGCTTGTCGGCAGGGCCAAACCACCACAGTGAAACATACCGGGTCATGCCAAGGTAAGGTGTTTAAAATGGATGTATATCTCAGAGAAACACACCAAAGACAATAAATACTCAGGCTGAAATTGGACAAATGCTTATGTTGAGATTAATATGATGTTACAAGATAATGCAAAATAATGAAGACACTAAAAAATATGGTTTTTCACACAAATATAGCATAATGATTATGTACAGTTCATCAATATGAAACAAGACACATTCAATGTTTGCCAACCCTTGTGCCATACTCTGTCCTTTGACAGAAACATTGGTCTGCTAAAAACTGTAACGCTTTAGAAGAATAAGTGCATACCCTGGAGCCATGTTCATATTTCAAACAGTGTAGACATGGAATATATATATATATATATATATATAAAACCTCTTTCTGTGGGACATCATTCACTGCATGCCAAATAAAATGGGGAAAGACAATATTACTGAGGGAAAATTAGCTTTTATTGTTTCTTTCCAAAGTACTTAATAGTAGAAATAATGTTCCTAATGCTATATTGAGTTATTCAAGAGTTGTATCTAAAACAGCACTTTTATTTATATAAAATAATTGTGTTTTCCAGTGAGTCTGAAGCATAATCAGTATGATTTTCTATTCTTTTCCCCTTGATTACCCTATTTGTAATGATACTTTTTATTTGTTGTGCTAGACAAGTTTCATAGATCTTATCACAGTTCTCTCTAGCTCTTGCTAATAGGTTCTGGTTGGATGAACTAGTTGCAGGTGACATAATAGAAATGTATTTATCTTCTACAGAAACCATCACTCATGCCAACCTTCAGACAAGAGCACCATCTGGGACACCCACACCATCAACTGAGCAAACACTCCCAACTCCAGCGACCACCAAGAAGAGTAAAGACACCAAAAAGAAAACGGAATCCTTCCCATTGGTAATGGAAACTCCACGCCCCCGCACAATGCGGCCAACAAGCACTGCCAGACCCGTGACCCGGACTCACAGTGTACGCACCACTACTGTAAGACCAGCTGTGACTGTTCCCGTGGTGCGACCAACCACAGCTCAAATCTACGATGAGTCAGGGAGTGGCAGTGGGGACGAGGAACCAGAAGCTAGCGGAGATCTAGAATTAAGTGGATCAGAACCAAAAGGTAGTTGTTGTCCTTACATTATTATGTGTGCGAAGATTCTTCGTCATTGATTATATTGAAAGATTCTGTAGGAATTAGGTTTTGTCTTTATTATTCAGGTTTGGCTGTAGGTACCTGCTTTTAAAGCATGTGTGGGGAAGGGGTATGTGTAAAATACACCAAAATAATATGAAAAGTTCATGACAGTCAACATGGAAGATCTCGGCACAAATAAAATCTACTAAAATTAAGATTTTTTTTTCTAAAAAGGTTTTTCAATTTATTGATTACACTGCTACTAATGTTGTTAGTTAAATACTTCAGGAACATTATGTTTTTTTCCAAACAGCAGTAATCATTTAAATGTTCTTTGCTAAATCATTGTGGTTAGTTTGGTATGATAAGTTATTGTCTTATTCATACTTATACAAAGTAACTAGTGTCCCCTTGGGGAACAAGGTTGGGTGTAGTACTACTCAAAGTTATGTGTCAGTTAAATACCAGGGGCCTCATTCTATTAGCGGCCGCAGCCGTTGCGGGGCCGCAAGGACCGGCCGCAAGCTATTCGGCTATTCTATTCCCTTACGGCCGGAGGCTCCGGCAGGCTTGCGGCCGGTGCCTTGCTATCTCTTGCGGCCGCTCGCGCCGGAGGAAAGCCTTTGATCTAAAACGGCCGCAAGAGATTTGCAATTCAATTGCTCCGGGAAACCTCTCTGCAAGGCTAAAAACGAGCCGCTGCTTACTTGCAGGAAAGAGGTCTCGCTAGCACCAATTAAGCACATAAAATAGCTCAAATAAAGCCATCCTGCACTTTGAGAAGACTATAAAGGGATTTTAGGTGTTAGAAAAAATAGCACATAATTATCCTGTACTCAAATCCGTAAAATATTTTATTTTTAATATCCGTAGAATATCCATGTAAAAAGTCCAGAGTGCTTGGAGCACCTCAGACACACCCACGCCGCAGCCGGAAAATAAACAGTTAATTTGAACTCGGGTTTGGGCAGATGTGCAAGCTTGAGAGTGGGTTCCTTTTAATCCTCATGTCCCCCAATATGATCCCTAGCATTTACAGAGATGTACAGTGCAGGCTTGAATTTATTTTTGAGTTTTTATATTTCACAGCTTACGGACGGTTCCAAGATATGCGGCCGGCCGTAAGATGAGATCCTTGCGGGCCGTATAATAGAATCGCGAGTTAACTGAACCCCCGCAAGGAATCGCAGCCTTACGGCCGATTTACGGCCGATAATAGAATGAGGCCCAGGTACATTTGGCCATTTAAAAACAAAGCCATTAAAGTAGAGTTAAATCATTTAAAAATGATTATCTGCAGTTTTAATATATAAAGTAATATTTTATGATAGAAAAATACAAACAGAAACAAAAAGCCAATTGTACAGTAATATCTTTTGTAGAGCAATTTAAATAATATGTTAATTATTTATTTTTTTTAAAAGCTAATATAAATTCAATATGACTTAGTTCAATTAACTACTGTTCAAGTTTGATATCTTAAACACGAGCTACTATGCGTAGCCTACCTCAGCCATTGGAGTGAATATGTAAATTCTCCATGGAAATATCCTGCAAACCAGTAGCATAGTGATTAGTTGGTTAGTGAACACATATCATTTCTCTGTCAGTTTAATAATACTTTATACAAAAAGCTATTTACAGTGCTTAGGCTGTCCAAAACCTGATATGGAACTAACACAAAACCTAATACTGTTGTTTTAGGTAGTGAAAAATTATCATGTATTTAATTACTGAATTATATATTTTTCTTTTACACTAGCTGTCATAACATTTCATAGCACTTACAAGGAGTAACCTATTTTAGATATGGATATGCTGATTCCTATATCATTTTTGATGTTCCATTGATACTCTCTTGGTGTAGCATGTATTCACAGGTCCTTGTTATATGACTTAAATAAGTGTTACAATGTGATAAATTCTGCATAGTATTTGTCTGATTCAAAGCATGGTCTATCTTGGTTTCCTAGCTAGCATAAATCATGTAAGATTCACTTGTACTGTGCACACTTGGCTCTTGGAAGAGTTGCAAGTTAATGTACAACCTTGGGAGCTTGACTGTACAAGTCATGACCTCTTTTTTTTCTCTAGCTGGAATGAGTGATGAAGAACAACTGGAAGAAGAGGAAGAAAAGAGAGACGACCTGGCCACTCCAGTCATGGAAAGAGCCAGCTGCTATAACACCCCGCTAGGATGCTGCTCTGATGGGAAGACCCCAGCTAATGATGCTGAGGGTACAAACTGCCCAAGTAAGTTAAAACTGTAGGACTTGCTGTATTAATAATCAGTAGATAAGTGGGTATCAACTCTGGTCCAACAGTCACAGCAAGAAGCCTTGATGATGCTTGATCCACCAAGAAAATGGTTGGGTCCTGTCCTGTTATGGTTACGGCACCAGTCCGCCGCTGCAGTGTGGGGACCAACAGCTAGATGGAGCTGCCGATATTCCAGTGCCATGTCATAGAGTCAAGTAAACTTTTAGGGTTAGGGTAAGTTTAAGGGTTAGGCTACCATTCTAAGCTTATGGGCAGCGCTGCAAAATATCCGCAGCACCATATAGCGGTTGGTCGCCGCACTGCAGCAGCAGACCTGTGCCGTAACTATAACAAGATATATCCAATGGTTGCAGCATTGCTTAGTGATGCTGATGTTTGAGAAGTTTATTTTTAAATGTCAAGTTTTGTTGGTGGCAGCAGACTAGGTGAAAGTATTCCCTTCCAAATATCTTGGTATTATCTGTGAATTGGAAAAGTGTTTTTTATTTATATATATATATATATATATATATATATATATATATATATATATATATATATATATATACATATAAAGATAACACCATATTATGTTTTGGTTCCTCTCAGGGACTTCTTATATTATTTTTAGTGTTCTAATTTCAAACTGAGTCTATTTTATTAGAAAGTTGCTAAGTACAAATTCCTGTAACTAGACATTGATATATGAGTGTGTGTCAAAATCAGGTCAGTGAGGTACCCTGTATAGACTAGTGTGGTTCCTCTTACAAGTCCAACCTCTGTTTATACCCTCTAAAAAGTTAAGATTTAAGTAATTGAATGTAAAGTATATATAGTAATCTAACAGACTGATTATTATCTAAATGATATGGTAACATTATATACTAAAAAAGTGTGGTTAATAATATATTTTTTTTTTTTTATTCCCTTAAAATGTATATTAATGCTATTTGCAAACTTGGTTTAATAAAAGTAAAACTAACTTAAATAGTCTTTTTGCTCCTTGCTGCACGCAAAGTGATGCGTATACTATGTTACAAACGCTTCAGTAAATAGATGTCTAGATATTTATCTTATGTACATTCCACATTTTATGAGTAGGCTGAACCTTGAATCATCTCAATTTGTTAACAATTTAATTATTAAAACAGGAAGAGATCCTGATTTATAACTACTCAGTGTATGATTTTGTTTTGGCAAAGTTTATGATGTTTATCTGAACGTTAGCTGCTGCAGAATTAAAAAAATTAAATGGCAGCTGTTACTAGACAATAGTATTTGAAATAATTAATTTCTATAGCATGAGAAGAATGAAAGGAATAACTTGTCAGTGATGATTATTTTGTCAGTGTTCCTTTGAATCCTGTTTCTGTGTTACTATGTCTGACTGTTTTCTTGTCTGTTTCTACATGTTTTCTGCCTAATTTGTCTTTCTTGTTGCCCAGCTAGTAGGGGCTTCCTCCTAAGCCGCCTCTCATGGGGAGTTTGTGGTAAAGTGCCGTCTTACCTGCCCCTATCCAGCAGCTACAGGCTGAGGACACACTCACGCATCCTCACTCAGCCTCAGTTACTAACCCTCCATAGCCCAACCAGTGCCATGCTACTAACCTTACACCAGGCACTACTCATTTTGCCACTCACCAAGCAGAAGGGAAAGGGGGACAGTGTTAGGCAGATTTTAAGAGTTTCTTCCATTGTTAGTTGCCATGATTATTGACTTTTTTATTTCTTCTATCTGTTGCAGAAACCAAAGTTTTCCAGGGTGTGCTAATTGTGGAGGAACTGGAGGGTCAAGAGGTGTTTTATACACCAGAGATGTCTGATTACAAGTCTGAACTTTTTGGAGAGACTGCCAGAAGCATTGAGAATGCGGTGAGTGTTTGTCATATGGCCAAAGTGTGATCATAATATGTTAACATCAACCCCCATTTCTGTTATAAAGAGAAATCTGTTTTAGCTCAGTTTATCTAATGTTGTTGATATATCTGCTGATAAACATGACTGATCACACCCTAAAGAATGGTCCAACTCTGAAATACTAACAGCCTTATTAAATTGTGATTTGGCCAATTGAATAGGGCTCTATATAAGCACATAGCATATTTTTTTACAGAATTTTTAGTTAGTGAACTTCTATCCAAAAGCAAGGTCTTAAAAACTTCTGTAAAAAAAATATTCTATGTGCTTATGTAGAGCCCTATTCAATTGTCCGAATTGCAAGTTAATAAGGCTGTAAGTATTTATACTCAGACATAAGCTCATCAATGAAGTGTGGATAATATCTCTATGCACAGCATGCCAGGTGTCCACAACTGTACAGTTTACCTTATTAATGGCTGCTACTGTGCCCCTGCTCACTTCTCTCATTGTCCTAAGCACTAGTGAAAAGAAGTTAAACATGTCGACTGAGATAACCTTAATTAGGCACATGTATTGTTAATGTTAATTAATGGCGAACTAAAAAATAGGTTTAACATGAAAACACTTACACTAGCCCTTTAACTGTGTTTTACTGTATCACTTCCACTGGAAGACCATTCCCATGGCCTATTTGCATATGCAAATATCACAACTCGGCAGCGCTCAAACAAGGCAAATACCGTGGCTTGTGATTTGAACATCTGTCTTGCTTAGCGAGCAATCACTTTTCACTTGATTATCACATACAGAGAAGGAAATATATAGCATATCTGTCTTACATACAAAAGAATGGTCTAGGCCTGAAATACCCAACAGTACGTATGTGAGCATGTGTGCAAAGTGAGAATTAATGAGTATTACAGTATATCATAATATTTTTTTAATAGTAATGGATTTGGAGTATTTCTAAACACTGAAGTAACTCCACTCCACAGAAGTGTGTTTATTTAGAAGTTAAGAGCCACAGTAACATTTCAGGTGTTGTGACTCTGCTTCTGAAACCCTATAGTTTTGGTGAAACCGGTTGGCAAATACACATCACTGGGATGGATTTATTGCCCAATTAGGGCTTCAATATTTTTATTGATCATTATTCAGTCCCATTTTTTCTGTATCATATTTTTGCAATATATATATATACAAAACAGGTGGATAGTGCTAGGTGCAGTGGGTAAGAAGGGTATTGCACAACCACCACTTTTATTTTACCACTGTGTTATATTGCATATTTTCTGTGTGTGATTATTACATCATAATTTGTATTATTGAGGGACTTGATCCTCATCCATTCCCAGTGTATGTTGTTATAAGCACTTATGTGCATCATGTCCTATGTGTTACTTTAAGTATATCCTATGATTTGCATGTGCATAAACAAGGATTACTTTTATATATAATTTCCCTGGATCATTTCAGCCATTGCTTGGCATTATTTTCAAATAATGTGATATTGTTAGATTTTGGGGTATTACATTCTATACATACTATTGCAATTATTGGATCAATATTTATTGCTCCAATCAGGGGTCATTAGTACACATTTCTAGTCTTTTATGCAACGTGGTTTTGTTGATTGAATTAAAGGAATACTGTATTTTTTTATTATGATTATAGTGTTTTAATGCACATACTAATTTCCTAATTGTTGGAGATTTATATATAGAGTATCATTTATTTAACACCCTGTATATTAAGGAATGCTCTATTTATGAATTTTAAACATTTTAAGCTTGAGCCCAGTTTGTTTCCATCTGTGCCTCAGCAAGAAGAGCCTTAATATCAAGTCTTCAAGGGCTGGAGTTGAAAGACACTGCAAACATTTGCAAAGAAATGTGTTGGCTTTTATAGGACTATATAGGCATGTTAAAATGTTCATTCAAATTCGTTTTCTTCAACCACATTTGTAAGGAAAAGGCCATTGGCTCTGGTTTAAAAAATGAACAAAATAACAGTCTTAACTCAAAACCCTGTCAGTTTGCAAAGGGCATAATTTAATTAACATCCTGTTAGACTGAAGAGCTATGGCAGCAGGGAAATGTGGAATAATTCTGCTACTGACATTTGAAACTAAAGTTCATGTTATTTTGCACTATATGTCCAATTGCACACTCGTCTTTTTAATTGAATTCTATTCATTACTAGATTTCTTATCTTTTATCATCTTAATCTAACCTCGCTGGAGCTGGGAATAAAATGGACCTTCATTATCAACAGATCCATGAACATTAGCATTTTTTGTTACCGTACAGTAATTCAGTCACACATTTGCTCTCATGATTTTAAAAGAGAATGATTACAAATTATGGGCCCTATTAAATTCTCCCTCGTAGTTCTCTCGGTGCTCGCAAAAGGCAGTTTTCCTGCTGTTTGCGAGAACCGAATCTCTCGCAGCCTGCTTTACGATATGACTGCGAGAAAATGGCCGAGAATAGGCTCCGAGAGAGCTACGTAGCCTTAAATCTATGCACGAGTCTCGCATATCGTAAGAATCCCTACGTGGACAAAAAGTCCACGCAAGGGATCCGAAAGCCTCTACGTGCTGCCTCGGAACAGCCCGAGACAGCAGCGTGAGGCTCCCCCCTGCACCCTATACACATCCCCATGCTGCAGGGGTCTCTATCAGGACCCCTGCAGCACCCCCACATTAACCCCTTGCAGCGGGGGTCCCCGATCTGCATAGATCAGGCCCCCCGCTGCATTTAAAACTTTTAAATTCCCCGCCGCGGCTCCTTAAAGGGACCGCGGCACACTATTAGCCAATCCCGGCCGCGGCACTTAAAATTAACCCCCCTCTATGCTGGGGGTCCCCATCGGGACCCCCGAAGTGTCCCCATATAAACCCCCTGCAGCGGGGGGCCCCCGATCGGCACCGATCGTGACCCTGCTGCAATTCAATTTTAAATTTCCCGCCTCGCGGGTCCTCAAAGGACCGTAAAGGTCCTGAAAGGACTCGCACTAAAAATAATAACCCCAGGCAACTATAATTAACCCATTAACTCATGGTGGTCAATCCAGACCACCATAAGGCCTAAATTAACCCATTAACTCATGATGGTCAATCCAGACCACCATAAGGCCTAAATTAACCCATTAACTCATGGTGGTCAATCCAGACCACCATAAGACCTAAATTAACCCATTAACTCATGATGGTCAATCCAGACCACCATAAGGCCTAAATTAACCCATTAACTCATGGTGGTCAATCCAGACCACCATAAGGCCTAAATTAACCCATTAACTCATGATGGTCAATCCAGACCACCATAAGGCCTAAATTAACCCATTAACTCATGGTGGTCAATCCAGACCACCATAAGACCTAAATTAACCCATTAACTCATGATGGTCAATCCAGACCACCATAAGGCCTAAATTAACCCATTAACTCATGGTGGTCAATCCAGACCACCATAAGACCTAAATTAACCCATTAACTCATGATGGTCAATCCAGACCACCATAAGGCCTAAATTAACCCATTAACTCATGGTGGTCAATCCAGACCACCATAAGACCTAAATTAACCCATTAACTCATGATGGTCAATCCAGACCACCATAAGACCTAAATTAACCCATTAACTCATGATGGTCAATCCAGACCACCATAAGGCCTAAATTAACCCATTAACTCATGGTGGTCAATCCAGACCACCATAAGGCCTAAATTAACCCATTAACTCATGGTGGTCAATCCAGACCACCATAAGACCTAAATTAACCCATTAACTCATGATGGTCAATCCAGACCACCATAAGACCTAAATTAACCCATTAACTCATGATGGTCAATCCAGACCACC
This sequence comes from Discoglossus pictus, assembly GCA_027410445.1. NCBI lineage: Eukaryota > Metazoa > Chordata > Amphibia > Anura > Alytidae > Discoglossus > Discoglossus pictus. Next base: position 141,998,019 of record CM050169.1, read on the forward strand.
ATAAGGCCTAAATTAACCCATTAACTCATGGTGGTCAATCCAGACCACCATAAGACCTAAATTAACCCATTAACTCATGATGGTCAATACAGACCAGCATAAGGCTCTATTTAACCCCATCAGTCCCATAAGGGTATATTATTACCATTATGGGCCTGTTACAACCCAACATTAACCACATAAGTGCCATGATGGTCCTCAAGGACCATCATGACACTAACTACAAACACTACACTATAACCCCCAATAAACCATTTAATCTAAACTAACCCCCCTCTACACTAATCTATTAACACTTACACTACCTACCTACACTACCTACCCCCTAATAAACCTCCCCAACACTCTAATTACAAAAAACAAAAAACCTACAGTACAAAAAACAAAAAAACCTACAGTACAGAAAACAAAAAAAAATTACAACCCCACCCCCCACTACAGAAAACAAAAAAATACATTACAACCCCACCCCCCACTACAGAAAATAAAAAAATTACACACCTGAAAAGGAAAGACAGATAAACACAATACAATAATACATTACATACATTACATACATTACATACAATACATGACATTACATATAATATATTAAATATAATATATTAAATATAATATATTACATATAATACATTACATACATTACATACAATACATGACATTACATATAATATATTAAATATAATATATTAAATATAATATATTACATATAATACATTACATACATTACATACAATACATGACATTACATATAATATATTAAATATAATATATTAAATATAATATATTACATATAATACATTACATACATTACATACAATACATGACATTACATATAATATATTAAATATAATATATTAAATATAATATATTACATATAATACATTACATACATTACATACAATACATGACATTACATATAATATATTAAATATAATATATTAAATATAATATATTACATATAATACATTACATACATTACATACAATACATGACATTACATATAATATATTAAATATAATATATTAAATATAATATATTAAATATAATATATTACATATAATACATTACATACATTACATACAATACATGACATTACATATAATATATTAAATATAATATATTAAATATAATATATTAAATATAATATATTACATATAATACATTACATACATTACATACAATACATGACATTACATATAATATATTAAATATAATATATTAAATATAATATATTACATATAATATATTACATATAGTCCTAATCAAATACCCCCTATCTATCTAACATACAATCTATTTAATTTAAAATAAATCCTAACTATATCAAATACATCCCCCTATCTATCTAATATACAAAAAATCCTAACTACATACACAGACCCTTATTCTAAAATAAAATAAAATAATTACAGTCCTAACTACATACACAGACCCTAATTCTAAGCTAAAATCAATAAATTAAGACCACTTACCTTTAAGATGTTGCTTCAGATCACTAACCTATGGGTCAAACAAAAAAAAAAATTAGTACAAAACATTAACATCAAATAAATAAACATTATATACATTCTACATATTCAACTCACCTTTACAGCATGTCCAGTCACTGTTAAGCTCTTCCGGCGCGGCCCTGTTAAAAAAAAAAAAACACAATACATGAATACATGAATACAATATATAAACAATAAATAAAATACACAAATAAACATCTAAATATACATTTAACTTACCTCCCCGCGATGTCCCCGGCCTTCTCTCCTTCAGCCCCGGCTGGGCCGCGGAACCATCCGCGCTCTAAAAAAAAAAAAGAAAAAAAACTAACGGAGGTCTGCACTGGCAGACCTCCCCGACGCTACTGAACCTCCCGGAGTCGTTTCCGGGAGGAAATTGGCATTGGCGGCTTGTGATTGGCTGAAAAAGCTGTCAGCCAATCAAAAGTCGTCAATGTAGGAGCCAATCAGGATGCGCAGATGTCTTCTACCAATCACTCCGTGGGGGTGTATCCCATAGTGATTGGCTGAAGGCATCTGAGCGTTGTGATTGGTTCCCATAAAGATAGACAAGTGTTTTAGCCAATCAGGGTGGGATATTGGGGTGTATCCCATCCTGATTGGCTCACACATTGACGACTTTTGATTGGCTGAAATTGATAGACAGCTTTTTCAGCCAATCACAAGCCGCCAATGCCAATTTCCTCCCGGAAACGACTCCGGGAGGTTCAGTAGCGTCGGGGAGGTCTTCCAGTGCAGACCACCGGTAGTTTTTTTTCTTTTTTTTTTTTAGAGCGCGGATGGTTACGCGGCCCAGCCGGGGCTGAAGGAGAGAAGGCCGGGGACATCGCGGGGAGGTAAGTTAAATGTATATTTAGATGTTTATTTGTGTATTTTATTTATTGTTTATATATTGTATTCATGTATTCATGTATTGTGTTTTTTTTTTTTTAACAGGGCCGCGCCGGAAGAGCTTAACAGTGACTGGACATGCTGTAAAGGTGAGTTGAATATGTAGAATGTATATAATGTTTATTTATTTGATGTTAATGTTTTGTACTAATTTTTTTTTTTGTTTGACCCATAGGTTAGTGATCTGAAGCAACATCTTAAAGGTAAGTGGTCTTAATTTATTGATTTTAGCTTAGAATTAGGGTCTGTGTATGTAGTTAGGACTGTAATTATTTTATTTTATTTTAGAATAAGGGTCTGTGTATGTAGTTAGGATTTTTTGTATATTAGATAGATAGGGGGATGTATTTGATATAGTTAGGATTTATTTTAAATTAAATAGATTGTATGTTAGATAGATAGGGGGTATTTGATTAGGACTATATGTAATATATTATATGTAATATATTATATTTAATATATTATATTTAATATATTATATGTAATGTCATGTATTGTATGTAATGTATGTAATGTATTATATGTAATATATTATATTTAATATATTATATTTAATATATTATATGTAATGTCATGTATTGTATGTAATGTATGTAATGTATTATATGTAATATATTATATGTAATATATTATATTTAATATATTATATGTAATGTCATGTATTGTATGTAATGTATGTAATGTATTATATGTATTATTGTATTGTGTTTATCTGTCTTTCCTTTTCAGGTGTGTAATTTTTTTATTTTCTGTAGTGGGGGGTGGGGTTGTAATGTATTTTTTTGTTTTCTGTAGTGGGGGGTGGGGTTGTAATTTTTTTTTGTTTTCTGTACTGTAGGTTTTTTTGTTTTTTGTACTGTAGGTTTTTTGTTTTTTGTAATTAGAGTGTTGGGGAGGTTTATTAGGGGGTAGGTAGTGTAGGTAGGTAGTGTAAGTGTTAATAGATTAGTGTAGAGGGGGGTTAGTTTAGATTAAATGGTTTATTGGGGGTTATAGTGTAGTGTTTGTAGTTAGTGTCATGATGGTCCTTGAGGACCATCATGGCACTTATGTGGTTAATGTTGGGTTGTAACAGGCCCATAATGGTAATAATATACCCTTATGGGACTGATGGGGTTAAATAGAGCCTTATGCTGGTCTGGATTGACCACCATGAGTTAATGGGTTAATTTAGGCCTTATGGTGGTCTGGATTGACCATCATGAGTTAATGGGTTAATTTAGGTCTTATGGTGGTCTGGATTGACCACCATGAGTTAATGGGTTAATTTAGGTCTTATGGTGGTCTGGATTGACCATCATGAGTTAATGGGTTAATTTAGGCCTTATGGTGGTCTGGATTGACCATCATGAGTTAATGGGTTAATTTAGGTCTTATGGTGGTCTGGATTGACCACCATGAGTTAATGGGTTAATTTAGGTCTTATGGTGGTCTGGATTGACCACCATGAGTTAATGGGTTAATTTAGGCCTTATGGTGGTCTGGATTGACCATCATGAGTTAATGGGTTAATTTAGGTCTTATGGTGGTCTGGATTGACCACCATGAGTTAATGGGTTAATTTAGGTCTTATGGTGGTCTGGATTGACCATCATGAGTTAATGGGTTAATTTAGGTCTTATGGTGGTCTGGATTGACCACCATGAGTTAATGGGTTAATTTAGGTCTTATGGTGGTCTGGATTGACCACCATGAGTTAATGGGTTAATTTAGGCCTTATGGTGGTCTGGATTGACCACCATGAGTTAATGGGTTAATTTAGGTCTTATGGTGGTCTGGATTGACCACCATGAGTTAATGGGTTAATTTAGGCCTTATGGTGGTCTGGATTGACCATCATGAGTTAATGGGTTAATTTAGGTCTTATGGTGGTCTGGATTGACCACCATGAGTTAATGGGTTAATTATAGTTGCCTGGGGTTATTATTTTTAGTGCGAGTCCTTTCAGGACCTTTACGGTCCTTTGAGGACCCGCGAGGCGGGAAATTTAAAATTGAATTGCAGCAGGGTCACGATCGGTGCCGATCGGGGCCCCCCGCTGCAGGGGGTTTATATGGGGACACTTCGGGGGTCCCGATGGGGACCCCCAGCATAGAGGGGGGTTAATTTTAAGTGCCGCGGCCGGGATTGGGTAATAGTGTGCCGCGGCCCCTTTAAGGAGCCGCGGCGGGGAATTTAAAAGTTTTAAATGCTGCGGGGGGCCTGATCTATGCAGATCGGGGACCCCCCCCTGCAATGGGTTTATGTGGGGACACTTCGGGGGTCCCGATGGGGACCCCCAGCATAGAGGGGGGTTAATTTTAAGTGCCGCGGCCGGGATTGGGTAATAGTGTGCCGCGGCCCCTTTAAGGAGCCGCGGCGGGGAATTTAAAAGTTTTAAATGCTGCGGGGGGCCTGATCTATGCAGATCGGGGACCCCCCCCTGCAATGGGTTTATGTGGGGACACTTCGGGGGTCCCGATGGGGACCCCCAGCATAGAGGGGGGTTAATTTTAAGTGCCGCGGCCGGGATTGGGTAATAGTGTGCCGCGGCCCCTTTAAGGAGCCGCGGCGGGGAATTTAAAAGTTTTAAATGCAGCGGGGGCCTGATCAGTGCCGATCGGGGACCCCCGCTGCAAGGGGTTAATGTGTGGGGGCTGCGGGGGTTCCTATGGACCCCTGCAGCAAGGTGTTCATGTGAGGACACTTCGGGGGTCCCGACAGGGACCCCCGCATTGAGGGGGGGTTCATTTTAGGTGCCTGGGGGGGGGTTTGGAGTACCCCCCACGGCAATGCTTATGTGGGGGACTGCCGCGGAGGTCCCTTTTAGGACCCCCGCAGCACTTGATGAGGAGTGGGAGCCTGCGATATCATCTCGCAGGCTGTCACTCCTCATGTACATTTACGCAGTGTAGATACGTACGGCCCTGCTGCGTAGCTCATACGTTGCTCGCAGCAGGGCTAATTTAATAGCATTGTAAGTTAGAGAAACTTTGCAGTACGTAGGGCTTAAGTAGAAGCCTCTTATTTACGAGGCTGGAATTTAATGAGGCCCTATATTTTTTGCATGAAAATTGATTGTTTTGGAAAGGTTACTAAAGCTTACTTTCAAAACTTTGGAAATGCAGCTTTTCAACAGAGATAGAACCTTCTTCTCAATAACGCTAGGGTGCAGAATGCACTTTTTATGTAAAAATACTTAAAACTTTAGACATTTTAGCTTTTATTAGTGTAAAAATACATAATTTTAACATGCAATTCTGTTCTCTTTCACACCACGAAGAGCACTTACAGTGAGGCAAATGTTCCTTTAAATATACCACTGTATATTAAACACCCATGCTAAAAATTTAAAATTTTTATTGATGATTTCTGTTTAGTCCTAAATGTATGCATCCTTCTCTATCCAATTATACTGCTGTGAGAGGATCTTTTAGCTTTACCAATTGAAATGTGGCAATCTCTAGTGCTAATACTTTGAGTCAGAGTCTCTTTTGTGTGCATGGTCCTTGCAGTATTAGAAAACAGCTAAACACTGCAGATCAAAAAAGACACATGTTTGTCAAGTATGTAGCTAACAATATTAGCAGCTGTGTAAGCCGTCAACATTAAAAAAAATTGGGGGAAATCTGACGTTTTGAAGGCTCTGTTCAGGAATCCATTTTTTTTTTCTACATCACATCCTGAGACTTGAATGTGTTTGTAGATATCAGTGGAGGGAAGTCCAGAGCCCATGGCTGATAACTGGAAACATTGAAATTGACACCACACCCCCTCTAACTGTCCCAGAAACAAGATGATGCATCAACGGATGCAACTATAGAAGTGGAAACACCCCCCTCACACACAATTTTTCACAAATATCCCTACAAGGCATTGCTTATACATCAATTTTTCAAACTGACTTATTTCTTGCTTAATTATGCTTCTTGTCAGACTCAAAGTATTCAGACATTCATTTTGTTTCTTTATTAAGTAGTGATCCTTTAATTATGGAACTGGGCAGCCCAAGATAAATAATAATTGCATACAACAATTAGTAAATTAAAGGCTGCATTTTTTAGTTTCTAAAAGTATTTGCCTATTCTCACATGCAGATCTTCAAAAAAGTATATTGTAAATATAGGAGTATTTTGATTCTTTATCAATAAGTACTGCTACATTGTTGTAAAAAACTATTTGAACAATGTAAAATGATAACCACGTTTCTCATGAGATCTGAAACTCACTTAGAAGTTGCAAGAAAGTTAAGGTTTAATTTCAATAGTATAAACTCCTCAACAGTACAATACGTTTTTATATTGTTACCTTATTTGTTTGCACTGTCACTGATGTTTTGCCTCAATATAAAAGCTGTGTGGGCTGCTATGTCTCCGGTCACCTGAAGCACTGAATAGAACTGATGATGCTTTTGAGTCATGTTTGAAACCTACAGCCTAGAAGAGATGGATCAAAACACATCTTCAGCCTATTCTGCCATCTGCTTGGGTTTTGTTGTGTTTATCTGCTTTTTTTAGTTTTAATTTCTTTTCACTTGCCTTGTTTAGACCCTGTATAGCAGTGTGCATTGTGCTGGCTTTGAATGTGCATTGTATAGCTCCATCTGTACCTGCATACAATGTATTGTAAGGCATAAGAATGAGTGAATAGGAACATTTATTAATTGAAGCTCCCCCTGCTGGCTGTACTACAGCTTTTTAATTGGGTTGTTCCACCAAGTCTCCCAAATGTGACACTTTTATAGCTATTAGTAACATTATCGCTGTTTCTTTTTCAATGCCTTAAATAATTCTGTAATGGGCCCCAATTATGGTATTATAGCAAAGTACCAATAAACATTTTCACATTTGTAGTTAGAAGTTATTAAAAATCTAATTTAGACATTAAAAAAGATTTCAATTTACTACATTTTGACTGTCATTCAGCTCAAGAAATCATCCTACCAGACTGGCCTTCTAATCAGTACAGAATAAGCTCATCACTATTTGGATTAATGATTTTGATATGGCCTCCAAGGTATCAGTACTGTGTGGCTGTTTATGTATTGTCATCTCAGAAAAAGCCATATGCAAGAAAGAGCCATTAGTCATTTATGAGCTACTTAGGTACTGATAACAAGACAAATCTGATGGGAGGGTCTCTTGTACTAAGTAACAGCAAAAAGGTATAAAATGCAGAGTTCTCCCCACCAATCTCCACCTGCCGGGCACAATGAAGGACCTCGGCGGGCAATACGACAGAGTAGCCAGATGGGCACATATCCACACAATGATTGCGTGCCTGACACTAGTATTAGGCATTGCTTAATAATGCAACTCACAGTAAATTGTTGAAAAGAACAAACTGTAATGACTTAAGGAGTGTTTTTAAAAACATTTTGGAGCAGTTTGAGCAGTTTTACCAAAATAAACATATGCAAAAATGATGACTCCCATTACAGAATAATTGCATATAATTGTTAATAATTTAACAACTGTGTTTTTTTTAATCTTGCAAAAAAATTAAACATTTTGATAATTATCAGTTGAGGTTCTTCAAAAGAGTGGCACTTTTAATGAATAATAACCACCTGTAAGTATAGTGAAAAGATTCTTACTCTTGCAGCTTTTTGTGTCTCTTAGGACACGGTTCTGTATTGCTGCAGAAATAAGGTAAATGGTGCTATTTTTATATCTACATATGCAGTGCTGATCTCTAGATCCAGGTAGTCTGCTAATCCTTCTTCCTGTGCCCTTCTCAGCCATCCATACAACTTGTCTCAGGTTAGCAGATCTCCTGTCAGTGGAGACAGAGCATGCTATCTGTTGAGGCTCTGTCTAGGAAGAATTAGCACCAGCATTGTTCTGGGAGATAGCACTTTCTGAGCCAGAGAGAGATGGAAGAAGCAGATATCTCTTATCCGTATTTAGTATTGAGCCAGGCTGCCGAGGATGCAATCTATGTGCAACCAAATGAAAGAATAACTCATCTCTGCTTCCTTAAATTACGAATAAATTCTTCATACAAGAATAAAAACACAGCAGTTTATGTAAAAATATACTCAAATCCATCCAGTACAGCTTTTTATACATTGTCTGGGAGAAATTCTCATTCTGGAATTATATTTATATCGATCCACAGAAAAGCAAAACGTAGACCCCTGTGAACAATTTTCCATTTACATCTTATAAAGGAGAAAAATCACTCTTGTTCCAATAAACTGCTGTTAATTTTGTCCCTGAATCAATGTTTGTTTCTTTCCTTTTGCTTTTATTTTAGATAAAAAGAAAATCAGATTTCACTGTGCCGGTGTATACTGCAAATTGTATCAGGCTAAAGCTCTGTGGTCTACTTCAGTAGTGAGCAAGCATTTTAGATTTACCCCCCTCCTTACTTCTATAAAACTAATAGGGGCCACCGGAGAACATTTTAGATTGTATGCCGCATTAGATCTTTTTTGACAATGTGGTCACACCCTTGGTTGTTTCTGATTATTTTGCTCTCTATATTTACCGTCTAGCACATAGGACACCCACAATCTGTAATGGATTCAGGTGCACAATATGTTAAGTACAGAACAGTTGTTCCAAAATCTTAAAAATGTACCAGGGTCTTGGAGGATCACTTAAATACTGCTGTTGATCTTCACAGATCACATAATCTTTTTTGCCTGCTTTTTTAACAATGTTAATGTCCTGTACAATGGGTTTATTTAGGTTTTGTACTGCCCTATGCCCTTCCAGATGTTACCCCACTCTCCCAATATTCTTCTTTGTTGTTGTTTAGTCGTTCTGTGACTCCATGGACCACAGCACGCCAAGCATATCTTTTGTGTGGTTTTGCCAATCCATAAGGTTGTCATGGCAAAAATACTAGAGTGGATTGCCAGTTCCTTCTCCAGTGGACTGTGATTTGTCTGACCCCTCTGCTATGACCTTTACATTTTTGGTGACCCTACATGGTTTAGCTCACAGCTTAACTGAGGTACACAAGCCCATTCACCACAATAGGGTATCAATCCAGAAGGAGAGTTCTTCTTTATTTTCCCATTATTACTTTTTATTCCCCATATATATCCCAGTAATAAGATTACCATACACTTACATATGCATTTATGTAAATACCATGAGCCTCATTCAATTGCTAAGTTTTAGAGATCTGGGCACGCCAATGGAGGGCGCAAGTGACTTTGCTATTCAATTGCCTTCCGTTTGCGGGATCCGGTCGGGTTACTTGCTGCGAGCTGCAATCCATTGAGATTCTTAAAAACACAAGTTACTTCCCTCAACGCCTTTGATCTTTCAACTCTTGCGGCCGCTAAAATCACAAATTGCTATTCAATTGCTCCGATTTTCCCTCGCAACTCACTCTGTCAAGCCCGCAAATTGCAAACATCGAATCACAGGTTACTGGGACGAAGGAGGTCTCACAAAGGGCGTACTTACAAATTAGAGCACTTTAAATGCAAATATAAATTCAATCCAGCACTGTAAATGATGGGGAACACAATGGGTGACATTAGAATTAAAAGCACAACATTCACAAGCTTGAACACTGCCAAAATAAAATATTTTATTTCATGTTTATTTTCCGTCTAAATTCCTACAGGCTTCAATCTCCAAGCCCGTAGGACTTTGGAATCCAACCACCATATTTCATTGAAGTCCTACAGGCTTGAATAACGAGTTACAGGCTTGGAGGTCATTCAAGCCCGTAGGACTTTGGATGGAAATTAAACATGAAATAACGTATTATATATTGGCGATGTGCGAGCTTGAGAATGTTGTGCTTTTCATTCTAATGTCACCCATTGTGTTCCCCATCATTTACAGTGCTGGATTGATTTTATATTTGATTTTAAAGTGCTCTGATCTTACTGGCTTGTGTCTGAGATCATGTTCAAGCCTGCAAATGCTACTGCCGAGTGTATGGTTTCCAATTCTCGCGACCGGCTCCTACCTTTTGGGCCCGGTCAATTGAATAGCAGAGTAAAAATAGACCTACTGGAGCCCGTAACTCAATCGCAGAAAATCATCAATAAGGGGATGGAGTTACGGCCCCGAATTGAATGTGGCTCCATATGTTAAAGTATCAGACGGAGGTATTACTGCATATACACATTTTGGTGCATATGCACATGTTATTTCATGACGCTACACTGGCATTTTCAGACAGCGTGTTGCCCTATGAAAATATGCTGCCCTGGGCCTTAGACTCATGCCCTGTACTATGCAATACAGCCTGTGCACTTTTATACTCATTTTCACAATTTTTCCTAATTTGTTTTGTATCGTGGACCATCATAATGGACCATTGGTTGTCAGCAGACCACAGCTCGGGAACCTCTGGCGTAGAATATTCCCATTTGCTCCTGATTCATAAACACTTACAAGTTCACTGTTATTATGCCCAGTATTTATATTTGGCAGTGAGACTGCGAAAATTGGCTTGAGTTTTGCAGATGCCTTTTTATATAGATCCAAAGTACTTTTCTATGAATTTATTTGGATGGAAGGTATACAAGCCGTGCGAGCCAAGACTGCACAGCAGTCAGCTTCAGCTGGTCCCCTGAACTTATACCCTCAAATGTTACGGCTTATCTGAAGCAGCCAAAGCAGCATTTCCAAATGGGAACAGGAGGTGGACCAAAAGGTTCCTTATTGTTGTACTAGGGTATTAGAACGCCATCAAAGAAAACTGGTACTTTTTTATTGATTTGCTATTTTTGCAGCCTGATTAAAATGACATTCAATTTCAGTGTATAGCTATACAAATGTATAATTGCATTTTGTTTGCGTGAATACCCCATGTTTTTTTTATGGATAAAGCAACCTGCTGAACAGGTGGCATTGTGTGAATTTTACTGCCATTTTAAAAAATACAGTTTATTTTTTATATAATTTGCTTATGTTGTCCATTTATGGACTTGCCTCCCCTATTTATTTACGCTACATTGCAAACCGCTTCTTATCTTACTTTTGTAACTCTACACTTCTCTAGATGTATTGAAATATTGAGTAAACAAAGATGTGTGGGTGTAAATTGTTGAATTGCATGTTTAAATGCTGTTAATGTATATTGAAAATGTATGTTTTATTCAAATTCCAGGTAACCACTATTTATAGGTGATTGTTTTACAGACTGGTCTGTTTCTCCCTTATAAGGACTACTGTAAATTAGAAAAAAATGCACATTTGTAGAGTAAGCAACAATCTTAGCAGCTACGTAAGCTCCGGACATAATAGCATTCTGAGAGAAAAGCTTATTTTTCACAGACTCTGCTAGTGCATGGAAGCTGCCATGACAGCACGACTTCCTTTTTAGGGTTTGAGAGGTGGGTGCAGAGCAGGATAACTTGGGCTTTCTACTATGTATGGGCCTAATTCAATTAGGGGCCGTAACTCGATTTACTCGGGTTACGTCCTTGCGTTGCCCTACTTTTACGCTGCTATTCAATTAGCCGAACACGCAAGTTAGCTCTCCTTCCCGCTGATCGCAAACCATGCTATCGGCAGTAAGCATTCGCAGAATAAGCACCAGGAAATGTGCAAGAAACAAACATGGGGTCACATTTTTGCTTCTATAAATTATTTTTTTTGCTTTTGGCTTATACATAACTAATGCTAGTTTGGTATATACTTCACAAACATAAGAAGTTTCTCTCAAACTTCAGTGGTTCTTTAGGGCAAGTGGTTAGGTAACAAGAATGAACTTATCTCTTGCATTTACTGTGTAAGTAAATCATTTGAGTGCCGGAGTTGCAGGGAAGCTTTCCTTTACAATTTGTATCATACTTTTACAGCAAGGAGATAGTAGGCTGTTTAAGGAAACAATTCCATCCTATCCTGAACATTTTACATTGACCACGCTGAGCTTCTGCATTGTCTTAATCCACATTCACTACAAATGCTTAGACATTCCACTTCCACTGACCTTCTCTGCCCTTGTCCTTCAGCTGGATAATCTCCTCCGAAATTCAGACGTAAAGAGGGATTTCAAGAGCATTCGCGTGCGGGACCTTGGGCCAAGCAGTTCCATCAGAGCTATAGTGGAAGCACATTTCGACCCAGGTCAGATATTTCTCAAGGACAAGTGAAATGTTCAGGGATAAAATATTTTATTAAAGAGTAAGACAGAAAAAATGGCAATACATACAAAACTAAAGTATAGCTTGTTAAAACAAAAGACACATGATAGTTTTTGAAGCAGTCCTTTGACATACTTACTGTATGTTCTGGCACAAAAGACTTATGTTTTAATGGAATTAATATTTCAAGTCATGTTGGGAGTCCAAATATTGTATTTTTGATAGAAATACTGAGTATTATATGAAAAATGTATATGTGTTTTGTAAAAAGGTAGATGCTTCTTATATGCTGGTAAATACGTTATTTTTGCACTGCATTTGGTATATCACAGGAAATGCTATGCCATGTATAACTGTAAAATAGGCGAGGGATTACAAGATGTTTTATCAAAGTTTTTTAAATACTTTTTTTGCATATAAAATGAGTGATCTAAAGCTTGGAAAACTTTCGGCACGTGTTACATCCTCCCTTAGTTGTTCAACCAATTAGTACATATACATAGGTATTATGTAGTACTAATTGTGTCAAGCCCAAAGAAACTAAAACCAACAATTATTGCTATAGGATGGCAAACAAGATTTGTACGCTTTAGATCACTAATTTTCTACCTCCAGCCCAAAATCTCTATGAAATATGTGATAGAAACTATGTGTTTTACATGGCCTTTTAATTATATATTTGCTTAACTTGTAATTTTGCTGCAAGAGGAACTTGTCTGACAAAAATGTGTATTACTAGAATTAATTATAAAATAAGGAAAATTATTTTACTCCTTATCTGGTAGAACTGATTGGAATTTTTTTTTACTTGAACATACTTTGAACCGTGTTCATGCACAAGGAATTATTGATCTGTATTACAGAATTTGAGTTATTTCTATAATGAATCAAAAGTATATCAGTTTTCAAAAAGTGTCTTTCTCTAGTCTCTATACATTAGTGTCCCCCTGGGGGCTCATATATCCCAGAAAGAGCTTTACAATCTGTTAGGAGATTGGGCCCGGCAGCTGGTGCTCACGCATCATGAAATCTAGATTTTTCTCCAATGTGTGGTGTTATAACATGATATAAACAAATTATTTTTTTCCCCTGTGTATAGCTACCACCCTGACTGCTTTGGAAGTGCAGAAGGCTTTATTAAGACAGCTCAAGAGTTCTAAGAAAAAGGCAATCACTGTAAAGAAGCCCACTCAGGACCATGTCAAATTCTTGGACTTTGGTGAGATATCTGGTACATTGCCCTGCTTTGTTTTCAACTCACTGGCTTCTTTAAAATGATATATTAAGTATTTAGATTCTCTTTTCTCCGATTTCTATATAGTTTTTTAGTTTTCAACAGTTTGGCTTGTTGTGCGCTGTAATAAATGGGTTTATGTGGAGGCATTAATCTCACTGATTTGTTGTTTGCTGATGTAAGCTAGAATGGTTTCGGAAGTAAAGGTCAGATTACTGTGCCCAGTGATAGAAACAAAGGCACCTTGGGATCGGGAGACTGACCAAGCCAGCAAATTTAGTAGTATGTACATTAACCCCTCCTGTGTAAAGGAGAATCCTTGAACGCTTGACATCGAATATCTCCAGAGTATCTATAATTATGGTACTTAATTATAGGATTCATTAGTATTTTTTCTGCAAATTCAGCTATGGAAGCAAAAGTATTGGTAGATTCTGAAATATCTGTCATTCCACAGCTCATCAAATTATGACTAAAAAAGCCCACCCCAACATAAAAACCCATCTTTAGAAATTCATAACACCAATCCAATACAAAGATAACACAAAACTTTCCACAAAGGAAAACCTTTTCCAGTCATTTTCTTTTGGGGTTCCATTGGACACCATAATCTAGAATACTGTTGGTTTACTCAGGAAGCATTACTATTCGTCAGATAACATAATGCAAATCTGCACAGAACAAATGGATACCTCCATCCTCTACATTTAGCAGAGATTTGATAGTCTACATCTAGACACCTTTACTAGCTCTTAATATACCATTATCCATTTGACCCAAATAATGTTGGCACACTACTTATCTCAAGCTAAAGAAAACCATGCTTAGAACATTCCAACAAAAAGAATGAAACAATAGCAAGACTGCAACACCCAGAATCCCCTGCAGAGGGCAATCAGTAGCCAGACAGAAAACATGAAGGGGTGACTGTTGGCATAGCCTCTGAAACCTTGATCATTTAGCCACCTACTCAGAGATTTCATTTGTAACCCTAAATTCAAGTGTTAAACTTAGCTCTCTGTTCTAAAACGAATAATCTTCATATTTTCTATCATCTTGGGGAAAACCACCTATGTTTTTGCCTGGCTATGTGTAACTTTAATTTTCCTCTTAGATTGGGTACCCCTTATGGTTACAACCACAACAACAACTGCAGCAACTACTAGTATTGTAGCTACAACCAGCACTATGTCCACCAGTACACCTGTGGTGATCACCACTAGAGCAACCACTACAACCATGGCCACCACACCACCCCCAAGAAGGTTGGTTGCTGTCAAGACCACACCAGTTCCTCTCCTTCAGAATCCAGTAACCACAGTAAGAATGACCACAAGAAGGCCAGTCACTACCAAGAGACCAATGACCACTGTGTCTGCCACTACAAGACGGAGGCCCAAGATCCAGCCTCCAGTCACTAAAAAACCTCCACGACCCTGCGAATCCCATCCCTGCCTGCACGGTGGCACCTGTGAAGATGATGGAAGAGAGTTTACCTGCAGTTGTCCAGCTGGGAAGGGAGGAGCTGTGTGTGAGAAAGGTATGTACCGAGAGCTTTATAACATGTCAAGTTTTTGTATGATTATTTGTGATAGAGTTTATCATGTAATATCATTCTTATTTTGTGATCTGTAGTTTTGAAAATGTGCATTTAAGGAAAACAGCAGAGTAAGTGATTTATCCTCTCCTGCCCTGTGAAATTATGCAAATTAGGAGAACACACTATGGGATAATACATTCAATAAACTGTGTTCTTGTTCCCTTTATTGTAAGCTTTCTAAATGGCAGCCATTTGCCTTTCAGGAAATAAAGCATCTTTTAGTGTTTAAAATATGATATATCAATGCATGGTACAAAAATTGTTCTAAATTTGTTTAAAGAACCACAGTTCAGGAAAAATACACTTATTTGTCAAGAATGTACCAAACTAACAATATGAGCAGCTGTGTAAGCCATGGTCATAAACATTTTTGGGAAAATCTGTTAATGAGTATGGGAATTCATTTTGTGATTGTTACATCATATCCTGAGAGTTGGATAATGAGGGTGTGTGTTTGTAGTTATGAGTGGCGGGAAGAGTGGAGGAGGAAGAAACAGGCAGAAGCCCAGAGCCTTTGATAACTGGCAAAGATTGAACTTGACACTACACCCCTTCCCTCTCACTGAAACAGAAGAAGGACATTGCATCAAAGAATGCAACCATTGCTTTCCAACTATATAAATACCTCTCTCATCAACACAATGTCCACCAATGTATCATGGATTCCTCCAGGGTCCTGCTTAGGCATCAACATTTATCTTTTCTAGTTACAAAAATACTGTATGACTTTTCTCCTGCTTAATTATGTTTTTAGTCAGACTCAAAAAAAATTCAAATATGTATATTGTTTTCATTATGTAGTGGTCCTTTAAACCAATAGTAACCCATGACGAATCCTAAAGTTACTGGGACCATTCTAAGTTCACACAGTTACTTGTGTATTCTTCCCATTTACATATTCTTGCTTTTTCTTCTTCCTGCAGATATTAAGTATTTTATCCCTGGCTTTGGCGGTAAGTCATACCTGGCATTCAAGATGATGAAGGCGTATCACACTGTGCGCATCGCCATGGAGTTCCGATCCTCAGAGCAGAATGGACTGCTCTTATACAATGGCCAGATTCGAGGAAAGGACTTTATCTCACTGGCTGTATCTAATGGCTTTGTGGAGCTCAGGTACTTATTCTGTCTGAATAATGATACAGAGTTACAGAGTGTGAATCTAATATTTGGTATATTGGTATTTTATTCAATATGTAGCATCTGCATTAATATTTTCTTTTTTATCTTTCATATTATTAAACTCTACATTCATTAATCTGTTATCAATATTTTTCTATTCATGTTTAGATCATACAAATAAAGACATACCCTTTTTTACAGGTTTAACACTGGATCAGGCACTGGAGTCATCACTAGTAAAGTGCCCATTGAGCCTGGCAAGTGGCATCAGTTAGTTGTGACTCGTAACAGGCGTAGTGGCATGTTATCAGTAGATGGTGAATCCCATGTGAATGGAGAGAGCCCGTCTGGCACTGATGGACTCAACCTTGATACAGACCTCTTCATAGGAGGAGCCCCAGAGGACCAGATGGCTGTGTAAGCATTACCTGGATAGATGAGAAAGTGGCATTGATCACTGAATCACAAAGTTTGATTATTTGTTAGTCAACATCAGTATAGAATTATTTGATATATAGAACTAACACATCTTTAGTAGAGGCTTTTACACCTTGTTCATAATTCTATTAATGCAGTAAATATTTGTCCTTACTTTTTTCTCCTTCCTTACTGCACATATTATTCTTTATTTTGACCTCCTGCAGCCCTTCTAGCTTTATATATTCATGGCTCAGAATGAACAGGATGGCCAACAAGTTGTACATATTGTAGTTGCAGCTTTAGATGCACTGCAAGCCACTCCCTCGTGTGTTAATCAGTGCAGCAACCACTAGCTACAGAAACAATCCAGCCCAAGTATTTGCTATAGGTTATACCCAGGGATAGAGCCACTGCAGGTGCAAAGCACTGGGGACCACTACAGGGGCTATGAGGTTGGCAGCAGTGGGTTAAAGATGGACTTCTAATATAATGTATTAGGGGGGGATTAGAAAATTAGTTTTATTTGCTGGCTTTTTTACCACCGCCATGTGTTCTGGGGTACTCCGTTCACTAGCTGCAACATTGATTAGACTACATGAGCTGCATTGCATTTGAAGATGCAACGCCAAGCCTCAATGCTTGCTGTCAACCACCTTTACTCTGAACCTTGCTCATATAGATATGGGAGAGGTGTAGAAGGAGAAAATGGAGAAAACCTGAAAGTGAGCAGCACAATCTTTAATTATTAAGGAAAATGTTTACTGCCCTATTTTCCATTACTATAGCCCTTTAAATGCATGATAAAAAATGTGGGTGTTATATATTCCTTTAATATATACACTTTAAATATTAAATTTAACATGCAAATCGTATTAACGGTTGACTAGATTATGTAAATTTAATACAGTTTACATATAACAGCTTTTAAGAGCACACCGCATATCAGAGTAAAATGCAGAAATTCCCAATACAAGAATGTGCTGTGCAATTATCTTCAGAGTGACATTCCCAAAAAGGATTGTGTTGCAGTAAACATTTAAGTGGGACACAAGTGTCACAGCGTTATGTTGATGAAGACTTCAGCATGATAGCAGCAGCAGCCAGGCCTATTAGTGCACATGGCTTTAACGTTGATAGGATGCTTCAGATAGAAATCTTTTATTTGCACTTTGACACTTTATTTTGTTGATGACTGCTAGAAATGTGCCTGGAGGCCACATAATGATTACTGTCCCAGTGACATGAATTATAGTATTACTGCCTGCAGGGTAGCTGTAGTACAGGATCAGAGATGATGCACGCCGTTGTATACCCATTCAGAGATTCCATACTGTGTTGTAATTGTTGAGGCTCTGTATCTGCAAAACATCATGTCTATTAAAGGAACGCTGAACAAATAACTTATACACAGTTATTAAATGCCACTGCAGTGCATTAATAAAATAGTATGTATCAGTAAGATCAAAGGAAGTAATTTTCAAAAGCATAAGTATTTACTGTCTTATTTTCATCGTTCCTACTGATTGCCCCAAGTGGTCTCCAATCTTCAATTGCTCAGAGGGTACAGAAAATTGTATATATTGTTGTTGCAACTTTAAATATACTGCAGGTTAGGTATTTTAATCCATGTCACCGCAAATGACTTCAGGTATAATGCAACGCAGGCAGTTGCAACGTTTAAATCGAATTACTTTTGCATTGGCTGCAGGGCATCTAAAGATGCAACCACAAGCAACACACCTTTCTGAACATCCCATGAGTTAATCAGATATAGGCGGTGCAGGATGACATAATGAAGAACTGCTAGAGCATGTCATATTTGAAAATAAGTAAATAAGTTTACACTACACAGCTGACTATTTATTCCTGAGCAGCCGGGTGACTCTCTGATGTGCTCCTTATTCTTTATGCAGAGTTTCAGAACGGACCTCTGTGTCTACTGGTCTCAAGGGCTGCATCCGTCTACTTGATGTGAATAACCGAGTATACAACCTGCAGGAGGAGGGAGAGGATGTCTTGTATGGAAGTGGGGTAGGAGAGTGTGGTAACAACCCTTGCCAGCCTAACCCTTGCCATAATGAAGCTATCTGCCGTGTAAAGGAGGCAGAGATGTTCCACTGCCAGTGCATGCATGGATACACAGGTAAGTGTCATATATCACAGATATGTAACATCAGTTCAATGTAGTACTATCTAAGTCTTGGACTTAATTGCTGTGATGAAAGTTATAAGGATGGTATTTGTCACGGGCCATTTAATTCTCCATCTGCTATTATTTCAGGGCCAACATGTGCAGACGAGCGAAACCCATGTGACCCCAACCCCTGCCATGTCTCAGCAACCTGCCTGGTGCTGCCTGAGGGTGGTGCCAAGTGTGAGTGCCCAATGGGCAGAGAGGGAGAGTTCTGCGAGAAGGGTAAGATTTGGACAGGAAAAAAAATAGTAATGAATGGCAAAGTACATTTTAAATCATGGATTTTGACATATGTCAGTAAAACAGGATATTTGTGAGTCATTTGAAGTAGTTACCTATTTTGATCCATATCTTCTCCTCCCTCTTTAAAGTTAGTGACCAGGATCTGAATATCCCATTCTTACCTCAGTTTAATGGCTCCTACTTGGAACTGAAAGGACTCCAGACATTCGCCACAGACATACAGTAAGTGCTCTTACATTGAATGAGAGAAGGTTTAGAGACTTGAGGGATTGCATGTAACAGAGCATTATCCTGAGAATTAACTAAAGGGATGCAGCAAATTTTGTAGTTATAGTTTAATTATAGATAGAAATTTCCTTACAGTAATCTCACTTTAAAGTTTGAATTATGTCATTCAGTCTTTCTGATCCTCCTTGACATCTATTTACTCTGTCGGTGTCTTATCTTAATTATTCACCATATATATGTAAATGTTCATCTTGGTCGATTGATTTGGCAGTTGATATTCTGGAACTAGAGCCCTATTTTGTTAGAAGCCTGTAAATTATTTCAAACCGTAAATTTGGCTATGGGTGCTTTTTTTTCTAAACTTTGACGTATTTTATTATCTGTAACCCACAATTTAAGCTTCCATAATTATGATTAAGATTTCAGGGGCATGATCATATGAGCTCTCAATATTAAACCAAGCCCGCAATTTACTTCTTAGACACTAAGCCAATAGAAAATGAGAACGTCATCATGATGTCAGTAAAAAACAGATGTTATAAGTAACCTACAATTGGAGGCTAAGCATTCATTCGAGCCAAGTAATGTTTGCCCATCGAGCTAGCTCTCTAGACAATGCATTAGAGCATCTGTTTTAGTCCATGTGAGTTTCATAATATGTATGAACCCCTTGAGTACTGGGATCCATATTATACTTGAATAACAGTTAAAAAAATATATGTTTTAAATGCATATGTGTGAGTCTGAGACTGTTGTGCAATGAATTCTAATGTCTTTCCATGCCTTCCGGTGCTTTTAAAGTACAGTAGTGTTTGTTTAATTGCTGCTACAGCTATCAGAATTGGCAATAAAACCCTTTGCAAGTCCTATTTACTATTCATAATATTTGTTTCAGAAATGTAATACTTTTATTAGTTGCGGGTCTGACTTAATTTGTGAGCTAAACGTAAAGTTCTAATAGAATATGGATTTTGGGTAATTTTGAGTATATTGCACTCGTAATGTTCGAGCTGTCCAAAAATCAATGGAGATGCTAGCCCTAAGTTGCGTTTTTGACTTCTCAGTAGTGATTGTGGGCGGTTAATTCGCAATCAGGATGCAAGTAGCAACTTTACTGGCTACTGTGTAACATTAAGTTCTGGGCAATAGCATAGGGCCCATAGTTCTTAGCCTCTAACATAACTGAGCATTTGCAAATGTCCAGGGGAAATAAGTAATGATTACCTTTTAACACAAAGATAATGTGCATAGCTTGGTGGGAAGATCAGAAAGGCAGATTAACGTATACAATTTCAAATACAGTTTTTAACAACTAACCAAGTGCTTTTCTTTGCTGTGTTCTTATAAGACTATGTTTTTTGAAAAAGATGACATTAATAGAATGACCCGGCTGAATGGGTGAATGGCATAAAAATGTATGCTTCTTATTATGTGGATAGGAATGGATTATTTTTCATTGAATAGCTGCACAAAAGCTAAAAGATTCCTTCTCTTATCTAGAGACAAACTTGCCATGGAGGTAATATTCCTTGCCAGCAGCCCCAATGGACTGATCTTCTATAATGGGCAGAAGACAGACGGCAAAGGGGATTTTGTGTCCTTGGCACTGCACGATGGACATCTGGAGTACAGATACGATTTGGGGAAAGGAGTCGCTGTCATCAAGTATGTGACAGAGCAAATTATACTTTCCCTTCTTTATCACACTGTTCTTGTCTGTTTGTCGTTTTACATAATACCTAAAAAAACGAGAAAACGTTAGTATTCCTCATTGAGAACTCCATTGTTATCTCCACTTCTAATTCTGTTATCTTTGTGTCTTGTTCTTTGTAAAGTTAAGAAGTAACAGGAACCTGCTGAATAAACGGCCATAAAAAAATAGCAGCCAAAACAATTTTCAATTAAGGCATATAGTCGTCAAAATTATTATAATCAAGTACTCATTAGAACAAAAAACCCCAAAGAATAGATGTAATAATAATTGGAGCTCTCTTTCTTGAAGGCTTCTTGCACCTATTAATCTCATATTGTGTTCAGCGTGCAAACAATTCTCCAGTATTACAATCCCCGCCATTTACCATTACCCTGAGTGGCTTGACTGACGTGGGAGTGACAATGACAGCTTTTCTACAGAATATTCTAAAGCTAGTCTGTCACAAATATGAATTATAATAATACATACAGCGCTCAGATATTCTTATTTTCACAGTCATTCATCCAACAAGGAAACTCCAGGAGACACTTTTTCATGGATATTGTGAAGCGGTAGAAAGGAGGGGATTGGCTTGAAGTTAGCTTTGAGAGAGTTTAGTGAACGTTACAGC
The DNA here is from genome assembly GCA_027410445.1 of Discoglossus pictus. Classification (NCBI taxonomy): domain Eukaryota; kingdom Metazoa; phylum Chordata; class Amphibia; order Anura; family Alytidae; genus Discoglossus; species Discoglossus pictus. The sequence goes on from CM050169.1 coordinate 142,019,834, forward strand.
ACTCCAGGCAAAACACTAATGCCGGTATGGGTGCAGTAAACTATTAACAAGATTGAAGCAGCTTTTTTTACTAATTAAATTCCAGACACACCAACATACTTATTTCCTCTTATTAATACTGCTGACTGCCTTGTATAGTGCTTTAGATACAGCGTTTGTTTTGATGCAATGCTTAGTTTGAATGGGGTAAATCAAATAACCCCTGTAGCTAAGTCAGCTGCTGTTGGAATAGAAGGGGTGCCCTCTAGTGTTCTGCAAATAAGTTTGTTGGGTAAGAAATTACTGTTGAAATCCAAATCATGGTCTCCTGTAGAAACTACATTAAAGTTGTCTCTGCAAGTTTGTATAGCTATTACATGACTCCTGCAAAAGTACTCGTAAAATCTACTGACTCATACACAGAGGGGATTGCCCGGCGCTCTCTAGGTTTAACATGCACTCAAAACCTGCTTTATGTAAAGAGGAGACAATTACACTAATCCTAAATTCCTCCCAACATTATCTATCTATCTATCTATCTATCTATCTATCTATCTATCTATCTATCTTAGTGTCTGTTTGTATAAACTCCCTCCCAAGGCAGAACATTGTTTAAATATCAATAAAAATAAATATGGGGGGCTTATACCTGCTAGCCCCTCTATCATAGAATGAGCACCGATATCTCCCTCAACCAATCCTAAATAAATGCTAAGTGCCCAATCAAACTCCTAATGGACACCCATGGTTTCTGTCCCCTATGGGGATCCCTACGAAGCTCCAGGGGCCCTCTTACTATCTCCCATGGAAGTCACTATAGACCCCCTCTATAGACCCCCTCTATATATAATCTACCCCATTCGGTCCATAGTGACTTCTACTTACCTCTACAGGGTCATTCAGGATGCTTATGGCATCTGAAATTGACCCCCTAGAATGGGAGACCCTATGGCATGGGATGTACTATACATTATTTGCAGTTTTGCTTTTCTGCACAATAAAGACAGATTAATAAACTTCCCACAATGATGTATGTGGATTGTCAGTCACTGCAACAAGTCAGTCACTGCAGACACAGAGAGATAAATCTATGTATATATGGGTAATGGAGGAGGATGGCACAATGGATTTGATGAATTTCACAGTGATTCGCCACATCATGTTGATAAAAAAATGCAGCTACAGCAATAAGTAATACTGTAGTCATAATAAATAAAAAACACAAATCTCCAGCAGCCCAGGGCTATTGAAATTTACGGTAGATTCAAAAATGTACTTTTTGTTGGAGTTTAAATAGAAATATGCATAAAAAAATAACCTTCAAGACAAATATTTAGTTAGTAATGATCAGTATATGACTGGCTGGAATAATAGCAGCCTTTCACTTTTTTCTGCAATTATTTTGAAAGCTTTGTAAAGCTTTGTGTGTTATACATTGAATAAAGCTCTGTAAGAAAGTGATAGTTTTCAAAACTCTATACAATTTCATATTAAGCATTTTCATAGAAATCTGAAAGAGTTCACTCTTTAATTCTGCTAATAAAATAAATCTGATTAATGAATGATGGCTAATGTAGGAAATAATATTGATTTTTTAAAATTAAGAACCCCTTTAATTATATGAAATGTATAGTGTATTATTAATTATAAATACATCATTTAACTTTATATGTAGTATTTGTTGCCCCACTTGTACATCAACAGGTAAAATAATATATTATTATTATTATCTTTATTTATATTGCGCCAACATATTCCGTAGCGCTGTACAGGGGTTGAGTACATAGCAGAAAACAAATTAAACACCTTGTAAAGAATGGAGGGCCCTGTTTTTGAGCATAAAATCAAATGTACATAGAGCTTGTTTCCAAGGCACTGACACAAGATTGTATATATGATATGAATGTCTCAATCTAAATTTTGTCTAAATCTCTACTTAGATGGCGTCCAGTTTGTTTATATCTAAGCGAGAGGAGCAAGTAACAACCTGTACTTTCTTGTCTTAGGAGCAAGGATAGAATTCCCCTGAATACCTGGGTTAGCATATCTCTGGAAAGAAGCGGCAGAAAGGGGCTTATGCGGATCAATAATATGGAACAGGTCACAGGAGAGTCACCGGTAAGACTTGAGGATGTGGGATTTTACTGAGAAGGATTAAGATGCTTTCAGAAAGACTATGAGCTGAATTTACTAGTTCAGCCATATCAGAATCACAGTGCCAGTGAGAGGCTGTCGGAAGGCCACACTGTGCCAGTCACGAATACATAGGCTGATTTTATTAAATGTCTTGGATCACAGGAAGAACTGAAGGAGTGATATGTAGTTATATATATAAATATTATTTTATACGCCTACCTGCCTGTGTGAAGCTCTTAATAGTGTTTTATGCAAATCGCACATATGCGATCACAATCACATGTGCGATTTGGCACAGTCCATGGTGTGTGTGTGTGTGTCGGGCGCAGCTGAGGGGGCCAGATGTAGCCCAGGGGGTGCCAGGTAGGGAGGGCCAGGCTAATTGGGGGCAGGGGGGGCCACCACAGTGCAACAAAATAACATAAATTAAAAAAAAAAACTATATCAACTTAGACTGCACTAAAAATGTATATCAACTTAGACTACGTTGCCCCCCCCCCCCCCCCCCCATCCCCTGAAGGGCCTCGATGCATTGCACCGCCTGCACCAGCAGTAGCTCCGCCACTGTCTAAGAGCATGGTTAGGTAGGGAAGTATCAAATGTTAGTTCCTCTGCTCTTCCCTGGTGGCATCCATGGCAATTTGGTGAAGGTTGCATGTATGAGAGGGGAGTTTACTGTCTGTTTTTGAGCATGTGCGGGAAAGAAGGTAGGTGTCAAATATTAAAATCTGCACTGATGTAACAAATTCTCTGTCACCCTCCATCCCCAGATACATAAGAAATGCGGAAGCCAGTCAAGATGAAACTTACTTACTAAACAAGAGTCCAGAAATTAAGGCTTTATCTGAAAATACTTTAATGTTAATAGCTGCTGCTAATGTAGTTTGATGGTTACATATTACAACAATTTCCTAAAATACAGTGGTCCTTTCTCTTTAAACTGTATCCCCATGGATCTTTAGCAATGTCACCAGGCCCTTTTACCGCATAGTTGCACTTTATAACCAGTTGCTAGAGAATACTGGAAAACATAGGAAACATTTCCAGTAAAGACATCTGAAATGTAAAAAAAGGATATTTTAATTGACTTAAAATCTCTTTACTCAGGAAAAACAGAAGAGAATTGCAGGGAATATCTGGCAAGCCGCCAGACAATTAAGAGAGAGTCATCTGCATTGTTTGTTTGAGTTAAGCAGTTGTCTCTGGCTAACATGGACTGATGCTTTAATTGCTGTACAGTGCTCTGTAGGGATTGCTGATGTTCAGCACGTATTCTTCTAAAGCCTGCTGAAAACTTTCAATTCTGGATGGATGATATCAGACACCCTGCATGCCAAAGCTTTTACAATCCACTGATGACTTCTTTTCTCTCCCTTCCCTCTTCTCTCTGTCTCTCCTATTGTTGCACTCTCTGGATTTCAGAAATCCCGTAAGGTAAAGATAAGCACATCCACCTCATTGTACGTCCCATGTGAACCATCCATTCCAGCTTTTCAACAAATCACATCTAGACTAGATTACACCACACGTTGTTAATTATTTCCCATCCCCCTTTTAATTTATCCTTCCTCTTTCTCTTTCTTTCATTATATTTAGACTAAACATTTTCTATAATTCTGGACATCCATTGCCGTAACTCTCCTGAGAGCATCGAGTAGTAATTAACGTAGTTATTTAATCCATGGGACGAGGGAAAGGGCGTTCAAGACAAATATGAGCGCATATATCAAAATAATATTGGGACTCTGTGTTAAAAATCTGACTGATTATCACTAAAGGGTTGTTACCATCCTGTCTTTACAAGTTCATTTCTGATTTCCTCACACCAATCACTTTTGAAGGAGAATCACAGCTTCATTTGCTAAAACGACACTATTCAAGACCATTACCAAACCATATCTACTGAATGTGCAATATACAGTGGCCAGATGAAATATAACAAGAGGACAATGATAACTCCTCGAGATGTCATATAAGAGTAAATCAGATACATTAGATAACAGGGGAACATCAAACACAGTTAAAGGGGCTCACTGTTTTATAATTGCGTTCAAATGGTACAGTGTTAGCACTCAGTCTTAGCAGGAGTCTTAGCAGGAGCACAGGTGCACTGCATGGTTCTAGACATAATACATTTAATATATTTTCCTTTTAGGGTTACCATGTCTAAACTGGCATGTTTTTAGTTCCAGAAAGTATAGTTTATTTCAGTTTCATGCACTAGAGGGTTATAAAACTGTAAAATATGCATACAGTGTTGAAAAATTATAGCATTTTTTCTCATGGTTTTCAATGCTTTCTTAGATACTGAAGAGCAGTATTCATAAATTGCACGCCCATTTAATGAATTAAAGCACATCTCGGATAAGCATAAGGCTTTCTTGAGTATTGTTTAAGCCAAGCTTTTAGATAGATAAAATGGACAGACTAAATGGGCTTTTGGGGTATTTTCTGCTTTCAGATCTAGGTTTCTTCTGGCCTAGTTTGGGAACTTTTTACATAGATTTTGATGTATGATGAAAGGAAATTGTTGTCTGCACAAAACATAGTCTATTACACAATCAGTAAATGTGGTGTAACCATCTATGTCACTAATACCCAGCGTATAGCTGGGGTTCGACACATCACATAGTAGAGTTCACTTATAAGATGCCCTGAGTATATGTATGGAGTGTTATAAGGTATAATAGATGTATCCAACATATGTTCTATACATGTCCCATAGCACAATCTATAGTATATCCCCCACCAGAGGGCACTATGCATACATTAATGTACATTTGTGAAAGGTCTCTTGTAATTGCATCCTCAAGGTATATAGAAGTTCATAGCTTCACCAAGTTTTGCTACTTAAACGCAATTCTGTTGATGTACATTAAAATACATTGAACTCAGCAATCAGGAGAGGGCCTCTAGACTGCTAATGGTAAAAAGAGGCTATCGCATGCTTATTGCAGCAAGAAGAGAGCAATTAAAGTAAAGTGCAATCTGAAGGGAATTAAAAGGAAATTAGTGTTTTTATAGGTTATCAAGAAAATCATTTAAAAGCAATAGAGATCTATAGACCATGGCTAGAGATCAAATAGACAGAAGCTAAATACAGTGCAAAAGACTAATAGGAGAAAAATACCAATAGGGATACAGGCATAAGCCACCAATAATATGGTGGGTGTTCTTTCTTCCCTGCTTGATATTCTGTTATATTTTTAATCTTTCTATAGGCACCACATACTGCTCTCAATTTAAAAGAGCCTTTGTTTGTGGGAGGAGCACCCGATTTCAGCAAACTGGCCCGAGCAGCGGCAGCTTCCACCAGTTTTGAAGGAGCAATCCAGAAGGTAAGATATGACAAGGAATGTATCAAAGGAAATTGTGACCTAGGGAGGCAAATAAGATGGAATACATCTTAAGACATAGAAAGACATAGAAATAAGAATGAGCAGGAGGAAGATGAAGTACCTAAAAGAGATCAGAAGGAAGCATCTTAATGGACTACAGGCCGTGTAAATCTAATCTCCACCAAAAATACACTCTATGGCATATATTTATCAAAGAGGGATAAAAGTAGGGATAAGCAGAGTTAAACATAAAAAAATCCCACTTCTTGTGTTTTTTTTGGAACTATTTATCAAGTGGGATAACTTTTGATAAATATCTCCCATATCCCGCTTGATACTTTTACCCCAATAATTTTAGCTTTAATTACAGAATATGCCTCAATTGATCTTTTTTCATTCTACTCACACATTTAGCTTGATATTCAATTTGACACATCCTAATATCAGTCAGAAATATATTAATCAGGTTTTGGAGGAGTCAGTTATACAGTAATGTTAATTTTTGAATGGGTTGGAATAGCAACTCTGGATTGCAAGGTATGGTTCCAGTCCGTCTCACTTGGTTGGCTCTTGCAGATCTCCATTAAAGGGCTTCCTGTTCTGAAGGAAGAGAACATCCGTCGGGCCATTGAAATCTCCACATACCGTCACCACCCCTGCACCCAAAAGCCAAACCCTTGCCTGAACTCGGGTCTGTGTTCACCTAGAAAGGAGACCTATGAGTGTGTGTGCCAAAGGGGCTTCTCAGGGGGGCAATGTGAAAGAGGTAAGAATGTAATCAGTACTTCAAAACTGTTGTGCAGTAGAACCTTTCAAATAAGTGAATGGAATATTTAGATATCTTACATTTCCTGTGATGAATCCACAAAATTGTATGTTATATATTTATATAAAATCCTAAGACATCTACTGCAAACAGTGGTTCATCTTTTAATATTCTTTGTTGTTTTATGTTTTAAAGCAATAGTCAGCTGTGATTATTGTGAGAAGCCAATAAAATCTATTAATATTAAATATTAAAACATCTGTAATGTGCTTAATTGGTTAGGCCTCAGTAATATTGCTTCAGTGTGTTTGTTTTATGGTGCTTTGCATATTAAATATTATTTTAAGTGCTTTTAAAAAACAATAGCCTTGGCCTACTTTTTATCAGGAATTGTGGTATTGTTGGTGTGTTTTCTTTGCACATTTCTAAAGCAGAAATACTAAATGTTATGTATACAATAGATTCAGCAATGTATATATATTTACATGTTGTCTGTTGGTGGATTTTATCCATAGTGACCATTGAGAAGTCAGCAGGAGAGTCGGCAGCTGTGTCCTTTGATGGTAGAACCTACCTGGAATATCATAATGCTGTGTCCAAGAGGTAGGTTAGGAAACTGGCCATTTCATATCTGAATTCTTATCCCTCTGAATGTTTTTTATGCTTTAGCATTGATGAGGAAATTAATAATATTAACCTAGTGATAATAGAGAA